>JAGDQO010001005.1:0-606180 GCA_018342035.1 Solanum appendiculatum
CCCAACAACAACATACATAATATATATCAACCTTCAAATTTGATCATGGAAGCCATGGTAAACCATAAACATCATCATAATTTAATGTCCATTTCATGATTAATATTGCAAAATGGACCATAATAGGGTGTGTGTGTAGTAATTCCATAATTCAGAGTTTCATTAAATAATCATAAGGACCCATAAACTTGGAGTAGAAATAGAGAATAAATGGTTTGACTTGTGGAAAGGAAGGTTTCCACAATCAAACCCACATACCTCAACTTTGGAGAATCTTTGATGAAGATTGGAATGGAGAATCGAAGCTTGAGATTGAGTCTTGAATCCGGAATTAGAGCTTGAGATGTTTGAATTTGGTTGAAGATCTTGGTGGAATTTTTGGAGAGGGCTTAGAGAGTGTTTTTGGAGTTAAGAAAAATGACTAAGCATGGGACATATCCCCTTTTTATAAAAAACGTCTCCAACCCGCCTAAGAAAAAAAAAGCTCACTGGAAATTGCAAATCTGCACAGACAGGTTTTACGAAAATGGTCATAACTCCCTCATCCTAACTCGGACTAAGGTGAAACCAAGTGCGTTGGAAAGCTAACCCAAAGAGATTTAATTTGATAGGTTGCAGCCCTTCCAGTTCCTTGTCTGCTAAGAGATATGCCCCTTTAAAGTTGACCCTCCAAATCGCAATTTTTGCGATTTTTTGAATTTTGATACGGTTGCTCTAAAATTCGGGTTAGACCCATTTCCCACTCAATTTGACCCCACAAATAAGAATATGAAGTCGAATTTCCGAAATCATGTACGGATTTTGAGATATATGGAAATTACAATTATAGGTGTTTCCGAAGCACATTTTCGGGCATTTTTGGGGTCGTTTCAACAACAAGATCAATTGCCTAGTCTCTAATTCACTGCTCCTTTCATCACAAGTAGGATCAATCACTAAGCAAGAGCTTCAAGTCTAGTCCCATAATCTAAAATGAGTAAAAGACATATTCATCAAGTTCACAATCATATCGAAACTATCATAGCATTTTTCTCAATTTCACATCAATATCAAGATCACGACCTATCACATTTTGGCCTACTACTTTAACACACATATCCATTTTACTACCCCACCGATCAATTTAGATTTATTCATACAAGAATTCAACCCATACCTCAATCCCAGTACTCCCCAACACAATCAAGAAAGAGAAATCCATAATACTACAAGATTCACGAAGTTTTAGAAGTTCACTTGCTTTAGCCAAAATCACGATCAATCAATAACCGGAGCCTTCCCCTTCTGAATACCGTCCGAAACACCACAATCTATTCAAATAATGATTCACAATCAAATTTCGAAACTAACAACACCAAGAACACAAAATTCGGGCAAAGGGGTCCAAATGGCTCAAAAATCCGATTTCAAAAACAAGGTTTGAATCTGGAAATTCTCGCATGAAAATGATCCTCAAAGCATTAGAAATCCATTAGTAAAAATCATTTTGAAAAAGGAGTTCAAATCATATCACAAACCCAACCCCCTCCCCTCCCCCCCGATCACCAATTCAGAGTTCATGCAAAACCCTCAAAATCTCACTTTAAAAATCCAAATTCCAAATTGAAATCATGATAAAATCAATAGGTAATAAAGGTTTAAGGTTAAAATCAGTTACCCAAAAGGTTCCACACAAAAGTCTTCTTCCAAAATCGCCCAACCAAGCTTCCAAAGTTTGAAAATGGTGAAAAATGGGTGTTTTCCGAATTTACACTGCTCAGGCCTCATTTGTTCTCCGCAAACGCGGCTCACTTAGCCTGCGAACGCGGAGACCAGACCCACTACCCTCCGCGAACGCGGAGACTAGACTCACTACCCTTTGTGAATGCGCCCACAGCTCCGCAAACGCGGAGGTTCAACACACGACACTCCGCAAACGTGGGCAACCACCCTCTGCGAACACGGATGTCAAAATACACCAGATACAGAACAGAAATTTCAGCAATCCAGCAAGTCTCCGAATGGACCCTCGGGATTCGTTCCGAACCCCGTGCACACAAACCATATATGCTACCCTACTAAATTCGACGTTTCGAACTCAATGGAACTGTCGAAACTCGAATTCGAGATCTCCTTGACCCGGAACACGATAAAGCACAACTAAACTAACTCAGCCTAAAAAACTCAAAACAAGCTCGGAACCTCTAAAAATTCAACCAAGGCCGTACTAGGCCTAAAATCATCCCCCGAATCCAACGGAGTTGTAGAAATCAAATTCCGAGCATTCAATCTCCGAATGTTGACCAAAGTCAACTCTATGATCAAAATTTCACAAATTTTTCAACTCAAGGCCTAAATTCCATGATACAGCCTCAAATCTGATTCCGTCAACTCTCCTAGACCAAAATTCACATTCCGGAGCTGATGGAATCAACTGAATCTTTATCTGAGACCCGAAACTCCGAATGACCTCAAAAATCACATTTTGACAACTTAAGCCTTTAGAATTCAAAACTTTCCAAAAACCTTATTTTAACAAGAGACTTCACAAAACCAACTTCGGATACTAATCAAACATGACTCGGGGAAACTCTCAAGAGAGGTAAAACGGTCATTTTACAAAAATTACCAAAAATGACCTTTAGGGTCATTACATATTGGTTGTGTTTTTCTTTAATTTTGAATTTGAAATCAATTTTTTTAAAGGTATTTATGTTTTTCTCGTGTTTGTGTAATTTAATATGGTATATTATTTTGACATTGCTCATTCTTGTATGCTATTTTGGCATTTGTTATTCTAGTATGCTATTTTAGCAATGTTTGATCTTAGGACAAACCCATCGATGACCCCCTAAAGTTGGCACCAAGTTTCACCTAGACACCTTAACTAGGCGATGTTCATTTTAGACACCTCATGTAGGGTCCCGTTGTGTCATTTTGACACTTTTTGTTGACATTTCAAAGTGAGTGTGATACACTCAACAATACATCCTGAAAGGCTTAATTTAGCCATTTTTTATTTTATTTTCTCTTCTTCTTCTCCATTTTTAAGCCACCACCTCCCACCATTTTTTCAAGATTAAACTCCTTCAATGGAGGTCAAATTTTTTTCTCAAATCCGTTTTCAAGTCATTTATTTTTCTTCTTCATTGTATTACTTCTCTAAATTTACCATCACCTCCCTCTAACGTTTTTGTCAGAAAAATGGATACCAACACCCACATTTCATATTTATTCTCTCTTTCTTTCTTCCTCTCCCTCTTCTCTTCCCACAAAACAACAATAAAAAGAAAGAAAAAGAAAAAATATGAAAAATAGTAAAAGAAAAGAATAATTATTTAAAAAAGAACAAAAGAGGTTTTGAGTGCAATAAAAAAAATTATTTCCGATTTCACTTTTTTCTCAGGAAAAAATGGATATCAACACTCATATTTTATATTTTTTTTCTTTCTTTCTCTCCTTCTCTCCTTCTCTCCTTCTCTCCTTCTCTCCCTCCTCTTCCTCTCTTTTTCTCTCAAAACAACACTAAAATAGAAAGAAAAAAAAGATCTTAAACAATTTTAAAAAGCAGATTAAGAAAAAAATTAAGAAAAAAATTAAGAAAATTGTTGGGTGCAGTAAAGAGGACAACTACCATGGGGGTGGGGGGAGGGGGTTTAATTATTTTTTTTAGAATAATATTTTTATTATATTTACTAAATAGATTTTAAAATAATTTTTAATTTAAAATAACACATGTAATCATTTAATTGGTTGTTTGCCACGTCATCAACGAGTGTATTACACTCTCCTTCAGCTTTTTTACTTATTGTCAAAAAAAGTGTCATAATAATATAGCGGGACCCTACATGAGGTGTTTAAAATGAAAATCGCCCAGATGAGGATCAATTTTAGGGGGTCACCGGTGGGTTTGGCCTTAATCTTATATGCTACATGGTTTATGCTAAGTGCAGAGACAACAAATTTTGTTTCAACCGCTCAAGAAAGAATCCTTCTGAGACAATGAAATAGAGTTATATTATTGGACAATTTTACACTGAAACATTGAACATGACCAATTGAGGGAAGTTATGTACTATTTTATGCATTCGTTTGATAGCTGGCTAGAGTATGCAGGTATTAGTAATACATAGATTAGTTATGAGAAAATTGATATGTTATTTTACGCAAAGATATGTTATTCGGGGTTTAGTTATTCATGTATTTATTCCATCTTCTATAAAATGGAAAAACTAAAATACCCCTCAACTATGCGAATTGGTATAAAATTACCCTTCTTCTACCTTTCGAACCTAAAATGCCCTTGATGTCAACATTTTGGCTCTATTTTGCCCTCGGCTTTAACATCATAAATGATAACCTCAATTAGCAAATTCATTAATGCGTGTCACTATCCTATTGGCTACCATAACAATTAGTTAAACTAATTAAAAAGACCAAATACCCGCCTACTCCACCAAAAGCCCCACCCATAAAGTTAACCAAATCTTTTAACCCAACCTTCATCCCCAAAACCTTTTACCCGAAAAAAATATACGCTCCAAATCTCCTCTCTTCTCATCTATCAAAGCTCACAAGAACTCAAACTCAAACTAAACTATATAAATTAACATATGAAGCTATGAAAGATTGTTATAATGGGCTAAAATGTTTGATCTAATATGTCTGGAGAACAATGTATCAAGAATCCACCAACACTCAACTCAGCTTCTGGAATTGGAAATTTACAAGAGATTGGAGGGCTTAGCAGCTATGTTACTGGATCTGTTCATTCCAAACTTGCCATTCTTCTCATTTCTGATGTATTTGGTAAACATCAACTATATACTTAATAAGTTTCGAAGTCTTGATTGGCTTAAAACTAGTTGTAATAACATATTAAAGAAGTAGCATAAAGATAGTAACTTCTTGGTTTATCAGCTAGTATTAATTCTTATTTATATTGTGTAATTGGTTTTTTGCAGGATATGAAGCTCCACTTTTGAGGTAGTATAGAGTTCCCTGTCTGAGATTTGAAATCTATTATGTGTACTACTCTTTTTTTTTTGGCTTAATACATAATTAGTCTATTAAACTTGTTAGGATATTCTATTTAGACACTCGAACTTACACTACTTGTCTCAAAATCGAATCGAATAGATGAATGAAAACATGCACAAATTTTTTTTCAAAATTTGAATAGAAAGTGTCTAATCGGAAAACTTTATTAGGAGTTGAAATATGACTTGGTTCGAGTGTCTAAATGGAATATCCTGACAAGTTTAAGGCTCTGACAATGTATTAAGCCCTTTTTTACTTTCAAGATTTCCATGTGAAAGAACCTGAACATCCAACCGAAGACCTTAAGGCTAAATCTTGATTCAATGAGTGGTGTAACTCAGGATCATTTAAACCTTTTTTTGAAATCCTCGCACAACCAATGAGGGACTAGTGTAGGTATTTTTCATTTCCGGAGTGATAGCCCCGAGTAGCAAAGAACTGGAGAAACCTCTTACTTATGACTCGGGTATAGAACCAATGGGTGATGCACTGATGCTTGGTTACAATTTTGAATTTGTTATTATGTGTTTGCTCTAGTTGTTTTTGATGTTGAAATGGTTTTTCTTTATCCATGGACAATGAGTTTCGACATATTGGGCGTGCTTTGTTTGTGTAATTCAGGAAGCTAGGAGATAAAGTTGCAGCTTCAGGGTACTTGGTGGTTGTTCCTGATTTCTTCTATGGTGAACCTTTGGATCGCGAGAAACATGACTTACAGACATGGTTCAAAGATCATGGCACGGTTAGTACCCTGCATTGTTGTGAACTTCTTAATTTCAAAAAGTATGGGGGACTGCAACACTTGAAACTATTAACTTTGAGGAAATGGGAATATTGATGAATTGAGTAATAGAAATGCATCTTGTGTAAGTTAACTTTCTTTTTCAAGAGTATTAAACATTGAATTGATTCTTACATCTCTTTTAGGACAAAGGATGTGAAGATGCTAAAGCAGTGGTTGAATCTTTGAAGAGTAAAGGCGTTTCCGCAATAGGGGCAGCAGGCTTTTGCTGGGGAGGTGAATGCATTCTGTATTTCACTTCTGAATTATGATACATTGTCTTGTTTTTTCATAATTCTTTGGCTATTTTGCTTTATCAGGAAGGGTAGTTTCTAAATTGGCGAAATACGAGAGTACTATTGATGCTGCAGTTATCTTGCATCCTGGTCCTATTACAGTTGATGACATAAATGGTACATTCTTAGATTAATTTCTCGTCTTGTCCTGCATAGTACTTGTATGACTAATTTTTATGAATTTACGCGCTGAGAATCTTGTATTTTTCAGAGGTAAAAGTTCCAACTGCAACATTAGCAGCTGAACATGACCATATTTTTCCTCCTGACAAAGTGAAGTTACTAGGCGATGCTTTATCCGCGAAATCTGAGGTAAGTGCTATCTTTTAAGCATTTATACATGTAGAAGTGCAAGAAATTAACTATAACAACAGGGGAATGGAGTAACTAGACAAGTAGTCATTAGCATTGTACTAAAGTATTAAAATTCATGTGTATAACTGAATAACTGATACTTATTGTGCAGATTGAAAGCTTTGTGAAGATATTTCCAGGGGTAGAACATGGATGGACAGTTCGATACAACATGGATGGATGGATAGATTTGACTAAGTTTTAAACCAATCCAAACACCTCTTAGTCAGGTATAAGATAATATAAAGTACTAGAGTTTTGAGAGACTAAAAAAAAAAAGATTTTCTTTATATGTGTTTGGTAATAAAGTTAGGAGTGTTTTCTCTGCAGCAAATTATTCCATCAACATGAGAAATAAGTGTTGTTTGTGTTTGGTTTCTCATGATTTTTCTCTTCCTTATAGGCCTTTTAACTTTTGTGATTTTACCATTATGGTTAAGGAGTTGATCATAAGAAAAGAAGGGAAGGTGTATTGAGGTGTATATACAAAAGAACAATTATTTGCCCATTTGAAATTTTCATGACCAAACGCTCATTTTCAAATAAAATGAAAAAAAAATCTTAACATTACAGTGGGATGCTTAAGTGTTGGTTTATTCGATGTCAAGAGTGAACGACAAGTGTTGAATTTTGTCTTATAGAAGCCCTCAAGTCAAGAAGAATGAATCTTGAATTCTTGATGATTATGCTGAAATAATTGGTCAATATGCAATGAAATGCCTGATGGAACAAATGGTGCGTCCTATTCATGACTATCTTTATTGTTCTTTACTTTGTCTTGAGGTGTTGAATGAAATGTTTTTAATATGATCCTTTTTGCAAAATAATTAGCTTTAGTTTCATGTGCTTTTTTACTTCTCACTAATTATCAAAATATATATGCTATTGCATTGCTAAAAGTGCTCCTTATAACTAAAGAAACTATTGAATTGTTTTTTTTTTTTAATAAAGATGTGACTAATGTTATGAATTCTGTAAAAATTGGCTCATATGTTATTATTATCTGTGAGACACTGTTAACGGATAAGGCGACTTTAAATAATAATAGGATAACACCTCTTGAAAAAACATTACAGCATCGCAGTCAGATGGAGCAACTAAAAGTACTAGCTTTAGCAATGAGAGTCATGGCGTTGTCGGTATATAGCTTTAGCAATGAGAGTCACCTAGGAGTGTTGGTTCCAAAAGGTGAAGTGTTGAAATCTCAAGATGAAAGAAATGGCAATCACTATTCTTTTTTACTATTCTTTTTGTGTTTGTGGATTTTTCCTAAGATTAAACTACTCTCTCCAACATACTTGCCAAGATAAAGTGTCACAAGAAGCTTGCCATGAGAAAGGATGAGGTACTAATATAACACTTTTTGAAGTAAACTAAAACCTTTGTTATCAAAATATGTTATAGTAGTACCTCATCCTTTCTCATGACAATCTTCCTGCTTGGCTTTGCCTTAACAAGTTTGCTGGATAGATTTTCATCCCTAATGATAGTAGTTTAATCTCCTGTGAAATCTATAAGCACAAAATGAAAAGTTTAAAAAAAAGTCATTTTCATTATCTTGAGATTGCATAACATCACCCTTTAGAACCAACACTCCCAGGTGAGCATTCTAATTTGCCCTGCTATATTTCTTTTTAGCTCTATATCGGCAGCTTCATGACAGACATTATTAAAGCTAGTATTCTTTAGTTATTCCATCTGACAGTGACGCTGTAATTTTTTTTCAACAGGTGTTATGCTATTATTATTTAAAACCGTTCTATCCTCCGATAATGTCTCATAGATAGCAACAAGCAAATGGACCAACTTTTACAGGATAAACAATATCAATCACATTTCATTAAAGGAAAAGTAATCCAATAATTTCTTTTACTTATAAGGAGCACTTTAAGCAACTCAATAACATATTTTGAAAATTAGTGAGTAGTAAAAAAAAATGACATCCAAGCTACATTATTTTTAGAAAATGATCATGTTAAAAAGTTTCATTCAATGCCTCAAGAGAAAGTAAAAAACCATAAAGATAGTTATGAGAAGGATGCATCTTTTGTTCTCCCTCAAACATTTCATTGTATATTGAGGCAACTATTTAAGCATAATCATCAAGATTCGGGATACTGTTCTTTCAATACTAAATAATTAGTCTTTTAAAAATATTAATGTTTCTCTAAAGTAGAAATTTTCAACATCACGTGTATTTTTACACAAACATACAAATTTATTATTAAAGTAAAACACTCTTGAAATACACTAATCAAATATAACCTTAACGGGGATCCTGAGAAACATCTGCTAAGTTATTTTGAAGAATATTAAAATTGTTGCTTCAAAGTAATAAAATTACACTTTATGTCACAATTAAAAAAGAGAAAAAAAATCAAAACACTCATTATCGGAAGGAAAAAGTTTGCGAAGTTACCTGACAATCCTGAGAAACATTAGGAATATTGACCCGCTAAGATCCTATGGCAAATCAGAAATGGGGATTCTAATTTCTAATTTGATAATTGAATTTCACTGGGAGCTCTATCTTATGTGTTATCTGAGATACTAGAAGATAAAGAGGTTTAGGTCAAATAATTTGCAGACACTCACGGTTGGAGAGTGGATCTATTGGGTCAGTACTTTTCAGAGGACATAATTCATCACATCACTATTACCATTATACCTTCAAATGATAGAGAGGAACTGGATAAACAAGTGTCAATGTTAGAACACAATGATAACTTCTCTATAAAATCAGAGGCGGACCCACCTTGTTAAGAGGGGGTGCACGCGCACTCTTTAATTTTGGAAAACATAATGTGTATATTTGTGTGTATATCTAGATATCTTGAGAAACTGATAGAAATTAGGATATAATTAACAGTGCATCCATGAATAACATATGAGTGTTCTTGTGCTTCTGGTACAAGAAAGAGGAACCACCTATGAGACTTGGGTTTGAATCTAGCAAGAGCGCTATTTTGTTATTTTTATTTTAAATTTAGCTTAGAAATCATATTTGGTACACTCGAAATCTTCAAATCCTGGGTTCGCCTCTGATTAAAAGTGTCTAGCACTATATAAGACATAAAAAAAAGAAAATATTTATAAAAATACGTGGATTAAAAGGCTTTCCTTTAAGATGTCTTTTACTTTGTCGAAAAATTGAATATTCAGATTATCTATTAATGAGGTGGTAAAGAGGGTAGATACAAGTATCCCATCTAGTTGTTATTGTTATCCCGCTAACTCAAAAATGAGCATAGTGTCACATGTTTTTTCTAACCTCTCATACAGCTATAAAGTTGTGGAAATTGTCTGCTAATTATGCAGGTATCAATTGTGAAACAACTATCTCAACTAATTATAATATTATTGTCATTGAAATGCACAGAAAATCCATAAAGAGTGATGATGGCTATACCCAACATAATTATATGAGAATTGTGAAAGAGGAAAAACACACTCAAACATGAAGGAACAGTTAATTTTGAAAGTGTGGTTCATTAAGTGAACACTTTTATTTGGCATCTAGTTAGATCTATCTATTCGGGAACAAAGGACTTATCAATTAAATGACCAACCATTATTGATTACCTAGATAAGCAGAAGAAGAGAATACAATATATCATAGTGAATTGGAACCCCACCTCCTGCAGACACACACAAACACCTATATGTACAATCGAATATAACCAGATGGTGCTAGTAAGGGAAATTCTAAGAAGAGTTCTTATGATTTTTGTGTTCAAAGCTACACTAGAAACCTAACTTCTATTAAGTCAGTTGTAAATCCAAATACCACATACAAAGAGATAGAGACACCAACTATTAATGAAGTTATATCATTTTGTGTGGCAGAAGTCTTTAAGGATTACATAATAGAAACAAATTCACAACTAATGAAAAATGTATTGGAGGACACCTAAAAGATGTCATGAAAAATCAACAACATAGTAGAGGATATTAAGAATTTCACGAGACATAGAAAATCCCAAATCAAGCACACATAAAAGGAAGAAAATACAGTGGCAAACTACTTGGCATATCTGACTTTAGAGAAATCAGTTAAGCAACAATTCAAATAGGACTTTGAACTTTCTAAAAAAGCAAATCTCTAATTAATTTAGATAAGTCACAAGTACCAAAAATTAGATTCAATAAAAAATAAATCAAACAGAGATGAAAATTTTGCAGGATACGATTCAAGGTACACTATAAAGCACATATGAAAAATATCGCTTCACATAACGTAGGGGAGGATCACAAGAAATAAGTCGAACATTATAAGTTCACATCAGAAGAAATCGATGTTGACATAACAGAGGAGGAAGAATCGTCTTACCTAGAAAAATAGCTAGCTTGTTATTCTCACATCCAATTTCACATCTACACAATCAAGCCTAAAGCAATCGGAACAAGCACTGTTCAAGTACCAATCAAGAAATAATTATTTAGGAAAATAAATTTCAAAGCAAGAGAACGATATACCTAAAATGGAAGCCGGCAAAGGACAACATCAAGCTACCAGGACGCCTTTATGAGAGCTGGCAAGCTAGGAGTACACAAACCCTAGAAAATCATAGAAGAGGCCGGAAGTCTCCTAATCACGAAGATATAAATGTCTTTCCACCAATCAAGATGAATATAGGTTTAGACAAATGGGCCAAATGTTCGATAAGGAAAGGTCCTTTTGGGCCAATCTTTTTATTTTTTGGATTTTGATGTATTAAGACGGTGTTCTTGATTTATCTATTAATTCAATAACCCATGAGGGCTACTATTAATTTTTAAAAAATTATTCATTGAACAATTCATCAAGATGAAAT
Source organism: Solanum appendiculatum (assembly GCA_018342035.1). Classification (NCBI taxonomy): domain Eukaryota; kingdom Viridiplantae; phylum Streptophyta; class Magnoliopsida; order Solanales; family Solanaceae; genus Solanum; species Solanum appendiculatum. Next base: position 11,265 of record JAGDQO010001005.1, read on the forward strand.
AATCAATCTATTCTTGACGGATTATTCGATACACTTCAAAATACTAAAAGTACTATTTACTAAAATAAAATAATTATTTGTTATGTTTTTATATACTAATATCTCTGCACTGTGTTGTACATATATGTCAAATCAGATAATATTTATTTTATAAATATAATATTAAAGTACTAATAATTGATTGCTTGCAATGAATTTAATATAAATCTTTTCGATGTGCATCATCAAAAGAGAATTTCAATAGATAATCATTTCATAAAAAACTTCAAGGAATTTGTAAAATAATTTATCAGAGATAAGATGCACGGATACATAATTATATGGATTCGGTCCAAATAAATTGAATTTCTCCTTTGATGATGCAAATTTGAAAGATACATATTAATTTACTACATAAAATCAATTACCGATGACTTTAACTTGCATAAAATCAAGCATGAGAAATATAAATAAGGAAAATCTATAAAGTAACACAAGAAAAATAAGTTTTTAAAAAAGAGACAAGAAAGCGAGAATTTTTTATTTGTAAGAAACATAATTGGTGTCCTTTAAGATACTTATCCTTTTATATCAAGTCTGAAAGGTACTAGATGACTTGCTTCTTTTGAAACATTGAACAATTCGTCAGGATAAAAAGATCAGTGTACTCTCGAACTATTCATTGAACAATTTATCAAGATGAAAGGATCAATGTATTCTTAAAGAATTTTTCAATTCAAGATAAAAAGACTAAAATATAATTTACTTAACTGAGCAATTACTCATTACATATTGCATATGTTTTTTATTAATAAATTTTTCATTCTCATTTTCAAATCTTCAAAGTGAAATTGTACTAGTACCCCAAAGATTCGCTTTTATTGATTGTGTTTTTCTTTAATTTTGAATTTGAAATCAAATTTTTTTAAGGTATTTATGTTTTTCTCGTGTTTGTGTAATTTAATATGGTATGTTATTTTGACATTGCTCATTCTTGTATGCTATTTTGGCATTGTTTAATCTTATATGCTACATGGTTATGCTAAGTACAGAGACAACAAATTTTTTGTTTCAACTGCTCAAGAAAGAATTTTTCTGGGACAATGAAATAGAGTTATATTATTGGACAATTTTACACTGAAACATTGAACATAAGCAATTGAGGGAAGTTATGTACTATTTTATGCATTCATTTGGTAGCTGGCTAGAGTATGCAGGTATTAGTAATACATGGATTAGTTATGAGAAATTTTTTATGTTATTTTATGCAAAGATTAGTTATGCGGGGTTTAGTGATATATGTATTTATTCCATCTTCTATAAATCGGAAAAGGACTTAAAATACCCCTCAACTATGCGAATTGGTACAAAATTACCCTTCTTCTACCTTTCGGACCTAAAAGGCCCTTGACGTCAACCTTTTGGCTCTATTTTTCCCATCGGCTATAACAACATAAATGATAACCTCAATTAGCAAATTCATTAATGACGTGTCACTATCCTATTGGCTACCCTATCAATTAATTAAACTAATTAAAAAGACCAAATACCCACCCACTCCATCAAAAGCCCTACCCGTAAAGTTACCCAAATCTTTTAACCCAACCTTCATCCCCAAAACCTTGATCCTGCACTTATTGTGCCTACTGAGAGTTTTGGTCAAAAGGACATTCTGTCCAATGAGGAGATTCCAGTGCAGATCCTTGATCATCAGGTTCTCAAGCCGAGAACTAAAGAGGTTGCATCAGTCAAAGTCTTGTGGAGGAACCAATTTGTTGAGGAAGCTACTTGGGAGGCCGAGGAAGATATGAAGAAGAGATACCCTCACCTCTTTTCCTCCAAATCAATTCCAGACCAAGGTACTAAATCCTTGTAAAGTACTTTAGGATGTTAAAATGTTGAAGCTTATGCTAATTGCATATTTGTGTTCTTTGTGTGGGTTGTTAGACAATTTCCCACCCCTTTCATGCTTAGTTTGGCTTCATTCGAGGACGAATGTTAACAAGGGGGAGATATTGTAACACCTCAAACTAGAGAAAGGCTAGAAAAGAGTCGAACATGCATGTCAAGAACCCAAAGGTGGACCATGGAACCCTCCACGGAGCCCTAGACGAGCGGTGTAGGGGACCACAATCCGTTTGGATGCACGTGAGGAGTTCCCACTACTTTCCCAGGCCGGTGTCCCTCCCATAGACGCCTAGACGGCCCGTGGTGAGGTTGATGGGCCGTTCAAGGACTCGTCAAGTTGCCCACTCAGGAAAGGCTTATCCCCTAGTCACAAGTCAAGGACCACGAACGTCTAAATGGCCCGTGAAGTCGTCCGTGAAGGGGGTTTATGAGACTTAGAATTTTGGGTAAATTTCAAATAATTATATCTCTCAGCACAAAATGAACTAGTTAGCCCATGACCTATCAAATTAAAGGTCTTTGAGTCCTCTTTCCAACGCCACCAAGTTTGCCTCATTTGAAGTTCGAAGTAAAAAGTGATGCCCATTTTAGTGAAGCATTATCAAGCAGGCGAAGCTTCACGACCGCCTATACGGCCAGTGAAGCCTTAGACGGCTCGTGAAGCCTTTCCAGTAAGGCACCTCGTCAATTTTTAAGTTAGGGTCAAGGTGGTATTTTCCCAAAGTGTTTGGTACCCTAAACTACGTCATTTTAACCTTATTCTAAGCCTAAACTACATCGTTTCACACTGAATTAAGGGCTTAGAAAGTGTTAATCAATTCTTTTACGTTCATTAACACTTCAAGACATTAGAACAAGGTTCCAAGAGGAGAAAAGCTAGGGTTCAAGTGTTCTTTGAGTTTCAATGACTCCGCCAAGAACTTTGTTCTTCCCAGGTATGTAAGGCTATCATAGTGATGAAATGAGTTCGTCCTCACGCCCTACATCTACTTTCTATCAGTAAAAGAGTAATCTAGGGTTATATCCTTAGTTTGAGTATTCTTGAGATGAGTTTGATGTAGAGTCCTGAGTTCTTGAATTTCAGATCGAGTTTTTATTCCTAATTATTGAGTTGTTGTATGTTGTACATTGAGATTGTTGAGTTGATTGTTCATGTCTATTTTTCAGCATGAACCCTACTCTGGAGAAATTCATTGAGTTCTTATTGAGAATCCTTTAAATAGAACCTAATTGTTTAAATTGAGATTTGAGAAAGTAAAAAGGAGAGTTTGAGAATCTTTTTAGAACAAATGCTTTGTCTTTAAAATTGATTCTAAGAAGAGTAAAAGATGAGTTTCGATAAAGGTATAGGGAACTAAGTAATTTCCAAAGATAACAATTTTAAATTGAGAAAAGAGAAACTTTAATTTCTAAATTAGTTTAAGGGTACAGAGATACTTCAGAGCAGTTATTTCTTTTAAGAAATTTTTTTGAGTAATTACCTCAAATTGAGAAAAGAGGATGTTTTTAAATATTGAGCATGAGCAATAATTTTGGGAGTAGTATTGAGCACCGATATGTGGGAGAGTTCAGACAACTCACAGCCCCCATAAGCCATGTCTTGCCAACATGGGTAAAGGTTTCATACTTTTTAGATGATTTCCTTATGCCTTTGGGTAGAGCTTAGATGATCTACTTAGTTGAGGTGTTCTATATCTCGGCACAATATAGGACAGTTCTAACAGCGTGAGCGAGACGTTGTGTCATCACGTAGCTCATAGTGATGGTTGTCGGTTAGAGAATCTCCCATAAAGTTAAAGTGTACTTTTATATATCACTTATTACGTTGAGTTTCAGAGATGAGTAAGTATTTTGTAAAGTTAAATGATTTAATTCCTTTAATGTTTTACATTCAGTTGAGTTTATGCTATATCTATTGCAGTCATTCAATTCAGTTATCTGTTTATTCAGCTATATTATATACTCGTACATTTCATGTACTGATGTCATTCGACCTGCATCTTATTATGATGCAGATACAGGTGTTCAAGGTCATCAGCAGGCACTTCGTTGAGATCACTTAGCACTCCAATTAGCTTGGTGAGCCTCCTTGCATTCTATAGGACCCCGCTTTTATTTCTGTTATTAGTTGATTGATCGTGGGTCTTGTCTCGACACTTATCTTAATGTTAGAGGCTTCATAGATGATTTGAGTTGAGGAGTCTCTCATTATTTTCCTAGTTGAGGTGTTTTGATATCTTAAGACGGTTACTTATATTTCATTAAGTATTTCCATATGTTCATTTGAGTTAAGTTTTAGATTGAGACTTTTAAGTTTAATTATGCACTTGGAGTCCCCATTTTGCTTGAGTAAGTCTTCCGCTAAGTAGTCAGCCAGGCCAAGGGTTCGCTTGGGGACTAGAAATGGTTCTCGAGTGTCGGCCACGTCCAGGGTGTAAGCTCAGGGCGTGACATAACCTTACCTTCATCCCCAAAACCTTTCCAAAAAAAACATACGCTCCAAATCTCCTCTCTTCTTCATCTATCAAAGCTCACAAGATGTATATACCACTGCACCACAACCCTTGTTAGTGTTCAATAGTACTAAAACAAATTGAACTGAAAATATAACATGAGTTCTAAATTCAAAACAAAAATTTAACATAAAACTCTTATTTCAAATATCAACATAACATACATAAATATGATTGAAAAGAAAAGGAAAACGTAAGTCTATAACCCTACTCAATAATGAACTCTACTTTAATTTAAATTAGAACACTAATAAAATTATGCTAATGAAAAAACTAAACATGGCACAAAAAAATGGCTAATACGAAAAATTGCATGGGATCACATGAAGTAAAGGTTGAGAATGAGAAGGAAATGAAATATAAATAATAAAAAATAAACTTTTAGAATTTTTTTAGAATAATAAAAATAAAAAAGAATTTAAAATGATAGAAATAAAAAATAAATTAAAATGAAAAAAATAAAAAGAAGATATTAAAAAGTAATAGCTTGTATGTAACAACACTCAATTACACCAAATTCAATTAGCAGGGTGGCTTTCTAAGCATGCCCTAAATATTCAATGAAATAGATTATATCTTAAAGGTAAGCTTTAAAAATCTCTCCTTTTTAAAGCGTATAAAAATATAAACCGTAAATAATTTGAGACAAAGAGAGAATCGTAAAATGAATTAGTACAAAGAATTGCAAATGTCCCGCATGGTAACGGATGCACGTTACGATCACATCGATAGCCAGAAGCAACTGGAGATTTCGACTCACAGCTGACAATCTTGTATTTTTCAGATGTAAAAGTTCCAACTGCAATATTAGCGGCTGAACATGACCATATTTTCCCGCCTGACAAAGTGAAGCTACTAGGCGATGCTTTATCCGCGAAATCTGAGGTAAGTGCTATCTTTTAAGCATTTAGACATGTAGAAGAAGATCATTACGTGCAAGAAATTGACTATATGAAAGTGTACTATTAGAATCATATGTATAACTGATACTTATTGTGCAGATTGAAAGCTTTGTGAAGATATTTCCAGGGTAGAACATGGATGGACAGTTCGATACAACGTTGACGATGAATCGGCTGTCAAAGCTGCAGAAGAGGCTCATTCAGATATGTTAAACTGGTTTACTGAGTTCATCAAGTGAAAAAAAGAAAGTTCTAAATTGAAACATCATTTTTCAGTAAGGAGATTTGTCATAATTCCTTGAGGGAAGTGAGAATATGGCACAATAAGTATACTCTTTTTGCTATTATAAAGATGAAATCAAGATTATGGTTTTAGCTTATGACGCATATTTCTCTAAACCCCCCTTTTTATGTGTAAAAATGTAAGGGCGTTCTGGTGAACATTATGCACTTGTCATATTTTACTGAACGGAGTTATCTAATGACATTTTCAAGGCATTATTAGACAAAAAATCAAGCACTCTACATATTACATCTCCTTTATTCAACTAATCTCATTAATTAATTGAGATTACATTCCAAAATGTATTAGTTATGTGGATATTTAAATTGCAAATCAAATATAATATAATATTAATTTTATACATGAATAATCAAACATGATATTACCTATGCGGTATTTAATACATGCAAACTCACTTCCAAACCAGCTATATCAACATGGGCAGATCTAGGAGGTTGGGAGGATTATCACCCTAATCCCTCGACAAAAAATTTCACTAAATATATAAGTTCTTTTATGTATATTATCACTCCACCCAAGCTGTAATCCTTGTTTCTGATGTTTTTGGTAACTTCTCTTTTTACCTTTCAACTTTCTCTTCTTTTGATGCTAATTTCAACTTCGAGTTGTATTTGGAATTTTCATGATCAAAAACCGATTTTCAAATAAAGTGAAAAAGTTTCCCAAAAAAAGTGGATAATTCTTCCCAATGCCCTGTCACTCTTTACTCTTATTTTGATTGAGATTGATAGAAGAGTATGTTGTGTTGATTGTGTCCATTTCCTATGAGCAAATAACATAGTGAACTTTCTAAGTATTGTCTATTTTTTGTTTGTTAATAAGCAGGATATGAAGCTCCAAAGTTGAGGTAAGGATTGCAGAAATGGATATGCACTTGTGAATTGACATAATATATAAATGTGCCCATTAATTTGACTTCAGGCATCTATGTCATCTAACTTTGGATGTACACAAGTACACTTTAACTTGTATACAGTTGAACAAGTAGACACACACACCCAGCATAGCATCCTACGTTTATGTGTTGTGACTTAGAGATAGCTATATTTGGATGTAAATAGATCATATTCTTCTAACTGATATCCTTGCTTTCAAAATTATAGAAAGCTTGCAGCAGCTAGCTTCTATGTAGTAGTCCCTGATTTCCTCTGCGGCGATCCCCATGTAGCTAATGATGAGAGGCCTTTAGAATTAGTATGAATAATAGATCATGGACCGGTGAGTTCCTGTTTCTAATATCGATTTTCAACTGCAACATCTCGATATGGATTAGCTGAGGTCTCAGATGTTGAGGTTTTTATGAATCCTTTCTGTAATCAAAATACGCTGCCTCTTTGTTTTAAATGCATCACAGAGAAACGGTTGGAAATCTCATGAAAAATACTTGATCGTGAATACAGTAGGAAGTTCTTGAAAGCCTGAGGCGTGTCAAAGACACTGTCCTTAAGGATATTTTAGCCAATGTAGGTGTATCCCCAAGATTCAACAAGTTCTTATTCTAGTATAAAATTAGGAGCACAGAACGTCAGAAACTAACAAAGATTCATTAGGAAAGAAAATCCAGCACACCAATAGAATATGGTGGAAAGAACTTTTGTTTCTCACTATCCCTTCCAAAGGACTAGAGTGTGTGTATATATATATAGAACCATCTTAGCAGAATGGAATCTCAAGACCAAAAAACGGTTGAAAAGGATTAATGACTCATAATATTACATAAAGAATATGTTGCAAATGCAAGGTGATACAAAAGAGACGTTGGCTAGTAAAGAATACAGCACATGTTATAACTTATTTTAGAACAAAAACATAATAACTTGGTTTTTTCATGTAGTAGAAACAGTATTGCAGACCCATCCTAATGGACTAACATTTTGGTTCTACTGAGATTTCGGGGGATTTAATATTTTTGGCTTGTTCACTCATGGAGTCCGGTGACCTATCATATTTGCACTTTTATCTGATGTATATGTACTTTTTGCTATAGGATCAAGGATTCGAAGATGCAAAACCAGTTATTGAAGCTTTGAAGAGCAAAGGTGTAACTAAAATTGGAGCAGCAGGCTTCTGTTGGGGAGGTCATTCTTCTTGCTCTAGTTACAATTTACAAGCTCTTTTTATCTTTGTTAAAGTAGTTTGCAAAAGAATTACTTTGAGTTCGTTCCAGCTAAGGTAGTCGTGGAACTAGCAAAATATGCTTATATTCAAGCTGCAGTGCTATTGCATCCTTCATTTGTCGCCATAGATGATATGCACGGTATGATTTTGTTACTAGATCTTCTATATTTTCTTCTTATCTTTCTCTTGTTCATATGAGTATTTCAACATACCTAAATAAAGAGTTCACAACATTGAGAATGTTCAGACATGATTTTTAAAATAGGCCGTGGTTGCTTTTGGGGCGGGTTGGTTGATGAAAGGGGTTGGTTTTATAACAGATCTGGTTTGATATTTAAAATAGATTGTGTTTTCCATAGCTTCTCCTTTCTACTTCTTAATTTAGAGCATGATTTCATAATCTAATGCAGTATCAGGGCTAAGTTTTCATAATTTAGCATTTTGATCCTTTCATTTCTGAAGTCATAAGTCCCTATTGTTGTTGTTCAGCTGTTAAGGTTCCAATCTCAATATTGGAAGCAGAGATTGACCGAAGATCTCCACCTGAGCTTATCAAGCAATTTGAAATGGCCTTAAATGCGAAGCCCGAGGTAGGAAACTTTAGATGCTTAAGCTTTTCATGAATTGCAAGCACGTTGATGATCATAACCTGCTTATCTTGCCTTACCAAAGAACGCGCAAGAGTTCACTCCTTTATGAACTTCTGATTGTACTCACATACTTACTTTGGCCAAAGTTGTCTCTTATAAGTTCTCTGTACTTTTGTAAGCACTTTGATTAACTATTCACTTTGTTATACAATTAGATCCGCTATTTGCTTACTTCAATTTTAAATTGCTTGTCTTGTTCAAGAATAAATTAACTTTTTGCATCTCGAGAAGTTCTATCAGTTTGTAGGTGTGAATATTAGACTGCTTCTGTTATTCCAACTTTCCAACTTCATCTCGAAAAGTATTTGAACATTTACAAGCATCGTAGTAACTTCTTTTAGCATGTCATAATAATTGACTAAGAGGTGTATTCGAGCTGCATGACTATTTTGTTAATGTTCGTCACGAGTGTTTTTCACTCTGGTTACAAATTTGTATATTTGTGTAAGAATACGTGAGATGTTGAGAACTTCTACTATTAGAGAAACATTAATTTCCTTAAAAAATTAATTATTTAGCATTAGAAGAACAGTAACCTGAAATAGAGTGGAATAGATACAAAACTATATTTGATCCTAGCTAATAAGAGATTGAGATGAAGACGATTAGTTAACATTGCGGTGGGATGCTTAAGTGTTGGTTTATTCGATGTCAAGAGTGAATTAACGACAAGTGTTGAATTTTGTCTTGTAGAGACCCTCAAGTGAAGAAGCATGAATCTTGATGATTATGCTGAAATAATTGCCTCAATAATGCAACGAAATGCCTGAGGGAACAAATGGTGTGTCCTATTCATGGCTATCTTTATTGTTCTTTACTTTGTCTTGAGGTGTTGAATGAAATGTTTTTAATATGATCCTTTTTGCTAAATAATTAGCTTTAGTGTCATGTGCTTTTTTACTTCTCACTAATTATCAAAATATATATGCTATTGCATTGCTAAAAGTGCTCCTTATAACCAAAGAAACTATTGAATTATTTTTTTCTTTAATGAAGATGTGACTAATGTTGTGCATTTTGTAAAAATTAGCCCATATATTATTATTATCTGTGAAACACTGTTGATGGATAAGGCGACTTTAAATAATAATAGCATGGCATCTCTTGAAAAAATATTACAGCATTACAGTCAGATGGAGCAGCTAAAAATACTAGCTTTAGCAATGAAAGTCATGGCGCTGTCAGTGTATGGCTAAGAAGAAAGATATAGCAAGGAAAATAAAGAGGATCATCTTGGAGTGTTGGTTCCAAAAGGTGAAGTGTTGCAGTCTCAAGATAAGAGAAATGGCAATCGCTTTTTTTTTTTCACTTCTCTTCTTGTGTTTGTGGATTTTTCTAAGATTAAACTACTCTCTCCAACATACTTGTCAAGATAAAGCGTCACAAGAAGCCTGCCATGAGAAAGGATGAGGTACTAATATAGCACTTTTTGAAGTAAACTGTAACCTTTGTTTTCAAAATATGTTATAGTAGTAGCTCATCCTTTCTCATGACAATCTTCCTGCTTGGCTTTGTCTTAACAAGTTTGCTGGATAGACTTTCATCCCTAATGATAGTAGTTTAATCTCCTATAAAATTTATAAGCACAAAATGAAAAGTTTAAAAAAAATGTCATTTTCATTATCTTGAGATTGCAAAACATCAACACTCCCAGGTGAGCATTCTTATTTGCCCTGCTATATTTCTTGTTAGCTCTACATCGATAGCTTCATGACAGTTATTATTAAAGCTAGTATTCTTTAGTTATTCCATCTGACAGTAACGCTATAATTTTTTTAAGAGGTGTTATGCCATTATTATTTAAAATCGGCCTATCCTTCAACAATGTCTCACAAATAACAAGAAGCAAATGGACCAACTTTTACGGGATAAACAACATCAATCACATTTCAGTAAAGAAAAAGTAATCCAATAATTTCTTTTATTTATAAGGAGCAATTTAAGAAACTCAATAACATATTTTGAAAATTAATGAGTAATAAAAAAAACATGAAATTCGAGCTACATTTTATTTTAGAAAAAGGATTATATTAAAAAGTATCATTCAATGCCTCAAGAGAAATCAAAGAACAATAAAAATAGTCATGAGAAAGACGCACCATTTGTTCTCCCTCAGACATTTCATTGCACATTGAGGCAATTATTTAAGCATAATCATCACGATTCAACACATGTTGCTCACTCATGACACAAAAGCAACCAACACTTCAGCGTCCCATCACAATATTAAGTAATTGCCTTCACCTTAATCATGCATTAGTTAGGGTCGACTATATAATTTTGTATTTATTCTACTTTATTCAAAATATTGTCCTTTCAATACTAAATAATTAGTCTTTTAAAAAGATAGTCGGAAAAGAGAAAAAAATCCAAACACTTGTTATCGAAAGAAAAAAGTTTGCAAAGTTACCTGATCATCCTTAGAAATATTTGGAATATCTCTAAACTAACACTTCACATTCAAGGTCTACCAACATCACACGGGTTTTGACATATGCCATAGTTTCAAGAATATTTATAGCATTATGTTAATAGTGGCATGAATGATTAAAGAAAATCCAACAAATCAAATAAGATAGAAAAGTTTTTCTTGTTTTTCTTTTCCACTTCCTAAGCTAACACACAAATTAACTATATATACATGTAGCATGTAACAGATTCAATCTGTGCATACAATGCACATTCAATATAGATTATAAATGTCATAAAGGCTATAGACTTAATTACCATATATTCCTTCAAATCTGTGTCAATGAAGCACAATCAATATTTGATTAATGTCATAAAGGCGATTAACCCACTGCCACATCAAAATAACTGTCGGCCAATTGAAAAATACTTAATAGAATGTCATTAATGACAATATAATATGAGGTAATAATATATAATTAATTCTTTTGACAACCTCTAACGATAGATATAAAGAATTTCAAAAATTATTCTCGTACTTTTTAAGATAATAAAGATATTTTATCAACAATGTCTTGGTGAAGAATGGTGGCTCGAGCACCGATTTTTGACTTATTTTTTTCATGCTATTGAATTTTATGCTTACTCTTATAGGGAACATTATTTGTACATGAACCATAGAGGTCCATCCAAAACAGAATTTTTATCTTGAAAAGTATTTGACAAGCATTGAATTTATAAGATACTTGAATTTCCCTAGCATGATTTACCAACAATTACTAGTTTCACAAAGGTTTATAAGATACTTGAATTTCACTTATATCATAAAATCTCAAGAAATTTTCCAACTTACTGGGAAGAGCTATCTCATTCACGCTGCTATTATCGTAAAGCTGTGAATATTCTTCCAAACAAGAGCAAATGTCAAGTCTTGCGTTATGTTGTTGGATCTTGAATGTGATGTGTTAGTAATAGAGATGTTTCTCAGGAACATCAGATAACTTAACAAATTTTTACTCCCAGTAGCAAGTTTCTTGTTTTTCCCTCTTTCTTGATTATTACATAGAGTGTGGTTTATTCTTTTAAGCAATGATTTTAACGTCTTTCAAAATAACTTACCAAATGTTTCTCAGGATCCTCGTTAAGCTTATATTTGGTTAGTGTTCGTCATGAGTATTTTTTACTCTTGTTACAAATTTGTATGTTTATGTAAGCTACGTGAAACGTTGGGAACTTCTACTACTAGAGATATAGTAAGTTTCTTGAAAAATTAATTATTTAGCATTAGAAGGATAATAACCTGAATAAAGTGGAATTAATAGATATAAAACTGTATATTCTATCCTAGCTAAGAAGAGATTGAGATGAAGGCGATTAGTTAACATTATGATGGGACATTGAAGTGTTGGTTTAATTATTCGATGTCAAGAGTACACAACAACTGTTGAATCTTGTCTTGTAGAAGCCCTCAAGTCAAGAAGTATGAATCTTGATGATTATGCTGAAATAGTTGCCTTAATATATGCAATGAAATGCCTGAGGGAACAAATGGTATGTCCTACTCATAACTATCTTTATTGTTCTTTGCTTTGTCTTGAGATGTTGAATGAAATATTTTTAATATGATAATTTTTGCTAAATAGTGTAGCTTTAGTGTCATGTGTTTTTTACTACTCACTAATTATCAAATATGTTATTGCACTGCTAAATGTGCTCCTTATAATTAAAAAAAACTATTGAATTACTTTATTTTAATGAAGATGTGACTGATGTTGTGTATCTTGTAAAAATTGATCCATATGCTACTATTATATGTGAGACATTGCTGACAGATGAGGCGACTTTAAATAATAATAACATGGCAACTCTTGAAAAAAACGTTATACCATCAGTCAAATGAAACAGCTAAAGAATATTAGATTTAGTGGTGAGAGTCATGGGATTGTCACCGTAGGACTACGAAGAAAGATAGCAAAGCAAATAAGGATACTCACCTAGGACTCCTAGGTGAGCTAGGAGTGTTGGTTTCAAAAAAATAATATCTACAATCTCAAGATGAGAGAAATGGCAATCACTTTTCTTTTTTACTTCTCTTTTTATGTTTGTGAATTTTACCTAAGATTAAACTACTCTCTCCAGCAAACTTGCCAAGACAAAGCGACGAAGAAAGATTGTCATGTCAAAGGATGAGGTACTAATATAGCATTTTTTGAAGTAAACTCTGACCTTTTGTTTTCAAAATATGTTATATTAGTACCTCATCATTTGACATGACAATCTTCATCGCTTTGTCTTGACAAGTTTGCTGGAGAGATTTTAATCCCTAGCTACTAAGAGTAGTATAATCTCCTATAAAATTCATAAGCACAAAATCATGAAAGTAAAAAGTAATAATTATCATTTCTCTTATTTTGAGATTGCATAACATCACCTTTTAGAACCAACACTCTCATGTGAGCATCCTTATTTGTTCTGATACATTTCTTCTTAGCTCTATGTCGACAGCTTCATGACAGTCATTATTAAAGCTAATACTCTTTAATTATTCAATTTGATAGTGATACTATAATTTTTTTCAAGAGATATCACGTCATTATTATTTAAAAACCACCATATCCTCTGAAAATGTCTTACAAATAACAACCAAAAAATGGATCAACTTTTACAAGATAAACAACATCAATCACATTTCATTAAAGGAAAAATAATCCAATAATTTCTTATACTTATAATTAAGGAACACTTTAAGCAACTCAATGATATATTTTTAAAATTAGTGAGTAGTAAAAAAAACATGATAATCAAGCTACATTTTATTTTAGAAAAAAAATTATAGTACTAAAAAGTTTCATTCAACACCTCAAGAGAAAGTAAAAAAACCATAAAGATAGTCATTTCATTACATATTGAAGCAGCTATTTAAGCATAATCATCAAGATTCATGCTTCTTCACTTGAGGACTTCTACAAGAGAAGATTCAACACATGATGTTCAATCTTGACACAAAAGCAATAGACAGGAAGAGATGACTAAAGGAAGATTGCATATTTCTATTCAAAGAAAGCCCTTTCTTTTGAGTATCTTTAGTGAGCCTATAGATGGAAACACTTTATAGTGTCCCATCACAATATTAAGTAATCGCTTTCATCTCAATCATGTATTAGCTTGGGTCGATCAAATAATTTAATATTTGTTTCACTTTATTTAGGATACTATTCTTTCAATACTAAATAATTAGTCTTTTAAAAATATTAATGTTTCTCTAAAGTAGAAATTTTCAACATCACGTGTAGTTTTACATAAACACACAAATTTATTATTAAAGTTGAACACTCTTGAAATACACTAATCAAATATAACCTTAACGTGGATCCTGAGAAACATCTGCTAAGTTATTTTGAAGAATATTAAAATTGTTGCTTCAAAGTAATAAAACTACACTATATGTAACGATTAAAAAAGAGAAAAAATAATTCAAAACACTCATTATCGGAAGGAAAAAATTTGCGAAGTTACCTGACAATCCTAAGAAACATTTGGAATATCTTTATAACAAACACTTCACATTCAAGGTTTAGAGAACAAAGGTTATTTCGTATGCACTATTTGATTTGTGTATTAAAATAGTATACAATGCATAATTTTTTTAAATAATATTTATTTACTATATCCTCTGCAAATATGGTGAAAAAGATGTAAAATAAAGTTTTGAGAGGCAATTGGATCTTTAACCATGCTAATGCATACATTAAATCCACGTACATTACTTATAATACCATGGATATCCATTTATTAGTAATGTACTCCTTAATATATACTAGAGTGTATAACTAATGCTGAAAAAGTGCACCAAACAAGGTACTACTAATACATAAAACTAGGGGTGTCAAAACGAGCTCAAATATATTTAACCCGCCCAACTCGCCCAGAATTTTATGGGTTGGGCCCAAGATAATTTGTATTGAGTTTAATCTCAACTCATTCAAGCCTTAACCCATTTTTAAAAAATCTTCAATTGAGCCCAATTTAATCTCCAATTCCAACCTCCTTTAAGATTGTTTTATTTGCATTGATGTAATGTACCTTCCTATATTAAAGGTATGAATTACTATCTATTTTATATCTTCTAGGATTTATCTATTCATTTGTAACTTTTTTTTATTTTCTCTAGTTGAAATTCAAATTTTGGTTATAAAAGTTAAATAACAATATGTTAAAATTATTGAGATTAAGCAAATCAAATTGGGCAGATCAAGACTCAACCCGGTTTTTAGCCTATTTGAGTCCAACTCATTTGAACCCAAAGTAAACTTGGGTTGTTCATGACCCAACCCGATTTATATTTTAACCCATTGTAATATCTTCAATTTCAACCCAACCCTCCATTTGACGCCCTTATATAAAACTAATACATACATTATTTGTTCTAATACTCTCTACCGAACAATCCCTTACATTTCTCCGTTGATGATTCAACACCATATCATTATTAGGTTAAGAACAAAAAACATGTATTTAGATATATAAAATCAATAAAAAAAATAACATGAAAAAAAGAAAAAATATAACACAGATGAATCTAGTACTTTGTATATAGAGCGCATGAGAAAGATAAAAATTGAATCTTTACCTTAAGAAGAATGATGAGCTCTTCAATGGAAGGATGAAGCTTTAGGAGTCTAATTCCACAATGCTTTAGCCTATCCTTAATTTCTTTTTGACAAGAAGCAGTCGTTTCATAGAACCATTCACTCTCAGTCTCAAAACCTAAAAAAAAGTATTAGTTTCCCTTTCAAGAATCCAAAAATAAATAACACTCGAGGTAAAAATTCAAGCTCATACACAATAAATGTTGATAATATAAGAGGGTATACAAGTGAGGTTTGTGTTTGAAAGTTAATTTGGGACCAAATTGAAAAATTGACTGACATACAAAATCACTTCAAATTGTAATCTCCGCTCACTCACATAGATTGCGTTTTTTTCTAATTTTGATTTTGAAATTTATAACTTTTTAGGGTGTTTGTACTTTTCTCCTAGTGTTGCTTAATCGATTATGCTATTTTGGTATTGTCTAATCTGATAAGCTATGTTGACATTTTTTTGGTCTTGTTATTTTGAAATTGTTTAATCTTATATTTTATGTGGCTATGTAAAGTGCAGAAAGATCAAATTTTATTTCAAGCGTCTAACAGTAATTTTTCTAAGAGAAAAAAAATAAAGAACACTATCGAAGAATCAATCTCCTAAAATAATGAATTTAAGCACTTGAGTATAATGATGGCAACAGGGACAGGGCAGGGCAAGGTGAGGCAATCTTGACCCGCTAAGATCCTATTGCAAATCAGAATACAATATATCATAGTGAATTGGACCCCCACCCCTACAGATACACACAAACACCTATATGTACAATCGAATATAACCGGATGGTGCAAGTAAGGAAAATTCTAAGAAGTGTTCTTATCAATTTTGTGTTCAAAGCTACATTAGAGACCTAATTTTTATAAAGTTAAATGTAAATTCAAATATCACATACACGGAGACAGAGACACCGACTATTATTGAAGCTATATCATTTTGTGTAGCAGAAGGCTTTAAGAATTGCATAATAGAAACAAAATCACAACTAATAAAAAAAGTATTGGAAGATACCTAAAAGCTGTCATGGAAAATCAACAACATAGTAGAGGATATTAAAGATTTCATGAGACACAGAAGATCTCAAATCATGCACACAAAAAGGGAAGGAATTACAATGACAAAACTTGACATATCTGACTTTAGAGAAATCAGTTAAATAACAATTCAATTCCTAAAAAGGCAAATCTCTAATTAATTTGGATAAGTCATAAGTACCGAACATTAGATTTAACAAAAAAAATCAATCAAAATAGAGATGAAAATTTTACAAGAATGTGATTCAAGATACACTAGAAAGCACATAGGAAAAATATCGCTTCACATAACGTAGGGGAGGAGCACAAGAAATAAGTCGAGCATCATAAGTTCACATGAGAAGAAATCGATGCTGACTCAACTGAGAAGAAAGAATCGTCTTACCTGAAAAAACAGCTAGCTCGAACTCCTCACATCCAATTTCACATCTGCACAATCAAGCCTATAGCAATCGGGACAAGCACTGCTCAAGTACAAATAAAGAAAGAACCATTTAGAAAAATAAACT
The DNA here is from genome assembly GCA_018342035.1 of Solanum appendiculatum. Classification (NCBI taxonomy): domain Eukaryota; kingdom Viridiplantae; phylum Streptophyta; class Magnoliopsida; order Solanales; family Solanaceae; genus Solanum; species Solanum appendiculatum. The sequence continues at coordinate 28,235 of JAGDQO010001005.1, forward strand.
TCAAAACAAGAAGAGAACGATGTACCTACAACGGAAGGCGGCAAAAGGACAACATCAAACTACCAGGACACCTTCATGAGAGCTGGCAAGCTAGGAGTACACAAACCCTAGAAAATTAGAAAAGAGACCGGAAGTCTCCTAATCAAGAAAATATATAGTTTAGACAAATGGGCCAAATGTTCGATAAGGAAAGGTCCTTTTGGGCCAACCTTTTTATTTTTATTTTATTTTTTGATTCAGATGTATTAAGACAGTACTCTTGATTTATTTATTTATTCAATAAATGTAGCCCATGAGGGCTACTATTAATTTTTTTAAAACTAATCATCGAACAATCCATCAAGATAAAATAATCAATCTACGCTTGACGGATTGTTTGATACAAGATCAAAATACTAAAAATACTATTTACTAAATTAAATAATTATTTTATTATTTTTATATATGTAATGACCCAGTTGGTCATTTTTTATATTTTTGTGAAATTATCATTTTGCCCCTCACGATATTGACCCTGAGTTATTTTTTGATTGAGTTTTGGAAGTTGGTTTCAAAACTTTGAGTTAAAAGTTGAGAATTGTAGTAATTTTGAGTTTGAAAGGCTTAAGTTGCTTAAAAGTGATTTTCGGAGTCTTTTAGAATTTCGAGTGTCGGAATGAAATTTCGTCGATTCCATTAGTTCTAAAATGTGGAATCTAATCCGTGAGTGTTGTCGGTTTCTGATTCCGTGTCTTTTTGAGGATTTGATCCTTTGGATTGACTTTGGTCAACATTCGGAGTTCGGATGCTCAGATCAAATTTCTGAGAGTTCTGTCAAATTCGGGGGATGATTTTAAGGAGTGGTCTTAGTTGATTTTTGTGAGGTTTCAAACTTATTTTGGCCTTTTTAGGCGTTGAGTTAGTTTCTTGTGGTTTTCACTGATGTTAGGTCAAGGAGACCTCAGATTCGCTTTTTGACGGTTCCATTGAGTTTTAAACGTCGAGTTGAATTGATTTGCATATCGAATTTGTGTGTACGGGGTTCTGATCAAATCCCGAGGGTTGATTTGATGTTTGAGAGTTGGTTGATTTTTCTGGTGCCTGAGTTCTGTAACATTTGCTTGTGCGATAGGCCTTCCGCTTAAGCGAAGGTGTGATCGCTGAAGCGAAGGCCTAACTTTTTGAAGAGTTCGCTTAAGCAAATCAGGGCTCGCTTTAGCAATGGTCGCTTAAGCGAAGTCTGGTTCGCAAAAGTGAGGCCCGTGTTTTTAGCGGGGTTCGCCTGCTATATCATAGAGTGGTTTTTTACCTACAATTTCAGGGTTTAAGCCTCATTTCACCATTTTTGAGCTTGGGGAACCTTGGAGGCGATTTTTGAAAGGATTTTCTGTGCTAGATCATTTGTGTAAGCCTTCTTGATGCTAAACCTTCATTTTCCATTGATTAATTATGGGTTTTAACATCAAAATATGAGATTTTGATTGGTGAATGTGGAGGTTTTTCATGAACTCAAGTTCCTAAACTAAAATGGTGATTTTGAAGTGGTTTTAATCCCTTTTTCGAAATGGTTTTCTCAAATGAGTTCCTCAAGCCTTGAGTAATAATTTTAAGTATTAATTTTCGGATTCAAACCTTCTTTTTCAAATTGGGGTTTGTGTTGATTGACCCACTTTTCAAGAGTATTGGTGTGAGTATTGTAATTTTCGGTAGATGATTGACAATACTTGATTATTATAAATTGTGTGTCTTTGAAAGTGACTTGGAAGGGGAAAACTCAACTCTTGAAGTGATTAATTGATTGATTTGAGGCAAGTGATCTCTTAAACTTTGCAATTTGATTGAATTGTTTATTTCTCTTTGTTGCCTATGTGCTGGGAGTAATCGGGAATGAGGTGAAAGGTTATTTTATTCCACTTGATTAATATAAACCAATAAAAAGGGAAAAATGAAAAGGCTTCTTGATGATCATGTTAAATTGTGAATTGCCTTGTTCTGACCCCATTTGATTGATTGGTAAGTTGCTTGAATCCATGTAAGTGGAATTGTGTGATATGAATTGTTGTCTCTTCCGTATGGTGTGAAATTGCTTGTGTGCATTGATTGTGAACACTGTGATGAGTCATGTAATAGCTTGTGATGCCGAGGTCATTTCCGACAAGTGTTATATATGCCAAGGTCATTTTCGACTAGTAATTGATATGAGTCGAGGTCATTTTCAACTGGTGATTGATATGAGCCGAGGTCATTTATGGCTAGTGATTGATATGAGCCAAGGTCATTTTCAACTGGTGATTGATATGAGCCGAGGTCATTTATGGCTAGTGATTGATATGAGCCGAGGTCATTTTCGGCTAGTGTTATGATGCCGAGGTCATTTTCGGCTAATATTGTGATTGATACAATTTGATGCTTATGACTGATTTGTGAAATGTGAGTGATATGTGTGATATTTGTGGATAAACTACGTGATATTGAGATTGACTTATTTGATTCATGTTGATGTTCGAATTGTGACTATTCGACTAGGATTATTGAGCCTTGTGAACTGTTTATTATAGAACTGTTAGGTTGGGCTGATTTCTGTGCAGGTTGTAGTTTGTGGAGGTTCGGTTGGGATGGAAAGGAGTATTTGATTTAGCTAGGTTGCTTAGTTTATTAGGTTGCTTGTTGGGTACCGTGTTGGTGGTACTCACGCCTTGCTTCTACACTTGTGTAGGTTTCGAGCCCAGACCCGTGTGATCTCCTTCTTTTGACCTTTCGAGGCTTGTCAAGGACTATTAAGAGGTAGTTGCATGTCATCCCGGCAGACTCTCTTTTCCTTTATTATGTTTTGTTCTATTTGAGAAACAAAGACATTTGAGACTTGTAATTATCTTTCGAATTTTGTTTTTACTTTAGTGGCTTGTACACGTGACAACCAGTCTTTGGGGTGTTGTTTAGAATGAATAAGATTTCCGCCTGTCTTGTTCTTGCTTTATCTATTTCTGCTTTTCTTTCGTTTTCATTGGGTTGGGGCTGACTTGTCTTGGTGGGAAAGGACAAGTGACATCACGTCCATTTTGGATCGTGACAATATACTTATATCTCTGCACTGTGTTGTACGTATATAACAAATCGAATAATATTTATTTCATAAATATAATATTAAAGTACTAATAATTGATCACTTGCAATGGATTCAATATAAGTCTTTCCGATTTTCATCATGAAAGGAGAATTTCAATAGATAATTATTTCGTAAAAAACTTCAAGGAATTTGTAAAATAATTTATCAGAGACAAGATGCACGGATATATACTTACATGAATTTGGTCCAAATAAATTGAATTTATCCTTTGATGATGCAAATTTAAAAGATACATATCAAATTTACTGCATAAAATCAATTAACGATGACTTTAACTAGAATAAAATCAAGCATGAGAAATATAAATAAGAAAATCTATGAAGTAACACAAGAAAAACAATTTGTTAAAAAAGAAAGAGACGAGAAAAGCGAGAATTTTTTATTTGAAAGAAACATAATTGGTGTTCTACAGGATACTTATCCATTTATATATGGGAAAATTTTCAAAACAACAATATTTTAGTATCTAATAGGACCCCTTGTCAACACTTTCAATATTTATTTAAAATGTCAATATTTTGGTTTGTTATAAGGCAGACTTTTGTATTTATTTAATTTGAAAGAATACAAATCTTTAACAATAGAATGGATTGTTATAAGGCAGACTTTTGTATTTATTTAATTTGAAAGAATACAAATCTTTAACAACAGAATGGATTGTTATAAGGCTGACTTTTGTATTTATTTAATTTGAAAGAATACAAATCTTTAACAACAGAATAGAGAAAATTATGGGAGAAAATATTTCAAAAAAAGGTAAAAATCGCTTAAATCTCTAATCAGTTACCATTGAAAAAAATACAAAGTGTCATCTCTCTCTTGTTCTTTCAATTATGATGACTACATAACAATAAAGTAATACAGATTTGTTGGCATTCAAATTGAGAATGGAATACAAAGTGATAACGAAATACAAATTGAGGACAATAAATACTCATTTCAATTGAAAAGTTAGACCATACAATACAAAACCTGATTGTATACCATTAGGACGAATACGAATTCAAATATAAATACAAACTATCTAGTATACAAAGTGATATTTAAAATACAAAATGAGCCAAATAAAATACAAAATCTATGTTACTAATGCAATTAGTATGAATAGTTATATAATGAATACGTAAATAAACTGTATTTTGGTTATTGAGAATGAATACAAAATCAAATCTAAATACAAACTATCTGGTATACAAAGTGATATTGAAAATACAAAACTGAGCAAAATAAAATACAAAATCTGTTTTACTAGTGCAATTAGGATGAATACCTATATAATGAATACATAAATAAATTGTATTTTGGTTATTTAGAATATGAATACGAAATCAAAGCTAAATACAAACTATTTGGTATACAAAGTGATATTAAAAATACAAAATGAGCAAAATAAAATAAAAAGTCTGTTTTACATATGCAATTAGGATGAATACATAAATAATGAATACATATATAAATTGTATTTTGGTTATTTAAAATTGAGAATGAATGGACAATTAAGAAAATTCGATCCGACAATTGATTTATCAAGTTCCATGGATTCGAGAAGAGTCTTTTCGGAACCATCCGTAATGCGGCGGTGGAGATCTGGAACCCGACAGAAAAATCGCCCGAGCTCGATAAGCAGAGAAATTGTGGAGCAAGTCCGACTCCTGATCAAACGTAGGAGAGAGCAAAATCAGATATTATACCCCAATTTGCACAAAGAATTACCAAATGTTGAAATCTTACAAGTCGAAGAAATTTCTTAAACAAGTATAGGAGATAACAATGATGAAAACGGTAGAGAGAGAGTAGAGAGATTTTGGGTAAAAACCTAGAGAGAATATTGGAATGTGGGGTCTTTTTTTTACTTTTAATTGGGTAGTAGAGTCAAACTAGGTAAATGTGGGTTTGATTTGAGAAATAAAAGGATATTAAATTAATTAAATTAGGATACATTATATTTGCTAAAATAATGACATAATGACATTTTTAATAATTATTGTAAAGTGTAGATGTTTTAGCTAATTATGTTAGGGATTTTGACTAGTTTGCTAATTTTTCCTTTATATATATCAAGTCTTAAAGATACTTGATGAATTGCTTCTTTTGAAACATTGAACAATCCATCAGGATAAAAGGATCAATGTACTCTTGAACTATTTATTGAACAAATACATCTTGATAAAAGAACTAATATACTTTTAAACTATTCATTGAACAATCTATCAAGATAAAAGGATCAATATATCCTTAAAGAATTGTTCAATACAAAATAAAATGACTAAAATACAATTTACTTAACTGAGTAATTACTTGTTACATATTGCATATGTTATTTCTTTTTATAAATTTTTCATTCTCATTTTCAAATCTTCAAAGTGAAATTATACTACTACGCCAAATATTCGCTCTCATTGATTGTGTTTTTCTTTAATTTTGAATTTGAAATCAAATTATTTTTTGGGGTATTTGTGTTTTTCTCGTGTTTGTGTAATTTAATCTCAGTATGCTATTTTGACATTGCTCATTCTTGTATGATATTTTGGCATTTCTTATTCTAGTACGTATTTTAGCATTATTTAATCTTATATGCTACATGGTTATACCAAGTGCAGAGACAACAAATTTTGTTTAAACCGCTTAAGAAAGGATCTTTCTGAGACAATGAAATAGAGTTATATAATTGGACAATTTTACACTGAAATATTGAACATGTGTATAGTTACGACGATTGGGCAGGGCAGGGCGAGGAGGTGCAAGCCTTGATCCGCTAAGACTTTTATCTGTCCTACTCCATCAAATTTTGTCCCGCCATGACTTACCCCACTTATACTTTTTTTGTCTACCTTTTCATATTGTGATAATCTATTGATATTATTTAACTATTTAAATTTTTTATTAAAATATTCAATAAGAAAGATGAACATTTTTTGTTTGAGAAAATGAAATTTGACCGAGAACAAAAAGGTATCAAGAATACTACTTTTTTAATCTAAATTTGAAAATCTCTCGTTATTTATTCATCGAACAATTCGTCAAGATAAAATGATCAATATACCCTTGAACTGTTCATCAAACAATTCATTGAGATAAAATGACTAATCTATCATTGATGGATTGTCGGCGCAAGATGCAAAGACTAAAATACTATTTACTTAACTAAATAATTAATTATCCGTTATGTTTTGTATATACTAATTTCTTGAGACGTGATTTGCGTATGTCAAATATGTAATATTCATTTTATAAATATAATATTAAAGTACTAATATTTAATTATTTGTGATGAATTTAATATGTGTTTCTCGAATTTGCATCAGCAAAAGAACATTTCAATAGATTAATTGTGAAATAATTGATTAGAGACGAGATGTGAAGGTACATACTTACATCGATTCAATCTTAATCAATTGAAACTCTTATTTGACGATGCAAATTCAAGAGATACCTATCAAGTTCATCATAAGCAATCAATTACTGAGGACTTTGACTTGCATAAAATCTAGCATTAGAAATAAAAACAAGGAAAATCTATAAAGTAATACTAAAAAACTAAGCTACAAAAAATAGTTGATTTTTTATTTGAAAGAAGCTTAGTTGGAGAAATTTCACAAAAATGCAATTACCTAACTTACATTGCAAAAATATAGCACAAAACTCTACAGTATAAATATTTAACCCAAAACTCAATGTGATATATAATAATATACAAAAATTTCATTATATTTTTTATAAAAATATTTAAAAACTTGATATACAATATTATACACCTAATATAAAATATTATATAAAACAATAATAGGTAATATACACGTATATACAATATTATATATAATTTTATACACTATAATACAAAAGGATAATTGTCTTCTTCATTAAATCTAAGCACCAGATCAATCAAAAATATTTCTAAAACTATACCAAATCACCCAAATTTTTAGATGTAGACTCCTCAATGTGTAATCAATCTTTTACAATAATAACTACCCAAAATGGTGCTTATTTGTGGAAATTTGATTTTCAAACTTTCAAGTTTCAAAATTTAACCATGGTTGAACACTAATTCTCTCTTGGGTTTGTGAAAGAAAAATTAATAAGAATCTGTTGATAACAATGGTAGAATTACAATATGAAGCAAAGTGAAAAATTAGTGTTTTTGGTAAATCGATAGAGATGAAGATTGAAGGTGAATTATTCAGATGAATTTTGGAATACAAATTCAGTCCCATTGAAAGTGGGGTAGCTAAGTCTATCCGAGTTTTCACAGTATAAGATAATTGAAATAAAGTCTCTTTGATATGGGTTTGTGAAAGAAAAATTAATAAGAATCTGTCATTAGCAATGATGGAGTTTCTGTAACCCTGAAAATTTCTAAGCTAAGACTTGAGTCATTCTTCCTTTGCATAAAAGATCGTATTGGGTGATTCTTAAATTGTTCTTAGGTGTCAAGGTCATTTCTTTAGTATAAGAATGGATTTGAATACGAATTAAGGTCATTAGAATCCTCTAGCACCAAGTTGAATTGAAAACTTCCTTACCGATTAACTTTTAATATTAGATTCCACATAGGTTAACTTCAAACAACCATATCTCTCATAAAATAAAGAATTAGGTGGCCTATAACCTACCAAATTAAAGGTCTATGAGTCTTCTTTCTAACGCCACCAAGTTTATCTTATTTAGAGTTTGGAGTAAAAAGCTCTGATCGTTTTACTGGAATATACCCGGACTGAGAAATTCGGCGAGGTCACCTGCTCAATCGGCGATTCGCCGAAAGGATAGGTGAATCGCCGAATGGATTGGTGAATCGCCGAATTAGCTCATCAAAGTGTCCTGGAAATCTCAAGTTTCTGTCTATTTGGGAGATCTAAAGTCCCATTGGGCGACTCGCCGACTATTTTTGGCGAGGAGACCTCCAGATTACTGATTTGGCCGACCGAATTCATTTAAAGATCATTTTCTTTGATTTTTATGGTCCTCTTATGTTCTTAGAAGGGTATTCTTGACCTTTTACCGACAATTAACTTCCCCAAGTCTATCGCATAGCCTAATAACCTTCCTATTCACGTCTAACCCTCAAACAAATCGAATCCGCACGTTCTAAGTTCTCTCAAAGAAGAAGCTAAAGTCTTTCAGCTTCAAGCCTCAGTTCAAGGTTTCAAGTCAGCCTCATCTTCTCAAGTATGTAAGGCTATTCATAGTATTGGACTAGTTTGTCCTCACGCTCTACATCTCAATTCAGTCAGTAGCAAGTTGAATCTAGAGTTCTACGCTCAATTCATGAAATTCTTGAATTTGAGTTATGATCTTGTTCCAAGTTCTGAATCCTTACATTATGAGATTTGCAATATTTTATGCTTTGAGATTCTCGAATTGTTGTTCATGCTTGTAGTTTCACATGAACCCTATATATATTGAGTTTATTTTCAAAAGTATTTTACATTGCTTTTGACGATTCAAGTGAGTCCAAGAGATAGTTTTAAAACATCATTTTTAGAAAAGCTTAAGGGAACTTAGATGGTTCCAAATGTATTATTTTTACATTGAAAAGATTGTACTATTTTTAAAAAAGTATAAAGAGTTTTCGTACAAATTTAGTGCAGCTTCAGTTGCCTCTTAAAGAGGTCTTTTGAGAAACTATCTCAACCCATTACTTTTACATGAGCATACAGTATTATATTTTTGGGAGTAGTATTGAACACCGATTTAAGGTAAGAGTTAAGATAACTTAAACTTCATAACCTACGCCGCCAACATAGATAGGATCGTACCGCAAGACGAGCAACTCCTCACCTGCCTCAAGAAGGCTTTTTAGTGGATCCATCAGTTCAGTTGCGTTCTATACTCCGGTAAGGTATAGTGCGGCTTTGGCAATGTGGGTTAGACGTTGTATCATCACAAGGCTCATAGTGATGGTTGTCAGTTAGAGAAACTCTCTAGTAAAGTAAAGAGTAATTTATACTGAACTAATATATATATATATATTAGTTCAGTTCTATCATTGCTATTATTGCATTTTATTTGTGAAGCTTAAATAATTTTATCTCATGTTTATGCTTTACTTCAGTTGAGTTATATTTCACCCTTTCAGTACACTTATTGTTACATTCAGCCATATTACATACTCATGCATTCAATATACTGATGTCATGCAAAGTACTGATGTCATTCAACCTGCATCATTTTATGGTGTAGATACAGGTGTTCAGGATCATCAACAGACGTTTCGTTGAGATCACTCAGTCACTCGTCAGCTTTTGGTGAGGCCTCTTAGCTTTCTGAGGACTCCAGTCTTTAGTTCACTTTTAGTAGTTGTTTAAGGTTGCCGTGGGTCTGTTTCGACGCCTATCTTAAAATAGTAGAGGCGTCATAGATAGACAATGTTAGAGAGTCTCTCGGTATTTATTTTTAGATATTTCGCTAAACTATTACTGTTACATTCAATATTCTCAGACAGTATTTGATTTAAATGTTTTCCCTTTAGTTATTTAAAACTAAAAATGCTTGAGTAAGCCTTTTGAAGTAGTCAGTCAGGCCAAGGGTTCGCTTGGGGATCAACAATGGTTCTCGAGTGTCGGCCACGTTTAGGATGTAGTCCCGAAGCGTGACAATTTCATCATGAAAGAAGACATGAAATTGAGCTAATTTGGATAATCATTGAAAACCTTAGCTAAATTATGTAAAGTAACTTTATGAGTTACACTATAGTGTAGTTAGGCCACCTCGGTCCATTGTTTCTTAGTCTTAGAGTAAGAAAGCACGTGAAAATAAAACTATTTTTTTAATTATCTAACGGCCACATGATAGCAAGTTCATGATTTTTTATAGTGAAAAATGAACGGAAAAAATGTCAAAATCGTCTGTGACTATGCGAATTAAACAAAAATGTCATCAATTAATAATTTGATCTAAAAATATCCTTATTATGACTTACTCGGTCAAAAATGAACACCAAAAAAAGCTTGATGAAAGGATGCATATTTAAGGGAGAATTTTTTTTTGTTGATGTTAGAATATTTATTTTTGTATTTTTATACTAAAATAATTTGGGTTTTTTTCTTGTTTATTTTAACAAATTAAGAAAAAATTATCATTTTTTTCAATACTATCGTTATCATTTAATAATACACATAAAATTCGAATAGTTAAATTTAAATTTCCAAATCTTAATCTATAAATCCAATTTAATATTTTTTAAAAATCCTAAGAAATATTTTCCTTGTCAGAAATAAAGTAAAATAAAACGGATTGAAGATGTGTAATTACAACATGAATTGTAGCCACCAGAGAGAAAATAAATCAAAATTTTGTTACAATTAGTCGATGTCATTTTCATTTCATGTTTAAATTTCTCCATGTGAATCAAATATTGACGTAAAGAGATACATGAAAATGATATATCAAAATATAATAATTTGTGGTGGTTATTGAGTGGATTTTCTTCACCACTTAATATGCGTTAATGGTCCTTCCCTTAATCTTCACAAATAAAGTCATAAAGTTTATAGGGAGGAGTAGTCATTAGATTAGCACGACACTAATTAATACTCTCTCCGTCCATTCGCCTTGGTTAGGAAATGTTTTATCCTTAATGTGAGATTTATTGACGCAAATCTCGATTTAATCACACTGCAATGTAGATATTGGACATCGGATGGAAAACTTCTCTCTATTCACTTTCATTTGTCCGTTATATCATAAATATATTTTTTACTTTAAGCTTATTAAAAGAAAAACATATACACATTTTCATGTTTTACCTTATCATTAATTATGCATTTTCCAAAAATTAAGATCACAATATTTATATTAATTATTTTTTAAAGAGCATGCAAAGTTTAAAGTGGACGGAGAGAGTATTAGATTGTAAAGTATTTTAGGAAGTAATGATTAGATTAACGTGAGAACAAGTATAAAGATTTAGAATTAATTATCAGAAAGAGCACGTCAACTCAAAAAGTGAGCATAATAATGCTTAAAGACGTGGGATTAATTAACAACAAATTCTTCTTTTTTTCCTTATCCAAAAGGAAGAATATAATCCATCATCTCTCTAATAGTATGTGTGTAGTGTCAAATGAAGAAAAAAAACTCTTTTGTATACTACCATTATCTATATTTACGACACACCCTTTTCTTTATTGTGGGGGTGGAAAAACAGAAATGGGGAGGAGATTATAATGCGGACATTCGAACCTTCACCAATAAAGTGGGAGTTCAGATAACTAACTAACTGAATTATTAAGATTCTCCTATAACACACCACTTAATATTACTTATACAAGATTTAATATATTACCTAACTCACCTCTAAATTAGCATCCAACAATCATTTACTCTAATACTTTTTAAATTATGTGTACTGAAACACCATTTATTTTCATTCAAAATTAAAAAGATAAAAATACAACTTATTATGAAACTCAGAGAATACTATGTTATTAAATTTGTCTTTTTTTTGTCGAGGCGTCTTTCATATTTTGTTGTGTTTGTTGACTGTGATACATAACATCATTTTTCATTTCTTTTCTTTTCTCATTTTCCACCCGATATCTTGATTTCATATTAGAATTCCGATTAAATTGGAATCACACACCCATTTGAGAGTGACGCTTCCAATACAATTTTCTTCATATACAAAACTCAAACTCGAGATCTCTGATTAAAAATAAAACAATTCTACCGCTATGCCACAATCGGTAGCATAACATCATTATTATGCCAGAATGGCTTGTTGGCCATACATCTATCTGTAGATAGCTTTACATTTAGGACAGCTGTCACGTTCCAGAACATCCCACGTAAGGAGAAAGTCAACAAAACCAGTTCATGGGCAGCTTCATTATGTTGACCACAAAACTGAGTTATCCACCACACAAATTATTTATTTATTACAAATAAATATATATATATTTGTCCATATCCCACTTGTTCCACATTATTATATCACCAGCTCCACTATGTAGAATATGAAGAGTCATACAGAATGTGTGTGTCTATACTTGTTCAATTTTATACAAATTTAAATGTCTATTTATGTACATCAAAAATTGAAAAGCATAATTATTAGTTGAGGCTAAGTTAAAAAGTATGTTTATTTATTATGATTTATGTCTAATTTAAAATTTACAAATTAAATTAAAATTTGATTTCTTGACAATTTGCATAAGTTGCTTTGCATACCATTATGATCATTAGAATAGTATTAATTCATGGAATAAAGAGCATCCCATTTTCACTATTTTTTAATTTTTTTTTTAAAAAAAAAGGCCCAAAAGCTTCAATTCATGATTAGCTATCTTAAAAGGTCATTATCGTTTGAAAAGCTTGAAAGGTTCTTTTAGAGAAAAGATTAAGACTTTATCAACTAAATATTATTTTCTATGAAATTCCTTTTCGAGTAAATAATTCTCTCAACAAGAATAGAGAAAAAGAAAACCATAATATTTAATTCTCTTTGACTATTACTCTCTCGCCCAACAATAGTTGTCCATTATACTATTTTAAGATGTTCAACAATAATTGTCCACTTTATAAAATTAATAGATAATTTTATATTTAGTTCCTAATTTACCCTTATAATTAATTATAGTTATTTCTCTATTATATTTTTCAAGACATTGTATTTATTATATTCAAAGGGTGATATAGTAAAATTACCCTTCTATTTATAATTTCTCAAAAAATGTGTAAAATCAATAGTTGACAAGTATTATTAGACACAGGAAATAATAATATTGTTTTATATGTTAAAAGAAATGAAATGCCATAGAATTTTTTGATGATGTTAACTAAAACCTAAATTTGTAGCCAAGTGTCAACCAAACTTTATATGAGGTTTACAACATTTATTGCAATAAGATAATCATAAATGAAATTAATTATTCTGGCCCATAAAAAATTAAAAGTTATACATCAACATCTCCATGTATATGTTATTTATATTATTTACTTTTTTATAAACATGGTAAATGCCAAAAAGAAATTATAGAGAACGATTACAACTAGATACGAACCAATTTTTATAAATGAAATCAATTGAATTTATCATCTTTAATATAAACAGAAGCGAAGCGAAAATAACAATAGGAAAAATAAAGTTCAAGTCTATAGAAAATTGTAATTTTAAAAAAAAATTAATTCTCTCACAATTGCTTAAGATTTGAAATAATTCCTCCTATGATAGAATGGACACTATTCTACGATATTAACAATTGCATAATTTTAACGAATTCAACAAATGAAATAAATCACACGTTACTTGCTATTTTTTTTCCCTTTTAAAGCAAATTCTAAAAATTGACAGAAAAAAAAACTTCTCTTTTTTTTAAGGAGGACTTAATTTTTCAAAGTGTGAAAATGAGGTTTCGCCTATGAAAATTTATAACCAATAATAAGTGCAAAGGTACTTGTTCATAAGCAGAGGCGAACGCATAATTTGAAAATTCTTGGTGCACCAATGTTAAACTAAAAAAAAAAAAAATTTATTGAGATTGAACCCTAGTCACATGGGTGGATGTGTTAGTGTGTATCAACAATACTAAACACTCTTTTATGGGCACTTTTTATTATATTTAGGTTCTGTCAATTTTTCAAGATAGATATACCTATATATACATGATTTTTTTCAGAAGTTAATGAGTGCACGTGCACCCCACATATATAGGTCTGCCTCTGTTCATAAGGGATGTGATTGGTAGCTGGTGATAGTTGGAAAAAACTTGTGAATTTAATTAAATGATTTATTAATCTAAATTAAAAGAAATTATCCAAAAAAAACTTATTAATCAACGAGAATAAAGTATGGGGAGATACTTTTCTAAGTTTTCTTATTCTTTAAAAATTAGAAAAAATGCTTCTATATATAAGCACAAAAAAACTTCTTCTTTATCACCAACAAAAAAGAAATGAATCTTCTTCAAAAAAAAAATTTCCTCCACTTTTTTTTTCTCTATTTTTCGATTCACATTACACCTTATAGTTTAAACTTCGACGTTTAAAGAAACCCAAAATATTTGTTTTATTAAATCAAAAGATTCCACTTTTGCCTATAAAAAGGCATGTTAGGCACATGCAACCAACCGACCAGATGTGTTCATGCTTATTCAAGTCATGCATACACATCACTCAATTTCATCTTTCTTTTTCATCATCTTCTTAAATAATTGATAATTTGGTACATATATATAATCAAAGGCTCTTACAATTATTTTAATTTAGAAAAATTGACCCCATATGATATTCACCTTTGATGATAACTAAATTATACACTTCTTTACTAACTTGTGATCCTTTTAGAAACATCGACATTTATCAAAATATATATGATAATATGTGTCATTTACATTTTTATAATCTCATTTATGTAATATACAAAGCATCCTAAAATCAGAAGCGGAGTTGGAATCTTATATCCTCTCCTAGTTGGAATCTTAACCAAAGAATCTTGAGAACTATTTTTGAAATTTCCTTATCCAAAATAATTGGTTGATTTTGGTGATCAAATTGACTAGATAGCTTATGACTATTTATAAGTCCACATGACTTCAAGATGGACATTGTCCTATAAAGATTAATACTATTTTTTTAAAAAGCCACTTAGATAGTTGCTTTAACCAACTTCAAGGTATCCTACCAATCAAGCATATGCACATGACATTTATTTAAATATAAATATTACTAAATAATTATATTGAACTCAACCTAAAAGGGACAATGACATATGTGCGACACAAAGATATTTATTGTTTTTTACTAAAATTAAATACATTATATTATTAAAAAATCGTACTAAAACAAGTCTCTTGAAAATTAGAAAATAATTTTATAAATAAAAATAGAAAAAATAAATTTCATAGTTAGTATTTCACCCTCCTCTATCCACCGACACATCCAATCCCACCCCAACTCATAATAACTCACAACCCTACCTCCTACCCCACCTCCAATAGTTTTTGTTTAAATTCTATATAAATATTTTGAAATAATAATTTCTACTCTTTGCTAATTAAATATCAAAAAATAATTTATTTATTAAGAAAGTATTTTTCATAGAAAAACGTTCCTTCGTACCAAACACATCTTAAGGATAAAATAAGAAATTTAACGTTGATAATTTGTTACTAGCATTAAAAATGTGTATTTTTTTTTAATTTCCTTAAAAAAGAAGAAGAGAATATCATATATATTCAATTTTAAATTAATGTTTATTATCACAATGTATCAGTGAAGGAAATGATATTTAACATTGATATATCTCATCTTTATCGTATTTCTTTGTTTTTCAATGGTGAATCAGAGGTTCAACTTTCTTCTCCTCCGCTTTTTTGCCTTTTGAATATTTAAAAGGAAAAAGAGAAGCTCAAAATCAAAAGAAAGAAGAAAGAGAAAATGGTTTTAAACCCCCCCAATCTATACCCGAAATCTCAACTACACACTCTAACTTCACGGGTGTCCTATTACCCCCTAAACATTTTAAAAGTGAAATATATACCCCCTTAAAAAGGCATACCTAGATTTGTATTGGGCAGTGATCTGCACACTCCTGCCACATCACATCACCTTTTTTAATATTAAAAAAATTAATTTTTTTTCTTTATTTTACAGCCATAGCATCATCAATTTGGTGCTAAATTATTTTTCATCAGTTTTCTTCTAAATTTCTCTCAATTCAATCTTCGAAAATTTCTAATTTTCTTTTAAAAATCGTTGATTCAACCCTCAAATTCTCTATTTGTTTGCATAATCTCTTGTTTTTTCTCTTTTGATTAATGAAATTTTCACCCAAAATCATTAACAATTCAATGCCCAAAAATTTCTTTTTATCAATTTTAGGGTTTAAGTTTTTAGCCATAGTTAGTTTAGTAGGAATGTTGAAAAATGAAGATTTTGTATGACTTTTGTATAATATAATGTTCATGGTAGATTTGATAATCAAAACCTTTTTAGATCTGGAAAAAAAAGATAAAGAATGCATCTGACTTTTAAAATTTGTATTTGAGCTTGAATTTGCATCTCCTATCTTGGAGAGATAAAAACAAAGTATGTGGTGATGGTGATTTAAGTGGCAGTTTACATCGGTACTGGTTGTTAATGGGTTAATAACATAGATTATTTCCAATAAATTTTTAGTAGAGCTACTATGAGAAGTGTGTGATTTGAAAATGAGAGGAAGCTTAGTGATGGAAGAACTATGGGGGCGGAGACCTGGTAATGGAGGAGCCAATCTCACCTGGCGAATCAAAGATGTCATCATCGCCGGTCTGTTAAAGAGAAGAAGAATGAAGAAAAAAAACGTAAAAAGTGACAAATAATTAAATAAAAGTAAACATAAAAGTTTTTTAAAAAAAGCAAAAAATAAATATGAAATAAGGAAAATATTAAAGTTTTAATTAGTTTTATTGCCTCTCACTCTCTCAAAGAAAGTGAACTACACCTTCTTTGCCATCTCAGCATTAGGGATCAAATAATTTCTCTTTAAAATAGTTTAAGGGGGTGATAGGACACCCGTGAAGTTGGAGTGTGTAGTTGGAATTTCGGGTATAGATTGAGGGGGGTTTTAGATCATTTTCTCAAAGAAGAAAATTAGGCAATCTTTTTTTAAAGTAAAAATTAAAGAGGATGGCTTAATTCTTTTATAATAGGTTCGATTATGTGAGTATCGAATAACTATACATAGACAACAATCAACATAGACCGGATAGAAGAGAATATTTTTGTTTTAACCAACAATATTAAGCATTCCAAGAAACAAAATATAATTCATAATAATACTCCCTCCGTTCCAAATAAGTATCGCTTCAGTTTATTTTACCAACAATAAGAAAAATAATAATGTAAAGTATAATTTACTAATTAATTATTCTTATTTATTAAAATATTTTTTGAGAATTGAACGCACGATTAAAAAAAAATTCTTTAATATAAGGATATAGTTAAAAACAAGTACTAGTACTATTTTTGTCTTGAATTTCTAAACTAATATTTATTATGTTACAAATTTATTTTGTTAAAACGATACATATTTTGGAACGGATCGAAAGAAGTAGTAATATAAAATGAGTGTATGTCTAGGCATAATCGAGGAATAACGTTGTATTTTCTTTAGAGATTCACGGGGTACATATACCTACTAATGTGATACATGTATGCAAATTCCAAGTCCCAAGTAGATAAATTTTAAGAATTTCCCATATTCCTTTTTTTTTTCTTTCCATATTTCTTAAAAAATAAAATAAAAACAAAGTTTTCCATTTAGTACCCTCAATGATTCTGAATTGTTGATATGGATTTGGTCTCTCACTTTGCTAAAAAATTATCTTAAAGGGTAAATTAGTAAAACTATCCTTCTTATTTAGAATTTCTTAAATGACGTATAAAAAAAATGTAGACAATTAATACGGAAATAAGAGTATGTATAATATAAGAAAGTTAACTTCTTAAACTTCATACACATTCAAATAGTGTCATACAAAATAAAATAGTAAATGTACAAAAGGAATTATTTGATTCACTCATAAGGAGGAGTAATTAAGTTTGATAAATTTTGTGAAATCGTAATTTAAGTTGGAGTTAAATAAATCAACTAAATGGGAACTTACAAGTTACAATGCTCCTGGACCTGATGGAATATTGTCTAGTAAATTTTGTCATTTTTGTTGGGATATTATTAAGAATGATTTTTATTTCTTTGTGGTACATCAATATCATTATCCAATTCATTTACTCATATATGTCTTATATAATGATTTTTAAAGTGGAGTGTCCACTAGAGCTTACTGAACTCAATCTTAGTTTAAAAAAACTACAAAATCATTTATATGATTATGAATCATAGACTTTGATATCTTATCTATAAACTGATTTCTCCTTATCAAATTAATTTTATTAAAGGAAAACTATTGCGAACAATATTCTTTTGACACATGAGATGGTCCATTCATCAATCAAGCTTATATGACAATAGGAACTATGGTTATGAACTAGAGTATTTATATATAAGTTTAAGAAAAATGATATTCAGATTTATAAAGTAAGTGAAATCATTATCAATATGTGATGTTTTATAAATTTAAATGGTTAAGAGTTTCTTCAAATCTACCAAAAGCATCAAATAGGGTGACCCTCTTTGTTCCCTTCTTTGTTGGTGTTGAGTTCTTGTCAAAGATTGATGAACAATATGTAAGATGAAAGCTTCATTCCTTAATTTGTTAACTAGGGGCCTATATAGAGTGCAACAATATAATATTGCTCACTTTTTGCCAACTATGGATAATAATACAATATCAAGATAATAAGAGAAATATTCGGAAAAAAATAAAAAATAGGGGAGCGAGAGATTTTATTTCTCTTTAAATTGATGTACAAATTGATTGAAATGTGTTCATATGTATAAATGAGACCTAAGTTATTTTGTAAGTTACTTGCAAGCTGTTTACTTGATTGCAAGCTTATCCAATTGCAAGCTTATCCAATTATAAGTTTATCTTATTACAAACTTATCCACCTGCAAATTTATCCAATTATAAATTCATCTAATTGAAATTTATTCAATTAATTGTGTATTTAAATCAATATCCACAATACAATGTATTTATAATATTTCTCTTTTATGTTGCTATTTCTCACATTTTAGATGGCTTCAATATGAGGTGCTGTTTGTTGAATAATTTTAAGCATAATTAGTTTAGTTCCACGAGCTTATTTTTTATATATCTCTATTTCATAGTTAATATTAGTGTAAAGTGTTATAAATTCATTGAATGAGTGGATTGTCCATTGAGTTAATACATGAACTACTTGTTCATATTCCCTAGATTCTATGAACCTTTTTGGATAAGAATGTATCTATTTATTATGATACTTAATATGGTGACTTTTGGGGTGATTTCTCAACCTATAAATAGGGTTGTTCATTCACTATTGTAAGATACATATGACACAATATGAGACATGAAGTCATTTGAATAAGATGATCTCTATATTCTACTCCCCATATCTCTTGTCTTTATTTCTTGTAGTACATTGCTTATATTTTACAACACGTTATCAGCATGAATGTTCTACCATGAGAATTAATCTTAAGGTGGTTCTTGTATGTCACGAGAGAAGTGCATATGTGTTTTTGAAAGGCTCAATGGGTGAATCATGTTATACTTCGGTCTATTATACCGTTGGTTGAGGGTAAGACGATGGATTCAAGTCCCATCGCACCAAAAGGGTAAGACATCAGCTTAAAGTTCGGATGCACCATAATGAAAACTGTTTGAGCGTAAGACGGTAGATTCAAGTTCTATCGCACCAAGAGGGTAAGACATCAATTTGAGTTTTGATGATAAGGATTGGGTTCAAGTCCCATAGAATTATGGCCTAACGCGCCTTATATGGGTAAGACATTGAGTTTGAGTTTCAATGCACCATCGTGATGATATAATGATGACTAAGGCTTTGATGAAAAGTCATGAAATTCGTCCCATTGAATTTGCTCCATTCCCTGATGCGAATGTGGTAGCAGTACATGATAAGTTTGAAATCCACCCAATTGCTCCATTCTATCATATGAATGTGGTAGCAGTGAATAATAAGTCTGAAAGATGACAAGTGATTGAATGTATGAATAAGGGCGTTGAGGGACAATTATAATAGTCATTATTGAGGTAATTATAAAAGGAAGAACACTATGAGTTCTCCAAATAGTCCTTCAAAATGTGAAGGTAATTCTTATCATCATAATGGTATGAAAGGTCATTGGACCCGTGGCATTGTGTGACCTAATACTTTGATAGATTTTTAAAAATCCTCCATCAAAAGAAAGGAAGATAAAGTGGCAGTATACTTGATCTTTCAGGTTGATGTTGAGGTGGGTCATGCAAGAAATGATAAAATTTTAAAGGCATGACAATGTGCTTATAATGCAAATTTATGAAGCACATATAAATGATTAATCCATTCCTTGAAGAGAATGTGAGGTGTGATAAGCACCGTGAATGCTCGATCATTCTGAAATAGAATAGGTCAAGATATGATAAAATCATTATGGGTGGATATATGCCACAACTCACCTATACGGGAGGTTTGAGGAAAATAAAGATAAGTTGGCATGACCGGTTGGCCATTCCGGTTCAAATGTGATGCAAAAGTTATTGAGAATTCATGTGGCTGATATGATGAAGAAATAAAAGATTCTTCAAGAATTCTCCTGTGTTGCTTGTTCTCATGATAAAATGATCATTGTATCATTATACCAGATAAGGTTGAGATTGTACTCTCTGAGGTTTTGGAACATATAAAAAGGTGAATATAGGCCCGTTCACCTGCCATGTGGATCATTTGCAATTATATGATAGTTCGCATCCATGAGATGGTCACATGTGCTTTGTTGTCAACTTACAAATTGGTTTTTGTAAGGTTGTTTGCTCGAATTGTTAAATTAAGAGCACAGTTCCAAACTATGAAATTATGTTGATAATGCTGGTTGGTTTAGCAGAAATTGTATGCCTCCAATTATAGTTAAACCATGGGTATGAGAATAAAACTCCCAAATAAAATATGGTATGAGATGAATTTGTTTAACATGTAGCAACACATGTATGCATCAAGCCAACAAGGTTTCCCCATCATAATTGGTTCAGGGTCAGGAACCTAATAATTTCTATATAAAGTTTGAATGTGCGATATCTGATTTAATTGCTCCACCACACACAAAGATGAATCCCCAAATGAAGTTGGGATGAATGTTAGAGTTTCTAACATTAGGGGGAGAGATGATTGACAACTGAAAATTATGTGAGAGATGAATTATGAATTATCTAGATCCTCGTTAAAAGAAAATATAAATGTGAACTTGAAGTTCAAGGCATAATTCATTTGCATAATGTTGCAAATCAATTGCCAGATGAGTTTACTGACCTTATGTTATAGTTCAGCCGTAAATGCTCCAATGAGAAGTCCTTGAAGGACAGAGTCTTATATACGCTTGAAACGTAATAGACCGATCGATTCCAAAAATAAAACTCCTTGAGGAAAGAGAGGAGCAAATGATCAGGATGGTCATGATAATGGGGCAAGTACTTTAAAGTAGCACAACGACATAACACTTCATAAAATCTTGACAAAGGTTCAGGTACCTGAAATGATGAATATGAAGAGATCTTAATAAGTTATGTCGTATTGGAATCGAGTCAAAAGACCGTCGACGGTATCTTTGATATGAAGTAGCGCTTAATGATACAAATGATGACGAGGATCTTGAATTAAAAATCTGTCATATTGTGTGGACAGATAAATAATTGGCCAAATGAAATGCACAATTCAAGTATATTTTATTTCACTTCGAAAAGTGACGTTGTGGACTGATAGTCCATAAATCAAGGTATAACGTCAGTGGGGTACAAATAAATTATTATGTGATAGTATAACCGTAAATATCAAGTACGGCGTGCCTCGGGGCATAAAAGGTTTTCACAAAAATTCTGACATTATTAAATAGAGATATACTCTCCTGTGGTGGATGCAATGAAGCTTATTTCAGTCTGGCAATAGATGAAATGCTTGAATATGTGTAATGAATGATTGTCATGTCTAGCTAGACGATGAAGGTTATATGAAAATCCTTGAAGGATTTAAAAGGTCTTAAAGTAATTCCATTGAGTACCCCAATGGTTATGAGATTGCTTAACATAAAGAAAGTTCAATTTAGATCTCATGAAAATGATTGAAAAATATCATGTATTAGTGCAATTGGTGCACATACAGATTGTCGATTATGCAGATGCCGGGAACTGTGTGATTTTTCTTTGAAAAAAGATATTACAGCCACCATGTATGAAGATAATGCTGCATGTATAGCTCGATTGAAGGAAGGATACATCGAAGGAGACTGGACAAAGTACTTTTCATCAAAGTTCTTCGTCACATATGATCTTCAACAAAATGATGAGATACAGGTTTAACGGATCTCTTCAAGTGATGATCTTGCAAAATTATTTATTAAGGCGTTGCCAATGTCAACATTTGAGAAGTTGAGATATGATATTGAAATGCATCATTTCCGGGATATCAAGTAAAGATTTCATTAGGGGGAGTGAAATACACGCTATACTCTTTTCCTTAATCATGGTTTTGTCCCAATTGAGTTTACCTGATAAGGTTTTTAATGAGGCAGCATTCAAGGCGTATAATGAGATGTGTGTACTCTTTTTCCTTCACTAGTCTTTTTCCCATTGGGTTTTTCCTAGTAAGGTTTTAACGAGACACATTATCTATGGACATCCAAGGGGAAGTGTTATAAATTCATTGAATGAGTGGATTGTCTATTGAGTTAATACATGAGCTACTTGTTCATATTCCCTAGGTTCTATGAACCTTTTTGGATAAGAATGTATCTATTTATTATGACACTTAATATGATGACTTTTGGGGTGATTTCTCAACCTATAAATAGGGTTGTTCATTCACCATTGTAAGATACATATGACACAATATGAGACATGAAGTCATTTGAATAAGATGATCTCTATATTCTACTTCCCATATCTCTTGTCTTTATTTCTTGTAGTATATTGCTTATATTTTACAACATAAAGTAATTTATACTCATAGTTAATATTAGTGTAAAGTAATTTATAATATTTTTCAATAACTATATTTTCAGAATTTAATTTTAAAAATTTCCCTTTAATAAATTAAAGAAGGTCAATTAACTGACGCGACACGAAAAAATCAATGAAGAGGTACCAATAATTTCTAAGAAATAAATTACTTATTAATAGACTAATCCTAGAATTCTCTTGATATTTATAAATCGGAGAAGGGCCTAAAATATTCTTAAACTATTGGAATTGGTACAAAAATACCCTTAGTTAATCTATTGGTCACGAAATGCCCTTAGCGTTAACCTTTGTGGCCCTATTATACCCTTATTACAAACGATCCTATTAATTAAATTAATTAGCATTCTCAATTAATATGTAGCACAATCTGATTCATTAGAAAAATTAATTAACTAAAACAAATTTAACCCAATCCAAATCTACCCAAAAAAAAAAACACCTGACCCAATTATTCTAAAGGGGGAAAACCCGTTAACCTAAAACATTTCCTCGGATCTACATGTAAATCCTTGGTGGAAACATCATTAGTGAATAAAAAATTGGAAACAATAATGGATTCTTCATTGAGTCGAGACATAACACCAAAATGTTGTGAGCCATTATTAGTGTCATCGATTTGGATTCGATTTTGTAAATGTGAAGAAAATACGGTATAATTTAACAGCCACGCTTTACATTTCCTTTAAAAAAACACCCAAAATGAAGAAAGTAAATTTGTATTATCTATATACTGCTAAAATGATGAAATCGCCATGGCGTTTTATATATATTACATTGAAATTAAGAAGAAAAATTAGGATTTAAGGAGATGGATTGTGATTAAGGAAAAGGTTTTGGGAATTACTTGATTCAATTGTTAATGGATTTTCCCTCCTTTAGAATAATTGGGGTTTTAGTTAGGTCGGGAATTTTTCTGGGTGGATTTGAGTTTGGATTGAGTTAAATTAGTTTTAGTTAATTAATTAATTTTTGTAACAAATCATATTGCGGCATGTATTAAATGAGAATGCTAATTTATTTAACTAATAGGGTTGTTTGTGATAAGGGTATAATAGGGCCACAAGGTTAACCCTAAGGGCATTTCGTGGCCAATAGGTTAACGAAAGATATTTTTGTACCAATTTCAATGGTTTAAGGGTATTTTAGGCTCTTTTCCGTTTATAAATTGATAACTTTATTTAGGGAAAAGGGCCTGATATACCCCTTAACTTTGTCATTTAGAGCTGATATACCCCTCGTTATGAAAGTGGCTCATATATACCCCTACTATTTTACAAATGGCTCACATATACCCTTTTTCTCTAACGGAAGTGAAAAAATTAATTTAAATTTAATTTTTTAATTATTTTTTTTAAAAAATAATCCATATGGGTATATTTAATCCTCCTCACACGTATTCTCTTTCTTTTTTTCTTTTTTTCTTTTTTTTTTACTTTTTTGTTTCGATGACTAATTTAAATTTATTATTTTGATGGTCAAATACATTTATATTTCACTAACTTTCTTGTAAAATTTATCATAGATAATCCAACTTTTTTTTCAAATACAAAAATTAAATTACAATATAGCCAGAAAAAATAGTTTAAAATTATAATATAGCTACAAAAAAATTAGTTTTAAATTTTTTTCTTTACACTAAATAATGAAAGAAAAAATAAAATAAGAATAAGAAACTCAAATAATGATAATCAAAGAAGTAAAAAAACAATTTATGTATGAAAAAAACTAAAGTATATCTTGAACTTTGCTAGAAGGATCATATATATCCCTACATGATTTTAAAAAAAATTAAAAGTCAAAAATATAAATTTAAAACTATTTTTGTCAATTCCGTTAAATGAAGGGTATATGTGAGCTCATTTTGTAACTGTAGGGATATATATGAGCCGTTTGTATAACGGTAAGGGTATATATGAGCCACTTTCATAACGAGGAGTATATCAGCTTTAAATGATAAAGTTGAGGGGTATATCAAGCCCTTTTTTTTCCCTTTATTTATTTTAGTTTTAACTTTCTAATTTGATATTAAAACAAAGCAAATTACACCAAATAATTGCTTTCTAGCCCTCCCTCTCCCTCTAACTAGAAATTAAAATGGTTCAATTGCACTTTTATTATTTTTCTTAAAGAATCATTAGAGTACATTAATATTAACAGATAAAAAGTCACATCCAAGTTATTAAAGGGGGTGAATAATTAATAAAATCTTTTTTAAAATTAAGATTTTGGAGTTTTTTCTTTTAATATGTTAGTTCTATATACATAACATGTGTTAAGTAATATTCTTAATCAAAGATTTTAGATTCGAGCTCTTGAAAATTTTAAAAATTCATGTCGGGAGCATTACCCTTCAAAATTGAACCTTATAATGCGCGAATCTAAATTTAATCGAGCCTTAAGACAAATAGTGAATATCGGATGAAAAACAAAATATGCTAAGTAGATGTTAGTTAAATAATCATGTGTTACAACATGAGTTAGTCAATTCAAGAAATTTCCACAAATTACAAGTGTTAGCTACCTCAAATCACTATTTTTTTAGTCCAAATTATGACCTCTTTAGTCTTTTAATCAAGATTACAAAATGTCTCCAATTAACAACCAAAAGATTATAATTTATTAAAAAAATAGAAGTAGCTATATTTTTCTTCAGGTGTTTTAGAGAAAAAAATAAAAATAAAATCAACTACTTTTACCAAATAAATATACTAAATTATTAGTCTTAATCCAAAATGCTCCCTAACCACTAGATGTTAGCAAAAAAACTTGTTAATATAACTGTAATCTAGTGAATATATTCCAGTGGGCAGTTGCGTCCTTTTCACCCCCAAAGAAAAGAAAATTATTAATATGGTCCCCAAAGTTTTATGGATAGAAATTTTCTAATCCAAATTTCCCTATTTCCTCTCTCTTAAAACTTGAACATACAGTAGTAGAGATATTCCATGTCCTTTACCTTTTCTCTCTTCTTGGGGGTTTCCAAGATCTGATTTTTACTCAATTTCTCTCTCTAAAAATTGTATCTTTATCATAGTTATTAACCGTTTTCAATCTTGGCATTGTTGTATGTGCATATCTAGATCATTGACAACTGTTGTTTGTTTGTTGAGCTTTTTCTATTTAGTGGAGCACTTTTATTTACAGCTATATCCCAAGTTTGTTGTCATATAGTGCCACCCACAAACTCCTTTTTTACTCATATTGGATCTTGAAATCTGTACAAGGTTTTCCCATTCTTTCCCCTTTCTGCCTGTTCCTGATATTTGGGAGTTGTTTTGGGGTTTTGACTGCAAGATTGTTGATGGGTGTTGTTTGAATCTGATCATTTGTGTGGTTACTTTTGGGTTCTAGGTGTAGTTTTTGATCTATAGGGTGGAAGTCAACTTGGTTGAGTTGGTTTTTTGGATAAGATTCTTGACCTTTTTGCTTATTGCTAGCTGTGGTTTGTGGTTTTGATGCTTGCCACCTGAAGTATGCAGTCTGATCAGCGAAAAAAAGTAAGGGTCTTTTCGAATTTGTCAGCTTAGATTCTAGTTGAAGCTATAAGTAGTTTGGTAGAATCAGTTACAGTACTAACCTAGTTGTTACAACTACTTAGATTTGTTGTTCCTTTACTCAGTAGTGTAATGATTTTTGATTGTGGGTTATTATTATGCTTTAGAAAATTGACGTAATAACGCGATCTTTTGATTGACAACCAATTTAAATTATGGCAGTCAGTTACCTGGTAAGGTATGTGTACACTCTACCCTCTCAAGACCCCACTTGTGGAATCCCACTGTGTATGTTGTTGTTGTAGTTATCTGGTTTAGGACATTTGGTTGGAGGATTGATATGTTGAGAGTTGTATGATTTAGGAACCTAGCTAAGCGGTGACTGGATCTTCTTTTCATGCTTTGATATGTGGTGAGGTTTAAGGCTAATTGACATATTAGACCTAAACAATGTAGTACTGTGGTATTGTGCAAGTTTAATTCTATTGAGAAACAGTTGTGGGGTGAATCGGATATTTCGACCTATACAGTTTTGATCAAAAGGAATGATTGAATTCCCCATAGCTTGTGCAGGTTGGAATAGCATAGCTGCACACTTAAAAACATTCCTATTAAGAGATAATGTGTGTATCAATTGAAGTATAGTAATAAGATCCATTTTTGACAGGTCTTATAACCCATCTTATGAATTATAATATGAATATGCAGGGGTCTGGAGATGTAGATTTCTTTACTGAATATGGTGAAGGGAGCCGATACAAGATAGAGGAAGTTATTGGCAAAGGTAGCTATGGTGTAGTATGCTCTGCGTATGATACCCATCTAGGGGAAAAAGTTGCAATCAAGAAGATAAATGACATCTTTGAACATGTCTCTGATGCTACACGTATCCTTCGTGAGATCAAGCTTCTTAGGCTTCTTCGGCATCCAGATATAGTGGAAATCAAGCATATATTGTTACCTCCTTCTCGGAGGGAATTCAAGGACATCTATGTTGTCTTTGAACTCATGGAATCTGATTTGCATCAAGTCATTAAAGCAAATGATGATCTGACGCCGGAACATTATCAATTTTTCCTTTATCAGCTTCTTCGAGGGCTAAAATATATACACACAGGTTGTATGCTGGCTACAAGATTGTGCTTTAATTACTATGACTTTCTTCCACAAAGGCCATATTTATGTTTTTCCAATTCTAACAATGCCTCTATGTTGGAATATTATGCAGCCAATGTCTTTCACCGTGACCTGAAACCCAAAAATATATTAGCAAATGCTGACTGCAAGCTTAAGATCTGCGACTTTGGTCTTGCAAGAGTGGCCTTCAATGATACTCCAACAGCTATATTTTGGACTGTATGCTTCTTAATGCTCTGCACAAAACTTTTAACTTCGAAAATAGTTCTATTAATGAGATTAGAGGAACATGTAACATCTAACATCACCTGATTATTTGTTCCTGTAGGATTATGTTGCCACAAGGTGGTATAGGGCTCCTGAATTGTGTGGATCATTTTTCTCTAAGGTGTGAATATACACTTTTCTGCTTTAGATAATTATTCTAATTTCTTGGTGAATTAGCTATTATTTTCTTCATTTTATTATGATAACAGCACATTCTAAGATCAGTTTACTGTGATTTGTCCTCAGTATACACCAGCAATTGATATATGGAGCATTGGATGCATATTTGCAGAGCTATTAACTGGGAAGCCTCTCTTTCCGGGTAAAAATGTGGTTCACCAATTAGACTTGATGACTGATCTGTTGGGCACACCCTCCCCAGAATCCATTGCCAGGGTAAGTCCCTACTTTTTCCCTGGAACTCAAGATGTTCTACTCTGATAGTTTTGTGGCTAATATATGGTTACTTATGTGCCTATAGATAAGAAATGAAAAGGCTCGGAGGTATTTAAGCAGTATGCGTAAGAAAAAGCCTGTACCTTTCTCCCATAAATTTCCACATGCAGATCCCCTTGCACTTCGTTTGCTAGAAAGGATGCTTGCTTTTGATCCTAAGGATCGTCCTAATGCAGAAGAGGTACAAATACACTGTGTCTATCTGTTTCCACAA
This sequence comes from Solanum appendiculatum, assembly GCA_018342035.1. Lineage (NCBI taxonomy): Eukaryota > Viridiplantae > Streptophyta > Magnoliopsida > Solanales > Solanaceae > Solanum > Solanum appendiculatum. The sequence continues at coordinate 56,504 of JAGDQO010001005.1, forward strand.
AGTTGTATTATTTGTGACTCCAGCTCCTAACTGGGCTTTTTCCTTGTTCAAAATTCAGTCTCTTGCAGATCCATATTTCAGGAATCTAGCCAAAGTGGAAAGAGAACCTTCTGCTCAACCAGTTACAAAAATGGAGTTCGAATTTGAAAGGCGAAGGATAACAAAGGAGGATGTGAGGGAGCTGATATACAGAGAAATTCTTGAATACCACCCAAAAATGTTGAAGGAGTTCTTAGAGGGGCAAGAACCAACAGGTTTCATGTACCCAAGGTACATTTATCTCAAACTGAGTTTTTTTCTTGTCTTTGAACCTGTGTATTGCATGGTTTTCTCCACATTCATACCTCTTATTTGCATGTGCATGGCAATGTGTTCATAGCACATCTGTATAATATGTTTTAAGTTCCAGTGTGGCATCTTAGGTGGCATGGCCACAATTTCGTGTTTTTCCTTAGAAAGGTGGATAGAGTTGAAAAAGATTCAGTACTTCTATTTAAGCTCACCTCCTTCACATGAAGTCTTCTCCAGTGTTCTCTTTCTTTCTGCTATTTCCTTAGTTAATTGTAGTGCTGAACTCTTCCATTTGGTATGAATTGGAACCTCCATGTTTTTCCTTTGATTAAAAGTTAAATTAATCAATGTAGTTCTGGGGTAAACTGCTTTACCGGTATTGTGAATCAGGGCAGACTTCTTGTTAATTTCTCCTCCTTGGGGTAGTTCAGAGTACTTCATTTCCATGTTAGTCAAACTTTGAGAACTCTTTTAATGTAGGATTAATGGAAGTGATTCTGGTCTTGTTTTCTTTGACATAGAAATGGGTAAATCTAGATTTCTTGTACTCTAGGAAGGTCTTGGAATGAAACCAATCCCGTTCGATATGACGGTATGCTTATTATTTTATATTGAAGGTAGTTCATCTGGATCTATAAACTTCCCATACTTGGATGTGGTAGTATCTTGGTCAACCTTCATTTTGCCGATCACAAAAATTATGATTCATCTGCCTGATAAAGAAAATAGCATGGTTCATCTGACATTGCTTGAGAAAGATGTAGCCAACTTTAGAAGCTTACAAACGGAGGGGAAACATGGCACTTTGACTTAAGTTTTCTCATCATCTCAAGAAGAAAAACTTGATACTATCATAGGTATGACCAAGAATGACTGGTGTACAGTGTACTTGGTTCTCTCCTTGGTCAGTCATGTCAAGCTTATTATTAAAAATGTTCTACTATCAAGCCCCATTCAGACTGCTTTTAACCCACTAAAGAACTTTCCTCTAAGAGAAAACTATCATTTCTGGCTTAATTGTGTATGCATGCTTAGCTAGCTGCATTACAAAATCTATGGAGTGAGGCAATGGATGAATAAGAAAATTTGGTGGCAACCATAATAATCTGCTATGGTACATATCAGCGACCACTTGGTCCTATATCAATAAGCTCATTATTAGTTATAAAAATCTCATTATGGGGTGCTATTTACTGTTGTTCCTTTTAAGAAACATAATTTGGTTTCATTGCTTGACTGGAGCCAAAAAGGATTACTTATAGTTTCTTGTCACTCCCCAGTGCCGTTGACAAATTCAAGAAGCAGTTTGCATATCTTGAAGAGCATTATGGCAAAGGAGGTGCTGCTGCTCCACCTGAGAGGCAGCACTCATCATCCCTACCTAGGTTAGTCCCTGCTAGTCATGTTGGTTGATCAAATTCCTTTCTCCTTTGACCATTTTTTATTCTTGTCCTAGTTTTTCTAATAAAAGGAATGCCCTGCAAGTTTTGGCTATCAGACATTTCTCAATTATTGCACAACTTTAGCCACTGATAAATTTTAGATACAGGGCTTGTGTATTATATTCAGACAATTCAGTGCAAAATCCAGTTGAAGTTGCAAATGATCTTTCTAAGTGCTCTATCAAAGAAGATGAGAAACCACAAGCGGACCGGAGTTCAATGATCCCCATGACAAGGCTGCCTCTCCAAGTTCCTCCGAATGTTCAAGGTTTGATTTCACTAATTTGTTAACACTTCTAGTTAGGTCCAACATTTGATCTCTTTTCATAATTTAAATGCTGGAAGTATGTTTTCTGATAGTAGTACTAATGTTTCTCCTTTAATTGTTGCCATCAATATTCAAATGATTTTATTTTGCTGAGAGTAGTATTCAGTCTCTCTTTTGATTGTTGCCAGCTATATTCAAATGAGTAGCCTTCCCTTTTCGTATTGATGATGGTGTATGCACTCATGATTATATTCTTCCATCTGCATTATGAGGAAAGACATATTGAGATGCTGCAGTTCCTCGCAAATTTGTTAATGAATTAGCATATGCAAATGATTTGTTGGATATCTACATGTGTAAAACCTGGAAAAGACATGTTAAGATTTCTGTCTTGCCAAAATTGTGAGCACAGAAGTAGTATTCCCCCGTCTCAGGTGACAAGTTTTCCTTTAGGAATGATCCAAAATGTTTGCTATTCTAGTATTTATGAGCCTTTCTTGTACTGTTTAACTGTGAACTTGTATATATTAATGTTTTCTTCCCGGTAACGGAATTTTTAATTTGATAAAAAATATATTAATGTTTTCTCCTACTCCAAAAATGTACAATTGAATCACCTGGAGTAATCCTATTCGTTAGTTAACAATGTGTAATATTAGTATAATTTCATGGATTTAACATTGTTTCAAGGACTGAATTGTCTTAGATGTTGGGTATAATTTTTATAGTGTTAGAAAAAGATGCCTTTGGAGTATTAGATGTTGCTGAAGTGTTCGCACATTATATTTAGGGGGTTGTCAGATGTTTGAGGTGATTTAAGTGTAAGTTTCCTTGGCGAACTATTTGAAGACCTTTTGACTTCTGCCAACTCATCTTTTATTTGTAATTGAAAATAAAGTCGAGATGGGGGTGTCCGCAGACATTTTTACTATGAAAGACTTAGTTTTTGGTTTATACATTTGCTTCAAAGTTTCTAGTCGGTGCATAACGTGAGTGTTAGTAGAGATTTTTAATCTGACAGCCTGATAATTGATAAGTGTGTTTGGTATGAAGGAAAATGTTTTCCATGGAAAATGATTTCCTTGAAAATACTTTCTTGGAAAGTAGGTGAGTCTTACTTATTTTCTAGCATTTGGTAAGTAAGCAATAAAATATTATCCAAGAGCAATTATATGTTGTCTAGCAAAATGTTATGGAGGTGGGTAGGAATGGGGAGTGGGGGTTCGGGGATGGCGGGGTGGGATGGTCAAGCGGTGAGGGTTGGGTGGGTGGGGAGGAGCAATAAACTTGGAACGTCACTTATGCAACTTGTTTTCCCTACTTCCATTAGGGAAGTCATTTTCCTCATTTTTTAGGAGTTTGTTTTTCTAGAGAAAATGTTTGGAACCAAACATAGGAAAATTTGAAAACATTTTCCTCCATACCAAACACACCCAAAGTGTTGGTAAGTTTGCTGACCTTCTCTTTTGTGATGAGGAAAAGAGAATTTTACCAAAAAATAGCAACAAGGAGATGCAAAAACTGACTGCATCATGATTTATAAAATACGCAAAAACTGACTGCATCATGATTTATAAAATACATCAAGACACCTTTGTGGGTGGGGAGAGAGATGTCTCTTAAATATGATTAAAAAGGTTCTACAACAACAAGAAGATACCCAGTGTCTCTTAAATATGATTTAAAGAGTAGTCATTAAAAAAGAAAAAAATGTCTCTTAAATATAAAGAGTCCACGATTTTAAAAAGTCTCCCATCACACTGCTCATTCTTCTTTTTTTAGAGGCACTTTTTCTTTTTTAAAAACCGCGTACTCTTTTTTTTTTAGGTTCATTCTATTATTTTTGATCAGTAAATAAAGGAATTTTACTAAAATGATCAGCACTAAGTTGGTGATGTTAATGACTTTTATGGACATCTAGAAAGCAAAAGTATAAACTAATACAGAGAGGAACCTGTGAAGTCTATTAATGATTCTGCTTCTGAACATCTTCCTTCCTAACCCAAAAGTACAACAAAAGTATACAGTTTACAAAGCTCTAATATGCTTGCATATTATATACCCCATGAGGTACTGTCACTGTCTAAGTGAACCCGTCTCCGTGCATTGTCACCTGTATCAGTGCACCACTGTGTTTGTAGCTCATTCTTAACTCTTTAAAGTGTCACTAAGGATGAAGTCAGTTGCAATGGTGAGAAATTCTACGTCAAGTTCTGTTCTTCTCTGGCTCATTTTTATTATTCTTGTTAATGGAAAACAGATATAGATAGAACTGATACATGATGGCCTAGTGCGCACACACCATATTTGTATAGGAGAGATACATTGCTTAAGTGATACTAGGCTGCTTTAGAACTTAGTGCCATTACTATGTTATTAAGAGGAGAATTTGTCATCAGGTGGTGCTGCAAGACCTGGGAGGGTGGTCAGCTCAGTGTTGCGCTACAACAACTGTGGAGCAGCAGCTACAGCAGCTACAGCAGCAGAAGTCATTGAACAGCGAAGAATTGCAAGGAACCCTGGCGGTCCAACTCAATATCCCATTTCCAATACTTCATACCCTAGAAGACATCCCAGCTGTAAAAATGAAAGGGGTGAAGATAGTACTGAAGGTTCAAACGGAGTGCAGCCAAAACCTGAACAGTACATAGCAAGAAAAGTAGCTGCAGCGCCAGGTGGACCTGGTAATCAATGGTATTAAATTTGGGATCTCCGATCAGCCATGTTATATTCAGCTTTCAGTTTTCCCAAGGATGGTTCTCATAAAACACACCATATGCAAAGCTAATTTGACTGTCAGCCATAATTTTCTCAGACAAGGCCAAGTTCAGGACTGCTTGGTAATTGACGCGGGCACATGAACTTGAAGAATCCCAGTGTGATTTTGGTTGGTTGGTTCAGGCATCTATGTACAACTCGTTACTTATATTTGTCCTCTGAAGTTTAAAAGGTTCGGCATGGATTCTCCTCCATGGGCAACTCTTGTTCTGTGATCTCGATAGAAATGGAAGCAAGTGATAAAGATGGATGTTGGTAGCTGATGACATGAACTACTACTGATATCAGTTTACCTCAACATGCTTGTTCTTTTCCCCTCTCCCGTCATTCTTTGCAGAAAAACTGTAGAGATGCTTTATACTTATGTTAATGACTAAGACATTGATGATCTTAACGTGTAACCTGTGACATTCTTTATTAAATAAGGACCTCTATGTTTCTGATGTTCCTGCACTCTGTAAAGCAGAAGAGGGACATCAAACTTATGCTTGAATGCATCACCCATTCTGTTACCTATCATTTCTTGTGAACCCCTCTTTTCGAGCCATTGTTAAGTTGGATCAATGCAACACCAGATATGTTGCAATGTGGATCCCTCTTTTTTCATCAACTAGAACTTTTGAATTTATGTAGGATGGGCAGATTCAAATCGTATCCTGAAGTGTGAGTGAAATCAGGACTAAAATAAGAGTAGAACACAATAAATGCTTGTAAAGTAGTAGTAGTAGAAGCAGTAACAAAATAATCTGTAATGAACATCAGATCCTTCATGCATGACATACAACACCATTATTTCAGTCATGATCTGATAAACTTCACATATACAATATTGACATGAAAGCTTCTTTTGCTTATCATCATCAGTACTATGCTCTATTGTCGTCATCTTCTTCTTCATCACCATTCATTAAGAATCAAGTCGTCGTTTGAATTCCCTTTCTTGTATCCATTATCGTCTTCAATATTGCAAAACTTTTTAGTAAGATTCATATCTATCTACACACTTTTTTCAATCTTCATTGAAATAATGGCCAAAGCCTTACCAAACATTCACAGAAAATTACAACAATTTTAGCAAGGTGAGGCTACCAAAAGCCATCTAATATAATCCAAAAAAACCTAGCCTTTGGATAATTAAACTCAGTACAAAGTGAGTTGGCAATAAAAGAAATAGGAAGTAAATATCCCACATTGGAGAATGAAGAGAGTTGTGGGCTTGGTAGCTAGAATAAGTAATGTAGGCAATGGGCCAAGAAAAAACATGATCCTTCAGGCAAGTTTTAATGGGATGTGATGAGTGGTCATTACTCGCATAAAAATATGCGAGAAGAGTGTTCCAGCCCAGCCTGGTTACGACAATTTGGGCACTCTCATTTATACCAATCTGATCCCTATGCTTGAATTACCCCCCCCACCCCAAATTTTTGTTTTTGTACTTCTTTTTCCTTTATTTTCTTTGTCTTATTATTTCCATTATAATCTTCAATATCATTTTAGCTCACCTCTCTTATATGCACCTTAGTTTTAGAAATTTTACAAACCCTTCTCTTTTCTTTTCCTATATATTTTACAAAATTAAAAATATCACATACTGTAAACTCAGAGTAGATGAAAAATAAGACTGCAACATATGTTTGTAAAAGATTAGAATTGTTTTCAAGCTTTTAAATGTAATAATTCTAAAATTGTTAGTTATAAAAATTGTCATAAAATAATAATAATAAAAAAATTATTTTTAAGTCCTAAATATTAAGAAATAATGAAATTATAACTCTAGTCTTAATAATAGATAGATGTGAAGTTGGATGTAACAATATATGTTTCAATCAGATTAATGACCATTACACTAAATTCAGGCTAATTTAATTCAAACCTACAATGTTTCTACATGCTAACTCTATATGCATGGTTAACTAATTTAATCATAAAGCTCATTGAATCATTTTCTTCTGTCTGTCGATGGTTCTATTAATTTAGAAAACAGGGATAATTATATTACAAATTTAATGAGTGTGATGTGCAACTACACATCTCCATATTTTGCATCAGAATTACAATTTTAATTGTTCACAAATCCTAGGCCAACCTCGAAAATAACTAGTTTCAACTTTTAAGTAACTGAAAGTAATAAAATTAGAAAAAAAGGTTAACTTATATGAGGGATGACAAAATGGACAAAATTTAGGGTTTTCCGATTCAATCCATTTAAATGGGTTAATTATTCAATCATTTTTAAAAAAATACAGTTATTGAGGCGTATTTGGTATGAAGAGAAATATGTATCAATTTTTTCATGTTTATTGGTTTAAATGTTTTAAAAAATATTTTTCAAATAAACTTGTTATCCTTCAATTTAAGAAAAATAACTCCCATACACAAAAGTAAAGACAGTAATTTTCTGAACTTCCCTTGAATCAATTTTTTATTTTTGCTTTAAACCTGAGATCCAACAATGACCCAAAACACAAATTTTGACCTCCCGACCTTGACTCAGGGCCATTCATTTTCCCAAAAAATATTTTCTAGGAAAACATGAAAATATTTTCCTTCGTACCAGACACACCCTCGAGGATAATGTGACAACACTTTTTTCTTTACCAAATGAAAAGCAACAGGTAATACTAATAATGCGGATATCCATACAATCCATTGGGTTAACCCATTGTTATCCATATCAAATATGGATCGAGTTGGATATTTCATCCATTTTCACCTAACTCATTCTCAGTACTCAACCCGCCTGTTTGCCATACGTACGTGAACAAAATGGAAACCAGAAATCATCATCAATCATACATGAAAACCAGGACATGACACAAAAAATCAGACCAGTCAGCCGAATAGGCTTTAACTTGACAAGATTAAAATCTTCAGTATACAAAGGGAAAGAAAGAAATCACACTATAGCAGAATCAACAGGTGTTTGGACCAACCAAGCAGGACTGTTGAGACTCTCTCCTAAAAAGAGAATTGTTTGAGCACCTACTACACATATTGTAGGCACCTCCTCATCCACCCTCTAAGGTTAAAGATCATTTACTCAGAAACAGAATAATATGAGTGACTGACGATACGATAGCCTTCCTGGACTATATGCATTTTGGAAATAGAACTAGCAATACAATCAATTACTTTACCAATTGGAACTGCTAAAGAATGATAGCAATTTCATTATAAATTGCTACGCAGCATCAAATATGTGGCTTGCACTCAATATATCCTTTGCTTCACTCTTCTTCCATTCACATCAGTGCCATCCAGAATGTGCCCACCATGTACATAAGAAATGATTGCATGTTCATTCATCCCAGCAACATACTTCAGCAATTCCGTGATGACAGAAGGACAACTCTCCTTCAAGTGATCAAATCCCTCCGATTGCATCACAGCTGATGACAAAAAAAAAGATACAGATTCATTTAACAGGCCACATTAAGTCCGTCAGGTTGCATCAAAGCTTAAACAAATCAAAAACAAGTCGAGATTATTTAACAGGACATATAGCTGAAGTGAAAATAGATGACGTCCAGTTGCAGAAAAATGAAAAACGCCAATGCTGCAAGCTCAAATGGAGCTACACTTTGAAGACTAAGGAGTCGTTTGGTGTGAGGCATAATAATCCCAGGGATAAAATGCAGGACTATTTAATCCTGTGTTTGGTTGGAGGTATTAGGCAGTCATGGGATTATTTATTCCACCATTTATACCTTGGTGATGGGATAAGTTATCCCATATACATGGTGGAATAACTTATCCCGGGATAACTTGTACCCAACCAAATGATCCCTAAGAGAAACTATTGAGCACAAGATCACCAAAAGATGAGTGCAATCTCCAGTAGAGGAAAATATTGGGAATGCTTTGCTTGGTGTGGCTTAGTTGACAAAGGACTTCTCACTGTGAATAAATGGTGGCTAAAAAATATAACTGATGAAAGAGTATTCTCCAACTAATAGGCGTCCGGTACTTCACCTTTCAAATTTTCAGGCAACGCGATGAACTTAAGACACACAGATTTCAGTTGGACACAGTGATGCTGATCTGCCAAGGCTAAAGTTGTAGCAACAGTGTTGATTGCAACATCCTCACAAAGTTTAGCCTCACAAAGTGCTCTCAGTCTCTCAAGACCATACTGGTCAGCGGCAGCAAGCAGATGCTGAGCCATTAAAGTGACTGCCCGTTTTGTATCGAAACCCACAAGCTCTTGTAAATCAGGGAGGGCATCCCAATAGATGAAGTGGAGCAACGCCTGTAAAGAGAACAAAAAACAAAAAGATGAGTTCTATCAGATGCCAAGATGCTTTTTAAAATTAAAAATCATAGATGCCGATTTCAATATGTTCAAACTTAGAAAAAATCAAGTGTAATAGAGTGTGAGAGCTATTTGATGACAAAATCTGCAGAGATATCTGAATGCATAGTAAAATGAGGAAACAGTACAAAGTAAATCATAGCAAAGCATAAAAAAAGAGAAGAAATAAACCTGAGGGACTCTCAAGAGGAAAACAATATTAAGACAGAAATTATATTGCAAGCCAACATAGAGACCACTAGGAAATATAACAGGAGTCAAACACCTTTAGAGTCTACCGATATCGTAGGTGTTTGAGCTCCACTCCAGTATTGCAAGCCAAGCTCGCCTCAAATACCAATAAGTTCAAATCAATCTTGAGCTTGATGCGTATAATTAAAACACTTGAGCTTGAACTCATTTGGCCCACTGAAGTAAGAACAGAAGACAAACACCTTTAGAGTCTACCGATATCCTAGGTGTTTGAGCTCCACTCCAGTATTGCAAGCCAAGCTCGCCTCAAATACCAATAAGATCAAATCAATCTTGAGCTCGATATGTATAATTAAAACGCTTGAGCTTGAACTCATTTGGCTGTAGGCCACTAATGTGTTTCAGCTGCCCCCGTCTCTATCTCTCTCTCACACACTCACTGTTTCGCTATCTCCTGATTTTACAGGGCCGGGCCACTACCTGTTTTACATGTAATTTCGTGAGAACAGAAAAAAAAAAATAAGAAAGAGTCGGACTCCTGTTCTTTCAGCCTAATGAAGCTAATAGTAGTACTGGTGTCTAGGGCTCGTTTGATGCACGCCTAAAGTCTTGAAGTGCAATAAAACCAGGTTGTGTGCTTCGCCTCACTTAGCTGGCATTTTAGTATAGTCGCTAAGCAGCGTTGTCAAAGGCTCATTTAAGGTTGCTCGCTTAAGCCTTTCTTAAGTTGCGATTCAGTATAGGCAAGGCATGCGCCTCACTGCCCATGAGTTCTATCTCGAATCTAGCAGTACTAAACAACAAATATAATTGGCAAATAAGTGTATTAGTTAGTCGTAAAAGAAAAATATTATGAAATTTTATATATTTTTCTTGAATGACATATTTTTACTTCTTTTTTGCCTTCATTACACCTTTTTTTTTTAACTAAAGCCCACTTCAATTGCGCTTAAGGCCCCAATTGACCAGGAGCACTCTTTAGAGCTTATCGCATTTGGCAATGCCAGCACTAAGGTTCTAAGGCACGTAACGGCAGTGCTAGATAATAGATGTAGTTCGCAAATTGATATGTTAATTGTTGAGAAACTATATATGAGCAAATATTAGTGATAAAGAGTAAAGTCCAAATTTTAGTATTAGAAAACTAGCTCAAAATTATAAAATTACATCATCTCACCTAAATCAGAATTTGAACTGTTCCTAACTTGATTGACATGATTTTACTTCATTGATTTCGCTTAATTATACGTATTTCAATTCTTTAGTCCTAATAGTTATTGTTGTGCTTGTAGTTCCTTTTCCTTGCATTACATGTATTTGCTATTACTTCTTCCTAATATTTTTTTTTGATAATTGGTAACACTGCTGTTACTTCTTCTTTAGCACCTTTCTTTGTTTAAAGGCCACATTTTTTATTTCGCTTTGCGCTTATATCCAGATTAGAGGTTATCGCTTCTTTGTGCTTTCTGCTTCCAACTACTATGGCTAACAATATACTAGTACTAGTTTAAGAAGATCAGCCCAACTCGCATTATGTAAACCTGATTGATCATAAACAAGACTATAATGTCTATAAGACTCCTCATAGTCTTATTAAATCCGATTGAACACAAAGACTATAACGTCTATAAGACTCCTCATAGTCTTACTAAATCCGATTGAACATAAACAAGACTATAATGTCTATAAGACTACCACTAGTCGTAGGATTCCAACTTATCTTAGTAAACAAGACTATAAGACTACAAATAGTCATAGGATTCCAACTTATCTTAGTTAACAAGACTATAAGACTACTAATAATCGTAGGATTCAAACTTATCTTAGTAAGGTTTATTTCCTCCCCCTAAACCTACATATCCATGAAGCACAACCAATCAACTGCAACAAATTAAGGGTAGCTAGCATGATTCCAACTTGCACGTACAATATGACCTCAACAGTTATGATGGTAAAATCCTCCCTGAGGGGCCTTGCTAAAGTTAACTGCAAGGGTACAAAAACCCTCACCAATACTTCTTAAGGAATAGACTGGCTCAGATTTAACATCCAATAACTACTATGGCCTCAGAATAATGGATGGCAAAGACCATATACCCACTGTTGATAGCTTTTTCCATTGGGAGTAGCAGAATACAAAAGATTTTAATGCCTTGTAGATATATTTTCCCGGTGCCTAACTATTGTTAAGCCAAAATCCAAATTTCAGCACCAATATTATTCCCTCCATCCCATTTAATGTGAAGGTACTCCCTCAGTTCCAATTTATGTGACAGTTTGAATCAGCATGGAGTTGACGAAAGAAATGAAGACTTTTGAAACTTGTGGTCTTAGACATGAACATTTGCGTGGTACTAGAAGTTTCTCATCAAGGGTAAAATGGAAGTGTTTAAGTTAATTGTTCCCAAGTTCAGAAGTGATTTCAGAATGGACTAGAAAAAAAATGTCACTTAAACTGGAACAAAGAGTTCAAGACAGAAAAAAGACTTTCAAAACTTGTGGTCTTAGACCATACCAGAGGCGTTCCATGGCCAAAGGGTAAAATAAAAAGTTAAAAGTTGAAAGTTTCTAAATAAAGAAAGGTGTCTTCTCTTTCAGACAGACTAAAAACAGAAGTGTCACACAAAATGAGATACAAGGAGTAACATACAACACAAATCAAATGCTAATACATAGTCTCACTGAGGTAGGAGATTAAAAGGTTGTCGAAATGCGATCGCCGAAAATTCTGCTGATAAAAAATGTAAACCCTGCATACTGTAGCAATAGCAACAAATATTACTCAGGAAGGGAAGGGAAAGCAATCAAGTACATGTGCATCAATCAGAACAAAAGACATAAAATCGTGAACCAAAAAAAAGGAAAAAGAAAACTATAATAGCTAATAGTTGTATGGCCATGTCATGTGTATTTACCAGCATTTTCTAGTTTTAAGATTTGAACACACAACACTTAGACCATCTCCAACCCTACTCTATTTTACTCTCCATTCTCAATATTTGGAGAGTAAAATAGAGAATGCCCTCTCCAACCACTCTCTATTTTGCCCTCTACTCTCCAATTATAGAGAGTATGAATAGTAGTTCTCCAAATTATAGAGAGTTTAATAGTAGTTCTCCAAATTTGGAGAACTACTATTCATACTCTCTATTTCACTTTTTGAATATTATAATATTATTTCTATTATTTTGTAATTAACATATTCTTTTCATTTAAGGCTATTAATTAAATCTCTAATATTCGTAATTCTTTTTAAATGTAATATAACATTTTAAAAAATATATTATTTAATATACACTACTTTCATCCCAACTAATAATATTTCAAATATATTTTTTTTAATTTTCATCACTCTAAGTGATATAATTTGATATTATTATTAATTTTCACTATGAAGAATGCGTAAATTTAAATGATAAATGAAAATTTTAATTTAAAAATACAATACATAACATATAATTTAAATACAAGATAACAATACAATACATAACATAATAATTTTAAAAATCACAATAATAATTTAGTAATCCGGTAGGTCATTTTCAGATTTAACAATATTTTTAAAAAAATAATTAATGTATGATCCATAGAAGTTGTGGTTGTGATTGCGATTGCGGTCGTGCTTGTTGATTTTTTTTTCCAACTATTCGTATTTGTTCTTTAGAAATTTAGAATAAAATATAATTTTATATTAAACAAAGAATTTGAAAAAAAAATTATATCACATTAAAATTATATAGGGTGATTATTTGGAAAAAAAGAAAGAAAGAATTTATATTATGAAATAAAAAAATAAAAATGAAATAGAAATAATAATATAATATTGAGGAGAGAGAGAAGATTCTTTTTTAGAGAGTAAAATAGAGAATTGGGTTGGAGTTAGTTGTCTGAAAAAATAGAGAACTCTAAATTTGGAGAATAAAATAGAGGGTAGGATTGGAGATGCCCTTAGAATAACTTACTTAGAACAATAGTGGGCATATTACCTCCCTAAGGAATAACACAACAGAAGGGTCAACAGACGTGCGAATGAAAGAGAAGATCTCAAACCTTGAATACTGTAGCATGTATTTCTTCGACTCTAATACTTTGTACGTTCTCTTCCTTCAATGGTCCAAAGAGTTGTGCCCGAAGCACAGGGGAGCGTGCAGCAAGAACCAACTTGTGTGCAGCAAAGACTTCACCTTCAACTTCAAACTTTAAATCAGCTCCCTCTCCACTCTCTAGGAGCTGCCCAAAATGAAGCCCAATGTCTGACGGTGGCACAGGCAGGGAGAAAGTCTTCGGTGTTTCATTGTATGATCTGACAACACCAACAGTACATTGGATCATGAGACAATCATCTTTAAGATAGTCTGATGTTTCTAGTAATGTTCTCCTGAAAAAGCGTTTATAGCCCCTGCAAAGGCAACCATGAAACTGGAAAAGGTCAATATATACACTGATGGAAAAAGCAATACAAGAGTACATGTACTATAGAACTAAAATTCCCCCAAAAAGCTTTCCTAAAATGACAATAAGCTAATAAGAGAAGTTTCCTAAATACTTCTTTCACACATTACTTTCAGTATTGCGTAGAAAATGTGTTGATTTATATCATAACCACCACCACCCAAAAAAAAGAACTCCCCCAGAAACCAATAGTTGGTTTTCTCACTTCCCCTCTTGGTAACTCGATCCCAATCATGGTTAGAGTCTAGGATCTTCCACCACCACCCAATCACTCTCGTCACAATGAAGCAAATGTTGAGCACTATCCCTCAAACATGTCTTAAGACCTCAATGAACTCATGTGGATGGACATCCCTCAACCAAGGAAAATCTTTGAAATAAAAGCTAAGATGTAGTTGATCCATTTTTCTTCTTCTATCAGATGAAATATTCATGTTGCCATACGTTATATACAGGTGCATGCAGTAAGGACCACTTTCAAATAAATAGTAATCCAAACAGAATGCATAATCCTAAGAGTGAGAGTCATTTTTTGTTTCATAAGAGGCCAAAACCACATTAAGGCCTGTCTGATTTCATTAAGATTAAGACGTCTGAATCTGAATGCACATCTAAATGATTAAGATCTTGTCTCTAGATCTGAATACTGAATGATTAAGACTGTTTGTTTTAAACATCTGAATATATATATATATATGAGTTATGACTCATTAAATATTATAATTTAAATAAAATAGTAGTTAAATATCACATTAATAAAATATTGAGAAAAAAACGTCATTCTTTGATAAACATTAAGATATTTGAATTCTAAATAAATATTTTAAGTTTGATACAAATAAAATGGTACTACATGAATTACTATAAATTATAATAATACAAATAATTGTTAGAAAAAAAATATAGTCATCTTTTTTTGAAAAAAAAATCAACATAATTTAATCTTAAATAAATGAATTGTCTCTATGTTCTATAATAGTTATGACTCATTAAATATTATAATTTAAATAAAATATTAGTTAAATTAAATATTACACTAATAAAATATTGAGAAAAAAACATCATTCTTTGATAAACATTAAGATATTTGAATTCTAAATAAATATTTTAAGTTTGATAAAAATAAAATGGTACTACATGAATAACTATAAATTATAATCATATCATATATATATATATATATATATATATATATATAGAAAACCCTCAACCCGGTGACGAGGCGCCACCAGAAGCAAGGATTCTCTTTTTATTTATTTATTTTCAAAACAACCCTTCCCCTCTGCAATAGGAACGCCGCTTCTCCCGTTCATTGTTTTACCATTCTTGCAGCTCTTCATAAATGTTGCGCCTGTTTACAACAGTCGACCCGCCTATGTGGTGCCCTAGATCGGAATTCTTATTTAACCCTTCTTAAAAGTCACAACCTTACAGAAAAATCACAACTGTTCATAAAAGTCACAACTGTTCATAAAAGTCACAACTGTTCATAAAAGTCATAACTCTTCATAAAAGTCATAACTCTTCACAAAAGTCACAACTTTTCATAAAAATGACAACTTTTCACAAAAGTCACAACTTTTCATTTTTCATTCACATCTTTTAAAACCCAACACTTAATTCCAAGGCACCAAAAGAAGAAAGAATAAACAAAAAAAATTGATTTCAATTGCAATGCGACATTACTACTCTTGCACCTCTCAACTCATAACACTGCTAGAATGATTGAATTCATAACATTTTGTTCTTTAGGAAACAAAACTTCTATTTTTGCCACTATTATCTATAGGTTTTTTTCCGCTATAGGGGAGTCGAATTGAAATATATTAATTAAGCTTCTTATGAATTGTGTTTCGTTCCTCAAAGTTTTCTTCCTCCTATTTCATGAAGTTTAATCTTAAAATGTAAGTCATAGTGATTCATGTCACTATTGCAACTTCTTTTTGCTATTTTGGTGACTTTTTTTTTAACTCTGTTAAAAATTCCAGAAAGGTTGATTGAAAATTGATCTTCTCTTTTGTCCCTTTCTATAGGTTTTTTCATATACTTTTTGGGAAAATTACTTGTGGGTTGTGCTATATTTGATAGCACACAACAACAAATATGTGATAACTAATACGGAACCAATGTGAAGTTTGTTAAAAGAACCAAATAGCTTGCTCTCTTGCTTTCCCCAATTAGTATATTATTTTGATTGTTTTATCTTAGGTACAAACATTTTGTATGCCATTGCATTCTTCCTAAAATATTAGTATAGAGACAATTAGTCCACTTCTTTTATAAAAAATTTTGTTACTTCTGACCAACTATTTCAATGGAGATTTTCTTAGACTTCTTTCTTTTACTTAAAATCTCTCTATGACTCGTAATTTTTGTATAACAAAAATGAAAATTAAAAAAATATAACACTTTAAGATTTCGGAGGAATGCTTTGCCTTAAGATAAAACGTTCTTGACAATGTAGTGTATGTATCGAAAATACGAATATTATAGAATGATCATATGTAAGCTTAATAAAATAGTTCGATCTCGTGCGAAGCACAGGTAATTTACCTAGTAATACAAATAATAGTTAGAAAAAAAATATAGTCATCTTTTTTTGAAAAAAAAATCAACACAATTTAATCTTAAATAAATGAATTCTCTCTATGTTCTATAATGTGTTTGTCCAAGTACTCTTCTCTAAAATAAATAATAAACATGACACATTCAAATGATTTTAAACAAATTTATAAAGGCATCATCGTCTGATTTCAACAACACATATTTATGAAGTTACTTTGCACTTTAATCAAATAAAATTTTTACAATAAATTTTAACAATTTTGATAAACAAGTAGCATGAACAAAAATTAAAAGTTGAAGGGAAATAATTTGGATAACTAATAAAGTTGGAGAATGAGAGAGGCTTGAATTTTTTTGGAAGAAAAAAATATAGAGCACAATTTTTTTTCGAAAATTAAAATGATTTTAAAAGAGTCTGAATGAGAATAAGACTCTGTCACAGATATGATTCATTCAGACCATTTCAGACCCATAAAGAGATTTTTCCATAAAAAAAAAACAAAACGCACTTAATGGCCTAATGTCTGAACCATTGAGATTCAGACCTTCATTAAGTGCAAACAAATGAGGCCTAAGGCTGACACATGGACAATGTGATTTTGAGGCTGGTCCTAATATTGCAGCCACAGAAGCTATGAGGTCCAGCTTGGAAAGCCGTATGAGAAGGTGACCTTAATTATGGACATACACAAGGCGACATCTTTCACTGAAAAAGGTGAGTATCTTTGGAAGGGAGAGAATGAGCAAAAATACACACTGCATAGACCATGCCCAAATGAAAAATAACAAGATCTAAAACATTGCCATGTTATAGTAGGTAGGCATCACACAGGAACAAACCTACGTAATAGGAATCCATATCAAATGCCACACTCTAAATGCAGCGAAAAGTAGCTTCTAGAGAACCTTTTCCAGTGAAATTGTAGATGACAAGAAAAAAAGGAAAAGCTGCCAGAGGAAACAGTGAAACTAGATTGGAAAGAGAACTAAACACGTTTGAGACATGTAAACTACCATAACAAAGAAAAAGGAGACAGTTCTTATTTTAGTATTGAACCCTAAACAAAATAAAACCAATCACCTTCATAGTACTTGTATGCTATCGGTCATTGAATACTTCTGCTTAAAAGAAGATTTCAAGCTTTTTCAAAATTTCATTTGAGTTTCAAAAAATTTCATGCTTTTTAAAAAATTTCATTTGAGATTTCAAAAACTTCAACAAATTGCAAAATCCATTTCTGAGTTTTCAAGCTTTTTAAAAACCCAAAAATTGAGTTACTAATTTTTCACTTTAATGCACCAAACAATGTTTGAATTTGTAATGATAACCATGGATATCATTCTTAATCAGTTTCTAAGCATCAAAAAATGGAAATCATTATACAAATTAAGGAATTATTGTTTCCCCCTAAATATTTCAAATTATATACAAAATGGGGCTAAATAGGGTAAGATCTGAAAACATGGGCTCATTTTGGTTATAAGAAGCTTGGGCAGAGTGAGGGTAAAATCTCGAAAAAAGAAGAAAAAAAAGATAGCTTAAAACTATAAAGAACCAAAGTAATTGCATGTTAAAGCAAGAAGTAGACTAACTTAATGATAAGTCGAAGAGAATTCATTAATATCGCACTAATTATGACTTCATCGCGCGACTCCAGATTAGACGGCCCTAAAGTGGGTACCAGAAATCGGGTGGGAAACCTTAAAAAAACATCGCACCAAGTTCATGTTTGGGTACCAGAGTAAGGTTTACATCTAAACTCCAAAAGATCCATCCAACTAAATACACAAAATAGAAGATACCTTTTGCACCAAAAATCTAAGTGAAACAAAAGGAAGCTTATGATTCTCCACAATGTTATAAATTTTGAACCTTCCATACTTTACAAACCACTTATCCTCAACATTCAACTTCAAATTATGCACCTTAGCACTCAATTCACATAATTCAAAAATGTATATGTACCAACACAGCTCATGATGATTCCATCAGAATACAAAAATTCTTTCCAGAACAAACAATTTGAGGACTAGAAATAATCCATATTAATGAATAGCTCAACTATGCCTCAATCTAAAGCATTTGGGGCTTGAGCATCCTCTATATCCATTCTATTTTCATGGACCCACTTTATTCCTTCACTAATGAATTGTCATCTAACATATAACTTACTTCCCAAAACATGAATCTAATGTAAATGTATACCAAACCAATGTCAACAAAAACAAAAAACAACTGAACTAGTATTAATAAGAAATACAGATGAGCAAAAAAAATTACCACATGCTACCGCGGTATTTGAGTGTGTAAGGACCCGTCTCCAGCACCCTACCAAAGTGGGTATGAACCTTATGTCTCTCATTACCGCTCTGATCCATAAGAGACAGCTCAAACAAAGCTCTAACATCGGTAGCATCACTAGCAAGGGCGATGAAAAGAGAAACATAGGTACCATTATCCTCTGAGCTTTTTCCATCGGGATAAAAGTAAACAGCCCAAGAATGACCACCCACCGTGAAATTCTTGGAAGTTACATATTTCCCAATTCCCATACCTTTAGATAAGGCATAACCTTCAACCTTAAATTCATGGGACCCATCAATCGTATCGATCCGAGAGGTCGACGTGGTGGTTGTGGGTTGCGAAGATGCTGAATTTTGGGGTTTTGAAGGTTCCGATGGAACCCTGAAGGTACCCATATGGTGAAAGATTGGATTTTTTTGTAGAATTGAAAGAAAAGAAGATCCTTTAAGCTGATGGGTCGGCAAAAAAATGGGTGGAATTGAGGAAAAATATTGAATCTAATCGGTGAATATTGATGGAATTGAAGAAACGGATCGACCCTTTGGCTTAATGGGTCGGTAAAAATGGGTGGAATTGGAGAAAAACTGGAGAAAAAGAGGCTTACGAAGATGGAAGATTAGGGTTTTGGCAATAATGGTAAAGAGGGAAAACGGTGTGAGGTGAGGTGATCAGAAGAGAAAGTAGAGAGAGATTTTTAACAATATATGCATATATTTATAATTAAAAAACTACTGCTAATATGTCGTACAATTATTTAATTTTTTAATAAAAATAATAATTTATTAAATTGATATAATAATAGTATGGATTACTCCATGTTCACACTAGGAAGAAAAAACTTTTCACCAACCTAGGTTGTGGTGCAATTGTAAAATTATTTCATCTTTAATCAGGTCTCGGGTTCGAGGTCTTAGTATGGAGAAAATTATGTTCGGAGCGGCACTCCCGAGTGAGTCCTGTAATGCGTGATTCAAATTTAGTCGAAGCTCTAATATTGACTCTGAATACTAAGTGGGAAACCAAAAAAAAAAGAAGAAGATTTTCCATTTGACAAATCTAACAAAACAAATTAAAAGTTTTTCCATTCGACTAACCTATATAAGCTTCTCAAGTAGCTAAAATAAGGAGGTCAACATTTTTTGTTATATACCATTGATCATTCATTCGCTCTAGCTCTACTAACTTATTTTATTTTATTTTGCTTTGAGGTATTTGTTATCTAAAATTATTCATGGAAAGGAATCAGGGTTGTCAATATAGCATACTAAATTTTTAGCAGTTGATGTATACTGTTGTAATATATGATATTTATATAATATATATTATATATTGACATGATATTTTAAAAGACTGATTTATTTCTTAAAAAAACTTTTCTTCATTCCTTCTATGTTACTCACATGATATATACCATAAATTAAAAGGGTATCATAGATGATTGACAGTTTATTCCTTTAAGAAAAACACTCAATCCTCTATAATATCAACGTAGTATATATATCATATATTGATAGGGTATTACAGATAGACTCATTCCAACATACTTAGTCTTTTGTAATGCTCACATGATATATATTACATATTGTGGGAGTATCATTATATTCAGGACAAGTTCATTCCTTCAAGAAAAACATTCATCGGTCTTCTATGATACCCACATAATATATGTCATATACTGACTCATGGACCGGTTCATTTCTTAAAAAAAAGTCACAATTCAATCTTCAATAATACCACATGATATAATTCATATACTAAAAAGATATTACTAGTGACTGATCATATGATATATTATATTCTAATGAGATATCACAGAGGAAAAAAGAACTCAGTCCTTTATGATACATATATGGTATGTATCATATATTGAAACAACATTATAAAAGACAAGTTTATTTTTCCTCAGCCCTCTATAAAAATCCCATGTTATATATCATATACTAAAAAAGTATTATAAAGGACTGATTCATTCCTCCAAAAAAATAATTTTAAGTCATTTATGATATCAACATGATATATATCACATATTAACAATGTATCATAGAGGACAATTCAATATTTAAAAAGCGAGGCACAAAAAACAAAGAAAAATTGTGTGCGAAGGAAAGTTGTTGAAACTAACAGACTCCTTAATTCTTTATGTTATCCATAGTGTATCATATACTAACAAGGTATAATAGATGATTTGTTCATTCTTTCAAAAAAAAAAAAAACTAAAGCTTAAACTTAATTTTGATACTTCAATTTATATTATTAATTACTTGTGAAAAAAATAAAAGAAGATATACCCATATTTTAGATATAAATGTAATTTTCCATTTATAGTTTTTTTATATAAAAATATATTTTTCTATTAATTTAAATTTTGACAAATAGGCTAGTGACGTTAGTATCTTTCTTAATTATTTTTTTGTTGTAGCCAAATTATTTAGTTTTTTATATATATTATTAGTTTAAAAATAATTACCTAATATTTAATATTTTATTTTAATCTTTGATAAATAAAAAATAAAAAAAATACAAAAAAGAAACAAGAAGATAACTTAATACCGAATGGGAAAGTCCTTTATGTTTATATAATTGTCGACAACCAAGAAAATAGCTTAGTACTGAATAGGAAAGCCCTTTATATTTATATACTAGGGAAAATGTCCCGTGTCAGCACGGGCCCAATATTATGAAAATTAAAATGAAATTATATATATATACTTTTGATATAAACGTATACGTAGTCTATAATGTTCTAAATAAATCTAAATTTCTAATTATTTAAGAGTATGGTAAGTATTTGGGAAATATATTTTTCAATCTTAATAGTGAAATTTTAGAAATCGAACTAATGACCACATTGAATTGTACCAGATCAATTATTAGGTTTCTTTAATTAAAACTTTAGGTTAGATAGATTTTTAATTTTATAAAAATAAATTATAAACTATTAATAAATTTGACTATTAATATTTCATATAATTACTTAATGATAAAAATAATACTATGAAAATGACATTTTTTTCTTAATTTGCTAAAATAAATAGGTGAAAGAGAATTTTTTTAATATAAGATTTAAATAAAAATATTTATTTATGTTAATAATTATAATTAATTGATATGAGTTGATTTCACAGAAAATCCTAGTTGGAGGAAAACATTTTCGTCGTATTATTGGTTCTTCTCATTATTTATTTCTTTCCACAAATTACTTCTCAGTATAACTTTGAAGTATATATTCTCTCGTTTAATTTTACTTGTCATATTTATCCATTAAG
The DNA here is from genome assembly GCA_018342035.1 of Solanum appendiculatum. Taxonomy (NCBI): domain Eukaryota; kingdom Viridiplantae; phylum Streptophyta; class Magnoliopsida; order Solanales; family Solanaceae; genus Solanum; species Solanum appendiculatum. The sequence goes on from JAGDQO010001005.1 coordinate 78,375, forward strand.
AAAATAATGATTGATATGACTATTTTATCACACTACTCCTATTAACTAATATTTAATATTAGGTCTTGAAAAATAATTTGAAGAATAAGTAACTAAATATAAAAAATAATTGTCTTCACATGACATTTTAGTATAACAAGTAAAAATAAAAATTTATTTTTAGAATAATGAACAACTAAAAATTAAGAGACTAAATAATATTTTATTATACCCCATACATAAAAGTACTAACTACTTCTATTCACCAATCAAGTTTTAAAATACTCTATAATGACTAAGGGCCCATGAATGGAAAAACTAATGGGACCCATCATATCTTCAACTTCAATGAAATTATAGGGGTATGCTTTGTAATTAAATAGTAAAGTTAGGAGCCTTTTGTTAGAGCTCTTGATGGAGTTCAATTAACAAAGCATAAAATACAACTTTGCTAAGCAACTTTATTTTGCAAAACCTTTTAAAGACTTTAATATCCTTAAACTTTTATTTAATACCCATAGGTTAGCATGCTGAAAGTTACTGAAACTGTCTCTTCTATATAAGAGAAAAAATATATATAATTACTTACAATCAAGAAGATAACTTAGCCAAATGAAAACAATCACTTCTTTCTATAAATTGTTGACAACCATTTATTTTCAGGCTTGGTTATTACAGGAAGAAGTCGCATGGGTAATGATTTATTAGCAAATGAGTAAATGAGTATCTAGGACAATTAGTTTTAGCATAGACATATATGAGTAACTAATTAGGCTTAAATAGATAGTTTCTATAGTTTTCTCAAAAAGAAAATCAACCATCTCATCTCACTTTTTTCGTACTTTTATTAATATTTTATGAATAAGATTTTTAAATTTGTCTCTCCCACCACTTTTAACAGTATTTAAGAAAAAGAAAAGAAAATATGATATTATTATCGATCGTTCCTTCATCAAATGTTATTAAAGCACATTATTATTATATTCAGCATCCCTAATTAAACCAATGTAATCGACTTAGATGTACATTTTATTTTATTTTTAAACCTTTTATGAACTCAAATTACAACAGAAATCATCTTCACTTTATTCAATAAATGACATCTACTTTGTAAGTGCTAAATCAAAATATATCACCGAAAGAAAAGGTGATAGGAGAGCATAACCATTTCACTCTACATGAGTAATAAATTGGAAACCCCCCACGCGATCGATTAAAAGGAAAGTCGCCCAGAGATATTTGTTCAAATCCAATTTGTGAAGACATAGTAAATTCAATAGATCTAAGGAAGCAAGTCCTAGGCCTCACTATCTATCCATCAAGAAGGTAAAGAAGAGAATATTTGATTGAAAGTAGTACGTCTGCAGAGATCTGTCGTTAATGATTTGATCGGGAGACATCCAATTGAAAGTCTGATAAACTTAAACTTAAACGTTATGCACATCAGGATTTTTAACATAATAATCTTTCAGGGAGATGTTATAAAAGCATACATGATGCGACAAACATTATCAGAGAAAAGAAAGAAGCATTAGTCGCAAATATGATTTTACCTCCTTGCCCCTAATGTCATCACCGTCAATAATGAAAAATGTGTGAAGAATAATGGTAATCCTAATGAGTGGAATGAGCACCAATATTTATAAAGAGTAAGATTTAATCTGATATGTTCATCAAATAGTCGGTGTAAAGACGATATTTATCATTTATTAAATATTAGTTATGAATTCTATATTAGCTGAGCCACAAATAAAGTAATAAGTCTTACATTCTCTCACTTGGCCCAATGATCACAGAATATTAATATTTAGAGCAAACAACATAAATTTCATTTAATTAGAAGTTAATTGCCTCTCTTCATGTGAATTTGCGATATTATCAATTCTACCATAATTCGCACCTCGAATACATGTATCAGGCGCATCTACATATATGTATCTCAGATACATAAGCATATTTAAACAAGGAATGTAACTGAAAGATACAAATTAAGAAGAAAATCACGCGTATAACAACTTCGGGGTATTTGTCATATCACAACTCTTTAAGAATTTTTTTTAAAAAAAAAAAAAATCATGGCAATAATTTTCGAGCATCAACAAACTTTAGAGAAAATAATCAAATGACTCTTAAACTTGACAACAAAACTTACTTTAACACTTTAATTACACCTGCGTTTATTTACCACCCCCCCCCCCCCCCCCCACACACACACAACAACAACAACTCTCAAGTGACTCCTCCTCCTCCTCCTCCTTCTTTCTCCTCCTCTTCCTCTTCCTCCTCTTCTTCTTCCTCTTCTTCCTCTTCTTCCTCCTCTTCCTCCTCTTCCTCTTCCTCTTCCTCTTCCTCTTCTTCTTCTTCTTCGGAAATGTGAATCATTTCGAGTGAATTATTTATCAAAAGACTCAAAAATTAAGAGGATTTTATATCTAAATTTGGAACTATTTTGAGGCGATTTTGAGTTGATCATGATTGAATCGTTATTGTATGCTTCGTATATAACCAGTGTATACTTCATGTATAGTTAAGTTGTATTCAACATTTTGAGTGTATCATAATGTATAACTCATGTATAGGTAAACTATATTGTATAGTCAATGTATACTTTCTATGACTCTTGACAAGCTATATTGTATATTCGGTGTATATTTTCTATGATTTTTGGCTATTTTTTTTTTTATGTAAATTAAACATGACTATATTTGTTGTAAGCTAATACTTTATTGTATATATTTGAAACTAGCCCTTTATTTTAGGCAGAATGACCTGGGAGACTCTTGTACTTGACTCCGTTTGTAAGTTAAACCATTATACTTACGACTTTACCAACTGAACTCTTGAACTCACTAAAACATAATATTTTAAAATCCCTTTGACCATTGACCAAACATATGCAGCATTAATATTGTTGAGTTGGAAAATGCGTCACTACACGCATTCTAAAGCGAGCAAATTTAGAATCCCTACCCCTAAATGCTTTTCAAAATTTTCCTTTTTGCTATAAAATTAATATCATTTCTCGCTATTTGTTTGTTCTACCATATTTTCATCTCTAAAATTTTAATTTCGTGAATATTTTTTAATCTTGTATGTAATAATGTAAAGGGTGATATTAGGTATTGAAAAATTGAAAAATTTCATTGATAAGCTTGAGGAAGTTTAAAGAACAATAAATGGATTTTGTGAATTTTTTAAATTAGTTCAAAATTGTGACGAAAATTTGTTGGATTTGTATTTTTGAACTTGTAGTGTGAAATTCAAGTCAAATAGACAAGAATTTCGTCTACTTGACATGAATTTGGCTCTCAAATTGAGAGCAAATATGATGAACATAATGTTCAACGTTTTCAGAATATGCAAAATTATTCTTTTTTTAAAGCATTTAATATCTTATGTGTCACTATAAATGACGTGCAGTACAACGTATAAAACGAGTGTACTACACGTATACATATCGAATGAGAAAGAGGTTTAAAATATTATGTTTTAAGTAAGTTTAAGGGTTCAGTGGCCAGTGGGTAAAGTCGTAAGTATAAGGGTCCAACTTACAAACGAAACCAAATACAAGGACCTCTCAGATCATTCCATCTTTGTTTTATCCTAATTTCCTTTTTTTTAAAAGAGTTTTTATTTTAGAAGAGAGAAAAGGCAGGACCAGTATTTAGGGCCTTCTTATGTTTATTTCTCTGCTCTTTTTTCAATCTTTAAATCAAATCCATGGCTTTTCTTTCTAACTAACTTTTCGTCCCAATTCTGGAAAAACCTAAGATACCTTTTTTAAGACTTCACTAGTTCTTGAATCTTGATGTAATATTCTTTCTTGAACTGTTTGGCAGGAATCCTTCTAGTCTAATCATTACAAAAAGTAGTAAATTTTACAAAAGGGTGTTTCAACAATACTTGTCCACTATTGACTTGACATATCCCTTAAGAAACAATAAATAGAAAGGTGGTTTTACTATATTACCCTTTGAATATAACAAATACAATGTATTGAAAAATGTAATAGGGAGATGACTATAATTAATGATAAGAGTAAATTAGGAACTAAGTATAAAATTATCTATTGATTTTATAAAGTGGACAAATATTGTTGGACATTCCAAAATAGTATAGTGGACAACTATTATTGAACGGAGGAAGTAATTTTTGATCGAGTCTTTGACAGTTGACCAAAACCTTTGGTAAAAATGAGATGGTCTCCATCAGGACCTAGTTGTCACGACCTTAGACTTCTACCATTAGGACCTAGTTGTCACAATCTTAGACTTCTATTAAGCACACTGTACAATATTTTACAATTCACTCATGAATCTTTTATGATTTTGCAATTTTAAGTAAGACTTTTAATACTAGATCATTGGGTCGTTTGGTAGAGTGTATAAAAATAATGCAAAATATAGTGTATTAGTAATGCATGCATTAGTAATGCTTGTATTAGTTATGCTTACATTAGTTATGCTGATATTTTTCTTATGCAGTGTTTGGTTTGGTGTACTAAAAATATTATGCATTGCATAACTTTTTAAAAAGAAATAATTTTTTACAAAAATACCCTCCACAAATATAGTGGAAAGGATGTGAAAAAGTTTTTGAGGGACAATTTTGTCTTTAATGGTGCTAATGCATGCATTAAAATTCATCGCATTACTAATGCATAGAAATATGTGGTATTAGTAATACACTCTTCAATACACAATAAAATGTATTACTAATACAAGCATTAGTTATGCGTAGGTTAGAAAAGTATACCAAACAAGGTATTAGTAATACATCTAGCTAATGCAAGCATTATTTTCTCTAATACACTCTACCAAACGACCCTTAGGGAATAAAAGACACAAGAGAATTTCTTAAGAAGGTTTTTTTTTTCTGTTGCTCAAAGACTTGAAAGATTTGGTTGATTCTTGCTTGGTTTACAAATGAAGTTCCTCTATTTATACTACACACATAAAGGCTAAGATGTAAATAATAATTGATATACAAGTCCATACATATTTATAAATAAGCCCTCATTCTAGAATTTTTTATAGACCTAGATTATTCTAAAGCCTTTCAAAAATTCTTCGAATTCCAAGAACCTTTCCATAATTCTAGAATCTTTCCACTAAGGGTAGCATACTTGAAGACTTTTCTAGATTCCACTTTTTCCTTTTCTGGCTCCGATTTTGTGTAACCTCAATTATGCTTCCATATGAACAATTTTATACCTAGAAGGTATGATGAAGTGGTGGGTCATGACATAGTGATCTAAAAGCTTTGAAAGAATTCAATTTCAGCCATATTAGAAGAGACTCGAAAATAAGGATAATTTAGATGTATTTTTGATGGTTAACTCCTTATTTAATAATAATAATAATAAAAACTTAGGATGCATATATTTGACGAATGCATATATTTGGTAAAAGGATTATGTATTTATGTCATTTATAGAATTGTTAGAAAGTTTTCTAAATCGAGACATCTACCGTATTATTACTTGTAGTTGCACAAACTAATTTGTAATTTATCAGAAGTGCTAGCCCGTGGAAAGCTCAAGTGAAAACCTATTAAAACTTAGAACTCATATAAACTTAAAACTCACATCGCCCTACATTCACGCCGCTCCATTGCCACTAATATCCTCCATAATTTATGTTAGATTTTAGGAAAAAATACATAAATACATGACAAGTTAAGATATCATAATCTCTAAAATTCCCTATCATTTTAAAAAATTATAAAAATTTCCTCTCGGATACATCCCTATCCCCTCTCTCAGATACATTCATCCCCCCCTCTCGGTTACATCCCTCCCCTCTCGGATACATCCCTCCCCTCTCAGATGCATCCCTATCTCCTCTCGGGTACATCCCTCCCATTAAGTAATGTATCATTTGTAATGTACCGGACAACCAATGAATGTATTCGAAAGCAATGAAAAATCCAAAATTTTTGTAATTGAAGAAACTTTCAGGATATGATGTAATTAGCCCCAAATATATGGAATTCCTGTACTTTTCCCTAGATTTTATCTTATTTCTTCTAATCAAATATTTAATTAAATTAACTAGGAGACTATTCAATGGATAAACAATGCATCCCCACAATTTGATGAATGATTGTGTTACATAGTAATGTCCAGATCATGTTTATTTCTTGCTTATATCTGAAAAATTATAATTATTGGATGTTGTTAATTAAAGCTGGACAAGCAACCAATTTTAATGACCAAAACATAAATATAATTGTTTATTACACGACAAGCAATATGTATATATTATGGACACATAAACAAATGGAAACTGCAGCCATGAAGTGGAATAATTCACTTATCTTCTAAGTCTTGTTTTAGCATGACCACCTCCCCACGTCTATTTACGTAACAACAAGAAGAAATTACTGAAATTCGAACTCGTGACACTATAATTTTAAATTGTGATACATATTTCAATCATTACACACTCTCTTGACGAAAAATGTAAAATTTAGTTATTTCTTTAGTTGGACATAAATAAAAAACAACTTTAGATGTATTTTTTTTTCCTTATCATACTTTTGCATGTATTTAATTAAATACGTAATAGAATTTGTTTATGATATACTAAAAAGTGAATCATTAATTATTAGACTTTAATTTAACACATAAGCTAGACTTCTTCTACTTGTATAGTCCAGTCTTGCAAGCCAAAGGACCAGCTCATTTGCCTGTTTTGCACATTATGATCATATCTAAGTGATCTTCACTAATAATCACATAATTAATTAGTCAAATTATGCTCAATTTATCATAGAAATAACCTAAAACAGTACCCAATTAAGTTAATTGTTTTTATGTCAAATTGGGTAAATACATTAACGATAAATCTCTCTTGACTTTGAACCATTAGCCTTGTATTTTAATCGAAGTGGCCTAAAGACACATTTGTATATAATAACCAATTTGTGAATACACTCCTCTATGTATAAGTTTCTTGAATTAACTTTGCAGTTTTCACGGTTAATTAATCAAGAAAGGTGGAAAATCTTTGTCAATGTCTATAAATGGAATGTATAAATGAAGAAATTTCAAAAACGGCCAAGACTAGAAACATAATCAGGCTCTTTAGCTATAGTTTGCTTAACTACGATTCATAGCTACATGTTTGAAGGAGGAGATGAGATTTGGGAGAAAGATAAAATTGATTTGTATATCAGATCGATAATTGTACTGATCAATAATTGTATCATGAGTACAATTGATTTATATCAATGAATACAATTGTATCAAAGACTATTGTATTCAATTCGTTGAAATGAATAGAATTTGTATCAATGAATACAATTGTATCAACAAATACAATTGTATCGTTGTTGTAATTAGAAACAATTTGTATTTATATTCATGTGCATTTGTATTCATCTGTTGCTTGCGTATTGTATTTATATGCTACATGTGTGTTTGTGTTACCATTTGTATTTAATTTGTATCATTGATTGATATCATTTGTATCATTGGTTGTTATAATTTGTATCATTGACTGTTACCATTTGTATTGTAGAGAGAGAGAGAGAGAGGAGAGGGAGGGAGGGAAGAGAGTCGGGAGAGAGGCAAGCGAGGGAAGGAGAGATGAGAAAGAAATTTGCTATAAAATTCTAACTATAGTTATGAATCGTAATTCTTTTAAATTATAATTATGTATAGTAAATACATATCACATATTTACCTTTTTATGCATTTTTTCCTATATGAGTCTATCATGTCACTTTTTTTTTATAGAGTATATTGTGTTTTGAATATTTATTTCACAAATATAATCAGTGAATTTAAGCTGTGAACATATCATCTTGAAAAATACAAGATAAAATTGGATATAATAGAGGTAAAATAGTTCAACCTTTTCCTAACATAACGAAAACTTAATGCACTGGACTACCCTAGCCGAGGACATGACTTCCAGCTGATAAACCTGCTCTTGCTCCATTCGCTGAATCTGGAGATTTATATTGTTAGAAACTGTATTCTTACTCTTCTTTAAGAATTTTTATTTTGCTTTGTTGATTAATAACCTTATCATTAAATAAATCTAATACTTCAAAACAATGAATGCCTAACAAATCTAATTCTTATCTTACAATAGCTTGTTCTCCAAGAAAGTGACACTTGCCACATCATCATGGCCAACTCAAGCTACTTTTCAATTGACTTTATAAAAAAATAACTTCCTAGTGTTGTTATTAAACTGTCATATCTGTAAAGTCTACTTCCACAAGAAAAACCTTGTGATAAAGAAAAATCTGGTAAAAAAGGAGTAAGAATTTGTTATACATAGAGGAGAAACTACTTTAGCCAAAATTAGGGGGAAAAGTTGCTTTATGAATTTTACTTTTTAGCTACTCCTACTAGTCCATTCTTGTATTCCTTAACTTGACATTAAGTTTAAGAACGTAAAGAAAACTTTTTGAATTTTGTGTTCTTAAACTAAAGATATGTGACGTATCAAAATGTCGTTAATCTTAATGTCTTAAACATCATCAGGGAAAAGTCAAAATTAAAAAGTTGTCAAAAAAAAGAAAGAAACATTTTTTTAGAATGGACTAAAAATAAAAGTAAGACAAACAAATTAAAACGGATGGAGTATTTATTATTAGTAACCATTATTGGGATTTTAGTAACTTTCACCTTATATATTGATTTTCGGTTCTAGTAATGAAAAATTAGCAATTGTGAATATTCTAAATTGGGTCGATCGATCGACAATAGCAAAGTCATAATGTTCAGAAGTTTATAGTATATTTTTCATACTGTTTCATCAGGTTTTTAAGTCTTCTAATAACTTGTTCTGTATTATCCTCTCGTTTGACTATAGATTTCAAAACTTGAAAATTTAAGTTTTTAAAATTGTGTTTGGACATGCATTTTACTTGAATTTCTTTTTGACGTTTTGTGAGTTGAAGTAAAATTTCTCCCCTGGTTATTTTGAAGATAAACTTTTAAAATTTGTACCAAAATCTATGATCAAACGCTAGCTAGAATTCGTACCATCCAAATAAGTGGAAAAGCATGTTGCCAAACTTAAAAGCAGGGCAGCCAAAACAAACAAACAAACTAAGCAGCAGAAACTTATAAACTAACTTTCCTTGAAATAATAGCGGAAAGAAACACAACTTAACGCTTGTCTTTCCTTCTCATTTCCACAACTTAAACGTGTACTCTAAGCTCACTTTCCCCTCTTTCCCTACATATATATTTCTAACCATTGTTTATCAACACAACAACTCAACAACACAATAAAAAAGATCGAAAAAATGGATCGTAGATCATCCGTAGGGAGTGAAGGAAGTGTTCATTTAGAGATAAATGGGATGTTAAGTTTAACAGAAAGTGGTGTTCCAACAATCTTTGGACCTCATAGTACAATTGAGACAAAGAATAGTAGTACATCAAATTCTGTTTCTCCGAAAAGGGGAGTGGTTCGTGCACCGGAGAAAAAGATTACTCTTTTTGCTCTAAGGCTAGCAGTGCTTGAAAAGGCAGCAACTGGACTAGGGACACTTGGTTTTATATGGGCAACAGTCGTGCTTCTTGGTGGCTTTGCTATCACTTTGGATATAACAGATTTTTGGGTCATAACAACTATTCTGTTGATTGAAGGAACAAGAATCTTTAGCAGGAGTCATGAGCTTGAGTGGCAGCATCAAGCAACATGGTCTATTGCTGATGTGGGGATCAGCAGCTTTCGCGCTATTAAATCCAGCACAAGGAGCATTGTCAAAGCTGCAAAAGCAGTTTTCAAGCCTTTTTCTGATGCTACAAAGGCAAACAGCAGGGAAATTGGGAGGAATTCACAACAGACAGCTCGTGGGAAATGGGATAAGCGGAGGGTGCCAACACGAATGTGGACTAGTTCAGAGGTTCCTCTGCTTCCCTATGCGCGATGGATGTTCATAGCAAGAAATGTTAGTAAGATGTTGTACTGGCTTCAAATTTTATCTGCAACAGCATGTTTGGTGCTCTCGTTGATGAAGCTTGTTTTGAGAAACTTTGGTGAAGTGGCCAAAGGAGATACCGATAAGAGGAACAGGAAAAGTGCTCTACTTATATTCTATTCCCTCGCGTTCATGGAGGCATTGCTTTTTCTCTTGGAAAAAGCATACTGGGAATGGAAGATCAACTTTTGTAGACTGTTGGAGGAGGTGAACAAAGAGTGTGAATTGGGGCCATCAGGTATGACTTCTGTTAGGAGGTTCTTTTATGATGCTTATTCAAGATGTGTTAATGGGAGCATATTTGATGGTCTTAAGATGGACATGGTTTCAGTTGCTATGGAACTCCTAGCCTCTAGCTCACCAGATGAACAGCTTATTGGTGCTCAAATCCTAAGAAAATTTGCTACGAGTCCACGATATTGTTATGACACCCTTCAGAAGATAGGAACAGACATAATAGTAATGGAGAGGTTGGTTGAGATGCTGAATTGGAAAGACATCCAAGAAGAAGAGTTGAGGCTATCAGCAGCAGAGATCATATCAAAGATTACTGGTAAAAAGCAAAATTCTCTTCGTGTTGCGGGGATACCTGGTGCTATGGAGTCCATATCTTCACTTTTACAAATCAGCAGGATCCCAACTGGAGCAAGTGATGAAATCTGTGAAAAGAGGATCATCTGTGACAATGAAAATTATGAATTTTGGACATTCAACCATTTGGGGCTCCTCATTTTAAAGAAACTTGCTCGCGACCACGATAACTGTGGGAAGATAGGCAATACTAGAGGGCTTCTGCCCAAAATTATAGAGTTCACACAAGCCGGAGAGAGATTACTTAGAGATGAATCAGCAACACCAACGCAGATATTGACGTTAAAACGATCTCTCCAGGTTGTGAAGATGCTGGCAAGCACAGCAGGCGCCACAGGTAAGGAGTTAAGAAAAGAAATTTCAGAAATAGTCTTCACCATTAGCAATATCAGGGACTTACTAAGATATGGAGAGAGACACCCTACTTTACAACAATTGGGAATAGAGATCTTGAAAAGTTTGGGATTGGAGGAAGATGCAACAGAGAGAATTGGAGGCACCGGTGGAGTCCTTAAGGAGTTGTGCAATATCTTCCTCAAGGAAGTCATGTCAAATCATCATGGTCATGTAAGAACTGCAGCAGGAGAAGCCTTAGCTATGCTAGCACTTGAAAGCAAGTACAACTGCCATAGGATATTGAAACTGAAGGTGATTGGAAAGCTTGTCGAAGCATTGGAAGTTCCATTGCTTCGAATAAATGCAGCAAGAATCCTGAGAAACTTGTGTGTCTACAGTGGAGAAGGTTACTTTGAAGAATTGAGGGAACTTGCTTCTGCAGGACCAACTGTAAGTACCACAAAAACTTATTCATTCAGTTCCTAATTAATCGAATTTCTCAAACCAGAATCAAACATAAACTTATAACCATTTCAGGTACTCAAAGCAATCATGACAGAGGAACACAAGTTACAAGAAGTAATGATGGGACTAGGCGCGCATATATTCAAGTTTATAACACCAGAAGAATCAAGCATCATGTTCCAGAGCGCTAAAATTCAAGAAGCTGAATTGGCTGCAAAACTTGTTGAGATTCTTAGGAAGCATCAACATCCATCTATAAAAGTTCCAAGAATTAGGAGGTTTGTCATAGAGTTGGCTATCTGGATGATGAGGGATAAAAGAACAAACATTCAAGTGTTGGGAAATCTGGGAATGGAGACGGAGCTCGAGCACATCATAGAAACAACATCAGAGCTAGAGAGCTTTAATGTTTTCTCAGGAACAGTTGGAATGAATCGACACAGCGTGACAATCCACTCACTGGTTGATACTGCAATGAAGTTGTTGGCTGGTGAAAAAGAATGATAGAAGCCTCAACAGTTCTTGCAACAACAATGTATACCATTGAAAGGCAATAATGATGTACATATTGAAGTATATGATAGATCATTCTTTTTCTATCATTTAGTATTTATGTATAGAACTTGTAACATAAGACATTAAGAGATATTATTTCGTGATTTTACAACAATTTCCCTGCTTTTCAATGTAATACTACTGCCAGAAAGATAGATGTTGTTGGAAATACAATATTTTTTTTATTGCTTCAAGGAATAAAAACTTCCATTAGATTGAAACGTAGTTGATTGATTGATTGTGATGGGCCGCACTATTGAGTTGATGTTTAACTTTTGTACCTATTTTTAAAAAACTAGCAAAGAAAGACATTCACGACAACTCCTCCTCCTCCTCCATTGCTTATTTATTGTTGATTTGGATTGGTTTGCTTGAAGAAACTTTAAGATCACTAATGTGGAGCTTGACTGTTGAAAAAAAAGATAAAATGGGTCTAATTGATTTATAAAGATTTTAGTTGAATGTGACTGATAATGGTTTGGATGGACATTAGAAGGTTGGATATCAAATTTGAAATCATTTGGATCAATTTAAAGTAAGTGTGTCTTGGTGAAATTTAGGTGCAAGTTTTGTGGTCCGTTAAGACTTGTGAACAAATTGTTCCAAAGTTGCAACAAAATTTGTACCAGAGTCTCAGGACTTTTAACATAGTTGTTTCTAAATTATGATAAACATTGCTTACCTGCAAATCGAAAAGACAGAGACTTCAAACAAATAAAATGATCACTGACAGGAATTCAGACACCTCAAAAAGTAAAAACAATGTTTCATGTTGAATGATTCAAAGTTGTTCCATTTTGCATACAATACACAAACACTTTAAAAAGGAATGAAGCAGAAGAACTTGACAGTGCTAACAATTCCAATTTTGTCAAGAAAAATTGTGCACATCACCTGTACATATGCAAAACACATTCTGCTCAGTGCATAATTTACAACAAACAATGGGTCTAATTACTTCACAGGGAAGTAAATACATAGCTGAATCCTTGTACTCAAAGAAGGAAGACCTATGTAAACTAGTGACAAACGAACACAACCCCCCTTCAATTCCCACAACCACTTGCCCCAACTTTCTCATCACTCCTGACAGAAAGAACAAATATTTACTCCCCCCAAAAATGTACATCCAGCAAACAGCAAATTTCTATAACCACTATAACTTTTTCTGCTACCTGTAATCCATTCCAAATGTTAACTTTGTAAAAAGTCAATCTTTCAAACCATTATTTGTTCTTGAAGAAGTTGAGATCCCAACGACGCCACAAACCATCCATGACATTACTTGTTGGGTTCTTTACAACAGTCACAGTAGCTTTAGTACCATCAACCGTGTCAACACTGGACGAACTTTGATTGCTGACAAACTTCTCACGATGAGAAGCTCCATTGCATTCCACTTCTTTCGCTGATGAAGTACTATTAGCTGGAGTTACTGATACTTTTTTAGTATCTGGAACTTGGACTTTGGCGTCTGAATCGTGCTCATTAAAAACTACGGCACTAGCACTAATTTCTTTTGAGGGGGTACATTGCTTTGCAGTAGACAACTCCACTCTAGTGTCCTGCAAAGGTTGAGGAAGTTCTATGACAGCATCTGAGGACGCTTGTTCAGCAGGAGGTGGTTTAACCTCCAGGTCCTTTAAAGACTCGAGTACTGCTTTCATTAACATCTGATATTTTTTTCACCAGTCAAAATGTCAAAGCTGAGGAAGAATACTGAAGACAATACTAAAGTGATGCAATTCTGTAAAATTCAACATACTGACCCTTTCTTCTTCATCTACATTACTTGGAAAATCTGCCATATTATCAAGTGGGTATTCCACATAGTCATCATCATCTATTGATGCAGGAACGTTGGGACCAAATGGATCACCATTGGAAAGTTCAAAGCTGATCATTTTTGAAGATGATGGAGCAGAGTAGGTTCCAGTACCTTCTTCCTAAAGAAAAAAAAATGTACGAATTAGTTACAGCAACACAATTTACTTTTGCCAAGCCATACTAACATTTCAAACCCGGAAACGTAACAAGGGCATCTTTTATCAATTATATTCTATTGGAGGCCAAATTGCCAAAGAAACATGAAATTTCCATAAATTCTTAAAAGCAGACAAACTATTCCGGTTAGAGTGGATATTTCAAGTGAATGATGAAATGGAAGAGCATTTGAGGAATATAACATTCTAAGTAAGTTTTCGTTGTCTAATTTCCATAGATAAATCTGAAACTTGTGGGATTACCTGGTCTGCAGTCTGGTTATCCTGAGAAGATATGTCAGAAGGGACCTGAACAGATATAAATAAACAAGAATGAGACATCAAATATAGGATAGACTATTACCAAAGAACTGATCTTTTGGCAAAGTTGTGCTCACCAATGATTACATTAACTTAAAAGACTGCAAATATGCAACAGACTTACTAGAAGAATGGTTTCTTAAGACCACGTGGACACATATAGAAGCCTAACCACTCGAATCCAACCAGATGCATTAACTGGGGTTAGCACAGCTCACAGTTGAAAATAAATAAATAATAACTTCTCTTTTATCTCAACATCTCTCCTTTTTTATCTCACCCCCCTTATCCCCCATGGCGGAGCCACCTTGCTTAAAGGAATGTCAATTGACACCCCTGGAAAATTACATAGTAGATAGGTTAAAAAAATTATGTATAATTGTATACTATATGTTGAATCCCCTCAGCTTTTTCGTGTGTATAGTTCTTTATATTTTGACTCCCCTTAGTGAAAACCATGGCTCCACCACTGCTTTCCCCATCCACTATCCCTGGGATTCTCCCTGTAGATGCCTACCCCTTCCCTTCCCTTCCCTTTCTGTCACCAGAAACTATCCCTTAAGTACTCTTGCCTTGGACCACTTCTTTTCATCACGAAAACCCTCAGCATCAGAGATCTCTCCGCTAAATCTCTTCTTACAAAATAAAGAAAACATCATATAACCTTGAACAGAATGTTCTCAACCTTGACTTCAGAAAAGCCAAGTAACATTGGCCTCATACTGGGAGGGTAAGATTTCAATCCAGTCACTCTCCCTACAATTGCCACCATCACCTTGTTGCTAACAGTAATGACTGTGGGCATGAGTAGCTGTCAGTCTTAACTTGGGGGGAAATTACCTTAGTAGTAAACGAGAAGCTAGGATTCCAACGCAAAAGGAGGAGCCTCGGATGAAATCCTTGTTCTTTTTTTCTTGTTTGCTTGAGAAAGTATAGGTAATTTTATTAAAGCTAGTAGCAAGAAGGTATAGAAAGAGCATTACAATGACGCCATTGCATCTTTGACATCTTAGTGTCCAAAAAATCAAAAAGATGTTCCAATTTCTCTATCCAGTGGTCCTTGCAGCAGAAAACAAACTATGAATACATTTAGATTTTACTACAAATAAATGAGGTTTCTTTTGTTCAAAACATCTCTTAGTTCTTTGCCATTAAATATTCCACATGATGCACAATGGGATAGTCCTCCAAATCTGCTTTGGCTTGTTCGCAATGTCTGTCCCTGCCAGCTTGACATTAGAACCTTACATCCTTTGGAATCACCAAACATGCTAGGTTGAGTCACAATGCAGAAGTAGATGATAAGTGGTTTCCCCTTCTCTTTCACAATAGATGCTCTGCTACACATTGAAATTCCCCTCCTTTGCAAAGTGTCTTGTGTGAGGTAAGCATATGTTTTTGCAGCCACCTACCAAACAAGCATCTTTGGAGAGGTTTTTGTTTTCCAAATCTTTTTCCATGGCCAATCAGCTTCTCAGTTTTCAGCTTGCTTCTGCTAAACTTCATAATAACTTCTCACGGAGAACAACCAATTTCATCAGCCAAGCAAATCCATCTTTATTCCTGTTGTTCTCATCCAGTTTCTTTAGCTTCAATAATTCACTTATTTCATCCAACTCCAGCCATTATAATTTCTCGTAAAGAGTAAATTATATCCAGTATCCACACACTAATCAGCCACCATGCAGTTTACAATCTTTGTTCGCTGCAAGTGAACATTAAACTGGAAGTGAATCCTTTAATTTGGCATCTCCCACCCATGAATCAGATCAGAATATTATATATTTTCCACTCCGAATTTTCAGCTTCACATAAAGCTAAAATTCTTCCCAAAGCTGACAATCTTTTTTCCAGATTGTGTTCTCACAAGTCACAGGGATAGGTTTCCAACAGTTTTTTCATATTTAATGATTGATTATTTCCTTCCAAGTTTCCTCTTTACCTTTTCGTTTAGTCTCCATAACCACTTGAAAAGGACTCTTGTTGTGGACTTTCAGAATTCTGACTCCTATTCTACCACTCCGTATTCTTTCTTTCTTCAGGTTTGAGACCAAGACTCCTTACAACTAGCACCAATAGTGGCATTGAGCAGCCGGAGATCAATTGAAAAGGAAAGCAAGCCAACCCTCTCTTCCCTAACCGCCTATTTACTTGTGCTTGTGGGCTGTAGCTCGATCAGAGGTCAATACTATTGTCCGACTACGCAATCTAAAGTGAATATTCACCGAGACAAAGTATGATGTTAAGTGAAGGAAAGGAGACTTTAGGAAAAATTACTTGCTTTCCCACCAAAGTAGAACAGCGTAGAAAGGGAAACATAAAGATCTGGGGAGGGAGAAGTTGGGTAATTGGTCCTACATCAACCTCCAGATGCACTAGCGGGCACCTAAGGTGAGCGAAGGTGTTAAAAGAGGACAAAGTAGACCTAAAATCACAAGAAAAAAAGTTGTCTTGAAGGACCTACAATCTCTGGGAATCCATGCAGACTTAGCGAAAGACAGGGCACAGTGGAAGAAAGAAATCTCATAGGCAATACCTATTAGTTGCGAAAATGTTTTAGACATGTTGTCACTTTTACTTTAAACCCTAAGCATTCTCAAATGGTTTAGAATTCAGAGATTTATACGTTTACAAAATATAGATAACTTCTATTACTTATCATTTGTATTGCATAATATTGGCATGGGATGAGTTTTAATGGAGTAACATGGTCAATGAAGATTCATATAGCTGATCCAACTTATTTCGGAGTGAGGCGTAATTGTTGATGTTATCTAAAGGCTAGAGAGGAAGGGCAGTGTGAAATTGCCTGGAATAGAACATGAGGAAGGAGTGGCAACGGAAAGCAAAAGTTTTTAAACTAAAAATAAAAAAAGTTTCTGTAAACTGGTGTGGGTACAAGTTAAACAGATAGGTGGGGTCTGGCCATAGCCATGTGGCACAATAAGGAATGCGCGGTTCTATAAATCCATTCAGGAAAATAAGTTTCATAGAAGAGGGTGTACAGAGAAAACCCATCCAATGAATACAAAAGTTCTTTTGACAGTGCAATGTTAAAATATGCGTCACAGGAGAAAATATTTTGAATCGGCCACCTTCCAGAACTCAAAAAGAAAGTTAAGGATATTGAACTTTTCAACTTCCATGCATTTGGTTAAAAGATTGCAAGTGGTAAATAATGAATTATGTAACCACCATCTAAAAATTTAAGCAGCAAAAGAGACCACACTTATATATACTCAAGACACCACCCTCTCACGTGAGCCTGATCCTTTTTCCTAGACCAAGCACGTGAAAAATCTTCTTTATAACGGGTAGCCGTAAGAATTGAACTTAGGACCTCTGCATGTTCAAATACCATATTGAATTGCGTGACCATCTTATCTAAAAGGTTAAGCTGTTAAAAAAAGCACACTATTACATATTTAAAGGAAAAGGGTCAAATTTGCCCCTTTAATAGACAAAACGGATCAATGTTACCCTATCCTATCCGTACAAAAATACTCCCACTATTACCTCTAAATGGTTCAAATATACCACTCCTCTGTTAGAGCATCCAAGGTGAACACCCAATCCCACGTGACACTGACATTTTAATTAGGTGGACACCATGTAGCATGCCACCTCAACGTCCCCTACCCAGTTTAACCCTCCATTCCACTTGTTCTTCCACCAATAGCATGAATATGAGGTAGCGCTTGATATCTTTATATATGATGCTTGGTTGTAAGTTCTAAAGTTAGTGTGAGGCATCTGCATGAATCTATAATTTAATGGTTCCACTAGTAATATTAGTGACGTAACGCATGAGCCTGGTGCAATGTTCTAGAAAGCAGGCACGTCATCGCTTAAAGCGATGAGAGGCTATTGCACTTCAAAGATCTGACGCGAAGGATGTGAAGAGAATGATCGCTTCAAAGGCTAAAGCACGCCGATGCATGAAGCGCCGCTTTATGTTTTCTAAGTTTAAAGATAATAAAATGCTTTATAGAAAGCGAAATAGTGATAAGGAATTGCAAAAAATCGCCCCAAAAAAGAAATGACTTTCCCTAGAAGAGTAGAGGGGACAATCTTTGGCCCAGGTAAAATAAAACCTTGCCTCCCCTTCCACCCAACTGGACTATTCTCAACTCTTTAGCTCTTCAGCCGGGTAATTTCTCTTCTTTTTCTTTTTTTTTTCAACGGGTAACTTTGTCTATATATGTTAGAATCCGAATCTTACAAGAGTTGTAGTAGCCCTATATTTACAAAGTTCTGCCTACATCTATGATTCTATGATCCTATGTCTATAATGAGTGTAAAACATCAATAATAGAGACAGGATCATTTAAAAGTAACTGATTACACCAAAAACACAGTAGCAAGATGCAATTAAGCTTAATCTGTTGCATACTGCTCTCTATGCTCTCAAAACACCTAGAATTCCTCTCCTTCCATATTGTCCACCAAATGCTTGCTGGGACTATTCTCCACCTGCCTCTATTCTTGGCCAACAACCCAGCTTGTTAAGGCCTCTGTAATTTTCCCAGGCATGCTCCATGCTATTCCTTTGAGGTTCAAAAACAATCTCCATAGTTGTCCTATGATTCTACAATGTAGGAATAGATGATTCACAGTCTCTACCTGCTCCCCACACAAGAAGCACCTGGGGCTTAAAATTATCCCTCTTTTCATTAGGTTCTCTTGGGTAAGCATTGCCTCCTTTGCCAGAAGCCACACAAAGCATGCCATTTTATATGGTATTTTGGTTTTCCAAATGTTCTTCCATGGCCAACTGATTGGCTGCTGGTTGTGGTTATTTTCCTGTACGCTTTGCTCACTTTGTATGTGCCTTTCTCATCTCCCTTCCACCATAGTTCATGTTCATCTGTTCCCAACCCACTAAATTACTCAATCTTGTTGATGAAATCTGCCGTTCTTGGTATTTCCCAATCATTGAATTGCCTTCTGCTATGGTACTCTGTTGGTGTAGTACTAGTGAGTAGATATCTGGAAATAGCCTTTCTAAGTTGCCTTCTTCATGCCATTCATCTATCTAGAACCTGGTTTCAGCCCCATTGTTCAGCTTGATCTTGAAGAAACACTTCAGTTCATTCCATAGATCTCTGATGGATCTCCATAGGTTAACTCCATAAGGAGTTGTAATTTCCTTAGTCATCCATCTGTCTTCCTCCTCATACTTAGCTTCTATGACTCTTCCCCACAGTGTCTCTTTGTCATTGGCATACTTCCATAGCCATTTCATTCTGAGTGCCTTACTATGAATATCCAGATTCTTTATCCCCTAACCTCCAAACTTCTTGTCAATTATTAGAGATTCCCATTTGACCAAGTGGTAGCTTTTCCTATCTTTATTTCCTTGCCACAAAAACTTCTTCCTGATTCTATCCAACCTACTAATGATTATTGCTGGTATAGGGAACAGAGACATCATATAAGTTGACAAGGAATCTAACACAGAGTTGATGAGGGTTAATCTACCCCTAGTAATAAGTACTGTCTTTTCCACCTTGCCAATTTCTTCTCACATTTTTCAAGCACATTGTTCCAGATTTCGTTAGACTTTGAATTTGCTCCTAAAGGCATACCCAAGTACACTGTTGGCAGACTACCAATCTCTCCTCCCAGAATTGCATTTAGGGATTGCATGGTTGTGACCTCATTGATCGGATATAAAAAACTCTTTCCCTAGTTGGTCCAGACATCCCTTCAAAGAGAACCAATATCACCCTCAAAATTTTGATTTGTTCTTCATCTGCATCACAAAAAATGAGGGTATCATCTGCATACTGCAAATGAGTCACCTCTAGATTATCCCTCCCTTCTCTAGCCACATTGAAACCTCTCAACCACCCATTCATATTTGCTGTTTTGATCATATTGTTGAGACCTTCCATTGCTAATAAAAATAAGAATGGTGACAAAGGATCACCTCGCCTTAGACCCTTTTGTGCCCTGAAAAACCCTGTTGGTGCGCCATTGATAATAATTGAAAAACTCACAGTGGATATGCAAAATTTTACCCAGTTTATCCACTTTTGTCCAAACCCCATCCTATTTAGCACTCCCAACAGATAGGCCCAATTGACATGGTCATAGGCTTTCTCTATGTCAAGTTTGCAAAGAATCCCTAGTTTTCCTTGCTTCTGTCTGTGTCTGGATCCCACTGCTTCATTAGCTACCAAAACCGCATCCATGATTTGCCTTCCTTAAATAAAGGCCATTTGTTGTGAGTCCACCAGTTTTGCCATCACTCCTTTTAACCTCTCTGTGAGTACTTTAGAGAAGATTTTGTATATACTACCTTTCAAACTGATTGGCCTGAAATCCTTTAGCTCTTTGGCACCTTTCTTCTTTGGAATGAGTGTTATAAAGGTAGCATTGAAGCTCCTTTCAAACATGTCCTCATGAAAATTATGAAAAGCATTCATTATATCATATTTCACCACTTCCCAGCATTTGATAAAAAATCCCATGGTAAAACCATCAGTCCCTTGTGCGTGCTGTCTGTATCGCACATCTTTAGACATCTCAACACCTCTTCTTCCTCAAAACTTCCTTGCATACTCTCTTTTTCCTCTGTTGATAGAACTGGACAATTTGGAAACTGGTAAGAAGGTCTCCAACGACCAGTTTCTTCCACAAGATAGCAAATTCACACAAAAAAGTCAATACTATTGACAAAATCAAAGTCAGGGAGGAGTTAGTGACTGAACTTGATGAAATACAAAGAGAGATCATTGAGTAATATAAGAATCTATATTCTGAAACTGAGGATTGGAGGCCAGAGTTGGAAATGAGAGAGTGTCCTATGACTGATGAAAATGTCAACAACCAACTAATGGCCCCTTTTGAAGCTCAGGAAATTCTAGAAAGCATCAAAGCATGTGCTGGGGACAAAGCCCCTGGCCCGAATGGCTTCTCTATGGCTTTCTTTAGTCAGTGCTGGGATATCATCAAAACAAAAATGGTTGCGGCATTTCAAAACTTCTATGTGGAAGGAGTGTTTGAAAAGAGTATAAATGTTACTTTTGTGACTTTGATACCCAAGAAGAGAGGGGCCGAAGAACTAAATGACTTCAGACTAAAATAAGTTTAGTGGGGGGAGTTTACAAGATAATTGCAAAACTTTTGGCTGAAAGACTAAAGAAGGTGATGCATAAGCTTGTGAACAGGTAACAAATGGCCTTTATCAAGAGTAGGCAGATCATGGATGCAGTGTTGATACCCAATGAATGTGTTGATCCAGGAAAAGGGATAACCAACCAGGGATCCTATGCAAGCTAGATATCCAGAAGGCATATATGATCACCTGAATTGGAACTTTTGATGAAGATGATGTAGAGGATGGGTTTTGGTCAAAGATGGTTACAGTGGATCAGACAATGCATAAGCTCAGTGAAGTTCTCTATTCTGATCAACAGAAACCCATGTGGTTTCTTCCCATCAAACAGGGGTCTGAGACAAGGAGACCCCCTATCTCCTTTTCTTTTTATCTTGGCTATAGAGGGGCTGAGCAACCTATTCCAGACTGCAAGAGCAAATGGTTGGATCAGAGGTTTCCAAGTGGGGGAGAATACAAGAAACAATCTAGAGATCACTCATCTACAGTATGCAGATGACACTCTAGTATTTTGTGAAGCTGTAAAGGAGCACATGCTGATTCTGAGAGTTATTTTAAATATTTTTGAGGCTGTGTCAGGTTTGCACATAAACTGGAACAAGAGTTTCTTTTATCCAGTAAACACAGTACCAAATATTGAGGACTTAGCTTACAAGCTAGGAGGGAAAGTAGGTGAACTACCAACAACCTACTTGGGAATGCCTTAAGGGGGCTAAGAGCAAGTCAAGTGGAATATGGAGTGGTGTGATTGAAAAATGTGAAAGGAAGCTTGTGAACTGGAAGTGTCAATATCTATCCTCAGGTGGCAGACTACCTATAGTTAACAGTGTCCTGGATGCCTTGCCATCATACATGATGTCAATATTCCCTATACCAGCCAAATTAACCAAGAGGTTAGATGCAATTAGTAGGAACTTTCTACGGAAAGGCAGTGAAGATAAGAAGTATCATTTGGTCAAATGGGAGGAGTTGCTAGTTAGCAAGCGAAGGGGTGGACTCAATATCAGAGATTTGAGTACGCAGAATAAGAGTTTGATGATGAAATGGTTGTGGAAATTTGCCTCACCAGAAGTATCTCTATGGAAGGAAGTAATAACAGCAAAATATGGCATGGAGGACAAGTGGATGACAGAGGTGGTGACCAACCCTTATGATTGTAGTGTATGGAGATCAATCAGGAACTTATGGCTAATGGTCAAGGACAGAACAACCTGTAAGGTTGGTAATGGAGAAAAAGTAGCCTTCTGGAATGACGTCTGGTGCGGACAGGAGACAGTCAAACAAGCATTCCCTTAGTTACATAGTCTAAGTCAAGCACAGGAAGCATTAGTGGCAGACTTATGGACAGGACAAGGGTGGAACCTAAATCTGAGAAGAAACTTAAATGACTGGGAAATGACATCCATAGAAAGATTTCATGACACAATGACTATGGCTACTAATCTAACAGAAGAGGAAGATAGACTGATATGGAAAGGGGAGAGAAAGGGAGAGTTCACTGTAAGATCTGCATATCGAGAACTGAGGCCTATTGAAGTGCAGCAAGCAAGATGGCCCTGGATAAAACCAGGGAGAATCACAGAAGTTCTAAAATGCTAGAATAGTGATGGAAATGCAGGAAAAAAGGAGGAGAGATGGAGGATTGTCCCAGCATGCATTTGGTGGACAATTTGAAAGGAAAGGAATCAGAGATGTTTTGAAGGAAAGAACAACAATATTCAGAAGATAAAGATAAATTGCCTAGGTCTTTACTATTTTTGGTGTAAGCAAGTAGTGATAGGAAATTTTGAAGATGTTTCTAATACTATTGATTGGCTGTAACTAGAAGATCTTAGGACTGATGTAAGTATAACTTTTTGGAGGGGGACTACATTTTGATATAGTATACCTGTGGATATATAGAAGTTAATGTTACCTTTCTCAAAAAAAAAAAATTACACTATCTCCCCTTCAATTCTAGCATTCTCCTGAATTAATTCTCCTTGCACACAAAGTTGGTCTATATTGTTGTACCTTTTGTTAGCATTG
The DNA here is from genome assembly GCA_018342035.1 of Solanum appendiculatum. Classification (NCBI taxonomy): domain Eukaryota; kingdom Viridiplantae; phylum Streptophyta; class Magnoliopsida; order Solanales; family Solanaceae; genus Solanum; species Solanum appendiculatum. The sequence goes on from JAGDQO010001005.1 coordinate 101,706, forward strand.
GCAACCTTGTGAAAAAACTTAGAATTCATGTCTCTCTACTTTAGCCATAGAACCCTTGATCTTTGCCTCCAAGAAATTTCTTCTTTCTTAATCAGATCTTCATACTCAAGCAACAATTCACCTTTGTTTGTTGTCTCTTCATCTGTCAGCATTCTTATCTCGGCAATTGTCTTTAAAGCAGCCAATTTCCTTAGCAAAGTGTTCCTCTGTGACCCAAGATTCCCTTGCTCACTCTTACTCCATTCTTTGAGTTTGTTCTTTAAAGCTTTCATCTTACAGGCCAGAATATAATCAGGTCTTCCTTCATATCTGAAGCTACTCCACCAACCTTTGATTTTGTCTATAAAGCCCTCAGTACCCAACCACCAGTTTTCAAATTTAAAGTAACTTTTCTTTTTTTCCCAAGATCCCCCTAGTAGAGCAATATGAGTGTGATCAGAAGTAATCCTTTGCAAGGGAATCTGTTTCATATTATTGAAACTGTCATCCCAATCTACAAAGATTAACATCGTATCAATTCTTGAAGCAGCTTCATGGAGGGGCCCCTTGAACCATGTGTATTTGCATCTTCTAAGTGCAGGTCAATGAGATTCATATCTTCAATAAAGTCTGAGAACTCCTTCATCCCTTTTGTTCTTCTGGTGCAATTTCTTTTTTTCAGAAATGCATACATTAAAATCCCCACAGACTGCCCATGGCCCTTCTATTAGTCCCCTAACCGACCCTATTTCCTCCCAAACTAATCTCCTTTCTATATAACAATTTGGAGCATAAACTCCTGTAACATGACAAAAGAAATTCTGGAGTTGAGCTTCAAACTTGCAAGTGAGAGTGTATGATCCTCTTTTTAGAATCTCTCCCTTCCATACCCTGCTATCCCACAACATCCATATTCCCCCTCTTGTCCCACTAGCCTCCAAACAAGCAAAATCAACCCATCTACCACCCCACAATTGTTTAACTATTTCTGTCAAGTTCCTCTCCAATTTTGTTTCTTGCATTCCAGCTAGCCAACATACTCTTGACTAATCTTATTTTGTCCCTGCAATTTAATCCCCTCACATTCCATGAAACTAGTTTAATTTGCATCATACAGATTGTAAATTGTTTCTCCCCTTATTTCTTTCCCCACCGCTTTTGAATTTCACATCAAAACCTACTAAACCCTTTAATTCTTGCTCTCCTTTGAATCTTGTTTTCCTGCACATTGCATCTACTCCATTCCTCGGGCAATTCTACAACTGTCGACTTGTAATAGTAGTTCCAATGCTTCCTGCTCATGTCCCTGGAAATCTGCACCCAACAATTTGCCTAATTTCAACAAGTTTTGTTGCACCCACAGTGAGGTTTCCTTCTCTTTCTCTTTAATCAACAACTGAGATTGAACACTCAGTGGTTCTGCATCTTCTATGTCCCAATTTTCCTCTGTTTCTGTTGTGTTGTGCACCACGATCTCATTCCTATCACCTTCCTCTCTAGATACCTTCTCCCTCGAGTTCCCCTGATTTCCTAATTCTACCGAAACGTTGGTAGAATCTTCTTCCTTGACCTCCTTTCTGATGGTTTCGACACTATCTGGTGGTGCCTCCTTGTCCATTGAACTTTGCATGGCTGCTCGATCAAAGCTTTGTTGGAAGGAGTGGTTGATAGCCTCAATTAAGACTTCTGTTTGACAAGCACTTGGCTGAAGTGTTATGTCATTACTTATTACTTGGGCTGCAAGATCAGACCCATCTTGGAAATTAAATGAAGAAGTTTCTTTAGGCTTCTGGAAGTAGCCCAAAAAATTTAAGTCATTTAAATTCAGCATGTGCTCATGTATTTCAATGGGACCACTGGATCCAGCTGTATAAGTGAGACCCCTATGTGATCTCTGACACTCAAATCCCTAAGTAGGTGGGATTTCAGAACAGTCTTCTAGGTAAACTCATGGACTGGGTAATTACTTGTGTCATCTTCTCCAATGACTGCATTGTGCAACTCTGGCAGAAATTCAAATCTAGGACTGTTTTCAACCCAAATTGTGATGACGAAGGTGATGCCATTATGAACTATCGAGACTTCATTTGGCACACTTCTCCCGTTGTTAGCCACTAGAATTCTTGCCCACTTCAAATGGTTCCTGATTTTGGTCTCCTCTTCTGTGGCTACCCAACCCCCGCAGATTTGGCCAATTTTGTAGAACACCTTGTGAGACCAGAGATGTAGTGGAACCCCGACGACTCTAATCCATTTTGCTTTCTTGATAATGGATTTCGATGTGCATCCTACCGTCGGTGACCACCTTACAAGATTGAATTTCATATTCCTCCAACTCCATTGACCTTTCAAAACTTGTTCAGCCATATGTTTGTTGGGAAATTCGAATAAAAATTTATCATCGTACATCTCATATATATTGACCCCAAAGGTGTTTTTCCAGGATACGTAGGACCACTTCCTTATATCTGCTAGTGTAGGTTTTTCTTTGCAATCCTGTTCTATACTACCAACCAAACATCTAGTCAGTAGTCCTTCTCCTCGAGGGTCCGAAATTTCATCTATTTCGATTCTACCCTTCATGTTTCTCACCTCTGCTTCGCGAATGGTCTTAGAAGGCCATTAACTATCTTGTACAGCTTTAGCATAGGGGTAGTTGGTTTCTGTCAATCTTGGAGGGCCTACAATCTCCTGCCTTTTGGGGGCATTAATGAAGTTCTCTATCTTAAATGCAATATCACACCAACCTGCATTTAAGGCAGTTTCCGGTAAAATCAAGACTGATCTTCCTCCTCTATTTATTGACAGAATGCTCATAAATCTTCTATACTCATTATGTTTCCTCGTACTAAAATGTTCAGCATCTTTCCCTATAATTTTCCATCTCCTCACTACCTTCTTCTGGTCCTTAGAAGCTTCTTTGAGTGTGAAGCAAATCCACTCCATGATCTTGCTGCTTATCGAGGTTCTCCTCATTAGTCTGCGACTCCTTTCTACCCATTCGTACCAGGTTGAGTTTCCGATGTTCCATCTCGTAATGTCAAAAGATTTAAAACCGGCATTGAAATAAATCCTATTCTTGTCCATTGCTAGAATAGCGAATCACCACCGTACTGGAAGGAAATAGCTAAAGGAGAGAAAGAAAGCTGGCTGTTTCCGGCAAGCTGCTACCGGAATGTGGTCAAAAAAAGGGGGGTCTCTCTCTCCTAAGAAGTAGGAGAGATAGTGTTTTTGGGGAGTGTGCCTGAGAGCATTTTTTCAAAATGTTGCTTGGTGCCTCTTCTTTTTCTACTATAGTATAACCTCTGTTTTTTTGTTCGACTTCTTTTTTTTTAGAATAGTAACTGTGTATTATATCCAAAACAGTACTTAGGTAATACTAAAACCATATATACAATTGAAACTGTAGAGTGCTCCTATTTCTATCTATAATGGATCAAGTACATCAATGATAGAAATAGTGTCATTAGAGTAGAACTAATTACACCAAAAACAAAGCAGTAAGATAAAATTTAGCTTAATCTTCTGCACATCATTCTCTATTCCCTCATAGCACCTGGAATTTCTCTCCTTCTACACAGTCCACCATATACATGCAGGGATAAGTCTCCATCTATTTCTGTCATTTGCTACTGAGCCTGCTTCGTCCCAACTTCTCAAAGCTTGAGAAACCTTTCCTGGCATGGTCCACGCTATGCTTTTAGGAGCCGTTTGGTTACTGGTTAGAGTTATGCAGGTATTAGTTATGCAGGGTTTAGTTATGCAGGGTTTAGTTATGCAGGGTTTAGTCATGCAGGTATTAGTTATGCAGGGTTTAGTTATGCAGGTATTAATTATGCATGGTTTAGTTATGCAGGGTTTAATTATATAGGTATTAGTTATACATGATTTAGTTATGTACAAATTACAATACAGTAAACTAATTTTTATTTCTTAATTCCAAAAATGTTTAGCGAGCTAATATTTATTATATCCATTAAAATAAACAACTATCTTAATAACACATTAAAATTTAAATAAATGTCAATAGCTAAAAACACTAAAGTAAATAACAAATAACTAAAAGCAGTTAAGTAATTTGTATTGAATAGGATAAGTAATTAAGTAAATAAGAAATAACTAAAAATATTATAATACATGTATTGGCCGTGCGTTGCAAAGAAACTAAGTAAAGAACTAATTACAATTAACCGGCACTATCTTATCGCCAAAGAAAATAATTAATAAAAAATAAAGCAAAGAAACTAAGTAAAGAACTAATTACAATTAACCGGCACTATCTTATCGCCAAAGAAAATAATTAATAAAAAATAAAGCAAAGAAACTAAGTAAAGAACTAATTACAATTAACCGGCACTATCTTATCGCCAAAGAAAATAATTAATAAAAAATAAAGCAAAGAAACTAAAAATAATTAAGCAACTATCAAGACAAAAATAAATAGTAACTTTTTTAAAAGCACACATAATTAAAAAAAATTAAAAGTTAATTAATAAGGGTAAATATGTAAATATATTATTTAATCCATGTATAACTAATACCCACATAACTTATTCCACCTTCTACCCTGCATAAAATTATACATAGATTTCCTCATAAGTTATGTAAGTATTAATTATGTGGATTCACTAAAACACAACCAAACATTGTATAAAACTAATGCAGGAATAATTTTTATACAACATTTTAAACTTACCAACCAAACACCGTATAAAATTAATACATAAATAACTTTTATACAATATTTAAAAACCTATCAACTAGGGGTGGGCATTCGGTTCTTCGGTTCGATTTTCTTAAATTTCGATTCGGTGTTCGGTTTTGAAAAAATGTGCACCAAATACCAAACCAAAATATTTCGGTTCGGTTCGGTTCGGTTTTTTAAACTTCGGTTCGGTTTAATTCGGTGTTTTTAAAACGATTTTTCGGTGCAAGCAAATAAAAAGTAAAGTGAAAATTAAATTATCAAAACGTTTAACTAAAGATAAAAGTTGAAAATTCGAAATAATCAATTAGCATATTTAATAGTTAAAGTTTCCAACAAAGAACTAAAGAAGTTTTTTTTTCTCTTTCCGATTTTTTGTTTCAACAAACACTCTTTGTAATAGCAGCCAACAATTTAAACCAAGAATTCAACACTTGAAATTTAAAAGTTAAAACAATACAAAGTTAAAAAGGCCTTAATATTCAACTTCATTCAAATAAAAAACAATAGGAGTCACAAACACAAGTTACCAAGTATATAATTAATAAAATTAAAATATTATTTTAAATTTAGTTAATAAAATTTCGGTTTTTCGGTGTACCGAATTTTTCTTACCCTGACACCGAATACCGAACCAAAAAACCGAAATTCCAAAAAAAAAACACCGAAACCGAACCGAAAAACCGACACCGAAAAACCGAATTAATTTGGTTCGGTTTGGTTTTTCGGTTTTCGATATTTATGTGAGTATTAGTTATGTAGAATTACAAAAATATAATCAAACATTGTATAAAACTAACACAAGGATAACTTTTATTCTATTTACAAACCAAACATGGTATAAAAATTAATACACGAATAACCAAGTTATTCATGTATTAACTTTGCCCTTATCCAGTAACCAAACGGCCCCTTAAGGTTCAAAATGACACTCCAAATCATGCATGTGAACTTGTAGTGTAAGAATAGGTGGTTTACTGTCTCTGCATTCTCCTTGCACATGAAGCATCTAGAACACAAGGGCATTCCCTTCTTCTCTGTTCTTTTTCATAAAGCAACAAGATCTCGTGACTTTAGAAGCTTATCATTGATCTGAAGACATTGCCGGCGAAGTTCCACTCGGCGACTGCGATTTTTGTTAGTATCAACTTCGTCAGAGAAAAAGTCATCAACTTTCAACGGCCATGAAATTGATCTCCTCTTCCCCAAATTTTTCCTCGGCTTTGGTCAAAGTATCGGATTGACTGAACCTGACACGCAACCCGCGCCCGCACCAATGTCGCATCAAGATGGGTTTGGCTGCAAAAATGAAGAGTCTGCGCAACATAGCCTCTAGCAAAAAGAGGCTCCTTATTAGGCCGCATTTTGAATGTCGCCAACTTGGCGTATATACGTGTTACAAATTTGTTACATCTTTCAATATCTCCCAAACTAACATGATTTCCCTTTTCTTTCTTTTTGTTCATCATTATTTCCCAAAGAATGTTGATTTGTATCGACTGGTTGACTCACCATACAACCTTCCATCCAAAAGAAAGATGACTGACAAAGATTAATTCAACATTGTTGCAAACATAATGATACCTATAGAACCCCGAGAGTTCTCAAAATATAGAAGACATCAAAAATGACGAGAAAATGGCTCACATGGCACAGGAACTTGAGATCCTAAGGGAGGAATTACGTCAAGTGCGAGACTTGGCCAAACTTTCGGCTACCACTTTCCCAACTTTCAAGATGCCCATATACTTCTCTAAATCTGACGTACCTTCTACCGACTTAACAAATCTGCCTAAACAAACCCAGCATACTCCTACTCATGGTCAAGCCCCACCTAACTTCTCCATCCGCAATTAGGATTGTTCCTAACCTTTCTACTCAAGACCCTAAACGGCTAAACCTACCTACCAGGCAATGCAGCAGATATTTGGGGCACAAGTCACCGCTCCCTACGAGCCACTTGTTCCACCTGTATATGCCGTTGGAGCTCCTACCTTCACAATGCTAGTTGTGGTCAATGTCCCGCATGAGGTCGATCAGTATGCAAAAATGGAGAAAGATGCTCGGTTGAAAGAAGATGCATCGATAAACGCCCAACTTCATGGTCTAAGAAAGTCGTTAAAAAGCTTGCTAGTCACTAAGTGAACGGAGAACCTTGATTATGATGGCTTGTGCATCCATCAAAACATTGATATGCCGATAGGGTACAAGCCACCGAAGTTTGGCATATTTGACGGAAAGGGTAACCCTCACACACATTTAAGGGCTACTTTGTTTCAATTTTAAGAGCATGAACAATATTATTCCAAGGAGATGTAGGGAAAAACAACTCTTAAAAAAAAAGTTTGCATGATTGTTTTTTTTGAGACAAAAAAGTTTGCATGATTGTTGCCATGGATATTTTGAGGGATCGTGCAAGTGCGTCTTTTTCATGGTGGGAGAACAATGCAGGTCTCTCCTTCAATTGTGTCAATCATACCAACACTTTTGGAGCCTTCATTGAGATCGTACACCAATTTGGTGCGGGAATGAAGCCCCCACTTATCATGAACTTAGAGGTCCTTATCTATCTAACTAAAGTGGAAGAGAGAGAAAAAATGTGTAGGATGATCGTGAAGAATCAAACAAGTTTGCAAGTTCCATTGCAATGGATAACTGGACGGCAAGAACCAAAAAAAATGATCATCAATGTGTTGGTGAATTCTCCAAAAGGAAGTGCATTTCTCAAATCTATTGATGCAAGCGATTCGTCTACTGATTCTATCAAAATGTTCTCCTTGTTTCAAGACACTAGAGAGAAGATTGGGGCAGAAAATGTTGTTATAAATAATTCAAGAGATGTTGAAGGGAGAGTTCTCACACATTTATTGGACTCTATGTACAGCTCATTGTACTTGGTCTTATGTAGCAAAGGAACAACATCACCTCATTTTCCCTAGATCCACAACTGCCTTGTTGGACTTCATAAGTTTTACCTTAGACAACACCACGATAATTTTTTTATCTTTATCCTTCCCATAAACATGCACTTGACATGTAGTTTCGACCACTTTTAAGATTAAGTTCATTCAATGATGGTTCTTCAAAACAAACTTTTTCATGAGTAAGAGAGTTAAAATAACTAGAAGAAGTAAGAATGTCAGAGCTAGAATAAAAAATAATTTCACTCAAACTCTCTTCTTTTTCTTTCTCAATCTCACGATCATCCCTCCCTTTTTTCTATCTTATGATCCTCCTCCTCCTTTTTTACACTTGACATCACATTCTCTTCACACAATAGATACTCTCCTTTTTCCTCTCTTGGGATGTCAACATGCACTCCCTTACTCCTTTCATTCTTTTCTCTCAAAATATTTCATTGTTTCCCTCAAAACATTTCTGATTTTCATAAACATGACATGAAGTTAAAAGTGCAAGTGTATATTTTCTCTTATTTAGCTCAAGAGAAACTCTATTCTTTCTCTTATCATGAGTTGCATTCCTATTAAATTGTCAGGGACACCCAAGCATGATATGACAATTTTACATTGGAATTACATCACAAAGAACATTATCATAATATCTCACAATGGTGAAAGAAATCATGCATTGCTTAGTCACCATAAGCTCATCAAAATCATTCAACCACTATCGCTTATAAGAAATAGAGCCCGTTTGACTTGACTTTAAAAAATAGCTTTTTAAAAGTAGTTTTTTAAGAGTCAAACTTTAGTAACTTCTAAGTTAAAAAATGTAAAGTAAGGAAGTACCTACTTTTAACTTTTAACTTTTTTAAGTCATTTTAAACTTATTTTAAGTTATTTTTAACTTTGCCAAACACTTCCAAAAGCTAAAAATGACTTAAAAGTAGGTTTGACCAACTTTTAAGCCAATCCAAATAGGCTATAGTGTGTTTGATGCATGTAAGTTCCAACTTCTTCACCAAGTATGACCTCACCACATTAGCACCACTTGCATTAATAATAATCATAAAGCAAACTTCACCCTTTATCTCACACATTGTATGAAAAATATATTTCCTCCTTAATCAGCTATGGTGACATTAATATCATCCAATCGTGTGGCTATCATAATTGCCTCCCTATGAGTCTATGTTCATCACCATGACCTGTTTGAGACATCTTTAAAATAATAAAGATCTTTCCATTTGGCTATTTTTCCTCTATTGATCTCTCTTGTTTGTTCTTCCGCTCATATTACTACCTTTGGTTGGTTCCTTTAGGATTTATATATAACCCTACTAGTAACAACCCTTTCTCTTAGTTTTCAATACCAATAGTAATAGTATAATTCTCTTAGTTTTTATGTTCTTCAATTTCTATTATTATCTATTGTTCCTTGTACTGTGGTTATCATATTCTTTTGTTGTTAGTACTATCCCTTTTGCAAAATGTTGTCTTGCTTCCCTTTTTTTGTCATTGCTTCTTCACTAATTGTTCTCCATGCTTACTCATTATTTGTCATGCTTTCCAAACTGCTTTGAATTGTTGTCTTCGAGCCGAGTCTATCGGAAATGACCTTTCTAATTTTTGACCCGAGGATCTATCAAAACAACCTCTCTACCTCCATAAGGTAAGGCTAAGATCTACATACACACTACCCTCACCTTACACGGGATATTATTGTTGTTGTTGTTGTTATCTGTAATATCATCATTGTCCATTACTCGATCAGAAACAAGAAAAATCAATCTTAAATTCTTAACCCTCAACTTTTCACTGTAACAGATGATACCTTTGATTTTTCATTACTCATAGAGATACTAAAGTTCACCCATAGCTCAATGATTCTGCACTTTGGTTTAGCTGCATAGCTAATTTGTATACTTCCCGACAGTTTTTGGATTTTCTCATTGCTCCCATGTTTTGGGATTAATCCTTTCTTTCCTTAATCAGCTAATTTGTTCAAATCCATATTACTATTATTTTCAAATTTCCAACTGAAATAAATTAGAAAAAACATGTACTAGGTACAATAATCTACATCTAGGCATTGAGGAAACTGCTAACCTCTGTCATCAGCCAGGTTAGTTGGACTTTCGTCCTTGGCCTCGTGGTATTACTCATGTAAATAAAGTTCACACAAATGAGACATATTCATATAAGTGGTGGAATAACAAGTGGAGCGCTGAGGTGGTATACCACGTGGTGTCCACCTCATCAAAATGTAAGTGCCACATGGGATTGAGTACAACCCTAACGGAGGAAGGGTATATTTGAACCATTTAGGTAATGGCAGTGGTATTTTCGTACAGATAGTACAATAGAGGGTAAAATTGATCCTTTTAGCATACTAAAGGGGCAAATTGATCCTTTTCCCTGTATTTAGTTGTCTCCAACATTCGGTAACTACACATTTTCACCCCCATACTCCTTTTCAACTTGAACAAGGAATTCAAGCAAACGTGGCCGCTTATAAATTTCTTTTCCAATGCTTGAGTTTGTCCTCTTAAAAACCCGGATCTTCCCACAATCTAATGGAGCTCATGCAATCTATTTTACCAATTATCAAAGCAATAACTGGAAGGTTTTTCTGTTACCTCTATCCGACTCATGGGTCTTTTGGAGCGAACCTGCTTTATAACATCTTCGGTGCTACTAGTCGGTGCAGCTTCACCTGATAACAAATTAAACATGTATCACACCCGATATTTGTATGGCATGAAGCATCAGAATAAACCCTGTTTTTTCCTTTTCTAAGATGAAACTGAAGCAAACGAAACACCTGCGGTAAATTAAAGAGAACAGAAGAGTAATACCATCATGGACATCATCCATATAGTCCAGTTCATGGACTGTACTCCAACTGCCCTGGAAATAATTTATAATTCAAATCCAGTGAGTTTTATGAGCCTAACTCAGCAGTTCCTCACACTTGAACCAACAATGACATGGATATTGATAGAACTATACCTTGCCAAAATAATCTTGTGGCATGTCAAAGAATGCAGCACCAGCTTCATCCTCTGGTGGTTGCAAAACATTGTTGAAGAAGATACTTATAGAATCAAAATAAAACTGTGGACGCGGCGAGTTGTGATCACCCTCAAATTTTATAATATTCTTGTCTCCCTGCCAAAATTAAAAGTACAATAAACAAAAAAAAAACAAGATGGGATATACTGGCATACGCCATATGTGGAAACACAGCAATAAATACCACTTACAAGGATAAGTAATGTAAAAACAAAAGAAAATTGCTTGAAATCTTATGTCCAACAAATTGCTAATCAATTTCATACAGTACAAATGTTCAAGAGAGAAAATACTGTCATATTGCTTTAGTGTATTTAACTTCTCAGATAACAATGCAAGTGTATCGGATAGAATATACATAGGAGCGTACAAAAGAACTAACGATCCAAACCTATGGATCTACTTCAAGAAGAAAAAGGAACATTAGAAATGCATTCAAACACATAAGGTATGTAGAGAAAAGAAGAGAAGAAAAAAATTATCTATTTCTTTCCTTTTACTCCTTTCTCCGGAAGGGGGGAGGGGTAAATTAGACAATTACCATGTAAGCATCAAATACACGATCTGAATGATGGGGCTGTATAAAATCATCATCAACACCATGACCCAGTAAAACAGGAACAAAGCATGACTTTGCAACCTACATAAAAGTTAGCATTCAGAAAAGATCAAAGTTGGTAAACAAAATTGTGCTAAAAATAAAATGAACTGTCACTTCTGAAAATGCACCCCCATGAAAACTTGAAACTGGTTAGGAAAATTTCCTAAAATATCTTCACTTGAACAATGTTCATTTATCAATTGCTGAACGTTTTCAAACATAAAAAAGGAAAAGCTTATATCATCAAAACTCATACATAAAAATTCTTCCCAAAGGAAATACCTTATTTGTGTTCAACTCAGCTATGTCAAACTTTGCCTTTTTCAAAACTGCTCTGCGCATATATTGGATTGCAAATTTCACCTAATAAATGAAAAGGAGAATGTTTAGAAAGAGTGATGAATTAGGAGAAAGAAGAAAAGAGGCCACACTCCTTTAGTTGCAAAGAGAAAACTTGAGAATAACCCAAGAAAAGAACACAGAAAGTAAATTTCAATCTGCAACAGATAAGAATATTTCAACTAAAAAACTTTACAGTGAACTTGGGAAGCCGTATTTTGTAAGTGTCTACAAGTTCCGTCATCAAATCAACCAAATCGGAGAAGGGGCTGTCTAAAACCATTCCAGCAATGGATGGATCCTCAGCACCATACATGAGGCTGCAAAATCAATATTTAAGTCAGTCATTCAATACTGCTGCCAGTGAAGCACAATGTTATAGGTATAGATAATACAGCAAACAAAGAGGTAGAGAGGTTGCATGCACATGCACTCGGATATCAAGGCAAACTGATTACCCCATGTGTTAGCTATCCAGAAAAAGAAAACCTTTCTCCAAAGTAATATTAACACTTTCCAACTGAAGACAATCTTGTGCACAAAGCATCACATCTTCTCTTGATATACCTAATCAAAAACTACATTTCTCATCTAATGAGAACTTTGCATATCAAGACCAGTTTTGACTATTCACCTGATACGGTTGACAACCACTACGTTTGGCCAACCAAACCTTTCTTGAGCTAAAGGCAACATGAATGGTGTGATAAATGGTTTTGTAATACAAATTTCTGATCCTAAAATATTGAATTTAAGTATGTTTCGCAACATGCTAAACGGTTCAGTAATACAAATTATGTGATCCTAAAACACATTAATTAAATATGTTTTGGGAGATTTGACATGTTACATGTCTCAACCATTAACTTGACTCACAATGCACCTATGACTAAGGTTGTGAATGCCTAAGACCTATACGCACAGGCTTGGCTCCCTAAACCTGACCACATCATAGAACAAGACATTTTGAATTTAATACATCTTATTAGGAGCACAAACTTCTGGTCAAAATAATCATATACCAGAATGTCCTGGTATGGATGTCAAAGAACTACAACTAAACAATGTTCTCCCCTATTGTGGATTTGGTATGCCTTCAATTATTCGATATCTATAAATGTGTCACTTTCTTTCTGGGCCATCTGATACGCAACATCCAGTACTACTCCAACATAAAAAACTCCACCAGTGTCTCATATTATTTCAAGAAATTAAAATTGAGGAAAGCAACTCCGAGCCTTTTATTTCCCTGGTTCTTCAACAATTCGGATGACCAGCAGGTTATTCCATGAGTAAGGATCTAGATACTTTTCCACTAATCCTTAACTTCATAATAAGATATTATGCTTGCCAGACCAAGATGCTAACTCCATGCTCACGGCTACAGTTGATTAAAAATGTAAATACTCTCTTCAACTCAATCTGGAGAGTTTACCCCTTCACCTAGGGTCTGCTACAAGATACTAGTCCCTCTTAAGACGCTATATATGGCCACTTCACCATCAAAACAAAAGTTATTATGTCCACAACACAATGTTCTGTCGTAATCCAATAAAAAGTGGCACATAAACTCCTGCCATTGGAGCACCAATAACACACTGATGATCCACCTGTTGTAATCTATAGCCATCCCTGCTGCAAAGAATCTAAAAGCAAAGCAGTGCACATGAGGCAGCATGATCAACATAAAAGCAATGAAATTAGATTACCTAGTAACAGCTCCCATTGAACGGCCCCACAAGCCAATCAAAGAAACATTGCCATCTGTCCGCAGATATTCAACCACAGCTCTGAGATCGTCCTTCTGAGAAACAGGCAAAAAATGTCAACAAACCTTACTAGTAGAAGGAACGGCAGCAGGCAGTTGTTTGCAACAAGAAGTAACTCAACAAAGCATCCCAGTAGAAGTAAAAGATTCTGACACAAATCATGGCTCAGAATTAACATACCACCTCCCCCCCCCCCAAATCTCCTTCACAGTCATCCACCCCACCCAGCTTGAGGTGTGAAGAGAAAAGAAGAGCGTGTAGGGAAAATGTTCTCCATCTTCTTTTGCATATAACAGGGAGTAGAAGGGGGAAAAGAAGGAAAGTATTTGAAAAAATAATAATAGTAACGACAAATATGATCCTTCGTGTTTGGGATAGGTTCAAAATAGTCACTTAAATACTCCTGGGCAGATTAAGTCCTTTCAGTTTGCCAAAAGATAGCACTTTTGGTTTCCGTTAGATATTTTAACAAACATTGTTTGTTAGATATAAAGGGAACTGGGGGGAAAAGAAGATTTAACCACCAGGACCACAACACAAAAACTGCACTAGGCACCAAAAATAGCAGAAGTTGCACCTCAGAAAACAGCACCGGACTCTAGAAAATAGACCAAAAATAGTAGAAACTTCACCTCACATGTGAGCTTTCTCATTTCACAGTTCACGTCAAATTTAAAAGACAATTTGTTAAGTATTTGATGGAGACCAAAATGCTCATTTTTGGAAAACTTAAAGGACCAAAAGTTCTTAGGAATATATTCAACGAACTACATTGAACCTACACCCAAACATAAGGGACCATTTTTGTTATTTTCTTGCAAAAAGAAGGTGAAGTTTACAACAAGATAACAATTCAACGCCATAGTCCTCGCTTTATCACCACCATCCACTCGGTGAGCATTATTTGAAATAACATCCACCATAACAACATAGGTTCAGCTAAACAATCAAATTCTATATTCTTTTTGCTTCAGAGACTTCCAACTCCACCATCCACAAGCTAGTAGGGCATGGAAGAACATTTACCAAAAACTCATCCAATATGTAATTAGAACAAATTATTAGTAACATGCATTATAATTTGGACAAACGATGAATAATTACTGAAAGAAAAGTACAACACACTTCAATCCACTAACACGCAACAAACAAAAAAGAAGGAAGACAAAAGTAGAAAATAAAGCAGAATTTTTTTTTTGAGAAACAGAAAATAAAGCAGAACATATTTTAACCAACTAATCAACCCTAATATTTTTTTGAAAAAAATAATATTCACTTCAATTATCCATTTATGTTGCCTCCACCATATTTGTAAACATTGGAGAAAGAAACGCGTGAAGAACCCTGACTTGTAATAAAAAGAAGGAAAAGAAATACATAAACAACGCCAGCAATGGTACCAAAAGCTAAGGCATTATTTTTCACTTGAACTCAAATAGAATAATCATCTACTCACTTCATTCCACCCCAACGTAACGTGCTCTCCTCCAGAAAGTCCAGATCCAGAAAAGTCAAGGGTGAAAACAGTTATGTTTGATGGCAATAATATAATAGCAGCTTCACTGGCATCTGCTCTACACCCGCTGCCAAAAAATCATCCAAAACAACTTCTTAGTGAAAAAATAAAATCTTAAATGGAGTCATAATAAATAATTAACTTCTCCATATACTTGCTGCATGAGAGGAAACGTACAGTAATTTTCTAGCATTACAGTGGAAAGAGTGCTACTTAATCTTCACTAACCTGTTCCCATGACAGTAAATCACACAAGGTAGTGGCTTTCCTTCTGGACGAATAAGAGGCATATAATGGCTACATTTAAGAACATCACCCCTACTATTTTTAACCTGCAAAAACGGTAAGGCCCTTAAATTTAAAATGACTAGATAAAAACTCGAAATTCAAGCATTAGGTAAACTGTTCAAGAAGATTAGCAATGACCTGACGAGTATGTAAATAAGTAAGAAAAAATTCTACATCATCTTAAACGCTCCGACAAGGTAGTCACACAACTCATCATGGTATCGGAGCCCTTATAGAGGTTATGAGTTCAAGTCTTACAGCAATCCATTTCACGAGCTTGGTCCAGTGACAGTAGTAAAAGCATATTGCTTTTATATTAGGTAACCACACAAATCGCCGGAGTCTACATAACAAATAAGTAGAGAGACTACAAAAGTCATTTTCAGGAAAAAAGCTTTCACTTTTTTAATGAAGGTGGTATTCGAACTAGTTTTTGTGCACCTTGACCATTTCACTAGGTACCTAGCATAGGTACGGGTAACTCTGCTCACCAAAACTTAGGCAGATGGAAAAAAGTCACCTAGTGTTTTTTGAGAAAAATAATTCTTTCATTATGGCTATAGGGAAGTAGAAAAGTCTGATCTAGTATATAAGTGGTCATAATAAATGTCAAACTTTCAACTGCCAAAAGAAAAAAACAGTTGAAGAAAAAAACCCTCTTAAACTTAAGCTGACTGTTGGCTGATTTTCTAAAAACTCTACTTGTCATAAAACCATATACATATATACATTGAGGGCTCACTTGACTTCAATATAAGAAAGAATCATAGAACTCTGTAATACTAATACAATGTTGGGATTCTGGTACAGAACTTCATTAAGGTAACAAATTCATTCATAATGTTTTCCTTAACAACTAATAAGGTACTCGATTCAAGAAAGAACTCACGTGCACTGAGGCACACACCTTAGTGCCTAGCAGCCCTATCCTACACTAAAGCATAGGTTAAGCGAGGGGAAGAGCCCTCCCTGAGCTTCAAGGCTTAAGTGTGCCTTAAATGAGCCTTTGACAACACTGAGTTCTACATTAAAGTTCTTTCTAACTTCTACAAACTCCACCTAATAATCTATACAAGTAGTGGTGTTATACTCGAATAAACGAAAAATAACAGCGTAATCATACATAGTTGCAAGATCGACTTTGCCTTCAAAAGCTCTAGTGTTTTTTCCAATCCAAGTTATCCATCTAACACGTTGTGGAGTGACTTCTTAAGTTATGAGATAAGTTAATTTAGTGATTGAAAAGAAAAATCTTGCATATAAGATGTAGCAGAGCCAGGCCCATCTCAATTCATTGTTTTTTTATGTTGGGCCCCCCATCTTATATTGTCCAAGCTCCAATGTCCAATCCTAGCATGCGGGGGGGTTGTAGTTCCACATCAATGCGATAAGGGGTCCTTGGTCTTCTTATATGGTCTTGGGCAATCCTCCTCCCCTGAGCTAGCTTTTGAGGTTGAGTTAGGCCCAAGGCTCATTTCTTTACAAATACATATGTGCTAAAGGCTATGTACATTCCTTTGTTGGGCTTCCAAAAAACTTTTTTCTCTCTGTAAAAACTGCCCACCAATTGACCAAAGATTTAGTATTCCAAGACAACAGATATTCCAGAATAAAGTGAGGCATTATGTCCAAGTCATGCCAATATAGCAACAAATGTGCTCCATATCTGATAAGTGATTTTGTAGTGCAAAAAAAAGGTGATAAACCTCTTTAGGCTTCTCCTTAGTCCTTGCAAATGGTACATCTGTTACAAAGTTGTGTTCCCCTTTTTTTGGAGATTGCACTTAGCATAGACTGAGTAAGGCATGTTTACTTCGCCACTAGCCAAGAGAAACAAGCGACCTTCAAAGGTGCATTGTTTTCCGTTGATGAAGTAGATTTCATAGATGTCATCAAGCCATCAAGCAGTCAAACAGATGCAAATATTACAAAAGGAGAGCACAAAGATAAGATTAAGCCGGCTCTAATACAAAAGAGATAAAGCTAGAACTATAGAGCTGACAAAATCCAAAAAATGGACCAGAGTTATTTACAGGCAGACAGATTGACCAGCTAAGCAGATTAAGGGGGTGTTTGGATTGGCTTTTTTTAAATGACTTATAAGTTAAAAGCCAAAAGTCAAAAGTTGGGAACACCCAACTTTTGGCTTTTGGCTTTTTTTGGTACTTTTTAAGCACTTTTTGAGTTACCCAAACACTTCTAAAACTAAAAAAGAGCTTAAAAGTCAAAACCCACTAAAAATAAGTCAACCCAAACACCCACTAAGTAAGCATCGAGTCTTCACAGAGTGGTTTTGGAGTTGAAATTCCATCAAAGCATCTACAATTTTTTACTATCTTTACACACCAAAATACTAGCAGACACCATAATCCTGATTTTCTTGATGACTTCACCAATTTTCTACGAGTTCCAACCTTCAAAGGTGCATTGTTATACCATATTTCCTCAAAGGCCAACAATTAGTGTTGCATGTGATCAGTCTGTTAACAAGGCAAAAAAGAGAACATCCCAGTTGAATGACTCTTCCTTGTGACTCTTCCTTTAATAGAATCACCCTTATGCTGATCCAAAACAATAGTGCTAAGTAGTTCAAAAGGGAGCATGTTCTTTCGATATTTTTTAAGAATGGTAACAAGCATGTTCTTTTGATTTCCCAGTCATTTTCCAAAGATTCCCACCCTAGGCATAAAATTTTTGGCAAATATAGCATTGTGCAGGGAAGAAATGTTTGATCTTTCTTAGGTGTATATCCCAGCCAAGTGTCTTCCCAAAATCTTATCTTTCTATCAAAACCCACTAGGAAGCCAACATTTGATCCAAAGTTATTCCAATACTCTTGTATATGGTTCTAGACTCCAGAGCCAAGAGGAGCATTTGAAACTTTAGTACGTCGGGGACCACCCAAGGTGAACTTATCAACTAGAATTCCCCTCCAAAGTGTATTATCCTCTTTGTTGAAACCTCCAATGCCATTTTGTCAAGAGACCGACACTGTGAAACTTTAAGTTTTAATGCCAAAACCTTAAAACCACCACTTTTCTTGCCTCTGAAAACATTGTTCCACCATACAAGGCAAAAAGACTTGAACTACTTATTCCCTTGCCATTGAAACTTCCTTCTCAATTTATCTATTACCTTTAAGAATGAACATGGGTAGGAAATAATATTATAGTATAAGTGGCTAAGGCATCAAGAACATTGTTTATCAAAGTGACTCGACCACCCAAATAAAAGTATTTTGTTGTTTTCATTCCAATTAGATTATCTTTTCTCCATCGTTTTGAGAATGTCATTCCAAGTGGCACTAATTTGTGCTTTCCCCAAAAAGAAATCACAAATACTTTTTTTTGTTATGATAATAGATTTCATAGAAGGCATCAACAAGATGCATGAATTACAGAGCATAGAAATGTACAAGGCATGGTTAGCTCTATTAAAGGCTAATCTAAAGCTAAGGAGCTAACAAAGTCCAAGAAAGCTTCAGGGGAATTGACAGGGGGAAAATTGCTCCAGCTACAGAGAGTTGTTTAAACTCTAGACTTAAAATTGTAGCTTGGGGAAGAGGTGCCTTCAAAGCATCTATTGTTTCTTTTTATCCAGACACACCAAAAAATGCAAGCAGAGATAATCTTCCGTACTTTACTGATGAGTTTTCTGACCTTCTGTGAGATCTAGCTAACCAGTGCAAACAGAAATCACAGATACTTTGAGGAAAGAGAGACAATGTTGCATTGCAAGATGAGCGCAAGCTTGTGAATCTTCATACAGAAACATAATTCTCTACGAGTAGCAAGCAATTATCCAAACCAATTAGAATTTCGTAGGTGTTCCGATGTTTAGAAGACCATTGAAGTTCCTCTAATTTGTCTAAAAGCATTTCCCATTCCTTCAAATGCACTTATGAGTTATGACTCTCTATTTCCATATAGTCCTAGTGATCAGGAATGGAGCTATCTCCCA
Organism: Solanum appendiculatum; assembly: GCA_018342035.1. NCBI lineage: Eukaryota > Viridiplantae > Streptophyta > Magnoliopsida > Solanales > Solanaceae > Solanum > Solanum appendiculatum. The sequence goes on from JAGDQO010001005.1 coordinate 120,838, forward strand.
CAGTTACATCCTGCCAATGTTCTCTGACAGTTTTTGCCTTATTGGCATCACCTATTCCACTCAAGATATGTTCCATAAGGCACACTATAACTGATATGCTATGGAGCAATGGAGTAACAAATTATTTACGTCCTCTCATGGGTCCTTAATGCATTAAGCAACAAATTATGCCGAGGATGTTTCTTTTTCTTATGTTCTCTGCTCAGAATTGCTCCTCGAGCAATTATTCATGAAAAAGAGCAAACTTTTCAGGGAGTTTTGGAGATCCACAAAGATGAATAAGGGAAGTACCTTCATCCCTTCTCAATAGCCACAAGTAAATAAAATTTCACCTGTGAATTTGCCCCTAATTGGTTCGGTCTATGCCTACTATTTCTTTACGAAGGGGTTCGGTCTATGCCTACTATTTCTTGACATAGGGGAAATCTTTTGCTTGTATACAAGACTTGAACAATTTATTAAGCTCCTCTATTTTTACAAAGAAAATTGAATTAAAGTTTTTTTTTTTGACATTAAAAATTGAACCAAAGTTTATTAAGCTCCTCTTTCTCCCCATTCTTGCAAATTCTTCAGAATCTAAGGTCTCATATTGTTCTTTCTTCGTGTGGCACGATATGCTGAAGATTATTAGGAAAGCGCCACATAAGGAAAGTGATCAGACAATCTGTGTTTCCAAAAGTTAATTCTTACCCCCTTACACACTTCAAACTAGATGTTTCAGTAGAAGACTCCCAATCCTTCATTATGTATTTCCTTAAGACTGTTAAATTTGGCATCATGATTTGGTTGATCCTCCATTCCCCCAGCTGCAAACAGCATTTCTCTGCTATGAATTTTCTCCATAACGCATGTTACTCAATGGGAATTACTTATAACAATTGTCTTGTTGCTTCTCAATACATCATTCTAGCGGAGGCCGGAGAATAACACGCCTCTCATATGTTCAGCGATTCTACACCCTAAATTATCATTATTTTGAACTGGAAAGATAAGAAGTAAGTTTCTACACCCTAATTATAAAGAGCAAAGGGATTTACCACATTTCCTAAGATATTGATGTTACAAAATAATCGTACAGATTTTTCTTTCAGTGGGTCAAATTAACAAAGTAAAAGTGTCGGCTATTATTTTTGCTTGCATTTGTTGTCTTATGAACAAACTGTTTATATTTGAATACACATTGGCCTGAGAATTGATTAGCTGACTATAATTCTTTCTTTTGCTCCCATAGAATATCAGATGTCTCTACTTGGTTCATTTTCATTCACTCCCATAGAATACTAGATGTGTCTTCACATGATACACTTTCAACGTACTAGGTAGGTTGTAAATATACTTCTAGATCAGTTTCTGGTTGTCCAACATCGACCGTCTCATATTAGTTATCCAATTCATTACTTGGTTGCAAACAAAGACTAAGACAAATGAAGAACACGTGTGAACAAGGGTAAAGATACAGAGTCTATTTATGAGTACATAAAACATTGAAGTAATTCAGAGACCTAAATTTTATTGAAAACAATAGGATATTAATTACCAATGTACTCACCTCCAGATCCTTCCTTTGGTACCATTTCCCTTTAAGCATGAATTCTTCATCAAGCAGATCATTTTTAGGGTCATATTCAGCCCTGCAATCCACAGGAAGTAGGGTCTTTAGTTTCAGATTTACAACTATTATAGTTCAAGAGACTGAAGAAGAATATAGGTATACATAAGTTGTCAAGACATACTATGTTATAAGGAAATCAAAAAACTTTTTGGTCCTGACAGATAACTGATGGTAGTAACCTCAATTATCTTGCGTAGAAACAGATATCTCGCTGCTTCAAGCGCCTTTCTGACTCCCAGTGCATAACAAGCAAAAATTTCTCCAGATTATTTCTGGAAATATCCTTTCCAAAGTTAGTTTTATCGTGTACCACATGGATGAATCAGAACCCTAAGTCTAAGAAATACCTCCTGTTTTAGATTCTTAGGGCCAGAAGTAGTCCAGAATTAACTACAGAAATTGGCAAGTGGAAGAGATACAAAATTTCAAAAGAAATTTCGTAAAACAAAAAGAGGATTCCCACTATATGAGATGGATATAATGTACTAAATATGAAGTCCTCATCACCTAGCCAACATGTTTGCATTTCATAAATAACACGAAATGTAGCTTTTTTAAGTTTATTCCCCTCAGGAAAAGCAATATAAAGAGACACCTCCAAAGTCTAAACTACAGAAACACACCTTACACACACAGTCATTAGTTCCGATAAGGGGTCCAATCAAAACATGCACTATCCAATGTAAGATAAAGAGGGAAGGCAAACATTTTGCAAATTCCCGTAAATTACTGCAGAATTTTCATTTCCTGGATGAGAAGACTTTATTTTCAAATGTCAAAAGAATATCACACCCTAAATAAAGACAAAACTAATAACCTTGCCAGGACTTTCAAACTTTTAAAGAAATCCACTACTCTATGATTTACACCTACCCTTTTAGCACATGAAGTACAAAATAATAACTCCTAAGATCAATAAATAGAACCATAAAAAAGAAGAGCCCACATCTGCAATTGCCATAAAAGACAACCCCCCACATCAAATTCGAACTAACCCATATCAGAATTTGGGAAAAGATTCAAACTTTACAAACAGAATAACAAAAACAAACATATTTACATATCATGGCAATTACAATTAGCAAAAAAATCAGCCAAGTCGAAAAGGGTTTATCAATTCATACCTTGGGGGTCGAATAATAAAGTTGATAAGTTGCTCCATGAGATTTAGGTAAACCAAGATCTTCTTTCTCTCTCTCCCAAATAGAAAACTGTACAAGTTTCTTGACCTCTGTATATGATTCTTTCTCCTTTTTCTTTCGATAAATTAGGTTAGAAATGAAAGCAGCGCTATTGCGGTGGGGAGGGGGCAGATGATGGCTTTTTCCAAGAAGAAAACGAGAAAAGCGATGTATGACCCTTCGTTGATTGCGTTAGACTCCATTCGCATTTGAGCACACAAAAACAAAAAAACAAAAAAAAGAAGAAGTCGTCCACCGTCTTGTGTCATCCAACAATATCACGTGTTCCTTCACGCTATTCTTAAAAAGAAAAAATATATTTTTCCAAGCTCATAGTATAAGGGAGCAACGTGACATGAATTATTAGTTTCATATTCAAATTATTGACAGTTGTGAAAACACCCTTTAATTTGATTAATTAAACTTAAACACATCTCCGATTTTGAAATATGAGTGAAATATAACTCTAAATTCTCGTCGAGTTTAGGAGTGTTTTCAACACTTCTTTCGTCTTTTTATTAAGAATTCCATCCTCTTACAAGAGTTTGAGACCACTTGCTATTTCATGTGGCAAATCGAGGGTGTATCTAAGTTTAGTTAGTCAAGTAGATTGGTGTTTTTAAAGCTGTCAATAGTTTGGGGACGAAACTAATAATTTGTGTCAAGTTCGGGATGTTTTCAATACTTCTCTCTAAAAGTTTATGATATAACAATAATAATATATGAATCTCAAAATGCAGTCTGGGACTGATATATAGTACATGCACACTTCATCTAGCTCATGAAGAGAGGATTGCTCAAGTCTCTATAAGTATATCACCAAACACCAGCCCATTTATTAATCAATGTAGGACTCTAACTTACTCTAACATCCCATTCACGCTCAGGCCAAACTGGAGCGTGGATCGGGAGTCTAAACGGTAATGGATCTTGCTCTGATACCATGTATATAGATATGGCACATGAACTTAACTCAACCTCAAAAGTAACTCATGAGGGAAAGATTGTCCAAGTCCATATAAATAGACCGCCGATCTATTCTTGTACCAATGTGGAACTATAACTCCCTGTAACAAGAACAAAAAAATACATCAATGATGAAAATATGACAACTATTACAGAAAGCAATACAAAGAATACAAAAAAGGAACAGTAAAAATGTCATATGATAACAAATATGAATAAGGCCAATAGCCTAATACTACGACATACACTGTGCTCCAGACTACCACCAAACCTAAACCCATCAAAAAGCGCGATAACGCTCAACTACCTGCCAACATTCTACCATATATAATTTGCTACCTACATATCCTTATATCTAAGATCATGTCCTTAAGGTGTTGCATTTGTGTCATGTTTTATTTAATCACTTTCCCCAATTCTTCTTTGGCCTACCTCTACCTCTCATCATTCCCATCATATCCAACCCCTCACACTTCCTCATCGGGGCATCTACGCATCTCATTTTCAGATGCCCAAACCATTTCAATCTCGTCTCTTTCATCTTATCCACTATGGAGATCACTTCCATATTATCTCAGATATCTTCATTTATAATCTTATCTCAGTGGGTATACCCATACATCCATTTCAACATTCTCACATCTACAACATGCATGTTTTGAATATAAAAATTCTTAATTTGTCAACTCTCCGCTCATACAATAGAGTTGGTGTAACCATCACTATATAGAACTATAACGACCCCTTTAAGTCGTTATGGATAGACCAATGGTAAAAGAATTGAATAAGAAACTTTTTGGATAGTGACTTGAAAATTTTTTGCTAGGTTAGTCTTAGACGAAATCTGAGCAAGGTAGGATCTAGGGAAATTTGAGAAAGGATTGGGGTTAATGTCTAAGCATGGGTTGGATTTTCTTTTAGCTAAGATGTTAAGGAATAATAGGACTTTTCGAAAGTGAATTCGGGTGAGTAGAACTCTCGATATCAAACTTAGCGTGAAAAATTATTTTAGAACGTCAAGGTTCAAGGGTGTGTCGTGAAATAGGGACTTTGGGGAAGATTTTCGAGTTTCTGTCTCCATGCAAGCCGTTATAGCGGGTGAAAACCAGTATGGCGGGGACACTATACCAGGTTGGTGGCCGTCATAACGGGTCTATCGTGAATTAATGCAAGAAAAGTCTCAAAACCTCTCATTATTTTGCAACTTCATTCTTGGGAAAAAAATAACGACTTAGGGTAGTTTTCCATTAATTTCTTCGGTAAAGGTAAGTTAATTACTCCTCTAAATTGTAATTTGATTCTTAAGCCTTAGAATCTTTGGAAGTACTCTTAGGGGATGATTTTGACTTGAATTAATGGTGAAAAAAGCCTTGATTTGGGTGAGATGATCATGGGAATGGCCTGCGGTTTAGGATTTGAGTATAATCCAAGTATTTTTAGGCCATTATTCATTAATTGTCGTGTTTTGTTATTATTTTAGTCCAAGAGAATCCAAGACATTACAAAAGTGCAAAACTCAAATTCTTTAGAGTTTTCAAGGATTGATTCGAGGTAGATAATGGTTGTTTGTTTTCCAAGTTATGTGATGTGTGCATGTTAACTGCTATGTAGTATTACTTGTGTAATGCATGTGGGGAAACACAAGGGATGAATATAAAATGACACCATGTTGATAAATCTCATGCAGTGAACCTATTTAATTTACACGTGGCTTCAAGTGTGATTGTTCATCGTGAGTGTAATTGTGCATGTTGTTTATGATTGATGATTCGCTCAGGTACCATGCCAGTACGAATTAATAATGGTTGGCTCAGATACCATGTGAGGTATGTACAAACTGTTGGCATGGGTACCACGTCTGATAGGAAATATCATTCGATTGGTTTAGGTACCATGCAGTACACTAATAGTTTATGTGTGGATTTCATGAAAGGATTGGGTATGTGTTGTTGTGATCATGTGGGTATGTTTCATGGGTTTGCCAAGTCCAGAGTTTTGATTGGAGTCTATGTTTGTTATGACTCATTGATATATGTGTTGGCTTATATAACTGTATTTTGGTTTCATGTTTATATTTATATATTTGGAACTGGCAAATGATCCTACCAGTACATTGTGGTTGTTTACTAATACTGCATTTGCTCTTTCTTTATTAAGTAAAAGACATATTCAGACGACTGCTATGAGACCACAATTGTGAGACCGGTGTTATCTGAATCCAAGGGTGAGTTATTCTTTCAAGTTGACATGGATTCTTCTTTGTCTCTTAGTCTATCTGCTCGGACTTAGATAATTTTAGATTATTGATTTCTGGTTTGGGATTGCATCCCATATTCTTGACTATTTTAGAGTTTTGGTACCTCAACTTTCAGATTTTATGGGATTAATTTCCGCTAGTGTTTTGATAATGGATTTGTTTATGGGAACTGAATTTGTTATTGCTTTAAAATGTTATTTTAGACTATTATATCTTTCAGGTTGGGTTAGTAGATGGTTCTCCCATCGGGTGGTTTAGTATGGGTTCCACTCACGGCGGTCTGGATTGTGACAAGAACTTACCTTTAAGTTTTGATGGTATATTTTCATCACACAAAACTTTAGAGGCAAGTCTTTATGTCATCTACTCGTACGAATATGATATGTGACATTATCATCGATCTCCTGATTTCTTTGGATTAAAGAATCAAGATACTTGATCATGTTCTTTTGGGGGGATGGCTTGGTCATCAAATTTTACTTTCACGCTTGATTCATGTGTTGCATCACTGAACTTACACTCCAAATATTTTATTTTTTGGTCTTGCTCAACCTGAACCTTTTAAACACCAAGGTATGCCTCCAAACCTCTAACTTAGTGTTAACTTTGTCACAAGTCTCATCAATCAGTACTATGTTATCTACAAATAACATACACTATGGCATATTGCCTTGAATATGTCGCGACAATTCATCAATCACCAAGGCAGTAAAAATAGATAAAGAGATAATCCTAGAGCAATAATATCTCAATTAGGAAATGTTTTCGAGTCTCTGTCATACATGTCATTAAATTTCCTAATATAAGCCACAAAACATTTGTACCTTACAAGCATCTCCATCGGACCTCTATTGGGACTTTGTCGTAGGACTTTTCTAAATCAATGAACATCATATGTAAGACTCTCTTCATTTTTCTATATTTCTCCACTAGTATCTTCACATGAGCATGACTTATGTAGTTGATCTTCCCAGCAAGCATCTGAACTAATTCACATAAATGGACACACCCCACTTGAGTCTCATCTTCAAAATTCTCTTTCAAACTTTCTTAGTGTGGCTTAGTGTAACACTTCATAAGTTTGGGTCACGTTGAACTAAGCAAAATGCATGTGAATTGACCCAAACTATGATAAATCGTACTTGTGAAGTTAGATATCTATCTTAATTTATGAGAAATCAAACTTGAGTTTCAACGCATCAAACCATTCATCCATCGAAGTTTCGTCCAAAAAGTTATGAATACTTTATGAAATTATGTGCAAAAGTTAAAAACTCATAAGTGTGTGAAATTGGGGGTGACCTCGTGAGAATCCAATTGGGGATGAATCCAATTGAAATCAAATATGGAATTCAAACAACACAAAAGTAAGATAGATGAGGATGGGGGATGAGAAGTGAAGAAAGAAGAGTTCAATTGAATTCACAATTAAATTAAGGAAGAAGAGAAACTTGAATTCGAAAAGAAACAAATCAATTGAATCCACAAATTAGCAATCTCAAATGAAATCAAGGTTAAGAAGTTCTAAATCAACAATGGGAATCCACCCATCACTAATCTAGATTTAGCTACACTAAACTAGACTAACCTAAAGGGAATCCACCCTTGAACTACACTCTTCAAAGAGTTTCTTCGTTCAACATCCAAAATCTATCTTTTTAAGAAAATGGCTAAGGCATCTATTTATAGGATGCCTCTTACAAGGAGTAGCCTTTTTACACAAATAGCCCAAAAGTGACTTATTCAAACTATTTAAAATATAGCCACAAATGGCTAATATATTATTCCCACCATCTCCTCATCTTGAATCTCGCCACTTTGGCCTTCCACGCTCCAAGTAATCATCCACACAAGGAAGCCCTTCCATTGGTGTCTAATAAGATCCTCTCAATCTCCTCTTGTCATCATGACTTGTGTAGCTCAGTGTATACATCCAACATGAATTGTGTTAACCTGACTCGTATCATCTTGCTCAATGAGGTTGAGAGAATGGGCTGGCCTCGTTATGGACCTTGCTCGGTAAGGTTCAGAGCGAGGAGGGATCTTGCCTTACACTTCACTCTGCGAGCCCCTTCATCTCTCTTTGGTATTCACCCGACAAAGTGTCCCAATCCTAACAGGATTTGATCTAGGCTCTATAAATAAGTCTTTAACTTTGGAATTTTGTTCCACTTTGTTTTTAGATTACTTTTTTAGAGAAGACACCCTAAATTTTCTCTCAAACACCTAAGGTGAGTTTCTACTTAATTCATTCGATTTTATCACGAATTAACATGTGAATCATCATTCTAATACATAGTTTTTTAAAGTTTGATTCTATATCATTGAAGTGGAACTTTATGAATTTTTTAGAGAGATATCGTTGATCAAATGTAAGCACACCTAGGGTGTTCATACCAAGGATTTGAGGTATACCTAGTTTTCAACTCACTCTTGAAGTATATCTACTTTTCCAACTAAGTCTTCTTGTGAAGTATGTAATTGTCAGCATATGTATCTTTCGAAAATGTTTTAACACTAAAGAGGTTTTCTAACAAGACTTTATGTGTGTGAGGTACTATCATTGTGCTATTATGATACCTCATAACACATTATTCTTAGCATATTAGACACTCTTAGTCTTATCTTGAAGGTAAAGGTTAATTTAAGCCTTACAAATGGGAGGAGTGCTACACACGCCATTTTTTTAACGGTTTAACCCCAAACCTTTGTTTAAGGGATTCTTTGACCTAAAATTTTAGTCCAGTTCCTTTGATATTCCATCCATTTACAGTCTTATTCTCCCGATATGCTATACCAGATCATGTACATCTCGTATAACCACGCCATGCTATGTATATTATGCAAGAAAACAATCACGGAGTCTCACATTAGTCGGTTTGCAAGAATTCCTCATCTCTTTACCAAATGTATGCAGTTTGAGCTTAGATATAAAAATAAAAAAATTAAAAAAAGGGAGAAGTTTTTTTAAAAAAATAAAAATAAAATGGAAAGCTCTCCAATTGCTATCAATGGAGGTTATGGAGAAGATGAAAAGTGGATTTACTTAATAAAGAGAAATTTTTTTAATTAGTAATGTCACGTTGCACTAAAACACTGATTTTGGGGTGAGCCCCTCAAATGTGACATAATACATGCTCTTAAAATAGATCCAAAAAAATAATATTTATTGTGATTGAAAATTATTCCGTAGGATAATAGAACCCATGCAAACTTTAGGTATTTACTTACAAAAAGGATATAAGTTAAAGGACTATTTTATGTATTTTGTCTTTCTTCTAACTAATTTTTGCAACACATGATCATATGTTCAAATGAGAAAGAAAATAGTAGAAGAAGAAGGAGAGGACCAGTAGAAGATGAAGATGAAGAGGAAGAGGACGAAAAAACACAGGCTAGGTAAATCATAATTTTATCTATAGATTTTTTTTAAAGAAAATTGATTTCTACGATACTAAGAAGAAGAAGAAACACAGGCTAGGTAGATCATAATTTTACTTATAGATTTTTTAAAAGAAAATTAGATTTCTACGATACTTAGAAACTATATACAAAAATTAGTTTAAATTATTACATTTTACAACTTAAAATATGTTAAATATTTGAAAAATATTATCTAAAGAAATACTTGTTTCACTTTCCAAATAATAATAATAATAACATGACATAAAACGATTATATGTAGTATTTTGGAAGCATAATGTATAGAAAAATAATATTTCATATGTTTCAATTTATTTGTCCTACTTTCCTTTTTAGTTCGCTTAGAAAAGAACATCTCTTTCCTTTTTTTTGACAACTCTTTAATTTCAACTTTCCACACGACATCCTAAAGCGCCAAAATACGTAAACTTGTGATATCTTTTTTTATATATAATTAATTAATTTTTACTCGCCAAGTTGTTGTCAGTATAGAATTTTATATCTTATCTTTAAAAGTAATAGTAAATCCCAGATTCTCCTCTGTGGAGCTTCCACCCTTTTTGCTCTCGGCATCTCCAACTCTATTTTCTATTTTACTCTGAAGACAATCAACTCCAACCCAATACTCTATTTTACTCTCTAAAAAGAAATCTTCTTCTATCTCCTCAATATTATATTCTTATTTATATTTCATTTTTATTTCTTATTTCATAATATAAATCTTTTCCTCTTTTTTCCAAATAATCACCATTATAATTTTCATGTAATATAATTTTTTTATTTCAAATTATTTATTTAACATAAAATTATATTTTATTCTAAATTTCTAAATAGCATAAATTGCAAGCAAATATTATATATTATACATATTAATGGACAATTCAAATAAAAGCGAAATCATTAATGAAATACAATTACATAAATACTCAACTTTCAAGATTATTACGTTGCTCTCATAAATACTCTATTAATACATTACAGAGTTCAAAATGAGTGATTTTGTCGTTAATTTATTTATGTCTAGCTAACAATTCTTGTTGTGTCACAACCACAACAATTCTCTAGATTATACACTAATTTTTTTCCCGAATATTGGTGAATCTGGAAACGACCTACCGGACTACTAAATTATTGTTGTGGTTTTTAAAATTATTATGTTATGTATTGTATTGCTATCTTGTATTTAAATTATTATGTTATGTATTGTATTGTTATCTTGTATTTAAATTATTATGTTATGTATTGTATTGTTATCTTGTATTTAAATTATTATGTTATGTATTGTATTGTTATCTTGTATTTAAATTATTATGTTATGTATTGTATTGTTATCTTGTATTTAAATTATTATGTTATGTATTGTATTTTTAAATTAAAAATTTTCATCTTATCATTTTAATTTTGTACAATCTTCATAGTGAATAATAATAATAATTTTATATTATATCACTTAAAATGACGATTTTTTTAAAAATGAAATATTATTAATTCGGGTGAAAGTAGTATATATTAAATAATATATTTTAAAAAATGTTATATCACATTAAATAGATTGTATGAATAGTAGTTTTTCAGATTTGGAGAACTACTATTCACCTCTCTATAAATGGAGAATATAAAGTAAAATAGAGATTAGTTGAAGAGCTCATTCTCTATTTTACTCTCCAAATATAAAGAATAAAGAGTAAAATAGAAGTGGGTTGAAGATTGTCTTAGTGATTCGAATCCACAATCTCAGAATTGAAGGTATAGAGTGCTTATCATTCAAGCAACCCCCTCTTGTCTTATGTAAAGTGACCTCTGACTGTTAAAAATAATTGAAAAACACACAATAATGTTATGATCCATGATTTGTACTATGGTTTGTTGCTCATTAAAATCTTGCCTTTATAGCAACAAAGATTCTATCTATAGTACACATTTGCAATATTTGTCCATTGTGATATTTGTAATTCTATAATCATGAGATGTACATCCCTCAGAGATATATCTTTATGGTTTATTCTCTCTGTATTATATGAACCACAATTTGCTGCCTTTTCTTATCTGTGGTACTTCAGTTTGCTATGGTCCCTAAAGAAAAAGGGTACCAAGAAAAGAAAATAAGTCAACATCCATCTTTAACAAACTATCCTAAACCATTCATTTTACAATTATTATAAGCATGTTTTTCTATGGTGTATTTCTATCAAGTTACTATGCATTCATTAATGTACCCATTGTCAGTTTATGTGACTTTTTTTCAATGATAATAATGTTAGGATAACTCTATTATTTTATAAGGTTAAAACTTAGGAATGAAATTAAAAAATCACTTAGTATTATATTTTATTTTTGCTTCAAAGTAACGGATCTTGGATCGAACTCAGTTTTGAAAGCTATATAGCTTAAGAGGTGAGAGTTGATCACATCATATTAAAGAGAAGAGAGGAAAATTACATAGTAAGGCAAATATGTGCTCTATATATATTTAATATACATGACTATAGTTTTAAAAAAATTACACTATATAGCAATACTTAGAATTTTATAGCAAATCTCTCCTCTCTCTCGTATTCTTGCTCGCCTCTCTCCTCCCCCTCTCTTCTTTTCTTGCTCGCTTCTTTCACACCCTTCTCTCTCTCTCTCTCGCCTATTTATTCTTGTCTCGACTCTCTCTCTCTCCCTCTCTCTGTGGATCTATATTGAAATTTTATGGTACGAAATAAAATTTGGTTCTCCAATAGACAATTGTTTTTTTCTTCTAAAGTGATCAACAAAGAGAATCAGGAGTCTTTAAAATTCCAATCTTATAAGCAGTACCATTGAAATGTGGGAACTTGTTCAACTGCGAAAAAATAACTGTAAGATTCTTCACCATTAAAGAATACACAAGGAACCAATATATTTAATACAATAATATTCGTTGATACACTTGATACAAAGTGAATACATAAGGAACAAATACACTTGATATTCATTGACACAATTGTATTCGTTGCAACCTGATACAACTTCAAATAATTGTATTCGTTGATACACATTGTATTTGTTAATACACTTGATACAATTGTGTTTGTTGATACAAATCAATCGTATTTGTGATACAATCTGATACAACAAACACAATATGTATTCATTCTATTTCTCTCTCAAATCTCGCTTGTCTCTCTCCTCCTTTTAACACGTAGCTATGAACCATAATTAAGCAAACTAGAGCTATAGATCACAAATTAAGTTCAAACTACAGTTATATTTGAAAGTTCCTCATTAAAGAGACTCACATTCCTTAAGGGACCGATATAAGACTCTTCACAGCCCTTTCAGACCCAGAACCGAATATATGATGCATGAATATTTCCAGGCCCACAACGTTATATGGGAATCTAACATTGGAAATAACAATTGGAATGAATCCCTATTATGATACCACGTTAACAAAAAATGGACATTAGATCTAAATTCGATCCCAAAAGCGAGGTAAAAATTATTCAAATCATATTAAAGTACCATATATCCCTTAAAGAGCCGAGGGATATCCAACTTTTCACATTTGATCCTCAAAGAAAGATCCAAAAAGAAAGAAAAAAAGTTTTTGAGCTTTTATGCCAAGATTTGAAATTGTAGAAAAAGAGAATTTAAGAGTTGTAATTTAAATAGAGGCAGCTATTTACATTAATTCATTTATCATATAAAAACGTAGAATCTTAATGAAATTAGTAAATATCAAATGCTATCTTCTGTACTATACTACTACTTCATTTTTATGGTAAGATCTGATTTCCTCACGCTCTATATTGATACCAATAATTGAAAAAATGGCGCATATCTTTATAAGTATTTTTATCACTAAATTATTAATTGATTAATATAACATTATCGTCTTATTTATAACTTGACCACAATAAATTATTAATTTTAATATAAATATCATATACAAATAAGATTTTACAAGTAATTTTCATTAGGGGTGTGCAAAAACAGAACCGATCGATAAACCGAACCGAAAAAAGTGTTATTGGTTTATTGTTATTGGGTTATTGGATTAAAGGTTTTTTAATGGTTTTATAAAAGAAATAAATCGGGTTATCGGTTCGGTATTGATTTTTAATATTGGGTTATTGGGTAAACCGATAACCCATTAAGACTAATCTAAGTAAATATTAATCTTAATATACACACTTCACAGTGACTTTGAGTTCACAACTTCACATTATACAAAACGTCAAAACCTAAAGAAAGAACAATATTCATTTTAATTTCTCTTTGTGTTACACTTGTGTAGTTCTTTTCATGTTTGTTATTATTGTTTCTATTTTATGAGCATTTGTAAAGTTACATTATTGTCTTGTCGCGTCAAATGTATTAGAGAAGTCATATATTTATTTTATAAGGATTTTTCTTATTGGTTTAACCGAAAACCGAATCATTAAGGATCAAAACCGATAAACTGATAAAAAATATCTTATTGGTTTGGTTATTGGTTTAGCGTATTTAAAAATCAAAAACCGATAGTACATAAAATCGAACCGAACCGACCGATACACACCCCTAATTTTCATTACTATTCACAAGTTTACTCGAATTTAAAAGAAATTAAAAGGAAGAACAAAGTTTTTAATAATCAAGATGAATAAATATGTCCTTTAACAAATCTGTAAATTCTTGAAAGTGGAGACTAATTAAGGAAAATTTCAAAAAATATACAATCCAATAAAAATATTACGCTACGTAACTCAATATACAATATTATATCTGAAAAGAAAACATTATACGTAAAGGGTTAACTTATATAAAGTATATCATAATATATAAAAGATACGCTTATACACAAATATAGACTAAATCCGATATAATATTTTATATTGAACTAAATATTTTCTTCAACGTGAGAATATTTTTCCATTAATTAATTGAAAAATCGATCAGGGAAAACAACTTTTGACCCTTTCACAAGACTTTTAAACTAGATCATAAATGTCTGACAAAAATTAAACAAAAAGACAGATAATGATACAAACTATAGTGTTAAATAATTAATGACTGATTAAGCTACTAATATAAAATAATGGATTAGTTTATTCAAACTCTTGTCCTTATTTGAACTTTGAAGAATATCAATTGTTCATGATTGAAAGGAGAATTGGTTTTTAATATAGAATTAGGGATGTAAATATAATTTTTACCCATAAATAAATACAAACATGACTAAATCTTTTCAATTATTTTATCTTTTGGTTCATTTTATTGCCTTTTGTAATCATGTAATATTGGGGGATTATCCCAAATTCTAAATTGTTTAAGCCAAAAAAAGGTCTAAAACATTGATACTTTAAATAACTCCCCAAATACCCCAAAAAAGGAAAATAAAACAATGAGATTTTTTTCCAAGATTTGAAATTGTAAGAAAAAGGAACTAGATTTGTATCATATCTCTTAAATCAAAAGATAAGATTTTGTGCGTAGTACGAACCCAATATATGTTATTTTTTGTTCCAATTTATATCACATGGATAGAGTTTGGATAGTCAATCAAATTTTTTTGTATAGTTTTAAAATATTTTAAATGGTTACTATTGTGATTTGTAATACTTGTTACGTAATTTTTAAATAATATATACTACTCATTTTGTCTCAATTTACGTGGTACTCACAGATTTATATATATATATATATATATATTTATTTTTTTTGAATATTTGAAGTTATTAATTATTAAGCGGGGCCCACATTTTAAGTATTTGAAGTTGTTAATTATAGTATATAACGGAATATTTTAAATTCTTAATTATAATAGTTTATACTTTATAGCACTTTTAATATAATTTTTAAATATATAATAATTTTTTTTAAAATTAAGATAGATAAATTAAAATTAAGAGAATATTAAAGCGGGGCCCACACATTTCCAGAAAATCACTGTGGCCAAGACTTGACTTGAAGCCTTTTATAATATATAGTTAGTAGCTAAGATAAAATGTGAAATGAATAGCAATAGCTAGTTGGACCTTATTAAGAAAAATAAGTTGAAAACCAAACAGACCAAATAAAAAAAAGAAAGATTTCATAGGCCTGGACCTCCTACACAACAATTGTTTATAAACTACCAAAACAAAAAGCATGAAATAAACAAGTGAAGCAACATAACTGCTACTTCTTGTATAGGAGAATATTAAATTAAGAAAAAAAGGAATATATGAAGTTTCAAAAAAGTGATGTGTAATTGTGTATATGCAAATCTTATTACTATCTTGTGAAGATAACGATGTTGACCTTTAACTTAAGTAAAATATTTCATACAAGATATTAAAAAAGTAATACAATAGTGGGGACCCATGATAAGTAGATAAAAGATCAGTAGCAACAATAAATAATAAGATAATCGAACTAAATAAAATAATAAGTGATAATAAAAAGCGAATAATTAAATAATAGAAGACGTAATAATATGGAAAGACTAGACAATGTTTAACTATTTATTAACCTTGTATTTTAATTCTTAACTTTCATATCATCATATATATGATCATATACTCGATAATTTATCATATCTAAAAAATACTTATAAGTTTTTACCTTTTCTAATTATTATTCTCATTTCTCAAGCCCTCTCGAAAGTCAAATCTAAGAAATTAAAAGGAGAAACTTCCAAAAAGTTTTTTATAATAAAGAATAGATAATTAATTATTTAAGAAGCCGATCAGGAAAAACAACTTTTTTACCTTTTCCCAAAATTTTTGAACTAGATCATCATCAATGTCTGACCAAAGTTAAACAAAGACAAATAATGACATAAGCCAGAGTATTAAATAATTAAATAGACTAATTAATCTACTAAAAAAAGATTAATTTATTCAAATCTTGTCTTTATTTGACCTCTCAAGAAACAGGTTAAGAAAACAAAAATATGCAAGGTAGTGCAGTAGATGAGACTGTTCATTTCTTAGTTAGACGTTTTAGTTTCGAGTTTTATGTTAAAACATGAATATTTCTCTTAAATGAATCTATATCGTATGAATGTGAATTAGTTGAAGTCCTGCGACAAAAGAGATTACAGACGAAAAGGCCTTATCTTAAATGATAGGAGAAACATAGAAGTCATTGAATCTGGGAAGAGGTGACCTTATTCAAACCAAAAACTATTTTCCGCCACTCAACAGACACCCCTATCTAGTATGGAAAAGCCAAGAAACTTTCCATGTCCACTCAATCTTGTTACCTTTAAAATTAGACTTGCTCAAAATAAATATTTGTTACTCCCCCATCTTCATTTTCTTCTCTCAACAACACCTTTTCTGCATTGTCCACCTAGGTATGTAACTGATTTTCACTCATTTTCTACTAAGAAGGTCTGATTTTTATAAGCATTGGTGACTGTAATGTGTGATTTCATGCAAAATAACCCTGTTTGGGAGGATGGGTTTGTGGGGTTTTAAGTTTCTTGAGTATTGATTGCTAATAACAAAATGTGTGGATCAGTGGGGGGTTTTTTATTCACTGTTATTTCAAGATTTCATCTTTAAGACCTAAATTGAATCTAAAGTTACTATTTTTTTTGTTCTTTCTGGTGTTGTGACCTTTGCATTATATGGATAAACTGCTACTGATGTTATAGCAATCTTGTTAGTAGTCTTTGTTGTTTCTTTGTTATCTGCTCTGTGAGATTAGCTTGATGTGAGTGGAGTTTGGTTCAGTGCAATGGAGAATAAATCGGAAACAACCTCTCTTTGATTTTGTATTGTCTTGTCTAATTGTTTTGATATGCATTACTTGAGCCAAGGGTCTTTTGGAAACATCCTCTCTACCTCCACGAGGTAGGGGTAAGGTCGGGTACACTCTACCCTCCCAAAACTCTACCTGTGGGATTACACTTGTATGCTGTTGTTATCCATTAATAGCATAAAAATAAGATGACTTAAAAGTGAAAAGTAAATCCTGATAATTAGTTTGTCTGATGAGCATTTTAATCTAATGGGATTTTTAATCTTAATTTGGTGATAAAGTTCCTTGTCCTGTTATTTAAACTTTTCAGTTGTTTAGGAGGTGAACATGGCCCAGATCTTGGCTCCATCTGCACAATGGCAGATGAGAATGACAAAGAGCTCAACAGATGCTAGTCCTTTGACTTCAAAGATGTGGAGCTCTGTGGTGCTGAAGCAGAACAAAAGACTTGCTGTTAAAAGCTCTGCCAAATTTAGAGTTTTCGCCCTCCAGTCTGACAATGGCACCGTGAACAGAGTAGAACAGCTGCTAAACTTGGACGTAACTCCATACACTGATAAGATCATTGCTGAATATATTTGGTATATTATTCTTTGCTATACGCATCTCATACTGTTTACTCAACATTGTCACTTGGAAAATTTATTGATTGTGTCTGTCAATTCTTCACTTTCACTACTTGTGCTACATCTAGTTCTTTATGGATAGACTGACCTTATTACATTTCCTTCAAAACAGGATCGGAGGGACTGGAATTGACATGCGCAGTAAATCAAGGGTACATAATGCTGCTTCTCTAATTAACCAACAAAAGTTTAGGAAACTGAATTTGGATTATCTCATGTATTTTCTCTTAATTGCTTGCTTTTTTAATTTTCAGACTATTTCAAAGCCAGTCAAGGATGCTTCTGAGCTCCCAAAGTGGAACTACGATGGATCAAGTACTGGACAAGCACCTGGAGAAGACAGTGAAGTCATTCTATAGTAAGATCAGCAACTGATTTTTTTTCTTTTTCAAAGAATTTTCCTTTCTTTCTTTTATTCCTTATTTTTATTTTTAGAAAATCTCTTCCTTCTATTTTTCCCTGTTCTAAAGCTAACTTCAATCATTTAACCTTCAGTCCTCAGGCAATATTCAAAGACCCTTTCCGTGGTGGTAACAACATCTTGGTGAGTTGTTTAGCAAACAATACTGATTCATGACGTTTTACTGAATCTTTGATCTCATTGGTTTGAAGTTTGGTGTGTTTATGTAAATTGAAACAGGTTATCTGTGATGCCTACACACCAGCTGGAGTGCCAATTCCTACAAACAAACGCCATAAAGCTGCTCAGATCTTTAGCGACCCAAGAGTTGCAGCTCAAGTTCCATGGTAACTTTAAATTTGTCTGCCTCACTTTTCTAGTTTTATGTACCGTGTGGCTATTCTTCTGCATTATTTTGGTGGGGTTTCTAAAACCAAGAGAACACCAACTGTTCCCTTTGAACATTCCAACAACAATAATATGCTTATAGTTCATTTATTATGTAAAACCTCATTAACAAACTTCCAGGAAAATGAATTTAGTAAGACATTGTGTTTCCTTGCAAATAAATGCCAGGCTGTAAAGCCTACTTCTTATACTCTTTTAACAACAACAACAATATACCCGGTGTAATTCCAAAAGTGCTGTTTGGGAAGGGTAGTGTATACACAGACCTGTTTCTTTTACTCTTTTAACTGTTCCGGAGAAAGAACTATCTTTTAGCTGTTGGATGATAACATAATGAAACAATCGTGTCTTGATGTTAGCAAGATCCTTTTTTCTCTCCCTGAAATGGGATCAAAAGAGTATATATTGTTATTTGGTGTCATGTTGCTTCCCAGTTTTTGAATTTTAATATGATATTGCTAATGTTGTCTAGCACTTGGTGTTGACTAGGTTTGGAATAGAACAAGAGTACACCTTACTCCAGCCAAATGTAAACTGGCCCTTAGGTTGGCCTGTTGGAGGCTACCCTGGACCTCAGGTAATTGTTTTGCACAAAAGAATGGTACACAGCTCAAAAATCATCCAGCACAAATGCAATCCTAATGATGCTGTAAAATCTGTTCAATTTAATTAACTGTCGGACAACTATTTATCTCTGTGGAAACTTTAGGGTCCTTACTACTGTGGTGCTGGAGCGGAAAAGTCATTTGGCCGAGATATATCAGATGCTCACTACAAGGCTTGCCTGTATGCTGGAATTAACATTAGTGGTACCAACGGAGAGGTTATGCCAGGACAGGTACCGTTTCCATCACTTCTCTAGTACAATAAAATCACTGTCACTTATAGTACTCTAATTGGAGGATCAACTTAATTGTTTCAGTGGGAATTTCAAGTAGGTCCTAGTGTTGGAATTGAAGGTGGAGATCATATCTGGTGTGCTAGATACCTCCTCGAGGTAATTTATCTTCCCAAATCTGCATAAATGTCCTTTGCAGGTAAGGGCATCTGGCAAGCATATCATCCTAATTCAACTAACAATACTGGAATACCTAATCAACACAGCTCTAGGTCCCAGCTGTGGGGATTAAGGGAATATTTTTCTAGTGGCATGAAATGAGCGATTTATTACCTAAATTAGTTCCTTTGACTGTTGCTGTGGTTTATGTCCTTCTGTATTTGAAGTGGTTGCTGAACTAAGAAATCAGATTACTCATTCTTCTTTTTCATTCCTTGATCTAACAGAGAATTACTGAACAAGCAGGAGTTATCCTCTCACTCGATCCAAAACCAATTGAGGTGATCTAAAATTCTTTATGATTTTTTTGTTATTCAAATTAAGTACAATTATGAAACTCCATTTTTTCTTCTCTGGTCCTGGTATTCACAGGGTGACTGGAACGGTGCAGGATGCCACACTAACTACAGGTAGCTCCTTTTTTCAAGAGAGAAACTAGGAAATCTAAAAGATAAAATTTGGGATATGAATCTGTCAAGACAGAAATCACTTGCTCAATATGTGGTAGTTGCTACAGCTACGAATTAGTTGCAAGTGACTTTCACGATTCATCATTTTGTTTCATGTTGTTTCTTTCCTCAAGTTCTTGTTTCTCTGTTTAACCATTCCCCCTCTCCGTTTTTTCATTTTTCCAGTTTAGCAATTTTATCTTCTGAAAATCAATGTATGGTTTCCATAGTAAAACTCCTTTGAAGGATTCACATACTAGATATTCATGGTTTGTTGTTTGCAGTACACTGAGTATGAGAGAAGAGGGAGGCTTTGAAGTAATAAAGAAAGCAATTCTGAATCTATCCCTTCGCCACAAGGAACATATAAGTGCTTATGGAGAAGGAAATGAGAGAAGGTTGACCGGAAAGCATGAAACTGCTAGTATTGACCAATTTTCATGGGTATGCCTGCTGCTGATCTTTCCTTCACTTGTACATTAATAGCCTGTACCAATTGTCCTCATTCCTGCATGATTTTCTAAATATGCAGGGAGTTGCTAACCGTGGTTGCTCAATCCGTGTGGGGCGTGACACAGAGAAGGAAGGCAAAGGTAAGTTTCTGCTTTATTAGAGGAGTAACATTAATATCCTTTAGTTTTCTATGCAATGATGAAAAATGTAGCTTATCTTGCGGACCACTTTTATCAACATACATTTAGCATACAAAGAAAGTTAAAATACTGGATCTCAAAATAAAAAGAGATGAATTAACTCTATTCTGAACAGTTATGCATGATCCATGTATCACTGTTTCTCATGGCCTATTAAAGAATTTACAACTATTTAGCTAAACACTTTGGCCTTGGTGTTGATGGTCCTTCTGATGCTGTTTATTTCTCCTTTTTTTGTTTCTGGGGTCGGTGGGTGCAGGTTATTTGGAAGACCGTCGCCCAGCTTCAAACATGGACCCCTATGTTGTGACCGGATTACTTGCCGAAACTACTATACTGTGGGAGCCAACCCTTGAGGCTGAAGCTCTTGCTGCCCAAAAGATCTCATTGAAGGTTTAGAGTATTTGAGGGGAAATTGTTTTCATAATAATCCTCTTAGAATTTATGAGATAAGTGCTGAAACTTGTACCTTGTTGAGGTTCCCTTATTTGGGAAATTCTTGTAAAGGAACCAAAATTTACCAGTTCATCCTAGAAAATAGGTTCCTTAAGACATGAAACTACTTTGGAGTTGAGGTGTAATTGTTGGACTACTTTGAACATCTTTACCTTTCTTTTCTCCAGATGAATCCATTTCCCTGAAATTCCAATTGGTGTGATATTTCCGAATTAAATCTTTGAACACATAATCAGTATCTACACTTCAGTTTCAAACTAGCTAGTTAAGTTACTTATATGATATTATCTTCTGTCTGCTATGTTCAAGTTCAGGTTCTTTAGAGAATTCATCATAATAGTTTATTGCTTGTTGGCCATCAATCTGCCACGACTCTCGTCCTTTATCTGGATAACTCGGTTGTTTTTCAACAGAGAAATTTATGTTACATGGACTTGAATATATGTGTATCCAGCAAGCCATTTTCCAGAACTTTGTACTTGATGTGCAAAGTAAATGAAGATTCCAAGTGAAAAAAAGAAGATGCATTATCTCATATCTTGTCTTTTCTTTAGAATGTTTATCAAGCCAAAGTGATTCCTTTCCTCTATCAGGATGCTACTGAAAGTTAGTAAAAGGGATTCTTTTCATTTCTTTGGATTCAAGAAAAGTGGAGAAAAAGCTACAAGCTGTCAAAGTTCTCTGTATAAAGAATGGAACAATCATGGCTTTATATACATATATGCATTCAGTATTGAAATCACAAAAGGGATTGATTCAATAAAACTTCCCCCTTTGCTTTTTGTCAAAGCTAAACTAGTCAGGCCATGGCTTCAGGGGCAGGCAAATCAGCAGCCTTTATGCTTTTAGTCCTTAATGTTTTCCTTTACTTCATTGTTGCTGTAATTTCTGGCTGGGCTGTCAATCATGCCATAGTGAGGTCCGAAGAAACAGGTACTTTCATCGACCCTTTCTCTTTGTTTTGTCATTCAGAGCACCGTCCTGTCAAGGTAAAAGTTGTTTCCACAACATGTTTTACATAAAAAAGGCGTCACATCGATGGCTTCTAATGTGATGAAAAATATTTGCAGCATCAAGTCTGTCAATCCCAGCTAAGATCTTTCCTATATTCTTTCCTTTTGGGAATATGGCAACTGGTTTTCTCATCATATTTTCACTTATTGCTGGAGTTGTGGGCTTCATTTCCTCACTCACTGGAATTAACAATGTGATACAATGGAATGTACCAAATTTACATGCAGCTGCTTTCTCTTCTCTCACCACTTGGCTACTCACTTTACTTGCTATGGGGTAAATAATATTCCCTCCGTTCCTTTTTACCTGTCACAGTTTCCTTTTTGAGAGAAACGATATGAACTTTGACTAATATTTTAAAATGTATTTTTTCATCATATTGATATGAAGAAGAATTGTAATTTATAGTACTTTTCGTATAAGATTTTAAAATATCGAATTAATGTAATCTAATTTAGCTATGAAAGTTAGTCAAATTGACTTTCGAAAAGCGCAACATGACAACTAAAGTAGAACAGAAGGAGTACCACTTTTGTATGTAATTTAGACATATTTTCTTGATTTGATAATTATATATGACATAAAAATTTCAGAGTAAGAAAAAATAAAAAGAAATGTGTTTTTTTTAAAAAAAAATTATATTTGTGACTGCAGGTTGGCTTGTAAGGAGATTAATAAGGGGTGGAGTGACTCAAACTTGGTAAGTTTATATACTTTTTTTTTGAGTTAATATCTCAGATGGTCACTCAGCTTTGAATAATTCACTCAGAAAGTCACTCAACTTTTAGTTGTTCACTCAGAAAGTCACTCAACTTTGTTTTATAACTCAAAAGTCACTCAACTATTAATATTTTACTTAGAAAGTCACCCAACTATTAATATTTCACCTAAAAAGTCACTCAAACAATTTAAATAGTTTTTTCATTAGATTTTATTGAAATCTAATTTTTATTTTAAACTACTTTTTAAGAAATAATAAGATATCTATTTTAAATAATTGGAATGGGTTAATAAGATAATTAAATAGATATCTTATTATTTCTTAAAAAGTAGTTTAAAATTAAAATTAGATTTCAATAAAATTTAATGAAAAAACTATTTAAATTGTTTGAGTGACTTTTTAGGTGAAATATTAATAGTTGGGTGACTTTCTAAGTAAAATATTAATAGTTGAGTGACTTTTGTGTTATAAAACAAAGTTGAGTGACTTTCTGAGTGAACAACTGAAAGTTGAGTGACTTTCTGAGTGAACTATTCAAAGTTGAGTGACCATATGAGATATTATCTCCTTTTTTTTTATAGTCAAAAAGGAGTCAATTGAGGCGGAGCCAATATTTGAGTTGCTGATTCTAAATTCGAGTGAATCGATTGCAATATAAAATGCTTAAATTTGATTTACAATATTTTGTAGAGGACCTTGGAGACCTTGTTGATAATATTAGGTGGGACACAAATGTTTTGCACTGTTGCAATTCATGCTGGAATTGAAGAAGTTGTTACACGAGACGTTTAAGCAAAGGAAGAATTTGAGAATTTTTACAATTTATTTATGTAACAAAAAATTTTTTTTTTTTTCTTTCCCCTATCATTTTACTCACTTTTAAGTTTTATTTTAATGTGTGTATAGTAAATTCTTTTTTTTTTGGTTGTCTTTTTCTTGATGGACTTTGTAAATATATGATATGTGGTGTTGTTGGATTTTAATTGATTTGTACAGAACTCTGTTATTTGCTGGTTTCCTACTATTTTTTATGTTAGAATAATTGCGGAGCAAGAATAACGAATTGTGTATTTTAATACCATTGAAGAATTGTTGAATTTGCCATTAAAAGAATCGCCTTGAATCGAATTTTAAATTTCTTAAAACTAAAGTATTTTTTACCAATTAAATATCTTAATTACGCGTGTCAAATCTTTTTCGTATTGTGGAAATTTGTCAAGAGAAGAACCATTGAAAATTATGCTACATCTCTCTTCTTTATACATTTTTATATCAAATTATAAAGAGAAAAGACAAAAAAGCCCCCTCGAATTTGGTCGGACAACTTACTTTAACACTTAAACTATACGGACGTTTAAATACACCCTTAATATCTTTGAAGTGAATTAAATACAACCTTAAGGGATGACGTGGCAAAGAGAGTGAGTTCACTCACCTAATAGCGTGTGAAGGAGTTAAAAAAGAAAAAAAAGTTATAAAATCATGCACATGACATTTTTTTATAGGTCAATATATAATTAATATTTTAATTATTATTTTCTTGATATATTAACTTTTATTAAAATATATGAATTTTCTTATTGACCCATAAAAGCTTTTTAATTTTTTCTCTCTTTATTTTATTGTCTTCCCCAATATAGCTTCTTCTCCATTGAAGCATCATTTTTTCTTTCATCTTCATCTTCAACTCTATCAACTACCTCAATTTCACCATCTCTTTAGTAATCCAAAAGACCCAACACCAACATCTTATTATTGACGTCAATTTCACACATATAAATTTTGTCAATTTTCACCGGAGCTAAGAAGCTTGCTGGTTCGCCGGACTTTGCGGAGGTAGAATCAGTGATTTTTTCACTTTCTAAATTCGTCGAAGACGAGGTGACAGATCGGAGGCAACGATGGTAGATTTTTGTCTCTCCGGCGTTGGAGGTTCACCGAATAAGACAAAGAAAAAAAAAAGGAGGTGGGACCTGATTGTTGTTGTTTTGTTGCTTCATCTAAGAGCTTTGAAGCTCACAGTTAATGATGTTTTAAGGAAGAGAAGAGAGTGATGTCGAAGTGGTGGTTTGGTTGGGGTTTTGGGGAATCTGGTGATGGAGCTTCTGCAGTGATTTGAGAGTTACGACGAAAGGAGTTTGGGTTATGGAGCTCGTTGGAAAATATGAAGAGGAAAAAAATGAACAATGAAGATCTAGAAATGGTGAAGAAGAAGGAAGAAGAAAAAAGTGAAGGAGGTGGGTGGGGGTTGGGTATGGGGGGAAAATAAAAATGGGTCCACATTTTAAATTTTAATTTTAGAAAATGTATTTTTAATTAATTAATTAGTATAAATTAATTTTAAGAAGTGTTAAAGAAAAATGGTGAAAATAATTAATAAAAAAAATAATTAATGACGTGGTACTAACATGGCTATGTTGTGACACTTACTTGGCTATGATGTGGTAAGTGAGAGTTGTATAATAATATCAGGGTGACTTTTAATTCACTTCAAAGATGTTAAGGGGAGTGTTTAAACACTCGTGTAGTTTAAGTGCTAAAGTAAGTTGTCTGACCAAGTTCAGGAGTTTTTTTTATGTCTTTTCTCAATTATAAATGGATAATACATCAATATATTTTTTTTAACTTACTTCAGTTGGTATCTATGCCCTTCAAAATTTTGAATGTGTATAAGTAAACATTTAAATTTGTATATTGAATAAGTAGATACACGCGTTCTATGTGACATAATACATGCATGACGCCACGTAGATACAAATTGTCACGTAGAACGCCACGTAGGACGCAAAGACACATATGTCTATTTGTTCAACTTTATACAGATTTAAGTGTTTACTTATGAATACCTAAAATTAGAAGGCATGAAAGGGTACATATATGTATTATATCTTTATTTAATTTTGTATAGTTTAAAAATATTTTTCACCTTTTCCTAGGGCTGCATATCGATCGGTTTGTTTGGTTTTGAAGTTTATCGGTTTGCCTTATTGGTTATGGGTTTGTAGAGATGCTAAACCATTATAGAACCATTAAGATATTGACTTATTGGTTATTGGTTTATCGGTTATCGGTTTAACCGTTAACATTTGACACAAAAAAAGGTTTGAAAATCACTTAGAAACAAGTTAACAAACCAAATGAATCATGCACATAAGTTTACAAATTTCATCTTGCTCAAAAGCAAACACTTTTACATTGTAGAATAACCAAGAGTTTGAGACAACCAAAAATAAAAGTAGGAAACTAAACTCTAAGTCAAGAACTTTATCTACAAAATAATATAAATAAAATTATTTAATTTACTATCGGGTTATCGGTTAATCCATTAAGAAAAAATCTCAAACCGTTAAGAACCAATAACCCGATAACAAAAAAAATCAAAACTATTATCAAAACCGTTAAACCAATAACCCATTACTGATAAACTAATAACTTTTTTTTGATTTGAATTATGAGTTTCGGTTCGATTTTGAACCACCCTACTTTTCCCTATTAAAATCATAAGCTCTAATAAGATTGAGGACCAAAGTTGCAACTAATTCCACCAGAAAAAAGAACCCATAAAACATTCCAATTGGAACCAAAAGGAAGAATTAAAAAAAAAAAATACAAATTTCCTTAAATTCTCATCCCTGTAATCTCTTCCTCCTCATCACATCACCCATGAATGCTAATTTCCTCCACAAATACCCATCTCTAACACCAACACTTTCTTCAATCCATGCCTTCACACCTAAGAATCACTTCACTCCAAACCTAAGAACAGAGCCCCTTTATTTGCATCATCAACCAAAAAAATCAAGAATCATTATTAGTTGTGCAGCAAATAGTGATGGTGTTAAGGGTGCAGTGAACTGGGCAGAAATTCTTGAAAAATGGTCGCCAAAAAACTTTCTTGGAGCTGATAACCTGTTTAGAGCTATATCTGGAGCTACTGCTAGTCCCATTGCTCAGTACATACCTGCTCCGTTCACTTTTGTGCACTCTGTTGACCCAAGAATCAAATTGGTATAAAGTTTTTGTCTTTTTTGAGGTTTTCAGTGTGAAAAGTGTTGAACTTGTTAAATTTGATTGTTGGGGGTTTTCTGTTTTGTTTTTGTAGTTTTCAGTTTTTTGGGGTTGTTTCTGAAGTGTACAATATGTTTCAGTAATTGGGTTTTCTTGTTTAGCTGTGTGTGTGTCCATGGGTTGTTTCTGATTGTATTGTGTGGTTGAATAATTGGGTTTGCTTGTATAACTGTGCTAAAGATTAAAAAAGACCATAAAAGGAAAATGTTTAATTCATCAGAGCAGTTTGTGAATAATGTTATACATGTTTTTCACTATGCTAAGTAGAGCTGCAATTTGTGAACTTTACTGCTCTGCTTTGATGTCCTTAAAATGCATTTCTCGGTTTTAGCAATTGAATTAATATACTCTCATTGTCCGTTCTTTATTGGTATAGTGTTAAAATTGGTGAACCCTGATCATGGGAATCCTAATATCAGTTTTTTCTTTTAAGTAATGAAAGATTTTTAGCCGGCCCCAACTTGTTTGAGAGTGAGATGCAGTTGTGGTTGTAATGCAAAATTCTATAAATACTTGCACTAATTTCAGATTTTTTAATTGTTATTTGCTTACCATAGTTCCAGACTCGAGGGTGTATAATCAAAAAGGGCTTAACATTCTACAGAGGAAGTTAATTTAAGAAATGTGACGGAGCTAGGTTGGTGGTCGAGGGGTTAATATAATTGCTTGATAGACATTGGGGTCATCTTTTGCTGCAGGAAGTGGTTGGAGTATATCCCTTGTAAAGCTTCATGTTTTGCCCATAGCATAATGGAATATTTATAATCAGACTGCTCAAGTATTGTGGCATCTGTTTTCCACGAGTTCTACAAGCATTATGCTTGGCATTTATTGCTTTCTTCTTCACTAAGAGAGGTCATGTTAGAGTGTTAAAAGAAAGGTTGTTTTATACTTCCTTTCATCCACTATGTAATCTGTTCTGTAGTTAAAGACTGATTTTACTTTGGATTTATTTCTTGGTTATGCAGGCATGGCTCTTTACTCTGGTTATTTTACCGGCAAAATCAAATGTAGCCTTGCGTTTGTCATTGGTTGTGTACTTAGCTATACTATCTATTTTGGTTCAGCCTGCACAAGTGTGGAAGGTAAGTTTGGCCTTGAATCTTAATGAATTTCATGCTTCAAATTGTTTTTCTTCTATTTCTGATGACTTATGGGGCATTTGCCTTGTGTGTTTCACTATAAATTTTCCAATGCTTGAGAGTTACCTTGTTGATTGTCTAATATGGTTACAGGATCAACTGGGGAGAGTCACACTACTGTCCGGGATCTTATTTATAATGTTGGGCCTAAGCACTGACAGTGCACCTTCCCTCATCTCTTCAAGAGCTCCCCCACCTTCAATGATGGGTTTACCACCTTTTCCTGCGTCTTTGGAAGGTTATAAATATGTAATCTTGAAGCTGGGGCCATTACAACTCACCAGAAAAGGCTTATCTACCGCTACTACTTCAGCATGTTTAACCTTCACTGTGAGTAGTGACTTGCCCTTTGTTGTCGAGTTGACATAGCAAACTAGTTCTGTATTCCTTCTAGCAGCATCAAGGTACACTTTTCAAATAAAAACGAATGGTTTCTTTCTTAATCATTTAAAGAAGTGGCTGCTTTCTCATCTAGTTAATGTTAACTAGTTTCTGTCAGTTAATGTTTAAGGTCAAGCTTGAAGATCTTCCACCTTTAATCTAACATTCTTTAATGCAGGTTTAAGAAGAAAATTGCAGTCTCATTATTCTGTTTAAGTCATCTTGTATAAAATTCAGAATTTGTTGAATCTTTTGAATTTCTTGGTGAAGTCATTGGAAGTCTTAGAAGTAATATAAACCTATGGACCGAACTATTTGAGCAGTGAATTTTCTGTGTTTGAGAAAGCTGTACAAGGAGTTGACAATTAGAGAAATTCATTCCTGAATACATTATCTCCTCTAGATTCCAATATTCTGTTCTCTCCTGAACTTAAGGAACAATCAACATCAAGTGACTGGAGGCTTGTTTGAATTTAACTCTCAGTAACACTCTGATTCTAATTTAGTTCTCGTTTGATTAAAGATCTTCCAAAGTGCAAGTGTATTCCTATCAACCACAGCACCGGAGCAGATAGCTTTTGCTTTGCGGTGGTTTATATCCCCTTTGGCCAACCTTGGTGTCCCTGTTGCTGAAGTTATCCTTACTCTCCTGCTCTCCTTGAGATTTATCAATCTAGTGTTTGATGAGGTGACTAACTGTTATTACTTTGTATTTTGGAGTTATTATTATGTAGAATGCACCGATTATAGTCGAGAATAGTTTGAAAATTCTTAACAAGAAAAAAGAAAAAAGAAAAAAGGGAACAGTTTTAAATTTCTGTTTCTTTTTGGTCATAATTCTGGCAGGTCCGAAATGTTGCTCTTGGTATTGTATCTCGTAGGATTAATTGGCAGCAGATGACAATGTTGGAGACGATAGATGGTTAGTGTATCATTCAAGAGAACCTATTTCATTGCATTTTAAAAAATTGAATGATTCACCGATAACACTTCTTTTCAAAGTTCTTTTGTTTGTGAAGAGTTTTCTTTAGTGCACTCCAACTGAGTAAGTCAGTTACTATGTTAATACTATACACAGAAGATAACAGGATCTCGTATTAGTTCAACTCTTTTCCCTAATTATTTCAATTGCCTTGCAAATGATGAAGTACATATGATGCTGTTCCAGTGTTGTTACCGTTTCTCAAATACTGAAAAATGTCTGCTTGGTTTATGTGCCAAGAAACGCAAATCCTTTCATGCTGTTCCATTCTTAAATTTGTGAAACCCTCATCTTTTCCCTACTGTGATTTTATCCTAAAGCTACTGCTTTCTGCTCTCTAAGATACCAAATTTGATCTCTTGCAGTTTTCTTCACATATATTCATCGGATATTCAGAAATATTTTTGTTCACGCAGAGCAGATATCTCAGGTGTGATTTATAACATGATGTCTTATTTTAGCATTTATCTAGCTGTTCCTTCTTAGTGCGTTTTGGGTTTTTGTTTTGCTTCAAATTGGTGGTTTTTTCTCATTCTCTCTGTACTCTACAAGAGAGTCACTATTAAATGTTTCATTCTGCACTGTACAAATATGAAAGTATAGTTGCAAAAATAAAATAAACAAATATCAGTATGTGGAATGGGACAAACTTCATAGCGAAATGAAGCAACATTGTGAGTTGAAATATGGACATTTTATAGTGGTCTGACCATCAATACCAGCAACAGTTTATTGAAACTGAATTATGAGTGCTTAAGCTACTTTTTCTTTGAGATTGAGTGCTTAAGATGCTTAAAGTCCTAGAAACAGATTTGAACTCTAGGCATTGTTAAGAGGCTAGAACAAAATAATGTGATTCCAATTCATATACTTTGCAAGCCCTACAAAATCAGATATCTTTATGTCTAATGCATTTAAATTAACCGGGGACATGTAGATCTAATATAGGATAAAAACCATAAGCCACGGAGTTTGCACTTAACTGAGTTGATTCAATGCTGATGGATGTAGAACATTAGTTCACTGCATTATATTAGTAATTTGATTGTAGCATCTTGTGGTTGTGTTTGTTATTTCCTGAGAACAGAATAAATCTGTTTGTCTATTAAGTTGTAGTTTTTCTTTCTTTAGGTTGTATTAGATTTTACTATTATGCACTATTCTAAATCTTTCTGTTTCTTGTAGGCAATGATTGTTAGAGGTTTTCGAGGGGACAGTACCACTCACAAAATATTCTTGTCAGCAGACTCATCTAGTGGAGTTGCAAATTATATTTCCATATCATGCCTTGTTGGTCTAATAGCCTTAGTCACTTTGCCCAAGTACCTTATACAATAAAAACATGACTAGTCTGAAAAAAGATGCATTGCTTGACCTTTTAACCTTCAACTATCTTAACCTCCAAAACAGCGAATAACACTTCTCTTCAGACTTTTTTCTCTTCTTCTTCCTCCACATTCACTCTTTTTCTAGAAGAAAATTGGATTCTTTCCTAGCAGATGTCCATGAAGAAGAAAACTGGTCGAATCAATTTCCTTTATCAATTGAAAGTGGCGGACCAATAACTATCCTAACCTCAAAAGTGGGCTGCTTGCTCTCTCCCTTTTTCTGTGATGAGCATTGAAGTCGTTACTGACATGGCAGCTGCATGAGATGGCTATGGAAGTATTTGGACCTGGTTTCCCATTATGTAAAGGTGATCAAAACTTACATTATCTGGATGAACAAGTTACTTCTCCTGGAATCTCAATGTGATGTTCCGGATTTTCTCTGTATCAGGAGATGGGATTTTTAAACAAGTTTCGCTCAAGAGAAGCGAACTGGTGATTACAACTTACAAACAGTATTAGTCATTTAAGAAAATCATCA
Organism: Solanum appendiculatum; assembly: GCA_018342035.1. Classification (NCBI taxonomy): domain Eukaryota; kingdom Viridiplantae; phylum Streptophyta; class Magnoliopsida; order Solanales; family Solanaceae; genus Solanum; species Solanum appendiculatum. The sequence continues at coordinate 152,204 of JAGDQO010001005.1, forward strand.
GATCCTTGTGTAATCAGTGGTAACTGCGTGTTGCAAAATTATGAGCTTCTGCCTGGGATGACAAAAACTTTCAAGTGTTGTGCAACATGATTCAGTTGACATTTTTTTTTATGTAAAGGCACCATTGAAATGTTGTCTGTATACAGTATAGAATCTATACTTGAAATGCAGGGAACTTTTGGTTTCTGAAAAAAGGAATAGAATCAGATTGGTATTCTTCTTTTGCCTAATGAATACAAAAAAGATTCAATTTTGATTGAAGTACTTTTAGCTAGAAATTGACGTTTAGATAGGAAGGTATGGAGGTCGGATTAGAGTAGAAGGGTAGTAAGTAGTTAAGTGTTATCTTGTTTTTTGCTGTGATCAGGTTTGGTGGAAGTGAGGAGCTCCGTGTAAGTCGTAGTATTACATTTATTCGTGTATTTTCTTGCTTTTGATATATGTTACCTTCTATTGTTTATTGTGTTTCAAGATATATGACACTATTTCGCTATTCATATGTTGTTGTTCCTTGTCTGGATGTTATGTAGTGTTTTCCTTGTTAGTTGTCATGTTTTCACTGTCATTTCCCTTCTTTAATAACTATTATGATTGTTGTACTTGAGCCGAGGGTATTTTGAAAATCCTTCGGCCTTCTCTACCTCCACGAGTAAGGAAAATTTGTAATATACATTATATAAATAAATTGTAGAGAAAAATGCTTCCTAACATGATTCCTCTAATATCCTAAATTCAAATCAGATATAACAAAGAAGTCGAAGAAACTGAGCAAAAAACAAAGGTGATTAGAATAAAATTGAGTTTAACTTATTGAGAAAGAGAAAAAAATACAATAGGCTCGTTTGATCATGCAATTTTGACTTCAAATTTAAGATTTTGATTTGACATTTGTGTGTATTTATGACATTTGAACAAAATTTCAATTTCAATTTTATTTTTTTTATTTCAAATCAAAGTTCACCTTAAAGGTATAATTCCAATTTCAAGTTTAGGATTTTAATTTTTTTAAATTTAAAACTTAATCCATAAATTTATATTTTACAAAAATATTCATAATTTTAATTTTTGTAAAAATAAATAAATAATCATACTCAATGTGAAGTGATTCTTTGTACCATGTGGGAGAATTATATTGAAGCATATCTAGTTACTACTATTGTTGATTTATTGAATAAGTGAATCTTTATTAAATGGGAAAATGGTTTGAAATATATCTGAACTTTGATCGAAATTGCTGTAACAATCCCAAACTTTGGGCAGGACCTATTACCCCCTGCAATTTTTAATAGTGTATTTTAAAGATATATAGGTGCCCACGTGGACATCATAAATATTGCATCATTATAAATAGTAACTTGTCCAGCTGAACACTCATATATCTTTAAAATACACTATTAAATAGTGCAGGGGGGTAATAGGTCCTGCCCAAAGTTTGGGATTGTTACAACAATTTCGGTCAAAGTTCGGATATATTTCAAACCTTTTTTCCCTTATTAAATTGTGTGTATTTGAAAGTTTATAATAACAAGTAATATCATGTATTTACTTATAAAAGAAACATGAAGATATGTGACACACCAACTTAGGGATGCAACTAGCACATGGTGCCACACTTGACCCTGAGCCGTGAGTCAACCCTTGCTGGACAACTATCCTACCAGCATAATACCATCTATGAAATTAAGAAAACAAACAAATATGATGTGTAGGCCGTTGATGCCACCATGATATCTATAATCAAGTAAAGTTGTATAGGCTGTTGTGACCACCATGATATCTAGAAATGTATAATTTAAACATACATAATCATATACAATCAAGACAAACAACTGTTTTCTAAATGGACAAAACAACAAGGTCAACAAAATTGACAGCGCACATCTATACAACCCAAAGTCTTTAAGCCTCTAAATTTGGCTCGAAGAAGGGGAATCGACTAATCTGTTGGAACTTGACTAAGGAGACCAATGTACTTGTCTATCATGACCTGCAGAATGCAACGACACCAAGCAATGAGGCGTCAGTACGAGATTATGTATCGAGCATGTAAGGCGAGATAATAACTAAGTAAGAATTATAAAGTACTGAAGGCGACCAATCAAAGAGTCAAAGATAACCTCAGCAACTACCTACCCCTGAATCTAAGCATACCAAAAATAATCAAACAACAACCTAATCGAGCCTCCATAAGTCCGACAGGTAAAAACAACAAATTTGATTCCATATAAGCTCAAAAAGCGTCAATTTAGTTTATATATCTCTATTGATAGTCCTTAGCCTCGTAGGCAGTTATTACATCTCAATAGCCCTTCAGGCACTCTACATATAGCTCTGAAGACCATCGTTATGTCCAGTAGCCCATTAGACACTTTTTATACCATAATAGCCCCATAGGCATCACATATCCCTCTGAGATATAAATATAGCCTTATGAGCATCAACATATAGCCCTCATAGGTAATCAAGTGACCTATAAGTGAACAAGCTTCAATATAACTCTATGGGTAATTATAATAGCCTATTGGCTTCATATTAGCCCCGAAGGAAATAAAAATAACCCGTAGGCTTTCACTTATTTCAATAGCCCCTTAGACAAGTTATACATAGCACTGTAAGCGAAGGTCACATTTCTACAACTAATCACAGTAGCTCGGAAGGCAACAACATACTATCAAATAGCCCGAAGGCAAGCAATATGGCTATAAGCAACTTATATAATCATTACACCTTACCTAAATATGGAATCACTAGAATATATGTCCCAGCAAGGAATGCCTATATTAATTACAATAACTAATCCAATGGAATAAGACTACGATAACTAGCTATATCTTTCCTAAGCCTTCTGGGCTTCTATAGGTGTATTTGAGCCTTTTGGGCTCTATAACTTCACCTCAAGCACACAAGACTCTACCAAGGGTCAGTATTGCTGTAATGATCTGATTGGTCATTTTTTGTATTTTCGTGAAATTTATTATTTTACCCCTCTCAATTTTGACCCTGAGTTATTTTTGTTTGAGTTTGGAAAGTTGGTTTCAAACCTTGAGTAAAAACTTATGAATTTATGTAAGTTTTGAGTTTGAAAGGCTTAAGTTGCTTAAAAATAGTTTTTGGAGTCCTTTGAAGTTTCGAGTGTCGGAATGAAATTTCGTCGATTCCATTAGTTTTGGAATGCAAAAATTGGTCTATGAGAGTTGTCAATTTCAGATTCGAAGTCGTTTTGAGGATTTGAGGTCCTAAGTTGTGAAATTGTGAAAATTTAGCCTTTGAATTGACTTTGGCCAACATTCGAGGTTCGAATGCCCGGATCGAAATTTCAAGAGTTCCGTTGGATTCGGAGGATGATTTTAGGCCTAGGTGAGGTCTTGGTTGATTTTTGTGAGGTCCCGAGCTTGTTTTAGCCTTTTTGGCGTTGAGTTAGTTTCTTGTGATTTTCACGAATGTCGGGTCACTCAGATTCGTGTTTTGACGGTTTCATTGAGTCCGGAATGTCGAGTATAATTGATTTACATGTGTGATTGATGTGTACGGGGCTCCAAACTAATCTCGAGGGTCCTTTCGAAAGATTCTATGCTTGTCTGTTTTGTTGTTTTCTGGTTCTGGTGCATGACCATTTTGGTCATCGCGATCGCGTGGATCTTGCCATGATCGCGATGGTCAATTTTAATGAGTTGGTTATTTTATTCATCGCGATCGAGTGACTTTGTGTCGCGATCGCGATGAGCATCTAAGACCTAGGCAGAATGTTTTTCCTAAAATCAGGGTTTCAACCCCATTTCACCATTTTTGAGTTTTGGGAGCTTTGGGGTGGCGATTTAGACCTGATTTTCGAAGTAAAATTTTTGGGTAACGATTCTTAACTCTAAATCTTCAATTACCCATTATTATATTGGAGTTTATTTGTTCAAATCAAGATTTTGGATTGATAGATTGAGGGTTTGACATGAACTTTAGTTTTTGAAGTAAAATTGGGATTGTGAATTGATTTCAAATTCTTTTTTCAAAATGATTTTCACTAATGAGTTCCTAAGGCCTTAAAACATGATTTTCAAGTATTGATTTTCGAATTCAAACCTTACTTTCGGAATTGAATTTTGTGTTGATTGACTCATTTTTTAAAGAGTTGATGTGGATATTGTTGTTTCCAGAAATTTATTGTGAATACTTGATTGTTATAGATTGTGTGACTTCGGAAGTGATTTGGAAGGGGAAAACTCAAGCTTCAGATTGACTAATTGATTGTTTTTAAGGCAAGTGATCTCTTAAACTTTGTAATCTAGTAGAATTGTTTACTTCTCTTCATTGTATGTGAGTTGAGGAGTAATCGGGATTGAGGTGAAGGATTATTGTTCCACTTGATTATTGTTAACTAATAAAAGAAGGAGAAAAAACGAAAAGGCTTCTTGATGAATGCCTTGTTGTGTTCCCTAATTGATTGATTGATGATATGCTTGATAGCATGAAAGTGAACTTGAAATGACTTAAATTGCTTAAATCATTGTCTCTCCCATGTGGTGTGATATTGCTTGTGTGCATTGATTGTTGGCCACCGTGATGGGACATGTGATAGTTTGTGATGTTGAGGTCACTTCCAGCTAGTGATTGATATAAAGCCGAGGTTATTTTCGGTTAGTGATTGATATAAAGCCGAGGTCATTTTCGGCAAGTGATGTGATTGATTCATTTTGATGCTTATGAGTAACTGACTTGTTAATTGTGATTGATGTGCGTGATACTTGTGAATGACCCACTTGATACTTGAGATTGACTTACTGATTCATGTTGGTTATCGAATTGTGACTATTGAATTGTGATTATTGAACCTTGTGAGGTGTTTATTGTAGAACTGTTAGATTGAGCTGATTTCTATGCAGATTGTAGTTTGAGGAGGTGCGGTTGGAATGGAAAAGGGTATTCAATTCTAGCTGCTTGCTAGGTAATGTATTGTTGGTACTCACCCCTTGCTTCTACACTTGTGTAAGTTCCAAGCCCGGACTCCTGTGATCTTCTTCTTCTCTTCGGATTTCGAGGCTTGTCAAGGATTTTGAGAGGTAGCTGCTTGTCATCCGACGATTCCTCTTGTTCCTTACTTTATGCTTTGTTCTTTCTGAGAAATAAAGACATTTGAGACTTGTATTTAGCTTTCGAATTATGTATTTACATTAGTTTCTTGTACACGTGATACCTAGGTTTTGGGGTGTTAATAGAATGAATAAGTTTTCTCTCTTTGTCTTGTTCTTGCTTTATCTTTCTGTTCTGTTTTTCTTTGTTTGCGTTGTGTTGATGTTGACTTGTCTTGGTGGGAATAGAAAAGTGTCATCATGTCCATTTTTTTGGATCGTGACAATTGTCAACTTAGGCATAAAGAAATTTCATAAGTGAGTAGACTTCAATATAGATCTGAAGCTTCAATATTGTCTTTCAAGACATTTTATTACTCTTATAAGCAAACTATAGCTTCATAGACAATGCATGCTTGTCAATGTCCTTTTTAGGCAACAACTAAAGGGACATTTATATGTGTATGACTCAAAGGCTTAGTCCCAAATACTAATAGCTGACGAGATAGTCACTATAGGCATCAAACAATCATTTAATTATCAACAAGTAAGGTGGCTTTTTAAGATACATGCACAACAATTTGTATGTCATATCGAAGTATAAGGTCACCAACAAATAAGTGAAATACCTAGCAACTCACCAATATTTAATGACCTTAAGGTAAAACTACAACTCTAATTCGTTTGCTCTACATGCGTCAAAATAACCCAAAAATCCGTAAGCGAGCTATATATTTATAGGCATTGCAATCACATAATTTCAACATCAAACTACTTATTATGCTGTCAATATCAACATGAAATGCTAACTAGTTAATTAAAAAGCCCTTAAGACATTGACAAGGCAACAAGCTATCAATAGCCAATTAAGCGCTGACATTTTATACAAAAAGATTCTTACGTCTCTTTTATCAGGAGACATCATCTAAATAAGACTAATCCTGACAAAAAAGGCTTAACATTATACATACAATGATAACATACCTTTTTCCATCGAATGCACACTGTAATCCTACTTCTGTCCTCACCCCTACGACACTACAATAGGGGTAATCTCAATTAACCAATAAGAATAAGAATTATTATGACAATCAAACAATCGGTATTGATTTCTAGCGTAGATTACTATGTAGGCTTAAGATAGCTATAAATCGATAAAAGATGATTCTCACTTCACGACACATGTACAAAAAACTACTACAAACTAAATATGAAACCAAACCCCTGCTATGACAACCTTCATGGAGTTACACCATACAATCCATGGAAAAAAAACTATACAAAAATGACAAGCAAGGGATTTGAGGTTTAACTCTCTATTTTTCTGTCATGTTCACGAATAAAATAGGAATAAAAATGAAGAAGATGTCATATATCACTTTTCCACCGACCTAGGGGCTCCACTTCCCATCCCTGTTGTGCAATCTAGCAAAAATGTGAATATCTCTCTATTATGAAGTCATATGAATGAACGATTTGATGCGTTAGAAATTAGAATCATAGACCTTCGATTCGATAGGTTGTGGGTCTTCAGACTCTATATGTATTAGGAGAAAAGCTCTGAGACATTTGAGCATAACTTTTTGAAAGTTTACGAAAGTAACTTGCAATAATTTTTGTTGTTTTTTATTTTTCAACTTGCTTGACTTCAAAACATAAAATACGAGCAATTCAACATGACATAACACATACTTCTTAGTATGATAAGTACTCTTAGTTTTGCCCCGAAAGTAATAATTAATTTAAACATCCGAAAGAACGAGGTGTTACACCTAAAATATTACGATACCTTGTTCATAAATTATGATTTGCTCATTTAGAAAGATTGTATAACATATGGTTAAATTTTGATAGTTTTCATAAATTGTCGAGTGAGTTTATGAGAAAAAGGATAAGTTTTGACATGTAAATTGCCCCAAAAATTTTGATCCCAAGTTTTTCAATTTTATAATAAATTTAATTATTTTATTTTATATTGACAATACTGGAGTTTGTTACAAAAATAAATAATAATTACCTACTTTGTGGAATATTTTAGAAGTTTAAATTAAACTAGTCAAATCTTTATATTAATAAATAAAACTTTATACAATATTATCCAAAATATTGTATTTCAAATGCATGCTAATACCTTATTAATTTGAATCAATTCTTTCTAATATAAATAATAGCAATACTATTACTATGTTAACTTAAATGAACTATTTTAAAGTTTTTTATAACACACATGTATAAAAATACAAAGCAACATGAGCTTCTAATCAAAATTTCAGACCAAAATTTTTATCAAATTCATGTCCAATTGCCAAAAAAAAAGCAAACATTGACTTTGATATATTTTTTCACTTTATTTAAATTAGTCAGTTTAAAATCATGATTATGTCAAAAGAATACATTTAAATATGTCTTTTGAGAATTACTTACCCATTATGAAAAGTAAACTATATACTCTTGAGCATTATTCATTTATCGCATATCAATATTAGCGTCTTTGTCAGTCTGATTTTATAATTAGCCGAAAGATGACTCTTGATGGTTGGAAGATTTAGAATGACGATTCTATGTTGCCGAATTTGTAGCAACAACACCTAATTGTTGTTTCTCAAGTTATCACGCTTTATTGATTATAGAATATGAATATAATGATATTGAATTATATTTAATTGTTAGAAAATTGTTGGGGCATTAATCGGGGATATGGTGATTATTTGAAGTTTGGCTTAACATGTTTGGTCGGTATTTTTTATTGGGCATAGTTAGATGGATGAATATATGAGTAGTTAATTGTGGTTTAAGTGGATATATAAAGTTTCCTTTTGGTGTGTTTTATCAAATTTGGTCATTAGTTATGCTTAAATGGATTAATATATACTGTGTTTCTTGATTATGTTATCTTATTATTGTAGTTATTCAAAAAAAATATTTAAAAAGAAAAGTATTTGTATATTTTCCTTTTTTGTGTTTTTGCATGATTTTTAGTTTCTTTGTATTTATATTTCATTATATTCAAAACAAAGAAGTATTGCATTTTTTTCATTTTATATGTTGTATGTTTTCTTGTTGTTCTTTATGTGTCTCTAGTTCGATTTCATGTTTTTCTTTATGTTTATTTTTTCATATTCTCTAGGTATTCTTTATGTGCTTTTACTTTGTTATATAAAAAATCATAGATAAATTTTTTTATTAAAAAACTAGTACCAGTGTTACAAAAACTCCAAAAGTCATGCGACATTTCCACACTAATTCATTTTTGAAAATTATGAGAGTTTTATCATTTCTTTCTCATATTATTTTTAATATTAAATAACTATAAAAAGTAAGGTTTCCCATTTATCATATAATATAAATTTATATTTAAGTTATGTACTAACAAGTAACAACTTTTTTTTAGATCAAGTATCGTTATTATTATAATACACATCATCATGATGATCTACATGGGAATGAGCGTCATGGTGATCGAGTAGAGGCCTGACAAGGAGCTCGAATCGCTATTAGTCGGAGGCAGCTTCAGAAAATGACAAAAATTATCCAGCTTTTCGTCATTCAAGATGCTTTTGAAAATAATATGACAAACTAAACTTGAAAATAATCTGACAAACTAAGCTTGAATTGAAATCTATAATATAACACTTTTTGTTCATAACCCAACTAAAAAAAATATGAATTCTATAAGTATGTAGGATGAATTTGATTTTTACAATACTATCAATCCTCAATCTTGTATACTTGAGAAATTCATCCCGTCAAAGGTATCTTTTTAGAGAAATTTTCAGAAATTACTAACGTTTGACCATTATTTAGACCTTCTTGACTACAGTTTCTCTATTTACAATTTGTAGCTATAATTTGATTTTGTTATATAGTGTATCAATTGTATTTTACAACTAGTATGACTTAAAAATACAAATACTAAATAAATAGTTTGAGTAAATCGCGCCACGTGATCTTTTTAAATGTGTTAATTGAGCTAAAATCACTCTCTACTATATTCAATTTTTTTTAGTGATCTTTTCAAATACGGTAATTGAGCTAAAATCACACCCTAATATATCTAAATCTTCTTAGTGATCTTTTCAAATATGGTAATTGAACTAAAATCACTCTGTAAAATATCAAAATATTCCAATTTAAAATGGGTGTCTCAAATTGAGCAATACATCATTTATTCAGAAGATTCAAAAATTGAAAGTCAAAGACGACATTTTGTATACAAAAATGATATGATATCAGAGATAACAAATTCAAAACTACTAAATCATATTTACCTGATTTTGAGGGATTCCGATATTGAAAGTGAATCACCTTAAATGACATATCTAATGTTGTATAACACCACTTTTGCATATAAACAAATGTTTTGTTATAAAATTGAAAGATTATTTGTGAATCGTAATATTTATAAAACTATCCTTATAATTATATACCATAAGAGGTCGTTTGGTAGGAAGTATTAGGAGAAATAGTCCATTTATTATGTATGGTATTATTTAGTACTATGTTTGGTAGGAATTTTGGGTCAAAGTATAACTAATCCATGGATTAGTTATACACCCTACATGGTATTATAGGATGTATTATTAATATCTTTCATTTGGTGATATTAGTAATACATATGATTTAATACCATGAGAATATCTATGTAAAGACAAAAATATTCCTCAAATTATTTTAATCATTTTATTTATTTTGTTGATTTTATGTTTTATATTTATACTAGTAAATTTATTTAAATAAATTAGCTTACAAATTTAATTATTTAGAGAGAGCTGTTTGTTGCTAAATAAATCCAATAAAAATCAATACAATATTTGAAATATAAGTTGTTTAACATTTACTAATTGAAAAGGCAAATATATCATCACATGACGTTTGTGATCTTAATTGAATATATTATTTGTTGATATATACGTGGTTTCTAATGATTTGCATTTTGACCAATTATAAAATTGCACACATATTAAAACTACAACTTGCTATATTTATGTGTAAATGTAGATTATTTATTCGATTTTACTATTGTTTACCAACTTTTCGATTTTAAAAGTAGATGGTCTATTTTTTAAAAATTGAAAATTGACGTTTTGTGAATGATTAATTTATTAAGATGACAACTATTTACCCTCAAATAATTCAAGTGAGAAAATAGCAAACATGACAACAAAATTGTTCTTCTCCTAACTAGTTAGAAGGCTATAAAAAAAATATATTGTCCGGCAATTATCTACCTTGACTCGATTACATAAAATAGAAATCTCATAATATTTCAAGGGAAGCAACGAACGAAATACTTGATAAAAACTATACCCTACATTATATTACTAATCCCTGCATTATTTATTTTCGTACCAAATGACCCCTAAATACATAACACATATTTACTATTTTGTATAATTTTCCCAATTAAAAATCAGATCTCAAAATTTTAGTCAAAGAGATTGTGTAAAGGCCCAATCATCAAGAAAATAGGCCCAACAGAAGATAGGCTTTGTTTGTCTCAATAGGTACAATTATTTCTGCATTGCGTATTATCTGTGAAAATGCCAAGTGAAACAGTCGTCTTCTTCCTCTGTTCCTCATATTTGTAAGCTTCACATTTCTGCAAAGTTGTCACAATACCATCTTCTATTATCACCAATCAGCAAGATTCGCCATTTTTTTGTTTTTTTCTAAGGCTTAAAGCATTCTTTTTTCAAAGTTCCAGTATAGGGATTTGTTCTGCCTTGGCAATACTTTGGGTCCGAGCCAGTTAGAATGGGTCTTGAAGGATCAGGAAACTAGATTTCGTGCTTATAAGGCTAAAAAGGTAAGATTTTTTTAATTGGAAGTGTATTCGAGCTGATTTTTTTTGGCATTTATGATACCCTTTTGAAATTTATTCAAGATTGTAGATTTTGAAATTCTTTGCTGTATGGTTTTATGTGTTTGTAGATTCATTTATTTAACTGAAGTTTTGTTGGAATTCTCGGATACCCATTTGTATTTTACAGAGGAATCTGCAGATTTGAGATTCTTTCTGCTGTTCATTTATGGGTAAATGTTTACATGACAAGGCATTTTTGTGTAAATTCATGTGTTTGACTAAATATTGTTGGAATTTCTGGGTACCCATTTGAATTTTATTTGAAGAATTTGCTGTTTCATATTGCTATTTGTACATTCTTAAATGTGTGTGCATATAAAGAGGGCATTCCACGTAAATTAATGTATTTTAGCTGTATATTTGATTGACATTTCTTGATAGTGGATACCAATTTGAATATGATTTAACAATCTGCAGATTTGAATGGCTAGACCTCCATTTTTTGTCACAAGCTTGTGCACTCGCCAAAACGTTAATTCCCCAATCCGTAACCTAAGTATTGCTGGAACTAATGGTGGCGTTGAAGGTGAAGTTGCTGCACAAAACTCAGATCGATCAAGTTCAGTAAATCATCAAAGTGAGCAACAGAGCTTTGCTGAGATAGCTAAAGATGTTTGCAAAGTCATCCGGACACGGCCCAGATGGGAACAAATATTGTTATCTGATTTCCCCACTGTTAATTTTACTGATCCAAGATTTTATACTGAGGTTCTGAAGGCACAAGAAAATGTTATGTTGTCGCTTCGGTTTCATTTTTGGCTTAGTTCTCAAAATGGTTTTTCGAGGGATCAGCTCTCTGATGAAGTAATATTTAGTGGGCTTGTACAAGCCAAGGCCGCCAGTGCAGCCAAATGTTTTCGTCAAAATATGAACTTTGTGCCTCAACCTAATTGTTTGGAGGCCTACATTCAGTGTCTTTGTGAAAATGGATTGATTGAGGATGCCCTTGACGTGTTTACTGAATTGAGAGGTGTTGGCCACTGCCCATCATTGAAAATTTGGAATTCTGCCCTTTCAGATTCTATCCGAGCTGAAAGAACTGACATTGTCTGGAAATTGTATGAGGATATGACAGAATCTGGTGTTGTAGCAGATGTAGATACGATTGGGCACTTGATTCAAGCATTTTGTATGGAGAACAATTTTCCAAAAGGTCATCAACTTCTTCGACAGGCTTTGGAAGCTGGGCATGCCCCTAGTAGTGTTGCTTTTAATAAATTGATTTATGAATCATGCAAGAACAGAGATTACTTTAGACTGTCATCTCTTCTCCATTCAATGATTGCAACTAATTGTTCTGTCGATATATTCACTTATCAGCATGTTATTCAGGGACTATGTGAAACAAGAAAGAGGCGTGAAGCTTTTAGGATATTTAATGATCTAAAGAATAGAGGCTATGCTCCGGATATGGTTATGTATACAACAATGATTAATGGTCTCTGTAAAATGAAATTGGTTGGAGATGCCCGGAAATTATGGTTTGAGATGATTCAAAAGGGATTCAATCCCAACGAATACACATATAACACACTCATCCATGGGCATTTAACAACTAACCATCTAAATGAAGCTGAAAGTCTTTATAAGGAAATGTGTGATAAAGGATATGGAGAGACCACAGTGACATATAATACCATGATTCACGGGCTGTGTCTTTATGGAAGAGTAGGAGAAGCTCACAACTTGTTCAATAAAATGGCTGAGAATGGTGTTGCCCATGATGTGGTCACATACACTTCTCTTATTCAGGGTTTCTGCAAGAATGGGAAGATAGCTGAAGGTCTTCAGTTTTTATATGAACTGTTAAAGCAGGGGTTGCAACCATCACCTGCTTCTTATACAGTGTTAATTGAGAAACTTTGTGAAATCGGCCATGTTTCGGAAGCGAAATCATTGTGGAACGATATGCAAGATAGAGGTGTCAAACCAGCAGCGTCGACTCATGATTCTATCATACTTGGATTAGTCAAGCAAGGATATGTAACAGAGGGGCTAGATTGGTTGAGCAGTATGATGAAGAGTAGGCTCAGACCAAGGAGAAAAACTTTTGAGAAACTGATTTATCATCTTTCTCAAGCAGATAAGTTGGATGAGTCTTTATCCATTTTAGATTACATGCTTAGGCTAGGTCATGTTGTCAGAGAAAAAAATTTCCGTTCTCTAGTAAATAAACTTTGCAAAGATAATTCCCACCATATTGAGATGCAAATGGGATATATTGTCTGAGCAATTCAAGATGGTTGATGTCTTATAAAGATTGCAACACCTGTATCTTGTCTAAGGCCAAATCGGAAGAGAAGATTTATTTGCTTTATACACCTTGATCATGCAACTTCACATTTTTTTGTTATAACTTAATGTTGTATTTTGTTAGTTTTATTGATATGTGTTAGGGATCAAATTTGTAGCATGTGGTACTACACATCCCACACTGTATTTCTGTTACCGCGTACAGTAAAGTTGATGATGGATGCACTGACATTCTTGAAGTGCAGTCATTCCTTAGAAAATATGCGGTTTCTGCTAGGAGAGACACCAGGCACTTCTTCTGAATAACCTTTGTCAAATGAACTGTTTTGATGTGTGTTTCCAGTGTGGTCAGAACTTGAATTCTACTTTCTTGCAATATTCAACTTTCATGGTTAGTGGTACTTCATTAGAGGAAATATCTATTTTAGATCAAAATGTATGACTGATTTTGTGGTTACTTCACTTTGTTTGGTTTGTGTCCTAATTTAGAACTAAGTTTTCTTTCCTTGAAAGAAAGAGACAGAAAAGCTGATGGGGGCAATTCTGGAGTGATCTAAAATTCTAGTTATTACTTTTTGCAGTAGGCTTCTAAAATACAATTTTAACACTCAAGTTAGGAAAATTATGTCGAAAGTACATTACTTTTTTTGTTCCGTCAAAAACATTGGCGGCCCAATGCTTTTGAAGCTAAAATCTTCCATTGCTGCATTGAACATGTACATCATGATTACGCCTACTGTAACAGACAGAGAAAGTTCATTGTGCTTTCTACATTTTACGCCTAAATCTTAAAAGGGAAATTCATCTATTTTTAACCTTAAGATGTTACCAGATTTTCTTTCAAAAACTCTCTGGTTCCTTTCTTTCCACAATCCAGCATATGCAGGAGGATTTGTGTCCCAGATCTTCTTTCTCTCTTTGTTTATGACCTTGTATTACCAGCATTGCATTAATTCTGTTGCTGTTCTTGGCATTACCCACTTATCATTGAATATAGTCAGGAATAGCTGCGTAGATGTGCTATTACGGGACAATGTACGGAGAGATGATTTGTATACTCTGCATTCAGATAAATGACATCTGTTACATATAGGCATTCCTCTTCTCTGTAAATTATCCTGGGGAAATGGGCAGCCTCAGGATCCACAATCAAGTGGGAAAATGCTACTGTCTGGTGCTTTGTTTCTCCATATTTGTCTCCATGGCTATGTTCCTTTTCAGCAATAGAAGAGATCAAACTCTTGCAGTAAGAGTTAACACTGAAAGATTCAGTTCTTTGTAGCTCCCATGCTAGTGAGTCTGACTTGTCTTCTAGGGCCGGTGCTGTTTCCAGCATCTGAAACAGTTGAATCACTTCCCCAACTTCCGATCATTTTGCGCCTTTTCTTAATTTTGATGTCCGACTATTGACCTGTTTTAACTGAGAGGTACTTTCAATTGCAGCAGTTTCCGTTGCATCATCATTCCTTCTCTTTGCTGGGTATGTAGGAAACCGCATTTACTAGTCTTTTAATAGTGATAAGATTTTTTTTCATTTGATCACACTTACACATGTGTCCTAATTGAATTTGAGCTTGTAAGGTGGAAAGTAAAATTGTGGTAATTACACAATTAGTAAGGGATCTGAGAGGAAGGCTATCCCAGAGTCCATCATGAAAACCCTCTTTAAATCCTATATCGCAATATGCTAGGTGGAGCTGATTCAATTCCTTGCCGTCATTTGAGTCTACAGGTGCACTTCTTGGCTATCCTTTTTCCTTAAAATCTATCTTATCTGATTGCACATATGCTGTTGGTCTTTAAGATGCCCTTGGCTCCTACATATTCAGGTGCATGTGATCTTGGAAGAATGATTCAAGTGAGACATACTGATGAAGGCTAAAAAAGGAATGAGGTCCCTCGTTCTCCTCCTAACGTGCTTCCTCAAATAGAAATCAGATTTTGTGCTACATCCAAAAGGTAATATGATAAATTACTTCTTATTGATAATGCTGACAAATAATGGCAAGTTGATGAAAACCAGTTCTGGGATAAGAGAGATATTGTAATGCTGCAGAGGTTTGCTCGGGTTCAACTCCATAAGTCAACCTACGATGATGATATCTTGGTTACATATGGTTTTCAATATGGATATTGGCATTGCCAACCAAAATCACAACGTTGAGAGTTGTGTAATAAATGTACTTCATAGGTAGTAGCAATACCAAGTTGATGGATCTCAAGCTAGGTTATGATTTCAACTAATAGCAGAATTAGTAGAGTTCTAATAAAGTCATCCCTTCTCTGTAAACTATCCTGGCTAAGGGCCACTTCATGGACCAAAATCCAGCGGAAAAAAGCCCTTTTGTGTGGAGCTTTTTCCCTCCAGATTTGTCTCCGTCCATGTTCCTACTTCAGCAGCAGAACAGATCAAACTCTTGTCGTAAGAGTTAATAGCAAAAGATCCAGTTCTTTGCAGCTTCCATAGTAGTGAGTCTGCCTTTTCTTCTAAGGCCTGTGCTGTTTCCACAGTTTCAGTTACTGCAATTTCTATTGCATCATCATTCCTTCTCTTTGCTGCTCATGTTACAGTCAGCTTACTACACTTTTGGTGGTCTTCTTACCTTTGGTGCTTTTCCGAGGTGCACGAAAGCTGGCCCGAATACCACGGTCATCAAAAAACAAAAAGGGTTGAAAATATCTCTCAATATTTTCGTAAGCATAGGAGTGCTTTAAATAACCAACTACAACAAAACATCTGCTTAATCCAAAATTCAAAAACTCAAAATATCTCAACAAACTGAAACAACCACAAAAGTTTAAAATTCAAATCATCCTAAACTTAAGCAACTTAAGTATTAGGTGACTAAGAAAATTACTGCAATAACTTAAAATAAGTTTCAACAAAACAATGTTCTCACTATGCTTGAACAGTCTGAAGCAATGAACCATCCATAGATCTGCTATCCCTTGTTGCCCTTAGGTTGTCCACATTGGTTACACATTTGGACAATCCTTCTCTCGTGAGCTTACTTTTTAGGTTGAGTTAGGCCCAGGTGCCATATCTTTATCAACATCATCATTTTCCCCTTTACCTTCCTTCAACTCTTCCATTTCACTTGCAAGCAGCTTGTGCAAACTATCAGCCAAGCCTTCAATGTTTGTGTGTATATCATCATCAGGGTCTTGAGAGGGATCGCCGGAATCAGAACCAGAATTATTGAATGCTGCTTCTATCCTCATGTGCATGCGCTGTAGAAGACCTTCATCGTCCCTCCACTTCTTCTGTTCAGCGTTTCTCCTTTGCATCTCCATTTCCTCTTCTTCTGATGAATCAGAATTCTGGTTAAGCATGTCTTTCCAGTGTGCCTGAGTGAATTCATTCGACGCAGAAGTTCCAGCTGAATCATACTTCCTTGTTTTACCAGTCTTTATCTCCATCTCCTCTTTGAGTGCATCTGAAATTGGTAAAAGGATATTATATAAATATGTATGTTTTGGATTAATCAATCAACCAAAGAAGTTGCTGCTATATACCTTTATCATTGGTATCAAAGAAGGTGTAAAGCTAATTGTTGGAATTAAACTAACACTTTGCAAAGCTAATTGTTGATAGATAAAAGTAGTCCTATTGGAAAATTGTGCACAAATATCAAGGTGAAAAAGCACTTACATAAATATGTTCTTGAGAGATATTCATTTGTACACAAAAAAAAATTAAAATGTCATTTTCTTTCATTCAATTCGTAAGTAGTCATAAGTGATTATTTCCACTAGAATATTGTTCTTCAAACTAACATTTTCCTCCATTTTCATGACAAGCATGGTAGTATATTACAACAACAAAATATACTGTGAAATTTCACAAGAGGGGTTTGGAGAGGGTAAAGTTTACGTAGATCATACCGCTACCTTGTGGAGGTGAAGAGGTTGTTTCCAGAGGATCCTCGGCTCATGCACAACATATCAAAATAGGTATGAAAAAGGAAAAACAACAGTGGAGAAATAAAACAACTAATAAGAGAACAATAACAACCACAAAATAATGCGATAACTTAAACTATATCCTCATTGTATATTCTTTTATATAAATGATTGTGTAAATATCCCTTCTTTTTTTCAAGAAAAAATCAATTTCACTGTTATTATTGTTCACCATTTTATTTTACAAGTCCAATATTTAGATGAAAAATTTGTGGTGTGAAAAATTAAAGATGTTGGAATGGTGTATACCTAGGGATCTTGAAGCTATCGTCATAAAATGAATAGATACAAAGACAATTACTTGTTTCGACCTTCTTACCTACAATATAAAATATTTATAATGAATAGATACTAATTTTTTGGTTCGTGAAGATGAATAATATTTGAGACATAACTCTTAAAATTGAATGCTAATATAGCCTAATACTACCAAAGGAGATGAGTTTGTTCCTTCCTTAACTAGAGGTCTTTTTGTCTCAGGTTTGAGCTCTGGGTATGATAAAATCTTTGGTAGGGAGCGCTACCTCAAAATAGGGCCCTATCCGGTGTGAATTTGAATTAGTTGGGTTCCAATATAGGTACAGTATAAGAAAAACAAAAAAAATAGTTGAAGGCTAATGTTTTGCCCCCAAAATTAATTGTCTACTCAATTAAGAATTCAAAAAAGGTTGTGACTTGTGAGACAACAAATTTAAGTATTCAATGATTTTGATATATTAATGTACTTTTTGTATAATAAATTCATGCATTAAGTAAAAGGTTGTATGTGAGATAACAAATTTAAGAATTCAAAAAAAGTTTCATTGTTAAATAATTGAATCGACGATTTGATCTGAAGTTGCTCTCTTTTAAATTTATGTGACATATGTTAGGATTTTGAGAGTTAAAACTTTTTGATTTTGACAATTAATTCGGATTAAAAATCTTTAAATTTTGTGAAATAAGCATCTAAGGTTGTGACTAGTGGTGGCAAATAAGTGGATTGGGTCAAATTTAGGTGGGTTGAAAATGGATCAACATAAAATGGGTAATAATTCAACCCGCCTATCTTTCATATTAATAAAAATGGGTTGGGGAATAAATGAGTTGGGTAAAATACACGTTGACCTGTAGCTTCATGAGTAAAATAGTACTCTACTGTAGAACTTAATATGGAGACAATATTTTAGTCTTTTTTTTATTAAAAAATATTTAAAATATTTTATTTAATTTTATTGTATCATAAAACAAAATTCGACGCGAGATGCGATTTTCAAATCGGGATCTAGCTTCGACACCTGATCTGGGACTCGATTTTCAAATTAGGATCTGACCCTGACTCCCGATTCCCAACTCAAGACCTGACTTCCGAACCGGCCAACCCCAACATCCGACTTGAAACTCGACATTCGAATTGAGATTTAATCCCAACACCTGACTCAGGACTCGACATCAAAATCGAGATTCGACCTCGACACCCGAATCGGGACTCGATCCAAAATTTGACTTCCAAATTGGGATTCGACCCTAACAGCTTACTTAACGATCGATCCATGATCCAAACTCGACACCCGTCCTAAGACCCGACCTCAACTCTTTATCCCAAATTCGAATCTGGCGCAAGATTCAACATTTGAATTGAATCTGATCTTGGCCCCGTCACTCTACTCCTATGACTGATTCGGGACTCAATTCCGACACCTGATTAGTGATTTGAGCCCGATTTGACACTAAGTCGCTTAGTAACCAATGACATGAGTTAAGTATGAGACAAAGATATTAGGTGATTTCTTACCATTTGTTTTAGCCTTGATTTCTGAAATAGAAACTTCTACTTTAAATTTAATTCACAGAGAATTTAACTTCTTTTGACCTCATATCCACATGACACAAAAAAAGTACTTTATTAGTCACACATTCTACATACTCAAACTTTGAAAATGTTTTATTTAGTTTTATTGTATCATAAAAAAAATTTCGATGGGGGACTCGATTTTCAAATCGGAATTTGTCTTTGACACCCGATCCAGGACTCGATTTTCAATTTGGAATCTGACCTTGACTCTCGACTCCCGATTCAAGACCCGACTTCCGAACCGACCAACTCCGACATCCGACTCAGAATTTGACATTAGAATCGCGATTCGATCCCGACTCAGGACCCGACATCCAAATCGAGACTCGATCCAAAACCCGACTTCCAAATTGGAATTCGACCCCGACAGTTCACCTCAACGATCGATCTAGGATCCGAACTCGACACCTGATCTAAGATCCAACCTCAACTCTTGATTCAAAATCCGACTCTAACGCAAGATTCTGATATTCGAATTGGATCCGATCTTGACCCCGACACTCGACTCCTATGACTGATTGAAGACTCGATTCCGACACATGATTCGTGACTTGAGCCTGATTCGGCACTAGGGCTTAGTAATCAATGACATGAGTTAAGCATGAGATAAAAATATTAGCCAATTTTTTACCATCTGTTCTAGCTTTGATTTCTATAATAGAAACTTCTACATTAAATTTAATTCACATAGAATTTAATTTCTTTTGAACTCATATCAATCAAACGAAAATATAAATGTAAAAAATATTCACATGACACAAAAAAGTACTTTGTTAGTCACACATACACATAATCAAAATTCAAAACACATTATATATACCTTCACGTTGTTGCTTTGCAAATTCCACCAAAAACTCATCCAAATTCTTCTGCAAAATGTATCGATCGCTAAGGAGGAATTCGATATCAGCAGCGATTTTAGCAGCAACAGAAGATTTTGCATCTATCTGACTACGTTTCTCTTCTAGTTCCATAACTTTATTCTCGATATGTTGGATAATTTTGCGAATTTCGCGTTCAGTCCATGTCATTTCATTAGCATCAGCAACGCGATTATCCTCAACATTATTCGATTCAGATGGTGAAATTTCATCGATTGTTATCTCATCATCATTGAGATCCTTATTGAAGCTTTCTTCGACAACAATTTTATCCCCATTCATTTTTCTGATGAACAAAAAAAATATTCAAGCTAATATAGTTATATATATATATATAGTGAATTTTCGTAGTTTTAATTTTAGTCAAAGAGCAAAATTTTCATGATCTTGACTGTAATTTTGTAACTGAAATTAATGACACGTGTATGAAAAAACTTTAAAAAATATATGGCACATTTATGTTTATACCAAACTATTTTTCTATTGAGAATAATTAATTAATGAACTGGTGTAATTAATTAAAAAAATTAAATTACTGGCCTTTTATAATTGTAATGGGATGTGCTCAAATTTAAATGCATTTGTCATATCTAAATTTATTTATATGTTTGAGATTGTTTTACTATAAATATGGGTGATATTTGCATGACATAATTATGATGTCTTTGATTATTAGGCATAAATACTCTTCATGGTTGAGTTGTGGTATTTAACATTTTAAATAAGTGTCATGGGAAGATTTAGCAAAAAAGTTGCTTTCAAAATTTAATTGACAAAATGCCTATTTAATTTATTTATTTTTCTTTATTTTACCATTTTAGGAAAAATGTAAGAAAAGGTAGAGTCGGGATATTTTTTTTATAATTTTAAATAGTTTGGGTAAAATTTTAAGTCTAATAAAATAAAATATACATAAAGTCTCACTAAATTATAAGTTGGTCAAACCTACTTTTATATCAGTTTTTTATTTCTGAAAGTGTTTGGCAAATCTAAGAGTGTTTGGATTGGCTTAAAAGTTGGTCAAACTTATTTTTAAGTCAGTTTTTGATTTCTGAAAGTGTTTGGCAAATATTAAAAATAATTTAAAATAAATCAAAAAACCAAAAGTAGGTCCCCTACTTTTTGTTTTTTTGACTTAAAAGTCATTTAAGTTTGACTTTTTATTTTTGACTTAAAAACTACTTTTTTTAAGTCAATTCAAACGAGCTCTAATATAGGTGTGACAATGAAATATTAGTATTTTGTAGATGTATTATTTAATCGATAAATTAATATTTATTAATTTAAAGAGTGTTTTGAGATTATTAAAATCATTATATCTTACTTATTGATTATATGTATCATATTTATTGAATTCACATTAAAAAATAATTTATTATACATAAAGCACATTAAATACATCAAAATCATTGTATCTTTCTAAATTATGTATCATATTTATTGAATTCATATAAAAAAATAAGTTCATTATACATAAAATACAATGTATGTGTATGATTCATTGTAATATATTTTTTTGTTAAATGATTTATTGTAAAATAAATTCAAGAATTCAATGATTTATTATAAAAATAAATTCACTATACATAATATTCATTATTTCATAGTAATCAAATATCATCCATTGTATCTTTACTAAAAACATTCAATATATGATGGTGAGAGAATAAATTATATAAGCAACATAGGAAATTCCTTGAAATCATATCTAAAATTGATTTCTCATTTAAAAGGTGTCACAAAATTAACAATGACAGATCAAATAAGTAATTTAAAAAGAAGAAAAATTATCTTGAGTTAAAGTTACCACATAAATATTTTCTTTACCTAATCATAATAAATGTATACTATATCTTTTTAAAAAATATATATTCCTATTTTATCTCTTAGAGATGGTTAAATCAATAAAACTTTAAAATAAAGAGATTTTAAAATCATGGCTAGCACTTGTGACCAAAAAGAAAATTAACATAAAATATTAAACTATAACCCATAAAATAATCTTAATTTATCGTCAAGTATCAAACCCATATTTAATTTATTTAATTTTTATAACACTAGCTCTTATAATTAATTATTACCTAAATTTGGGCAAA
The DNA here is from genome assembly GCA_018342035.1 of Solanum appendiculatum. Taxonomy (NCBI): domain Eukaryota; kingdom Viridiplantae; phylum Streptophyta; class Magnoliopsida; order Solanales; family Solanaceae; genus Solanum; species Solanum appendiculatum. The sequence continues at coordinate 174,154 of JAGDQO010001005.1, forward strand.
CCACCCAAATGTCTTCACCTAAGATAATGAGAGCAAAAATGAACCTAAAAAAATCCTAAGTTTAAATTTCAAGTGATATCGTAAAAAAGGAAAAGTTTAGGCAGATAGTATTATATTTGATCGCAATTATTTTTGAAAAAATATTTCTTATGCGAGCAAATTATGAAGAGTTTATATTTCATGACTCACTATAATTATTATTTTAATTATATAATATTTTTTATAAGAAGTTAATAGAAAATAATATATAAAAAAATTTAGTAGGTCCTGAGTTCTCACTAGATCATAAAAGTTCGATTTTCTGTAATTTCTTTTCATTTTTCCTTCTCTTACCTCAAAATTAAAAAATTAATACATAAATAGGAAAAATAATATATATTTTTATAATTTCAAATAATAAATGGATCTCAAGAGATTACTTCCTCCACACAAAAAAATAGCCTTGCACTAAACAAATCTTATATGACAAGGTGGATTTAAAAGTTATTAAAGGAAAATCAATTATATGAATAATCACCCTTCAAATTAATTAAGACCTTATTTGTATTCATTAAAATTAAGACGTCTAAATCTGAATGAATTATTAAGATTTTATCTGAACATTGAATGATTAAATGAGGCCAAACACCCTCCAAGTTTGGCTTGATTCGTAAATTAGTAGAATATTTTTAGCGGAGAGAGAATTTCAAGTAACATCGCAGAAACTTCTACATATATTTTTATTATAAAACAAAAAATACCCTACTTATTATTTTCTTAATTGGAATTATCAAAAAGATTGAGGAATAAGACACTCTTTCTTCTCTATTCCACCGCAACAACCTCATTCATTGCAGTTGCAGAGAGAAGAGAGAGAGAGATTGAAAATGTACGGATTCACGAGTTTGAGCACGGAGAGTGATGGAGGAATCAAAGGTGATATAGAGGAAGGAACCTTATATCCAGGTCTTGGATATGGAGAGAATCAATTGCGTTGGGGTTTTATTCGCAAAGTTTATGGGATTCTCGCTGCTCAGATCCTTCTAACCACCCTTGTCTCCGCCGTTACTGTACTTTACACGCCGATCAACGATCTCCTTCGCGGCAGTCCTGGACTCCTTCTCTTCCTCATTTTCCTTCCTTTCGTTCGTAAGTAACCCTAGATCTGTCCATTTTTCGCTAGTTTTATCTCGTTTATGTATGTTTTATGTATTTATTGGTTGCCGATCCGATTTCTGAATCGTTGACTTCTTAGGCGTATGATGACCTGAAATTTGATGATTTTTTCCGTGCTTTGTATTGTCGTCTTTGTTTATTAATGCTTTGAAATGAGCGCCACTAGAGCAGGATTTGAGACCTATAGTTTTTTATAATCGTGGTGTCCGGACCAGCTTTTGCTCTCCTCAATTAATTCCATTGGAGATCTATCTCGTGGTGTCCGGGCCAGCTTTCTCGCTCCTCAATTAATTCCACAGGATATCTATCACCTCCCATCCGCAACAGGTACTAGGTAACTCTATCCACCAAGGCTAGAACGGATGAAAAGAAATCCACTGGTGTATTTTTTTTGTTAGATGGGATTTAGACATGTGACCTCATGGTTCTCAACCCTTGTCATTGAGTCATAGGTCACACACTAGGGTGATAATTTCATTTCTTTTATGTATGTGTTTTGATTAATGCAAATTGTGCAATCTGTTGGGAGGTTATCTTAGTTTTGGTTTATGTTCTATACACGGGACAAGGTATAGGGGTATAGGTATTTTCAACTATTAATTGAGTTGACCTGTACTAACTTGTTTACTATTACCAGTTGTTGCACTGATAGAGTAAATCTTTTATATTGTTACTTCTTAGAATATGTTATAAATCTGTTGAATTGTTCCAATTCTGAATTTTTCTTCTCTGAGTATACTCGTGATGTTTAGGGGCTTGTCCTGTTAAATGCACTGGTGGTTTTTTGTGTACTTTGTAGTATGATTGTAATTGTTTCTTTATGCTTTGATTGGAAAAAGAGTTATGATCTTTCTGGTTTTGTTCTCTTATGCATGTAATTGTTGATATCTGTATTCTGAATTGTTGGACTCTCCGAGGTTACTCTTCACATGGTGTTCAGTCAACGATACAACCTCAAATTTTGAGATTTGTTTGTGTTTTGTATTGTGATTGCAGCAAGTGTAATTTCAGTTTTGCTAGTAAATCTGTCACTGCGTTGATCAACTCTAATGATTTTGTTTGCACAGATAATGCATCAATATTTTTCTCCTTGCAGAATTGTATATAATAGAGTTTTCTAATTAGCTGAGACAAGGGAGGAAACTTGAGGTCTACGGGCTTATGTCGATTGGTTTGGTATTTAATAGTGTATACAGATCAGTTTGGAACTGCATTACAAATTTGTAGTAAATGTGTGGGCTGATGATTCTGGATTTGTTCATGTCAAATTGTCCAAAAGTTTATCGACCTGTTTGCACCTTCCTTTCCTTTTGTAGAAGCTAGACCAGTAATTATTTGTTTATATGCAGTGTTGTGGCCCTTGCACATATATCAGCAGAAGCATCCATTGAATTTTGTTTTCCTTGGCCTCTTCACTGCTTCGTTGAGTCTCACAGTGGGTGTGACCTGTGCTAATACTGATGGTGAGTAGTTCCTCTGCTTTATGAAGCTTTCTATTTTTGGTGTTTGTTCAATATCTTTAAACTTCAACAGCTTTGATGATTTACTCGTACTCATGCGCTTTAAAATTACAGGAAGAATTGTGCTTGAAGCCTTGCTCTTGACATCAGCTGTTGTTTCAGCTCTGACCGGTTACACATTCTGGGCTTCTAAGAAGGGCAAGGACTTCAGCTTCCTGGGTCCAATACTCTTTACTAGCCTCTTTGTACTTATCCTGACTGGATTTATGCAGGTTGGTGCAACCTGTCTTTCTGCTCATCACCCTGTACCAATTCGAGAAAATAGAAATTTTGTATGACCTTCTATTTTGTAGCTCTAACTTATGAGGCTTTGTCCATTTGCAGATGTTCTTCCCTCTTGGATCTACAACTAGTGCTGTTTACAGTGCAATGAGTGCTATAATTTTCTGTGGATACATTATATATGACACAGACAACCTGATTAAGAGGTTTACATATGATGAATACATCTGGGCATCTGTCACTCTGTACCTGGATGTTCTGAACCTGTTCTTGACCATCCTGCGCATTCTGAGGCAGGGAGACAACTAAGTGTGTGGGCAACGTCACCTGATGTGTGCGTGTGATTGGAATATTTTTAAGATTTTTGCTTTGTTTGTCCATTAGTATGGCAGAAACATGGTTCTATAGATAGATATCTTGCTATCTCTCTACTGGTATGTTACTTGTAAGTAGCGGTTAAGTTCCAGTGTTTTGATATTGTCAAAGGCTAATTATCTGGAAATTCCATAATAAGTGTTATTGATGTTTACTGTAATCGACTCTGAGAAATGGTACAGCATTCACTGGCCTGACAGAGAGCTCAAACATAGCAATATATTCTTTAGCTGTGAATGCGTCGTGTATCCAATTCGTTTATGCAAGAAAAGTTTACGTGATAGTGTGATAAAAAATATGGAGGAGCTGGTTGCCGAAATCTTCAGTTGCCTATACACATGTTGACTGTCTAGTAGCATTCACTTTGGTTATCCCCTTATTCTTGTCTCCAACTTGTTTGAGGGCAGAAGCGAACAACCTATGATTTTCGGCGAAGGGCGTCCCACATTCACCTTATGGTAAAGTATAAGCAAGGGATCCCTTAAACCATGGAGCTGAGTTTATGCCACACTTATCCAACTTCCAGACCTCAAGAAGTAAACTTCTTCTGCGCTTAAATGGGGAGTGGCATGGCATGATCAATGAGAACTCAAATACAGTTCCCAACTTGCCTGGGATAGAGACGTAATTGTTCTATAAAGGTTTTCATCCACAGTGCACCACAGTGACAATTGACAAGGCATGATCATTCCGCATAAAAGTAAATCTAAGGAGTAGGCAGGTAGCACAACTTGAGACAAAATTGAAATATGAGGGAACTCAGAACCATGTGGACAACTAGATATCAAACAAACAATTCGAATTAATTGATCTCTTGATAGCCAAAATTCAGGAATTGCCCAAGGGACATTAAAAAACATAGATTCCTGGAGGAAAGGTACTGTTCAAAAATAAGATGACATAATTGCAGGAGAGTATATTTTGTTTTGAGCACCAAGCATATCATCAAATACCAAAACGTGGTAAATGTGAACTTCTCTATAGGTAGAATTTTGAGATTCAAAAGCGCCAAACACATGGAAGTTCACATTTGAGATTCGGTGTAAGATGCAGATCTTAGATCACAATATTTAGTGAAACCAAAGTAAAAGTTGGATACAATTCTCTTAAATTCCAAAAATTAAAAATGATGCATACATTATTCTTATGAAACACCATCAAATAAAATCCAGAATAACTACTGCTATATCTATAATGAATACTTGGAAAGTAAAACTATAATAGTAGCTGAGAGCAAGTAAACAACTTTAGAACCACAATGAGCATACTATCATGATTTGGCAGCTTCATCATCATCATCCTCAATGTCCCATGGTAACTCTTCCTCGCGCTCGTCACTCAAACGCTTCCTCAAATCAGTTTTGGTTGGGCTCATTCTCTCGGCCACCTTGATCTCATCACCACTTGCAATATCTTCAATCTCATCCCACCCAAGATCATCTCCCTCGTGCGAAGACACTTGGCTAGAAACAACTGAAAAATCACTGCTATCATTCTTAACTTCTGAACTCCCTTTATCACCCCTTGATTCAGCATCATCAACTCTCCCTGACAAAATTCCTTTCTCATCCCCGCCATCACTTGTTGTCTCCAAAGCTGCTTCTTTCTCATCTTCTCTACTTACCGATCTCCTAGCCATTTCCTCAACCTGTAAACTAGCCATTTTCTTCTCAACCTCTTCTTTTGCTACATTTTCACTCGCAACACAGTTGCTCCCTTCCGTATCTTCATTATCTTCATCGTCAACATCCCAACTCAATTCCTCTTCTTCCTCACCCGAGATCGCCCTCTTCACAAGCATTGCCCTTGCTTCATCAGCTTTCCTTATTCTATAAACCTTATAAAAATACCGACTCCAGAAAGTTTCCTGATCAACCCTACTCGGAACCACCTCGCTATAAATCTCATCTATCACGCCATTTTCCTTAATCAAATCCTCAATTTCCCTATTCATCTCCTCTAATACAAATCCCAATCTCCATTCATTATAATCAATCATATCCTCCGGCTCATCGCAATACGTTTTTGCATCACACTGGATCGCTCGAATAGTTGCATCAATTCTACTATAAGGTTTGGCATTCAAGTTTAAATTTTGCTCTAAACTACTACTTCTCCCTAAACTCCTACTGCTATTTTCAGATAATTCACTATCAGAATCACTATCAAGGATCGACTCCTTACCATGAGCAATAATCTCCGATACAGTAGAGCCGATATTGTCAATAGCTTGTCCAACCGATTCTAGCGATTCTTGTGCAACGGCGGCGCCTGATTCAAACCTAGCCGGCAAGTCCTTAACGGCTCGGCTAGCTACTTCACGGATTGTAGCCGTTTCAATTTTCAAACCGGAGCTGAATTCCTCGAAATCGCGGCGGTAGTTTTGCACAACGGATTCGGATTTCGATGCTATGGTTCTGAACAAACTTGAACCGAAAGTCCATGCGTTCGCTATCGCTGGGACATTAGGGTTAGGGTTTGGAGATTCTGGTTGAGATTGAGAATTTGATGGGGAAGTAGGGGCATCTTCGGTATCGGAAAATTCTGGATCGTCGGCGAATACGGATTTGAAGAAATCCATGAGGTGAGAAATTGAAAAGTTGAGTACGAGTTGATTTTATATTGCTGTTGGACAAATACTGTAGACCTATACTTTCGCCGGCAAATTCTCAACGGCGGCCGAGACGTACAGGAGATAATCTCCGATGGTTTATTATTATTAGTATTAAATAGACGGAAGATACAAATTAAATTCCTCTAAAAATATAATACACCGACAAATTATGTAGAGTTAATTGGTATATATAGTAAAATAGTAAATGAGTTAGATATATAGCATGCATAATTAGTTTATAATTTTAGATAATAGTAAAATAGTAAATTCGATTGATAATGGCACAAGTAAAATCAATATTATACGGAATAAAAGGGGAGAATGTCTATTGTTCAAAAGTTATAAAGATGTTTGCTTTTTAAAGGTTGAAGAAGAAAAATATTTTTTACTATTTTTTTTAATTTTATCGGTTAAGTATATGTGTTTTGCATGAGTGTGTCATATTAATATATAATAATAATGTATATAAAAAGAATAAATTGTTATGTGTACGTAATTAAGTACAAAATTCTAAAAGAATAACATAAAAAATGTACTTGAAGAGGAACAATATAATTTATCATCACACTCTAAATAATAAGGTAAAGAAAAATGAACTCCATTATATATGAAGAATAACAATAATATAAGTCAACTAGTTGTAAAAGGATTATGATAAAGCAGAAGATGACAACATACATAAAATATATAAATTGATATACTTACCCTAATATTTAACTTTTTTGTCTAACCTGATTTTCGCAAATAATAGTGTCACATAAAAAATATTGATGAAAAATAACGTCTTTTAAAACAGTTGAAAAATAAAATGATAGAATATAATGAAATATAATTATTACTTTGCTATTTTTGCCGAATCTTGTCTAATCTAATACACTATCATATATTTCAGGAGACCTTAATTTTTAAAATATATTTTTCTCTTACTATATATTTTAGGACTTCTTAATTTGGATATTATAAAGATAACTAAATAATAATTTGAGAAAAATAGTAAACAACAATTTTATCTATGGTAGAATCTTTAATGAAGGGCAAAAAGTTCAATGAACATTTTAAAACACCTTCATGCTTTTTAAATAACTAGTTAAGTGTATAATTTTCACGTATTTATTATGTTAATTAATAATAAATGTGTATAAAAAGACAAATTGTTGTGTTTACGTCATATTATTAAGTACAAAACTTTTTTAAAAATAATGTAACATTTTTAAGATAAAAAATATACTTAAAGTGAAACATGATAACTCATCATCACCTAACGATTAAGGAGCAAAATTAAATGTAGTGAACAAAATTTTGTCGTTGATATCAAAAGTCAAAATTATATTGATATTGATATACGAAAACACACTCTAAATAATGATGCAAAAAAAAAATGAACTACAATATATATGAACATGATAATGTAACACAATTATATAACTAATTGTAACAAATTAACAATAACATGAAAAACTAATGTCAACCTGAAAGTTTTACATTTTGGAAAAACAAATATTGTTAAAAAACAAAATCTATTGAGAGAATAATATCTCCCTAAATAGAACTCTTTAATGATTATATTGAGATGTTATTTTATTATTTATTGAAATAAAAGATTCCCAATTTATAAAAATTCAAAAAAAATTCCTCCAAAAAATAATTAACTAAATATGGAAGAGATTATTTCTTTCTAGAAATTCTTTCCATCAAAATAAAATAATCTAATTATGATTTTTTTTAAAAAAAAAACTCCTAAACTTGAAAAAAAAAAAGAGTCAAGAACTCCTAAACCAAAATTTTATAACACAAAAGTTCAATAATTGCATCCACAAAAGTAGATCTTTTTTTATTGTTGGTGTGCTATACCCACAAAGTGAAAACTTATTTGGAGGTCTCACTTATCATTCCTTGTGGAATGGTCACAACTTTACTTTTATAATAAGTGCTATTTTATAAAGAGAAAATAGCCAAGGTGTCATTACATCGTAGGTGGATGGCCAAAACATGCCACATTCACACAATGAACCAACTAAAACAATGGTAAATTCTTAAGGCTACTCATGACAAAACTTTCACATAATAATTTTGTAACATAAGCTAAAGAAACACAAACTCCACATTAGTTGAATTTTTATTAGCAATTGTAGCTAAAAACTATGCAGATGATTTTTCTAACTCTTTTGTGATACAAAATATATCATTTTCAATAGTATAAGCGTGATTTAAAATACAAATTGTGTTATAGACGACATCAAAAGCAATGAGAGATGTTGGACGGACCAGTTTCTTCTGATTCCAATGATTGATGGATCCAAAAAACGTGGGCCTTTTTACATAAGAAAGGAGGAGAGCGCCAGGAGAACGTCGAGACACCATCAATTTGGGGCGCGAGGCCAGCAGAGCTTGCTGCAAAGGAGATAAGAAAAGGCTCAGCAGAGGGGATCTGGTAACTGTTATGAATGTGGAGGAGTGGGGCATTTTTCTCGTTACTGTTCCAATGTTCAGACTGACAAATGCGGCTAAGTTTTGTTTATTGAGTCCAAAAATTCAAGACCATCCCTTCAGAGTCATTTGTGAACTTATCTCGAAAAGATTGAAAGAATTCTAGAAAATAGTAAACAATCGATCCCATCAATCATCTATAAGAAGATTTTAAATTTGTATTACTCTCTCTGTCCAACAATAGTTGTCCTTGGCACACCCCTTAAAAACAATAAATTATAGGGGTAATTTTACTATATCCTTTGACTTTATTAAATTTAATGTTTTGACATATATTTTAGATAATAAATAGTATTTAATAGCAAAGGTAAAACAAACTCAAAAGGTAAATTATCTCTTAATTTTCTAAATTAGACAAGTATTGTTAGCCAATTATTTTTAATTTAGTGGACAACTATTGTTGGACGGATGGAGTAGTTGCAAATGGATAAATAGGTGAAGAGGAACAACTTAACTTAATGTGACAAATTACCTTTTCTAATTTGTCCCTCTTTTTCCCTTTATTTATGAGACTTTTCTCATTTCAACCCCTTAATCACCTCTACTGCTAGGGGTGGGGGGAATAAGACTTAGCTCTATGAGTCACTGAAATGATGGCAGGAGTGCCCTTTTTCTATCAATAGAGGGAGCAAAAAAATGACGCGGTGTCTTGGTACTTTTTTTATCAAGGGAAGACCCCTCTTGCTATACCTCTCTCGGTCACGAAAAACTCCATGAGGTACGGTACGCTTAGGCCAGCATGATGAAAGGGCAAGAAAGAAAGTGATGATACCACTCATACAAAGAAGAAGATTGATAAACAGCAGAAATATAACACTAGTCTCAGTCCATGAACATTTGATAATCTTTTCATCTATAAGGGTTGATTTTTCTCCTAAGTCAACAGACTGCACAAAAAATTTCCACTCAATAGCTTATATTTAAGAAAATAGGTTTGATCAGAAGATTAGTACATGGCATTTCTTTCTAGACCTCACAGAAGCATTTCCTTTAACTTCAAAGAATGAGAATGAATCACAAAAAGCAAAAAAAGATAATATACTTAAGATTCCAAGTTAGCCAACCGAGACACCTTTTCTATTTCCTTCATGATCAGCTCCTTTTCTTCTTCAAATTGATCGTCTTCACCACCTGTCATACGGAATAATTCAGAGAACTGAAAAACATACTGATGCTAAACCTCAAGATCAATTGTACCCTATATGTTTATATGTATACCTTTTCCAAGGTTGTTTAGCAATGCCAATAACCCCTCATGGTTCTTTGCCAATATAAGTTTTATTTCTCGAGGCTTGTTTGGATTTGCAACAAACACCTGCAAGAGAATTGTAAGGCATGAGGACTGCATATACCTTGAATTTGTATGTGCAAACAGGACATAAAAGGGCAGCCAGCCAAGTGCATTAAGCTTTTGCTATATGCGAGTTACAGAGGATGCCCGGACCATAGACATATGAATGTTTAATTACTGAAAGGAGAGAGAGAGATCATAAACACTTCGGATATCTTATTATAGCATGAACATTAATGGAATCAAATTCAATGAGGATCAACACTGCTACAAAATCCTCGAGAATGTGCAACCTCCCCATTGGATTTCTGAAACTTGTGTCCCAAATAGCGAATTCTTGAATTTGACTGTCTTTCATTGCTGTTGACGTTGATTGAGCCAAGTAAAAAAGATCATATTTGAAGCACTCTTCTAAACATGATGAACTATTGATGAGTCTGCTTATGTAACATGTTCTAGGTTGTGAGAGTAATGCAACTATTAATCATCCGATTCCATTTCTAGGTATTTGGAGATCTGCACAACTATAAGCTAAGTAATCTACTTAGATCTTCGGCTACAAGTGGCACATGCTCCAGCCTCCATGAGATATTACTACGCAGAGTTTCTGTTGATTCTTCATGCAGAAAAAAGTTTCAGATTTTCAAGTTGGGAATTCCCACAGTTCCCAGAAAGTTCGCAAAATGATTCATTTCTCCCATTTCCCCTCTTATCAGAAAGCAGGATATCTAAAGGCAAGACAATATCACCTTGAAAATGTGGAAAGCAGAGATTTGGATGTTTTTGCTTGAATCCTGCATGCGCAGAAAAACAAAGTATCATTTTTATATTGAACGAGAAAAAGAGAAGCAAAACAAACCTACAAATCTCCACCCAAGTCCAACTAAAGCAAGAATATTGCATGGGGAAGTCCTGAGATACAATCTGAGACCAATCTTAACTCTCCAAAAAATTCATAATGTCCCCTGAATCTTTTTCAGGTAAGTACATAACCGAGAATGAACTATGAAGTCACCTAGTGTTCCTTCATCTAGTACTGTCAAATACATACTTCTGCTGAAAGAGTCTGATCATCCTATCTAAAAACATAAGAGGCGACCTTTATAAACCCTTTTGGATGTCTTTCTATACCAAATGGGAGATAGTGCATAACTTAACACCATCTTTCACATGTAACCCGATTTCGCCGTTCATAAACTAATACCACTCACGTTTGAGAATGGACCTCTCAAAGGTTGTTGATACAACCCAGGGAGAATCACACCCCAAAAGCTAGCTATTGAGGTGGGGGGTCCCAAGGTTATATAAGCCCCACATCAGCTCCTCATTAAACCGATGTGGGGTTCAAGTCCCATACTTTGTAATAGGATCATAACAAACCATGTTCCCCATCAGTCGTCCTCGACGGTTGTGCGCTAGACCATTTCTAGCCCCAGGACAACACTGCAATACCAATGTCACCATCCAAGGCACGAAGGGTGATAGCTGGCTCTGATACCATTGGTACAACCCATTGAGAACCACACCCCAAAAGCTAGTTAAGGGACTTGAGTCCCACATCGGTTTAATGGGGAGCTGATGTGGGGCTTTTATAGCCTTGGGCTCTCCCACCTCAATAGCTAGCTTTTGGGGTGTGGTTCTCCCTTGGTTGTATCAGTTGCTATGACCCATGTGAAGAATCTGAGCAGCCAAATCAAAACCTTAAGAGGCAAGGTGGAGGTACAGACCTTAATAAACCTCTCTAGCCCTTTTATACCGATGTGGCAAACTATGTAACACAACAGTTCCTACACTCATTATACTAGCTATTCTCACCAATGAAAACATTACTATGATACAGCAAGCAACAGACAACATGGAATACCTTCAGTAGATTCATCATGACTTTCAAATGGCTGACTTCTGCTATATAACGCTTCATAATACGGGAGTTGGGAGGCTCCAGTAGAAATTCTGAGAGAAGCTAAACTTCATGAAACATTTATCAGCAGCGGAAGAGCCATAGAAACAATCAAACGAAAGAAGGAATATTGACAAGGGAATTAACCTTCAGAGATTGCCTTCTTGTCACGTAATTAGGAGAAGTCAAGAGTTTTTCATATTGCTCAAAGAACTGGAAGTAACAGTGAATAAGTATTAAGAAAATAACTCAACGTAAGATTGATCATTGGATAAATAATGGTGATGATTAAGATGTAACAAACCTCACTATAGTTATCAGTCAGGTATTGAGACACAGCAGATTCATGTTTGGTGAGTAAATCCTGCAGAATTCCAAGATATGTTAAAAGCAGCGTTCACAGAGAACTGTGCATAGCAAGAACAATCTTGAACTTCAGAAAATATGACCTTAAAGGTAGAAAATGCATCAGAAGCAACATCGAAGTTCGGCAACTCCACGAATTTGAAGAACAATCCAAAGCTGGGAGACTCCAAGATGTATCTAAAAGAAGGTACATAATAATCATAAGAAAAAACAATTGGGGAAGGGTTTGGGGTGTAAAATACCAGATTCTTCAAGAGGTTGAGTAAATTTTGAGAATCTGGATCTAAAACGTGAATCCATTCCAAGAAATAAAGTAACAATGAAAGATCTTGGCCAAATAATGGCAAAAACGAAAGAAGTTTTAAAAATCTGAAGAATCTGATAGTGACAAAAAAGCTCTTCACACAATCAGGGTTAGGGAAGTGCAAATATCTTACTTTGCAAGGCTTGGCAACTTTATGCATTCCCTAAGCATACCTCCGCAATGCATAGCAATTTCCTTGTTGTCATAGCTGCTCATGAAATCAGAATGTTTTAGTACCATGAACGTTAATACTATTCAGCGACAATATTTCACAATAAACTGTAAGTTATGTTTATTGAAAAAAATTAGAAGGCTATCGACGGTTACCTTACAAATAAAAGTTAAAAGGTTACTGAGAGTGTAACAGGAGGAATATAGATGCTCGAGAGAGTTCTTTTTTCAAGAACAGATCATAGGGTGTTCACGTGTAAGCCAATAATGAACTTCTGACAGTGGAAGAATGTTATCCAAATCTAACTTGCCTGGATTCTATAAATACCAGTTGTTCAGGAATATTTTCAGTCTATATTTGGTCATTATAGTTTGAGATAATCAGATACCCAGCACTTTCACCGCCACCAGCCAGCGGATTACCAAAATGGGAACACATACTATGAAGTCATCTTTACAACTACAGGAATTGTTCTAAAAATAATTTCAATTATCTTCAACTCACGGTGGTTCTACCCTCTTCAGATGTGCATGTACAAAAAATTAGACTTGCTTACCAAACAACTAGGAAGTCCAGCAATTCCAAATGTTTTTCCATGTATTGCACGCAACAATATGTGGAGTCAACTTTTTGCTTCAACATAATAGACCAACAATGGACCAAATTTTTTCTAGCCTAAGCAAAAGACGTAATAATTAGTCATAAAATCTCAAACTAAATACAGTGCATTAAATTTGATCATAGATTTCAGATAAGATATAAAAACATACTTCCCATCCCAATATAAGTAATTTGTGAATGAAGAGCGCAATAACATCTTCATTACAAACTTCAAGTGTTAGTTGTGCAACTTGATCTGGGTTCGGCTCAACTTCTCCATCTCCAGCGAGCATAACTTTCATTGCCACAATATTTTTCTCAACTTCTTCCATAGCCTATAAGAAAGGGGTATTCGAAAAAACTCTATCATTCTTTGGAACAAATTATAACGAACAAAAGAACAAACAAGCAAGGAAAGATAGTTACCCTGTTAAGCCTTATTCTTAGTTTCCAATGTTTAGGGACAGGAAAGATCTTTTTCAACTTAGAAAATGCTGATTAAAGAAAAAGGAATATAAAAAGAAACAAATAGGTATGAATGCTGTAATTGTAAACCACGATCGAATCTATGAGAGCATTGATTTATGCATTCCTCTTAGTCTCGACTCTAGGGATAAATTTTTTTCACTATCTTTTTTCGAGAACGGCCTAAAGTTCCAACTAAAAAGGTCAAATAAGTTTTCATTATCTCAGTTATTGTACTTGCTCTCGTAACCAACTTATTCATAAAAGAAAAACTACACCCTTTGTCCAACTTTTCGCTATTAATTCTATTTCATGATGAAAGATAGTAATGTTTAGCAATGCAGTTAACTTTACTTAACACTTGTCCAATAATCCACATTAAATCTTTCGGTTCCTCCACTCTCAATTTGTCCATATCACAGTTTCCAACTATCCAAATCATTCCTTTCACTAAGCCTCGCCTCGCTTGAACAAGTGGAAAGCATCCGGTTAAGTTTCTCTAATAGCAATTCTTATAATCCAACAGATAACATGTACCAAAACCATTTCCTTCTTAGCACCCAAATCCATAACAAAATAGCAATTTCAGTCCAGTACCAAAACCATGGATCAATTGTAATGCTTATTTCCTTCTAAACAGTAAGAAATTTGAACCAGTATTAACTAGTTCTCCACTCAATCACTTCTACTTATTCCACACCTATGATCACTAAACTACATCACCACACCCACAAGGAGAATAGAAGAACTCCCCATCCCTGCTATATAGAAATGAATTTAAGATTAAACCATAGGCTCATTTCCATCTTCTTTTTTCTTTGTCTTGATTCTTAAGCAGGTTGGTGGTGCTTATATACAGCTGATCAATCTTACTAACAATCTAATCGATACCCTTCTTCTTTTTTTCGACAAATTCAATAAAGCTTGTATCTTTTCCCAAAAAAAACACTAACCCACAAGAAACAGTTCCCTAAACAATTTGCCAAATCAGGTAAAACAAGAAAAAAAAAATACAATTGGTAGGTTTTCTTTCTTAGAAAAAATCCAAACCCAAAAACCATGAAATAGAGGTAAAGAATGAAATGGGTCCAAGAAAAGAACCTTCTCGAGGGCTTTAACTTCAGCAACAGTTATGGAATCAAGGGCATTAAAACTGTCTTTGACAGTTTTTGCGAGCTCTGACGGAGTTTTAGGCCTTGAAGCCTTGAAGAAAGAGAAAGACATTGTCAACCAATTTCGATCAAACAACAATGGCCACTTTGGATTTGATCAAAACCACAACCAAAACCCCTCTCTCTTTCTCTCTGGATTTTATATATACCTACTCCGGGAAATTGATGGAAAGTAAAATCTTCACAAAATGATTATGTTATCTAGTACAGTATTACTAATTGTTTAAACAATGATTCATCAGAAGGGATTGTAATGTGGTGATTAATAAATGAGGGTATGAAAAAAAGGGGAAATTTCAAAATTACAGATTTTTAGTCTGAAACACAATCTGATATTCTAATATTATAATAATATACAAAAGCTTTTCATATATTTTTTTTGAGAAAATGGTCTAAAGCCCCCCCAACCTATATTCGAAATTTCAACTACACACTCCAACTTCACGGGTGTCCTATTACCCCCTGAACATTTTATTTCTCTATTTACTACACACCCCAGTGCTGAGCTGTCATAGGAGGTGAGAACACCTCCTCTAGGCGCGTGAGAAGAGGAAAAAACGTTAGAAAAAGGAATAAATTTGGAATGGTCATCTTCCCCAAATTAAATAAACCATTGTTCCTTCTTCCCCACCATTAATCCTCATTTCTTCATCAATATTTTGACGATTTTCTTTTGGGCTTAGCTAGGGTTTAGTTGTTTATGTTCATTTCAACTTTAAATCTTGAAGTTAGGGTTTGTAATCTGCTCTAATTTCTTATTTAGGTTCTTTGAATTTTCTCTAAATTCGTCAAAAATGGCAAATGAAAACTTGAATAAGCTTTGTATGGATGAAATTTCCATTTCAATGGCAGAAAAATTTTAGCCAAAGAAAAGGAAATACATATATTTATAAAAGAGATTTAAAATAAAGTTCTAATATATATAGGAAATACATATATTTATAAAAGAGATTAAAAATAAAATTATGTTGGTATTGTAAATTTTTTTATTACAAATGGAACTTGAAATTTCCATTTCAATGGTAGAAAAATTTTAGCCAAAGAAAAGGAAAAAAAGAAGAAGAAGAAATGGGCTGAAAAAGAATAGAAAAAAATATAAAAGGGAAATAAAATAAAGAAAAGGAATAATAATATTTTTATATAAAATAATTGCAGAATAAAGAATTTTTTTTTTTAAAAAAAGTTAATAATACGTGGCAGGGCGCGTGCAATTCACTTTTTTATATAAATCTGGGTGTGCGTTTTTAAGGGGGTATATATTATACTTTTAAAATGTTCAGGGGGGGTAATAGGACACCCGTGAAGTTGGAGTGTGTAGTTGGAATTTCGGGTATAGGTTGGGGGGGTTTTAGACCATTTTCTCTATTTTTTTATAAAAGTATAGATATAATATTATATACCTAATATAAAATGTTATATAACACCCATATACAATAACATATAATATTATATACTTTTTTTGATAATAATATAATATCATATACTATTATACAACAAACAAAGTTCGTCTTCTTTTTTGAATCCAAGGTCAGATTTATTAAAAACTACGTCAAATCATACAAAATTTCATATTTAGACTCCTTAATGCGTAATCGATGTATTATAATAATACTCATTCAAAACGGAACTTATTTACGAAAATTCAATTTTCAAACTTTGAAGGTTCAAGTTTCAATAGAGGTTGTCTATGGCCACGAAATGTCAATAATATTTCATAGTAACTCCAATAATGGAGATAAAGCAATAACTAAATATGTAAATTTAATTCAATCACCAACTCCTATATATACATACGTCTACGACTATTCATTTCAATTATGGGATCAGCAAAAAAGTTGGTAATATTCGAGTGCGGCTAGTGCCTATGTAAGATGACTCGTAGAGACTCCGCAACATTGTATATCCATTATTATTTCCACCATGAAGTTGAAATCAGAAATTGCTTGTTATTGGTGCTTGTAGTTTCACTCTAATTTTTTAAAGATTTTTTCTTTATAAAACAAAGAAACAATAGCTGGGTCTATTCGATTTTGCATAATAAAAGGTAGGAAAAATAAAGTATCTTTCATGTGGTTGTGAAAGGAAAAAAATTAATAAGAATCTATTGTTTGTAATGGTGGAGCTTCATTATGGAAAGGCATGAAAAGTTGACTAATTTAGATGAGGATTGAAAATCTTGGTTAAATTATGCAATGCAACTTTATGAACTACACTATAATGTAATTATCTCTATAAATAATATTTTGTCTTAAGCAGTTTAATTTTTCATATTGTTAATAACATATATTTTTATTTATATTTCATTTTGTACGAAATAATATTCAAATTCTCACATATCTTACTACAATATTTATTTGATATCGATGAAATATTGCATTAGTTATTTTGGTGAATTTTTTATGTTGTCGATCAAATATTGTGTGTGTCACACCCCAAACTCAAAGGGGCGCAACTTACGACTAATGTCAAAACTTAGGTCTGAGCCGACTCTGTTGAACTATTTGCTAATGGCGCATAGCAATCATATACGATCAAGAAAGTAAATAAGTATATTTTGACTTGAAAATAGGCACTCTGCCGACAAGGCCCATGTTAACAGCTCTATAAAAAAAGATACACCCAACAGTTCATATAAATTAATAACCAACTAGCACAGAAGTCATGTTTAGGACGTCGACGCTACCATGATATCTAGGAAAACATAAACGCTATATGGATCGTCAAAGCCATCATGATCTCTGTACAAAAGTTGAAAATAACTATGTGTCAAAACAATACACCGAACAACCATAAAACTTTAGCTAACCAACAAACAAGGACAACATAGCCAATAACATGGCTATACAATTCCACACTAGTCTGCAAGCCTCCAAGAGTAGTAAATCTTGATTGGGCATGGCCCCAGCCTACAAAAAATAATATACAACAAAATTCAACAAACTTTAGAATTTCGATAGTTTCGAAAGAAATGGGATAGCCGAACTGATAGAAGTCAACTGTGTTGTTGAGGAGGTCTATCGAGTTATCTATCGAATTCTGCAGGCATGAATGCAACCCCCAAAGCAATGGGGCATCAGTACGAAATAAAGTACCGAGTATGAAAGGCAATAGACTAACTGAGCATGTATCATAATATACCAAAAGTACTCAGGTAACGAAGTCAAGAATAAGATAAGCGTACTGACCTGGTCCTGAATATAAGCATACAAAAAATAATCAAACAACAATCTTACCAAGCCCCCATAAGCTTGGCAGGTATCAATAACAAACAAGACTACCTATTCGGGTCCCTATAAGCCTGAAAGATGTCAACTCAGTTTATATACCTTTATCAATAGTCCCCTAGCCCCGTAGGCAGTCACATAGCCTTCTTAGGCCTTACTATAGCCCTGTAGGCAACACATAGTCATCTAAGGCATCAACATAGCCCCCTAGGCAGCACATAGCCCTTTTAGGTATCAATATAGCTTCATAGAAAGCTCATACCCCTTTTAGGCAACAATATAGCCATGTAGGCAACACATAGTCCTCTTAGGAAACGATCACATTCATGCAGCTAACCACAACATCCCCAAGGGTAACGACAACAATTAAATAGGCCGAAAGTGAGCAATTTAACTATAAACAACCTATATGAATAGTTTCTAAGTCATTTCTAACATTGGCCACTACTAACATAATAAGAATCCTGACAAGGGAGAATTTAAATAACTCGAATAGCCAACAACTAACAATCATGGCTATGAGTTATCAACGATAACAACAATCTACTTGTATTGCTCCTAATAAGCTTTAAGGAAACATGTCGAAAGAAGGAGATAGTTTTAACATATCTCTTTTCAATGAATTCAAGCATCCTTAAGTCTTATGCCTGACCCTCCCTAATACTACAACGTGTCAGGGTCTCAATCAATACACAAAAATATAAGGCTTCATGAAAATCTAACAAAAGATATGAATTTTCACCAAAAAATACTACCCGAGGTCTAAAGTAGCTATAAATTGATAAAAGAATGTTCTTACTTGCTATACACCCTCGTAATGATACTCTGAACACTCTATAGGTATAGTACCTCGCTGTCACAACACTCTCGCAAATATACCATGAAATTGACGGAATAATCTACATCAAAATGACGAGCTTGCGATGTAGAGCAACTTTTCTGAAGCTTGCAAGATGATATCATTAGAATCTAAAGAGTATTTTATGGATTTTATCTAGAATGTGAAAATGAAGAAGAATATGATTTTCAGTTTTAATAATTAAATTTTTTAAAGGAAAATAACATTCGTACTCGATTAATTATTCATTTTTTAAATTTTTGTTTATCTGACTTACCACTTTGAACATTCAATTAGGTATTGTATATAAGTGATTTCGATTATTTAATTAACAAACCTCAAAATAATTAAAGGATAATTATGGCATTTGAATTTTTAGTTTGTTTGTATTTGACTAATTCTTTCTTTACCAACAGATATAAGTAAATGTATTGTAGCTTCTAGACATGCTCAATAATTGTTAATTGAGTCTTTTTTTTTTAGCCTTCGTTAGTCATGATTAATTACACTATACATTCTTATAATCTAATTTTCTTTTGTTTAAACCTTTTATATTTTAAAATCAAATACTTACACTTTTTATATTGTAAAAATTCTTACACTTACATCTCTTAGTCTCTTATAATATATATTGGTAAATAAGTATACTCAAATACTATTATTCAAAATAGATAAAATTATGAATATAAATATTGTGTTTATTTTTTTATTCAGGCATTTGATTATTATTTTTATTATTAAATGTGTATCTTTGAAATTTCTAAATAGGAATGAGCACAAATAACTTAATAAGATGACTCAATTTTTAATGTACTAGAGAGAAAAAAATTACCTTTCAAAATACTAATATTTTTTTTTATCTCCATTTTAAAAGAAAGCTTAAATTTCATACAACGAAAAATATACACAAATAACCACCAAAGGATGCGGTGCAGCGGATGAGGCTGCTCTTCTCTTAATTAAAGGTCTTGAGTTTGAACCATGGGTATAGAAAAATCCTTCGTAGGGAATTACTCGAACGGGGCCCTACGCGACGCGAATTCAAATTAGTTGAACTTCAATGCGGGTATCAAACATTAGATGGAATATAAAAAAAATAAAATAAAATCATACACAAATGATACTTCATCTAATAAGTGCAAAAAAACGTATTACTAATGGTTAATTTATCTTATTAAGCAATTTGTATTAATTTCATATTATGAATTTCGAAAGATAGATATTTAAAATAAAATAAAAATTACTTGATTGAATAAATTTTAAATAAATATTTTTTTTGATGAGTAGTATCAGAGCATCTTTTTTTTTATTTCTCACTGATGTTTGGAGCTTGCATTGGAGACCCAATTAAATTCGGATCGCACACTGCAAGACCCATTTGGGGGTGACGCTCCCAACAAGATTTTCTCCATACCCAAGGTTCGATCTCGAAACCTCTGATTAAGGGTGAAACAATCCCACCATTGTACCACAACTCATATTGGTGGTATCAAAGCTTTTGCTAAGGTATTCATATGACTTTTTACCTCATCATTCGTGACAATGTTCTCTCAGAAATAATATTACTATTTTTTTTAAAAAATAAATTGAAATAGCTTCAATAGCCCAAATCTTCATTGAGAAATAATCAAGTGAAATTGATATGCATATTAGAAATAAAATAATATAAAGAAAAATATTACTCTTATATATAAACGGCTAAGGAAGCAGGTCATGGACGACATTAAATAATTTTCTACAATATTTGAACTTTAAAAAGGTTGTATATCTTTGCTTTATATGTGTACTTTCTTTTGGTTGGACTTAAAAACCAACATGAATTACTATTTATTTCTTCTCTATATAATTTTGTGCCATCTTCTTTTTTGTTTGAATTTGCTTTTTAACAGCTGTGGGCCCCACCAACTTCCTTTTACCTAGGGCTGGGCATAAATACTGAAAAACCGAAACACCGAATCGAACTGAATTTTTTCCGTGTTTCGGTTTCGGTGTTTTGGTTTTCGGTTCGATTTTCGGTAATTCGGTTCGGTATTCGATATGTAATTTTGTATTATTCGGTATTTCGGTTTAACCGAAATACACTATATTATAAATTTATAATAATATTTAAAATTAATATTATATTAATTATTAACATTAAATAATAAATATTTAATATTTTTAGAAGCATTTCTATTTAGTGTATAATGTATTAGCCTATTAGGTCACTCTTCTTCAAACTTCAAAATTTTCTTCAACATCAACAGTGGCCAACAGCTGCTCTGCTTTCCCCAATCCCCCTTTCCAGTTTCCACTTCCACTTTCAGCACTCCGGCAGCGGCGATCGGCGACCAGCACTCTAGCAGCCGCAACAAGGACCAGCAGCAGCAGACGTGGCGACCAGCAGTCCAGCAGTAGACGATCGGCGTCCGGCGGGCGGCGGCGGCGAGCCGGCGACCAGTCTCTAGCTTAGGTATTTTTGATTTTTTTTATTGATTTCTTCTTCTGTTTTCTTTTTTTTTTCTTTCTGATTTTAGCCTTAGTTAATGTGTGAATTGTGATTTTTTTTTTTATTATATAGATGGCTGATCAAAATCAATTAAATGTGGGTGTGGCTGATCAAAGTCGAATAAGTATGGCTGGTTCTACGGATAATATACCTACTAGTAGCAATGATGCGTCAATTGGCACAGAGGAACCAAAAAAAAGAAAAGAAATGGATCCTAGCTCTACTGTTTGGCAACACTTTGATAAAATTTTTGAAAATGATGTATTATTTAAAGCAAAGTGTTTACATTGTAAACAAAATTATGCTGCGAATACATCTAGAAATGGAACAAGTGGACTGAGACAACATTTGACTAACCGATGTAAAGTGTATAAGCCCCCGCCTGTTGCACCTAGTATTAAAAAATTATTAAGTGTTCAAAGTGACAGTTCTTCAATAGAGAATTGGAAATTTGAGCAAGAGGTAGTTAGGAGAGCTTTAGTTGAGATGATAATTTTGGATGAACTACCTTTTAGTTTTGTTGAAAAAGAAGGCTTTAAGAAGTTTATGAGCAAAATCCAACCTTTGTTTCGGGTTCCTTCACGTAGAACCATAACAAGGGATTCTTATGAAGTTTATGGTGAATTGAGAATGAATTTGAAAAAGTCTTTTAGAGAAATACAACCAAGAATTTGTCTTACAACATACACATGGACCTCGGTGCAAAGAATCAATTATATGTGTTTGACTGCTCACTTTATTGATAGGAATTGGGTGCTTCATAAAAGAATATTGAATTTTTGTCCTATCATTAGTCATAAAGGTGAGCATTTAGCTGAGTCTATTAGTAATTGTTTACTTGATTGGAACTTGGACAATGTCTTCACCGTTACGGTTGATAATGCTTCTTCAAATGATGTGGCAGTTTTAGAGCTGTCCAAAAAATTAGATATTTGGGGAACTAATATGATGGATGGTGAGCATCTCCATGTGAGATGTATGGCTCATATACTTAATCTAATTGTGCAAGATGGTTTGAAAGAAATTGGTCCTTCTATCAAACGGGTGAGACAAATGGTGAAATATGTTAGATCATCTTCTGCAAGAACAAGAAACTTCTTGAAATGTGTTGAAATGCAAAAGATAGAATGTAATAAAATCTTGTCTTTAGATGTGCCTACTAGGTGGAATTCCACCTATTTGATGTTGGACACGGTAGAAAAGTTTGAGAAGGCTTTTGAGAGGTTTGATCTTTATGATGGTAATTTTAATTCTTTTCTTGCTACTGATGTTTGTGAAGATGAAAGTATTGCAGGTTCAATTCAAAATGAGGATTGGGTTAACGTGAGAAATGTCACAAAGTTTCTTGAAAGATTTTATGAGCTCACATTAAAAGTTTCAAGTTCACGGTATGTTACTTGTAATGTTCATTTTGAGGATATATATGAGCTTGATGCATATTTGAAGTCATGTATGACAAGTGATGATGTTGATTTGTATAAAATGGCTTTGGGGATGAAAGAAAAGTTCAAGAAATATTGGGCTACTCCTGAAAAGATGAACAAAATGCTTTTTATTGCTTCTGTTTTGGATCCTCGCAATAAATTTGTGTATGTTAGTTTTGCTCTTGAAGAATTACTTGGGGAAGAAAAGGGAAAGATAGTGAACAATGAAGTAGATATTTACTTGAAGAAATTGTTTGCGGTCTATGTAAACAAGTATGCAAAAGGTTCTAAAAATCAATCATCTTCACCCGGATACACTTCATCTGACTCATCTGATTCAGCTACTTGTGGCCTTTCTCAAAATGTGAAAACAAATTCTTTGAGAACTAAATTTTACATGAAAAAACAAAAGGAAGATTCTGGAAGTTTAGGTGTTAAATCTGAGTTGGATAGATATCTTCTTGAAGACCAAGAGCCTGAATCTGAGGATTTTGATATTTTAATTTGGTGGAAAGTTAATTCTCCTAGATTTCCTATACGTTCACAGTTGGCTCGAGATGTATTGGCTATTCCTATGTCGAGTGTGGCATCAAAATGTGCATTTAGCACCGGTGGTCGTATTCTTGATCCATTTAGAAGTTCATTGACTCCCAAATGTGTGCAATGCCTTATTTGTGTCCAAGATTGGCTTAGACAAGAAACTAATCCTATTTGTGTTGAAGAAAACTTGGAGTTTCTTGAGAAAATTGAACTTGGTAAGACTTTACATTTTTTATTTGTTTTTGCAAAAAATAAAATACTTATTGTGTAGTATGACATATTTGATTTTCTTATTATTAGAGATGGCAATTAGTGGAAGAAACTCTTGTATTGTTGATCTATGATTGCAAGTTTCAAGTATTTAATAGTGGTGAGTTCAATACGCTATTTATTTAATTATGTCATTTTTTAATTTTTATCTTAAAAATAGTATTCTAACGTTTGATTTTATCTTAAAAGGTTCAAGTTCAAGTTCAAGTGGTCAAGACTCAAGAGTCAAGACAATGAAGAAAGACGTAAAATACTAAAGTTTTGTTATTGTTTTTGTTGGCACTTGAAAGTGGTCTCATGGAAGAAAGTCAAGAAACTACATTGTTGCTCATTATTGTTATTTGTTATTGTTGACATTTGAAAGTGATCTCTTGGAAGAAACTACATTGTTGGCTTGTTGCTCATTATTGTTATTTGTTATTGTTGGCACTTAAACTTGAAAGTGGTCTTATGGAAGAAACTACATTGGTGCATTATTGTTAGTTTGTACTTTGTTACTTGTTACTTGTTAGATTGTTATTATGTTGTTGTGTAATGGCATGATAAAATATCAATTGATCATTGTATTTGTGAAGTCTAGTGAAGTTTTATTACTTGTTAAATTGTTTGTGCCTTGTTGGCTTTATTATCTTTACTTGTTAAATGTCTAGTATAGTTGGCTAGATTGATAGTCATTACAAAATATTGCTAGTCATTACTTGAGTTGTTTGTGCCTTTTTGGCTATAGTTGGCTAGATTGCTAGTCATTACTATTTACGTGAAACTATTGAATCATTGTTGACTTGTTGGTAAAATATTGAAAGTTCTTATTCCTTCATATTGTTATGGATTTTTACTAAATAATAAATATTTCATATTTGAAATTTGATAAATAGTGAAGCACCAAATTTTTTTTATCACTTTATATTTAATAGAGTAATAACTTTAACACATTAAGGACCACTTATTTTCAGCCCATTAAGCTGAAAAATAAAAATAAAAATTGTAAAATTTTAAATTTTAAAAAGCCCACTAAGCAGGCCCATAACAAAAAACCGAACTAACAAATACCGAACCGAACCGAAATATTAAAAACCGAACCAAACTGAATTATTTCGATTCGGTATTCGGTACAACAAATACAAGCATCGAAAACCGAAAAAACCAAAAAAAATAAACCGAAACCGAACCAAATTACCGAATGCCCAGCCCTACTTTTACCTTTACCACAACTTTTTCTATTTTATCCGCTTATTTGTTGGCAGGTCATTCTTTAGTATATAGGTTTTTCAAGTTTTTATCTTATGCCTTCAAATATAATATTATTTTATTATTTAATATTTGAATCTATAAAACATAATAGACAAAAGATTACATTTATTTTATTTTAATTTGTTGGATTTATTTTGATTTGGTATGAAGTTTAAAAAGAAAAAATAATTAAATCTTGTGGTCTTAAACATGTTATGTGAAACGTTAAAACTAAAAAAAAATGGTTAAAAAGAGATAGAATCCTTCCTTTTAAATTGACTAAAAAAAATAGATCAAATAAATTAAAATGAAAGAAGTAATATTTTAGGAATACAATATATATGCTATATTATTAGAAAAATTGAAAATTAATTTATATTTTCAGTTTCATATATATATTTTAAAAATCACTTGTCTTGATTTCATGCATTAAATTGTGCATATATTCAAACGATGTTTTCGAATTTAACATGTTTATTTATACCCGACTTTAGTAATTTCTCTATTTTAATTTATTTATATTACTTTTCTTTTTAATATGTTATATATTTAAAAATTAAATAAAAAATTCTATAAAAGCACAATGATTAAAAAATTAAAATAAATGAATTAATTAACTTTAAAATGACGTATAAAATACTATAAATTACAATAATTAACAACTTCAAATATTTAAAAATCATATAAATTTGATTGATTCTTTAAATTCTATTTGTGCCACGTAAATTGAGACATAGAGAGTAATATATACTATTTGAAAATTGTTTTAAAAATTACTATGAATCACAATAGTTAACAACTTCAAATATTTAAAAATCATAATTTTTTAAAAGGATTCTTAAAATTTCGATTGTGTCACATAAATTGAAACTAAAAGAGTAACATGATGTAATTACAAGCTGATTACTTTTTAATTTTTTCCTTTTATTTCTATTTTATTTTTTTGTTTTAATGCATTTTTATTTTTATTATTTTAAATTCTTTTTAATATTTATTATTCTAATATTTTCTAAAAATATATTTTTTTATTTTATATTATTTATATTTCATTTCCTTCTCATTCTCAACCTTTATTTCATGTGATTCCATGCAATTTTTCGTATTATTTTTTAAAAAATCATTAGTATAATTTTGTTAATATTCTAATTTTTAAATTAAAGTAGAATTCATTGTTGAATAAAGTTATGGATCTATGTTTTCCTTTTCTTTTAAATCATATTTATGTATGTTATGTTGAAATTTGACATAAGAGTATTTTGTTAATTTTTTTGTTTTGAATTTAAAACTTATGTTATATTTTCAATTTCATTTGTTTTAGGAGTATTGACTCGATATTTTGTATTGCAAGCTATATTTTTAAGTTAGACTTGATAGATTATGTTTTTGTCAAATATTTTTTAATTTTATGATATTATATTTATAATATTAATCTTTTTGTCAAACATGCATTTCATGATGTACATAGAAATTTTGTACTTTTAGTTTTTATGGGTAATGTAATTAAAATTTACTAAATTGAAAAATATAAATCAATTATTTTTTATAATATTAGTTAAGAACATATGTTTACTAATTAATATATTTTCAAAAGACAATATATATCTTAAATATTCAATTTAATATCATTTATAAAGACCCTTATTTGTCTAATATAAATTTTAAATAATTATTTTTTATTTTTAAAGTTCAGCACAACCTTATGATTACACTTGTGCAATCAAAAAGGACACTTGTAATTATTGTTACGATCCAATTTCAAAAACTAAGGTTTCAAAACCATTTCGCAACTTGGCTATATAATTTTTGAAAAATAATAATTGGAGTCGCCACTTAATTTTTAGGAAAAATTAAGAAAACCATTTTTAAAAAAGGGAATTATGAAATAAAACCTATAATAAACCAGAGTTCGGGTAAGAGTTCAAAATATCCTCTAAGGAAGGTATTAAGCATCTTAAAGGATCCGCTAACACGCGATTGACCGGCGGATTTTAAAACTTTGGCTAATTTTAAAGAAAAAATTTGAATTACTTATAAAACTATAAAACTTGTTTGAAAATGAACATAATTCTAACTTAACCATTTATCCTAGTCAAAGTTTTTGAGTTGAATAATCAAAACAATCTCTTCAACGTGGATTTTGAAAGCTAAACACTAACTATGAAATAATATGAAAAATTCTCAAGTTAGTCTTGAAGCTTAAGTTACCTAAAGCCCCATTTAATTTACTTTAGAAACTCAACAATTGAAACTAGGAAGAACTTGAACAAATTAACATAGCAAAACCAAAATAAGAGCCTCAAAATCATGATATCTCCGTCCGAGGATTCACCTAAGTTGATAAGAAGTTAAAGTGTTAGCATTTCTAAAATATAATAAGAACAGGAAAGAAGATAACGAAAATAATAACAAGAATCTAGGCCCTTGGCCTAAAATGCTCCTTTATGCTGGCTACTGCATGAATTGGACTTTTTAAAGTCCAATAATTCCCAATTTTCAGCCCTTAGGACTGCTGCTACTGTCTTCTTAGGTTAAACAATCCCAATAAAATTAGCTGCCCTTTCGCGGCATAACGGAGATCGACTCGAAAAGAGGAGGATTCGGGCTTCACAGCTCATTCGAAATGCAAATGAGGGAAAATATTTGAGTCCAAAGGGACTCCATCGGGTTCACATGATACAAAAGATGAAAAAAATAAAAATTAGCACCTAAAATAAATATAGTAACAACACATCTAAATTATTCAATGCAGCAATTGCTAAATGACAAGGCGAATAATCAAATCACACCCATCTGCGAAAATCCAAGGAAAGGGGATATGAATCAAACAAATGTACCAGTGAATAAAATTATGCTAAAGTAGTAGAATCACTCAAGTTTAAGCTACTGTTCTAAACAAATTTAACTACCACTCATGAATACTAACAACTAACCAGATTGATAGTTCAACAAGTTCAAAATTCATTGGTGCATATCAAGCAACTTCTAATTAAACACTATAAGATAATCTAATCACAGAAGAACAAGACAAAAGTAAAACTACATTAAAAGGGGCAGATGAGATGCTTCCAGTAAACTATTGAAGTATATGAACAACATATTTTTAACTTAGCAATAAGAGCTTAGGATGATACAATCTTATGTTTAATTGAGTAAAATCATTTTCATGTCTCAAAGATGATTTTTTTTGGATCAACAAACCTTAGCCATGAACACCATGTAAGAGTTAGAGAAGAACAGTGAGAAACTTAAGAGGAAACATGGAGTAATTGAACAAGTTTTTCCACATGCTCAGCTTGAGATTCTATACAATTGTATCTCATAAAGCAGTAAATTGAAGCCTTTGACAAAATCGAATCTTAAAATAATCATCTTCAGCTAAGATAAGCTCATTTCGTAAAGGGAAAACACTTAACACAAGCATACGAAATTAATCATGCAAACGTTTGCGAGAAGCTATAACATAATATTCAAGAATAAACTATGACAAGACAACAAAGACATGCATCCAATACGATGTGTAAAATAGCAGTAGTCAAAATTGAATAACCACATGAACCATTTATGAACAAAACAGAACCAGATTACACCTAGATTAGAAGCCTAAACCGCTGAACCCAAAACCATAGTAAGCATCAAAATTAAACTAAGACTTGCATAACGAGAAGCTGAAACTCAAAATGGATATGAAAGAGGAACTTAAGCAGCCCATGACTTTAAGAGAATATCAAGCTAAATGAACACATGCAGCAACCAAGATTAAGATTAGCTTTAAGCTAAACAAAGGCACAATTTGAGTCAAAACCACAAGAGATATAACTATACTGGAGAAAAAATGATTCTACTAACGAAATAGGCTCACAATTATGCCAAATAAGTAGACCAATAATCAGAATTAGAACATATATTCAACTGTGAAGAAGCATGATACAAAGGAAACATCAAACCGAAGAAAAAATAATTCTAGAGTAACATAGGTTGCAAGACTAACAGAGAACCCAAACAAGCAGCATGCTTAAAAACACTTACTAACATGTTAAAATAAGAACTAGATCATAAGCAAACAAATAGATAATCTATTTCACACAGCTTAAACAAACAGGAAAGAAATCTAATTATGCTAACAAATTACTCTAAACCACTCCAAACAAAATTTATGAACACACAAAAATGAAAATTATAGAAAGAAAGAAATATTACTTGGTTCTGGGCAGCGAACCGAGACGACGAGCTGACGGAGTCGAATCCACCTCTATAACTCGACCGAGAAAAAAAAAAATTCGAACTAAGAAACTAAGAGCTCCCAAAACCTTTTCGAGGGTGCTCTCAAGTCTCCAAAAACCGTCCCCTGAACAGTGAGAAGAAGAGCCTATTTATAGGACCTAAAATCTCCAAAATCTTAAAGATTTTCAATGTGGGAGTGCTGAAATTTTGAAATTCTTAGAGGATCATGCTCCAGTGAACTGGAATCGTACGAATCAGTACGAATTTGAAACGAAATTGAATGGAGAATCGTTGATTTCAAGAGAAGGACGAGTGGGCAAGGAGATTGCACCACCTGGATGCTTCGAGAAGCTTCTTCGTACAGAGAGGATAACGGTGAGGAGAGAGGACTCGGGCTACTAGTCGGGTTCGCGATTCTGGGTTCGTTCTCGCTGCTGGATTGTTGCGTTGCTGGAGTTGTGCGCGTGATCTGGAAAGAGACCAGAAGAGCGATAGGGGTAAAAAAGAAATGTGGGCCGGATATTTGAAATGGGTCAAGGGATTTGGGTCTTCTCTTTGGCATAAAGTGGGCTACAATGTTGATGAGAATCAATAAAATAAATAAATAAATAAAAGGGTTGAAGGGACCTGGTCAAGTATAATTCATCTAGGAACCAAATTCGAAGAATACAATACGAAATAAATTAAAACTAATTAATCAAGCTTCTTAAATTTTTACAAAGTAAGACAATTATCTAATATTTGAAATAAAAAAAACTCATTATAATACTAATTATTCAACTTAATTAAATTAAGAAAAGGGAAATACGCATGTAGGCCAAAACTATTTTTACGATGATTTTTTTTCAAATATTTATAAAAAGTAAAATAAAATTGGAAGTCGTATATAAATATAAATATAGAAATATATAATTATTTTTCTTGAAAAATAACAAAACTAAGCTTGAAAATATATATTTTTTATTTTTCAAAGATAATTATTTTAAATTGTTGGAAATTGAAGAAGCTTGAAAATTAATTAAATTGTGGAGGGCCAAAATTGGGTGTCAACAATTATACTGTGACAAACAAACTGATTAGCGTAATTACTAGGCTGATAATTACACTAATTCTAATTACCTGATGACCTTCCAAACAGACCCTAAATATTTTAATTTCTTGAAAACAAATTGCTACAATTGCTTCACTCTTCCTCAAAAGATTGGCCGGGGTGCATCATAGTCCAACCATAAAGGCAATTTTTTCATGATCAAAGCATTTATTTTATTCTCACGAATGATACATTGGAGTAGAAGATCATGAAGTATCAACGACGCAAAATTTACTTGCTTCATTGGAATGTATGATCAAAATAATTATCTTTTGAAACATTCAAAAATATGTTGTTCTAACAAAACTTTTTTTAATTCAATAAATACTTTTTTCACCTAAAAATGACGTTACATGATTTTTTTTTTCAAACAATCACTCTTCTCTGAATAATACGTCTTGAACTTGAAGTATAATTTATAAGAAAAAAAATAGACTTGACACATATATAATTTTCACTATCCGAAATATCAATAAACTCTATATGATTTATAAAATTGATTAATTAAAAAAACAAAAAAAAATCATAGTAGATATTTATTATTTATTTAAAAAACATTTAAATAAACAACCACTGGATAAATAAAAAAATTAAAAATCTCTTTTCATTCATCATATAATTCTCTCAAATCGACAGCGGCGTACGGACCGACGCCGTAGAAATGCAGTAAACGCCACAAAAACGGCGGTGAAATTAGTCGAACTCGGAGTAAATCGCCGTAGAGTTCGTCTCCGGTGTGGAAATGCCGAGTTCGTGTAGTATCAGAGCTCTCTGGATCCTCACCAATCAAGACACCGTTGTTTTCTCCCGGTACTTCCCCTCTCCATCTCTGTGTGTGTGTGTGTGCGTGTTTTCTTAATTTTAATCATGGTGATGAAATTGCAGGAGATTTCCGGTGGTGGAGAAGCGGTGGCGGGCGGCATGTGAGAGAGATAAGAGTTGTATGGAGGATGATTTGAAATATAATGTGGTGCCTTCTCTTCCTACTGATTCAGAGATTGCTGCTGCTTTCCTTGACCGCAAGAAAAGGTTTTTTCTTCTTCCTTTCAATTTCCCTTTCTGAATAAAGTTTGAAACTTGGGATGATATGTTTGAGTTTAAGTGATACACAATGACATTAGTGTAATTTAACATGTTATACAAGATACCATTTATTTTAGGTGTTATTAAATAAAGTTACATACAATTACCTTTAAAGTAACATGATTGTGTTAATACTTTTTACTCCGTCAAGGCATAGAATTTCAACTGTATCTGTTTTAGTATATACACTTGAAGAGAACATAAAAGTACTATCCTTATGTCCCGAAGCGAGTGATTTTGCGGTTGAAGAATTGGAGTGACAACATTGGGAGCCAAGATTTAGATCTGTGCAGATACTAGGCGATTCTTTCTATCTGTTTAAGTTTTGGAGTTTTGATGAGTAGAGTTATCTTGCACCTGTTTTAGTGCGAGATAGCATGTATCCGGTGTTATAGTTGAGGTGTACTATATTAGCTCTAAGACCACATTTATAGAAAACAGTAGTATCTTTTTTTTCCTTCTTTTTGGGTAGTTGAGAAATTTGATGTTTTTTAGTCGCAAAACTAGGTGTAACCTTTCTCAAAAGAAAAAAAAATTATCTTGATTTCCGGATTTTCGAGTTTAGTGTGCTTAGCAGTTAGCTCCTTTTGTTTTAAGAAAGTTAACTCATTAGGTTTGGATAATCTAGTGAATGCTTATTACATGTTGAGGATATAGGTTTTTAAGCAAATTGTGGGTTCATTAATAATCTTAGAGATGAGGTTTGGGGGCGGGGGGATAATAATCTAGTCTATAGAACTGGTCTAACTGGTAAAGTGGAGCTTCAATTTTCTTGATTTTACTCACGAGTCTTGCATTATGAAATTTTGGTTTCTTAACTGAAAGCCGGATGCAATTTACGCCCAGTGAATCACATGGGTTTTGCAATTCAGTATCAGCAAAATTTTGAAAAAATTATCATTTTTATTTGTAAAAATTCAGTTCAATTCTTTCTGGTATCCAATATCCAGTCTCTGATCAGTACTACACGGAAATAAATGACTACAGGGAGACCCTTTCCCAACTGTCAGTCCCTATCTATTATTCTTGTTTTGCAATCGTTGGGGATAGGTTCATGTTCAAAAGGTTAGTTTGACAAAGAAGTGACACTTGCAAGTTGAGAATTGGTAACATCTTTAAATCACCTGGATAATCTAAATTCAGTTTGTTTCTATTATCTCCTTTTTTTTTTGGTTTCATGGATCCACTTTGGTGTTTTTCCCTTTCATGGTACATATCCCTTCAAATTCTGTCAAATTTGTGATTTTCTTGGCCATTAAAGAAGGGAAAAAGCTCAAATATGTCATCGAGCTTAATGAAATGACCTATCTATGCTACTCGTCAATAGTTGGACATAAACATGTCATTGACATTGCCATTGTGGGACATATATGCCATTACCCGCTAACACAACCCTACGATTACCTGATTTCACCACGTGGCATTATCTAAACCTTTCATTAGTTATCAACCCCTTCCGCTCTCACCCCTTTTTACTATTGGCATATGCAAGCCATTTTGTTAAGTTCAGTGACATATTTTAGCCTTTTCCCAATACCTTATAATACACGACTCTTTTGGATAATAAAACTAACTTATGTTATTTTTTTTGTTTATCATTTGATGCATGACATTCAACATTTTAAA
This sequence comes from Solanum appendiculatum, assembly GCA_018342035.1. Lineage (NCBI taxonomy): Eukaryota > Viridiplantae > Streptophyta > Magnoliopsida > Solanales > Solanaceae > Solanum > Solanum appendiculatum. Next base: position 206,831 of record JAGDQO010001005.1, read on the forward strand.
ATCATATTCCTATATAAACCTCTCCATCTTTTCTAATTTTACGTAGTATACTTACAATTTTATGTAACAAACTTATAAGGACAAGTTCGTCCTTTATACTATAACATTATTATCTTACATGGAAACACTATACTCTCTTATTTAATTGGATCATGAATCTAATCCTATTCTACCTCATTCACAATTTTCACGTACTTTATGGCTCTTAAAAAGATTTTAAGGAGCACATAAAATTTGTTTAAGAAAAAAGAGAGACGGGCTTAAAAGAGAGCTAGGTATGGAAAGTACATATGAGTGTGTGATAGTATGTATGTGTTTTCATTGTGGAATTTGGGGTATTATATTGGTTGGTACGTGGTGGTGACTTGGGAAAAGGACATTAAATTTGTTTTTAAAAAAGAAGAGACGGGCTTAAGAAAGAATATACTAATGAGGTATAGCTGAGTATGGAAAGTACATATGCACGTGTGAATTAAGAGTATGTATTTGTTTTCATGGTAGAATTTGGGGTGTTGCAGTTGTTGGGACATGGTAGTGGCTTTGGGAAAAGGACATAAAATTTGTTTAAGAAAAAAAAGAGATGGATTTAAAAGTGAGTAGACTGATGAGGTGTAGCTTGGTGTGGAAGTACATATGAGTATGCAAATTAAGAGTATGTATGTCTTTTCACGGTAAAATTTTGCCTGTTATAGTGGTTGGGATGTGGTAGTGGCTTGGGAAAAAAGGCTCAAATATGCCACTACATTTAACAAACGGTTCACATATGCCACTACATTTAACAAACGGTTCACATATGCCACTCGTAAAAGGGGGGTGGGTTGGGGGGGGTGGGGGCTGGTAAGTAATGAAGGGTTTAGATAATGCTACGTGGCAAAATCGGGTAGCAGTAGGGTTCCGTATGTCATATAGGGCCGAAATGGTAACATTGGTCGCATGTTTTTATCCAACTACTAACGAGTGGCATAGATAGGCCATCTTGTAAAGTTCGATGACATATTTGAGGCTTTCCCATTAAATAATAAAGATTAAAGGTCAGGAAACCTCTAATAATTTTCCTCTTAAGTTCCTTTAAACAGATCTCTAGTGTTATTAGCTATGACTATTGATGAAGTTGTCATGAAGAGTGAAATGACATGCACTTGCTAACTATCTATCTTTATTATGTAAAATCTCGTTATCTTATTCATTGTTGATTTAGCTTCCATTGTTCTCTTTATTTTTCTTCAGTTTCATGTCTTTACTTTGTAGCCAAATTTTACTTCCCATGAATTACCCTGTTTAATCTTTTCTATAGGGAGGGATCTGCTCGTGGATTTGGCATTAGGATAAATCAGTCAGTTGAAGGTTCAGATTCATGGGTTGATGATCCGATTACGCGCCACATAATAAGTTTGTGCACTAAAAGTGAAGAGGAAAAGAATCTTGTTTTGTGGCCACTTGTTTTGCACATAAAGGGACACTACTGTATCCTTGTACTGCCTTTAGTGGAACCTGATCATCTAAAAACATATACAAGGATGTGTAAAAGATCTGACTGTGGAAATGCTGTTGGAGCTGATGAAAGTTTATCCCCCCTCCTGCTTAATCTTCCATCAATCACAGGGTAAGTTCCATCAAGTTGATAGGTAAAATTGACATTTGATGTCTGTCTTTTAGCCCCTTAAGTTGATCCAGAGCATCTATAAGGTTAATCTTTCCCTTCTTCTTCACTGCCATTGGTCAATCATCGACTTCACTCTCAACTAATGCTATTAAAGAGTCTGTCTGGGTTAGCTGATTAAAACTAGCTCATAAGTATTAAGTGCTGCAGCTTTTCTTTAAAATAAGTAGTTACATGTTTGGATAAAAGTATTGAAACTGATAATAAGCGGTTGGTGTGTTTGGTAAAAATGTGTCAATAAGCACTTTTTATGTAATATGACTGAATTACCCTTAATTTTTTTTAAAATGTAAGTTTAGTAGGAGTATTTTCACATGAAAAAGACGAATGACGAAAATCGATGGAGAGGAAGTTAAGAATTCTCTATTAGGAAGTGTATTTCAGGGATTACAAAAGATTTAGGGATAATATAGCACTAAAAGATTTGGTCAAACCAAAAGTGCTTAGATAAACGGAGAAGCCATCTAAGCACTTTGGTATTAACCAAACACATAGATGAGCAAAAAAAGTGCTTATAACCTGATTTAACCAACTTATAAGCTGACAGTTCAATGAATTTGTGAATCACATGTGGGAGAAGTTATTTGGCAATTGAGATTTTAGGAGAAACCTTCAGGACTGAGAGTTGGGTGAATTTCATAATCTGTTGGAGCTACTTTATGAGCAGAATTTACCAGTAAGTGCACCCAACATTTGGAAATGGCGACAAAAAAGGGACGGTTTGTTCACTGTTCTTATCGTCAGAGATTACTAGGGAGAGAGGAACCTACATTTCCACACCGCTCTATTTGGATTCCAGGATGCTCAGGGAGGTGTGTTTCTTTGCATTAACTGTGAGTGGAGTGATATAGACAGCAGAGAATCTGAGAAAGAGGAGGATCACAGATCACTTATGTTGATTGGTGCTTCATGTATAGATGTTTGAGAGTTGATCATCTCCTATTGCACTGTCAGGTGGCTACACGACTGTGGTTGATAGTCCTTACTGGTTTGGAATGGAATGAGTGGTGTGGGGCACAGTGAAGGAGGCGTTGCATTGTTGGACCTTCTGGAGGGGGAAGTGAATTTTGAGGGGATGTTGCTCCATTCGCCATCATGTGGGTTATATGGGGAGACCCCAGATTTCATAAAATTGTGAAGTAGTCTTTTGTTTCTAGTTTCTTTGTGGTGTACCCATGAGGTCCCCATTTGTATAGATGATTGGGTTTCTTTTGTGGTGAACCATATTTTGATGTAGGTTCTCTTTTTGTCTTTTGGTATATGGCTTGTATACAGGTTTTAATAAAATTATTTACATAAAATATGCTTACCCAAACACCCTCTAATTCTCTTGCATAAAATAAAGGCGAAATGGTTTGATGGACCCTTGTACTTGTATCAATTTGTATTATGGACCCTTCTACTTACCCATTTGTCATCTAGACCCCTGAACCCATCCAAACCCAACATTTTAAACACATTTTTTGATGTGGCAAGAGTCCACACGGAGCGTGTGAAACACACAAAACAAGAGCGTGAGACATTCCAAAAAGGCATTAATGGTCCTTTTTAAGGCATTAAAGTTGTCTCTTCTTCCTCATTTGCATTCATCACCATTGTTGGGCAAATTGAAGCTTTTTTTCTTCTCTTCTCGATCTTGTCTCTCCAAATTTCTTCTCCTTTATTTTTTTTCCTTCGATTTATAGGCATCTCTTCTTCCTCTTTGTGCGATTCTATTGTATTTTTGTTGGTTTGATTTAAATGCTTCAAGCTCATTTCCAAATAGTAGTTCTCCTATCTGAAATTAAAAACTAAAAAACAACAATCTCTTCAAGAATTTCTTGAAGCATCAGAAAACCAGGGCAAAACAAAGCTCATCACGAAAAACCCTTCACAAAAGATAAAACCCCCAAAGCAACTCCACCAATAAGCCTCGATCTTCACAACGCTGCCAGCCCCAAACTCCGGCGAGATTGTGAACAACCAGACCACCCAACAAATCCCCACTCTTCCTCAATGCCACCAATCACCACCAAAATCCCAACCCAACAAAACCCAAAATCAACTCCGAGTTCTGGGGAGATTGTAAACAACAAGAAATCATTCTGACATTTTTTCTTCAATGGAAAAAGTAGAAAAGGTTGGGAAAGGAAAAGTGTAAGGAAGATTAGAGAGAGAGAAATGGAATGAAATTGGGGGAATAAAGATAGGTATGACAGAGGAAAATAAAAATTGGAAAAAGAAGTACATATACATTAATCAAATATAATAAAAGGAAATGATGATATTGAGGGGTTATATATACATTTGTCATTTTATAATCATACATGTCAATTTATAATTATTTTAAAAATTATGTGTCAAGCGTTTGTGATACACACACAGCTGAGTAGGAAAAAATGTGTTTAAAATGTTGCGTTTGGATGAGTTCAGGGGTTCAGATGACAAAGGGGTAAGTAGAAGGGTCCACAATATAAACCGATACAAGTACAAGGGTCCACCAGACCATTTTTCCTAAAATAAATAAATAATTCTCTTGCTTTTTATTAGATTTTGCACTGATGTTATGAATACTGCCTTTTTTCGTACGGCACATTAGTTTCCTATTTTCTATCTTAAGCGATACAACCATAATTTACAAGTATTTGATGTCTCAAGTGGAGCTTCCAATGTCTAAATTATATCCTCAATGATCTATTTTGGTTTCGAGTGCATGCTGCTAACTGCTTCCATTTAAAGGTCTCTTTCACTGGTGAAACATCTCCACATGGTTTGCATTCTGTTTGCCATTTAATTTTCATCAAATTTTTTGCCATACAATCTCTGAATGCAGAATAAAATTGCCGGGCTTGGTAATGGGATTCCAAAATATGCGATACAATTGAAATTTTTTTCTGGAACTTTTATTCATCGAATGACTGTTATCGGTTCTGGTTTTAGTGTTTAGTCTGCTCCTGTGAGGTTGTTTCATGTTACCTGATGTGTTATTTCCATCTTAGTTTCTCTCCCTTTTCTTGCTTGAGATATTCATGTTGTTTTCATGGAAGGCTATTAAATTTCGTTGAGGATCTATGATTTCCCGCTTCTTTTGCCAAAAAAGGGGCCATCTGAAAATAGGGGTAAACATTCATCATCTCTCCTCTTTTTCATCTTCAATGTTAAGCTTTGTCTTCTCTGTAGATAAAAACTATTTATATTTGAATCATTTTTACCCATAATGAGATGATTTATAGTTAGACAAATGTCTATGACTTGTTTTAGACCACAAGTTTCAAAAGTTTCTCTTTCTTTCCTTAACTCCGTGCCTAGTCAAACACCATCACATAAAATGGGGTGGAGGGATTATCTGGTAACTATTTTTCATTTAGGGATATTAGTACTGTTGCAACAATATTTGGCTTTGTAATTTTGTTTGGTCCATAAGTTATATTATAGGTCGACTGACATTGATTTTTACACCATCACGTAGCCTGTGCGTCTCTAGCAGAAAATGGAAGGGCACATCAAAGGCTAAAAAATGTGATCGAGACCTCATTTTACTGTTATGTGTCCAACAATTTTTTAATTTTTCTCTGCTTTCTTTTAGAAGGGTCATCTTCCCCATTCTATACAAACCTCTATTGCTATTTCTTCACCATCCTCTTTCCTATTTTCTTAGCGACCTCTATTTCCTAATTAGTTTAAAGTTATCCAGAAAAATCTATTTTATTTCCAGTGATGTGTATTTCTACAATATAACACACAAGTTAATACATTTGTCTAACACAATTCCACCATTTTATAGCACCTCAAAGACATCCCACTTTCTACTGCAAACAGTGAAAATAAAGTCATACATACTTTAAAAAAAAGGAAAGAGAGAAATAGTAGTATAGTACCACTCACATCTAGAGAGTTTCACTAAAGAGATTTTTAAGGAGTGCGGGGAAAAAAAAGAGAGAGATGCTGATTGGAGAGTTTTCTGAAAACAAACACTGGGTGGTGGTGTGTGAGTTGAAGACTGAAGTTGAAGGGTGCTTCCATGACCATGGGGTAGATATACATACGTTGGACACTGTATGGAGTATAGTTCTGATGATTTTCTTGTTTTTCTCTTATGTTTGAGATAAGTCAAGCACGTGAATTCACCCCCTACTTTACAATGGTATAACACAGTGCAAGAGGGTCTCAGATCTATTCTTTACAAGATGGTGTGGAAGACAAATCATGGATGCTGCATTATTAGCCAGTGAGTGCATAGATGCAAGAAGGAAAAATGGTATTCCTGGAATAATGTGTAAGCTTGACATACAAAAAGCTTATGACCATGTGAACTGGAACTACCTCCTCAATATTCTAAGGCAAATGGGATTTGGAGATAAATGGGTGAATTGGATGGAAGTTTGTATCAAAACAGTTAGATTTTTTGTTCTTGTGAATGGGGAGCCTATTAGGTTTTTTGCCTCTGAAAGGGGGTTGAGACAAGGAGATCCACTCTCTCCTTTCCTATTTATTTTAGCTATGGAGGGGTTTGACAGTATGATGAGGATTGCAAGCCAAAAGAGATGGATCACAGGTTTCTAGATGAACAACAGAATGGGAGAGGGTAAGCAGATATGCCATCTATTGTATGCAGATGACACCATCATATTTTGTGAGCCAACAGTGGATCAGATTAGGTGACTAATTTTGATACTCTTTGAGGTTCAGAGCTTGGCCAACATACTAGGATGTAGAATAGAAAAGCTACCAACCACTTATCTTGGTATGCCCCTAGGCTATAAACACAAAGCACTACAGATATGGGATGGGATTCTAGAGAAAATTGAGAGGATGTTAGCTAAGTGGAAAGCTCAGTACCTATCTATGGGGGGTTGATTGATCTTGATAAACCCTGTCCTTGATTCATTACCTACTTATGTGATGTCTTTTTTTTCCAATCCCAGCGAATGTGGTGAAAAAACTGGATAAGATGGGGAGGAAGTTTTTGTGGCAAGGGAATAAGGAGGGGAAGGGTTACTGCTTGGTGAAATGGAAAACAGTGCTGCTTAGTAAAAAAGATGGGGGTCTGGGAATCAGAAATCTTAGGCTGCAAAATGAGCGTCTTCTATTGAAATGGTTATGGAGATACATCAATGAGGATAAGGCTTTGTGGAAGGAAGTCATTGTGTCTAAGTATGGTGAAGCTAGCCCATGGTGCACAGAAATGGTAACTGATACCTATGGAGTGGGAGTATGGAGAACAATTAGGACTTTATGGCAATTAATGGAATACAATATTTGCCTCAAGGTTGGCAATGGAGCAAAGACAAAATTTTGGAGAGATAGGTGGATTGATCAAACTCCTTTAAATGAGGCTTTCCCTGACCTATTTCTTATTTGTGTAAGCCCTGAGGTGACAATCCAGGAGTGTTGGTCCATACAGGGGTGGGATATCTCTTTTAGGAGGCGTTTAAATGATTAGGAGATAGAGAGGGTAGCCCTGTTACCGGGAAAAATAGGGCAAGTTTCTATTGGCAGTACAGAGGTGATATACCTCTATGGAAACACAATGGTAATGGGATATTTTCGGTAAAGAGTGCCTACACAAGAGGTCTCCAGGTGACTAGTACAAATACTCAAATGCAAGTGGAATTATTTCTGGAAAAGCAGCATTCCTACCAAAGTTTAGTGCTTCACTTGGTTGGTTATCAAAAGGGCCTGCCTAACTCAAGAAGTGCTACAGAGGAAGAGAAGACAATTGGTTCCTAGGTGTTTTCTGTGCATGGTGACCGAGGAGACAAACAAGCACTTTTTTTTGCATTGCAAGTACACTGCTCAATTGTGGAATTTGTTTCTCAACATTACTGGCTATAGCTGGGCCATGCCTGAGCATACAACATACCTTCTTAGCTGCTGGATTAGAAGAGGGGGAAGTAAGAGCCAAAAGAGATGGTGGAGATTGATTCCCTCATGTATATGGTGGTCAGCATGGAGGGAGAGAAATGCCAGATGTTTCGAAGATAGGTCCAATTCCATTCATAAAGTCAAATGGAATAGTTTTGTATCTTTACTTTTTTGGTGTAAACAGCTATGTATAGAAGATACTGAACAGATTATAGATCTGATCGGGAGTCTGTAGTTTAACTTTTTGGTGGTGGCCAGCATATCCTTAATGCTGAAGAATACAAACTTACTAGTTTCAAAAAAAAAGAAAAGGTGCACCCGCAAAGTCAAGATGTGTAAGGAGGATTTTCCAACAAGTTCGGGGGAGAGAGGGATATGTTTAGAGGGAGGGATATGTTTAAGGTTAATAATAATAATGAGAATGATGGCAGTTTGCTTGTGGTGTGGATTCTGAGATGGTTTGGGATGCAATAGGTGATGCCAAGCACAGTGAAGGAGGCCCCTCCTGCTGGAAATTCAGAAGGAAGAGGAGTCGAAGAACTTAGAAACCATTGTCCCACTAGGTAAGTAAAGAAATAGGAGAGCTTAGATTTAATAGAGAACTACCATGTACATCTGAGGAATAGCCTCTCATTTCTAGCTCTTCTTGGTGCACCCATGAGGTTCCGGTGTGTATAAAAGATTGAAAGTTGTTGGTAGAGAATCATATTTTGTTGTAGATTCTCTACCTTATAGTTTACTACTTGTATTTACATTATCAACAGAGAATTATAATAATGATATGTTGACAATTTGCAGAAATTGATCCTGTCTCTATTATTGATGTTTTAGACTCATTATAGACATAGGATCATAGAATCATAGATGTAGGTAGTACTTTGTAAATATGGGGCTCCTACAACTTTTGTAAGATTTGGATTCTAACATATATAGACAAAGTTACCAGTTTAAAAAAAAAACAATTTGCAGAAATTGATCATAAGCAGTTGGATGGTAATTTGCCCACCCAAAAAATCCTAGAGTTCTTATTCAAGACACTGTACTAAAGATTTTTGAGCCTGTTTTCTGCCACATAATTGAGATAACTCCGATAGAGGTAGTTTAACTACATTTTTCTCTGTAACTTGGGAAATGTTCCCAGTCTTTTTTTCTCTCTAACCTGGTGAGGGGTGGTTTGTATTTATTGAAAGGCACATAAGATTTTTGAGTAACATCAAAATAGATGAGGAAAACCTCTGTTGGGTATGCATTGCTCTCAAGCAGGCATCCTAAAGGGCAGGGAATTAAGACAGACGTGGGGATAGGAAGTTCACAATGATCATTCTAGAAGCAGATTACGACTTGGATGGGGAGACATAGCTGATAAAGTTCTTCATTTTCTGGGGAAGTAAACCACAAACAGATTCAGGCATGCCAATATACACCAGATGAAGTCATATGTTGACACGACAAAGATCACTCAGTGGTCAAGATCTATGGCCGCTTCATCCGTATTGAAACATGGCGTGGGGATAGGAAGTTCGCAGTGATCATTCTAGAAGCAGATTACAACTTGAACGGGGAGATAAAGCTGATAAAATTCTACATCACTAAGAAGGTTTTGGATTGGAGGATTAAAACTAGAGAGCCTGGTATCATGTGCAAGCTGGGGAGAAGGTTTTTGATCAATTAAATTGGTTCTACCTAATATATCCATTTTGAGTAATATGGGATTTGGTGACAAATGGATAAAGTGGATCAAATACAACATCTCTACGGTCAAAGACTCAGTTTTAATCAATAGATGTTATTGAGTTCTTTTCTCCCCTCAGAAAGGGATCAAACAAGGTGACCCGCTCCCCCTTTTTGTTCATAGTAGCCATGAAAGGTTTAAGTAAGATGTTAGGAAAAGGCTAGAAAAATGCTGTGGATTTAGAGGATTAGAGTAGGCACAGATACTGGGACCACATTCACTATTTTCCATCTACTGTATGCAGATAATACATTGATCTTATGTGAGGCATAAAGAACACAAATCCTATACTTGAATGTCACTCTCTTACCATTCGAAGCTCTGTCAGGGTTACACGTCAACATGCTAAAAATTAGTATCTATCCCGTCAATAATGTGCTCGATATTGAGGTGCTGGCAGGAGTCATGGGTTGCAGCATTGAGACACTACCTACCACCTACTTAGGTCTCTCACTGGGAGCCAAATTCATAAACTGTGAAATCTGAAATGGTGTTGTTGAAAAATTAGAAAGAGTTTGGCTTCTTAGCAGTTGGCAGTTGCCATTCTTATTTATGGGGGAAAACTAACTCTTATCAGCAGTGTGCTTGACAACATACCTACCTATTACATGTCTTTGTTCCCTATTCCTAAAATTGTGCTAAAGCAATGGACAAAGTCAGAAGGGATTTCCTTTAGGAGAGGAATAGTAGCTCTAGAAATTCCATCTGATAAAGCGGGATAAAGTCACACAGCCAAAATGCAATGGACATTTGGGGATTAGAGATTTAGCCATCCACAACAAATGTTTGCAAATGAAGTGACTATGGAGGGATGGTATAGGAGAACCAAGTCTCTGGAAGGAAGTGATCATTGCTAAATATGGGAAAAGAGACTACTGGAGCACTAAAATTGTCAATGTACACCTTATGGATTTGATCCTTGGAAGTATATCAGCAAGCTGGGGAATGAATTTTTTCAGAAAAGCCACTTCAAACCAGGTAATGGAGTGTACATAAGGTTTTGGAATGACAAATGTCTCAATAACACTGCACTCATGGATGATTATCCTAATCTATTCCACATTGCCTTGGACATGAACTCTTCAATTTCTCAGAATAGGAGTAACAATAACTGGCATGTACATTTGACAAGGTTTGTCCAAACCTGGGAAATAGAAAGCTTGATGGAAATGTAGCTGAAGTGGAAGGTTACAACATTGACTAAGATCACTTTGACATTATGTATTGTGGCAGCAAGGTATTTTCATAGTCAAAAAATGTTGCCTGCGCTCAGAATCAAATCCTTGATTCATGGCCTTAAAAACTGATATGGAGGACCAAATTACTTGTTAAGGTTATATGCTTCAACTGGATTGCCCTAAATGAAGCTTGCCTCACACAAGAGGTTTTCAGCTGGTCAATTGATGTTATCTATGCATGAGGAATTAGTAAACTGTCAACCATTTGTTCCTGCACTGCCAAATAGCCACTGACCTATGAAACAGAATTTGAAACAGGCACACGTAAGTTGGAGTTTATGGAAAGTTGACAAGGCCATCAAAATAATCTGGTTGATTATTCCTGCAATTATTTTTGGTGTCAATGCACTGAGAGGAATAGAAGATGTTTTGGTGGCATCTCAACTCCAAGTCACTCACTTAAAGCTAAATGCTTGCTTAATCTTTTTTGATGAACTAAGTTATCCCTAATAATTAGTACTGGACCTTTTTTGGACATTGTTAGCGTTCTTTTTCTAGGGTGACACACTGTATAGAGGCTAACAACTCTCTTTTGTCTTTTTGTTTCATGTAGTTATGCTTCTTGTAACTTTGCATCTTCTTGATACCTTTTTCAATGAAACACCTTACTTCACAAAAAAAAGAAAGAAGATTTTTGAGCCTGTCATTGACTTCTTAAGAAGAAGAATTTTGGGCCTGTCATTGTCATCTACTATTCCTTGCTGTGTGTGGAGGAATAAGTTTCCTTTTAGGGGGTGGGGTGGGAGTTTGATTAGTTTATTTGTGTTAAGTTGTCAACTCATTAGAGTTGCATATTCAGTTTTCTCTCGTGTTAAATCATATACTTGTACATGACCTGTATGACTCGAAGTAATCTTCGAAGCTGGGGTTTAGCTTGGTGTAATGTGAATTATGGTAAGTTTTGCTTGTGGTAAATGTAAGTTGGTTTAGATCTTGCATAATTAGATCTCTCCAGCTTCACTTATTAATAAAATTGCATTACATTCCATGTACAGGGCATTTATGGTGGGTCACATGATAGGGGACATCATAACAGGCGATGTGACAGAACCTGAAATAGTCATAAGTGCATCTCCATTGGTGGGTGGGTTGTTGGATTCTCTCACCGGAAGTATTGGTATTTCAGCAAGAGCAAAACCCGTAACTGCTCCAGTTGCAGGATCAACAGCTTCTGGAGCTGCAACAAGTGGAACAATGGCATCTGATGCTCCAAAGATTGGTTTGAGGTCTCTGGATAGAGATGCGATTCGCTCTTTCATAAGTAGTGCAATGCCTTTTGGTTGGTAATCTTTTTATGGTATCTCTCATCGCAAATTTTCATAATGCATGTATGAATTAACTAAAGGGTTCAATCTTTGCTGAAAAACCCATCTACCTTAAATGTAGGTACCCCTCTGGATCTTAACTACACCAACATTTCAGCAGTTAAGATAAATGGATTTTCTTCAGCAGATATCCCTCCTGCAGATCAGAAACAGCCAGCATGGAAACCTTATCTTTATAGAGGGAAGCAGAGAATTCTGTTTACAATTCACGAGACAGTCCATGCTGCCATGTATGATCGCGATGAAATTCCAGATAGCAAAAAAATTTCAGGTCAAGTTAACTGTCGAGCGGAATTAGAAGGGTTGCCTGATGTGATGTTTCCACTAATAGGTTTGGACACTGCTCGTGTTGAGCTGTTATCCTTCCACCCCTGTGCTCAAGTTCCAGAGCATGGTAATGAGAAGCAATCACTTATGTTCTCACCACCATTAGGAAATTTTGTATTGATGCGTTATCAGGCATTTTGTGGTATGGGACCTCCAATTAAGGGTTTTTATCAGCTTTCAATGGTTTCAGAAAATGAAGGGGCATTTTTGTTTAAGTTACGGCTCATGGAAGGTTATAGAGCTCCTCTGTCAATGGATTTCTGCACTGTGACAATGCCTTTCCCTAGGAGAAGGGTACTTTCTTTTGATGGGACACCTTCTATTGGAACAGTTTCAGTTGCTGAACACTTGGTTGAATGGAAAATTATAACGACTGGTCGAGGAGTTTCAGGAAAGAGTGTTGAGGCAACATTTCCAGGAACAGTGAAGTTTGCTCCATGGCAACCTCAAAGATTGCCTACCTCAGGGGCAGTACTTGGGAATATGGAAGATGAAGAGAGTGATGCCGAAACAGAGTCAACAAATAATATGGCAAACGTGGAAGATCTCTTAATGGAAAAAATGAATAAGGATCTTCAAGCAGTTGATTTGGAGGAGCCATTTTGCTGGCAAGCATATGATTACGCTAAAGTATGTATTTCCCATAGCAACTGTAGTTGTGATGTTTCCTCTTTTGGATTATTTTCATATGCACAGTCCGGAATGCCTTGATTTCCTTACAAGAAAATAATTAGAGAGGAGAGTGTATTCAAAACAAAAGCAGAAGAAAGAAACTAAAGAGTAACAAGGACAGTCAGGCGAGTCCGACGAGTACAAATCGACTCTACAGATGTGTTTGTTTTTATAATCAAAAGTTCTATTTTCAATCTCATAAACATGCTAATTCTTTTCGAACAATATGACAATTAGCTGATGCGGATATGGAACATTTCTGTATATTAGATTAAATTGCTTTGTGAAAAAACATTTTGTTTTGACTCATGTGATTGCAGGTATCTTTCAAGATAATGGGAGGATCATTATCAGGAATGTCTATTGATCCAAAATCTGTAAGTCCTCTATGACCAATTATATCATCTATTGGCAGGTTGATTCTCGTTTCGAATGGAACATTCTCATTGACATAATATTGTGATTGTGCATAGTTCGACCTCGGCTATCCTTGTTTATTATCCAGTAGTACTGTAGTAGTATGAGACCAAAAATTTCTGGATATCATCACCTGCTAAATCTTTCCCCTTTCAGTTTGCATTTGGCAAAAGGAACGCATGTGAATTGTCTTTCTTCTTCTTTTTTTTTCTTGAGTCATGTGTATGATGTCAAGCATTACTAATTTTTATCTAGGTTTGGTTTTTCAAACAATCAAGTTAGGTAATCAATGTACTTGACCTCAATCCCAAATTATTAGGGTAAGCTTTATGCATTCTTTATGTCCGTTCCGGTCTATTTGGGCTCATTACGTTCTTATACTAGATAACTTATCTTTTGAGGTAAGTTAAGAGTTTTCTAAAACCAGGGGCTTTCAATGCCACATTTATCTCTGGACTGACAACCAAGTCTCGCACCAAACCAAAAAGATTCCTTGAAAACACTGGACCTTGTCCAAGTGTAACAACCACCACTAAATCTTAATCCATACTACTCCCTCTAGTCCAAAATAAATGAAATTTTGGGTGTTGTACACCCCTTAAGAAAGTTAATGACATTAATTAAAGGATGATTTGTCAATATTACCCCTTTGCTACTTCCAAACTTTTCTTAAAACTAGAAGTTGAAAAAACCACTAAAGAGAAGGATAATTTTTTTTAAAAATTAATTAATACAGCTTTGTACAGTGAAGAATTCATACATTTTGGACCATAAAAAAATGCCAAAAATTCATTTATTTTGAACCGGAGGTGGCAGTTTATATCACTTCTAGGAATTTTTTTTGCTTCCATTGTATTCTCAGCTAATTAGGCATTTTCTGAGATTTTGTAGGTCTTTTGAGACACTTTTCCTCTATGTGATGTTAGGTCTAGCTCATCTCCTCATAGCACCTTCAAGTGCACTTGGACTCTAAGAGGTCAGACATGGCCTAACCATCTTCGGGGTCCTCTCGTTTTGTCCAGTATGTAGGATATGATCATTTCTAATCTTGTCTAATAGCTGCTTTTACTTCCATCTTATCATCTTAGTTCTTCTACACTCATCTAGTCATTCCGATATAACATTGTTGGGTCTCATAGCATGAAATGGTAAGCCAATGGCTAAAACGTAGTATCTCAGTAATTACTAAAAAAGGAATGTTCATAGAGCACAAGGATGTTCATCTGTAACAATGTGAGGAAGTGTCGGTTTATGGTATAAAGAATTACCCGAAGCACTAAAAGATGAATTATCAGGAAAAAGAATGGTAAAAAATTTATAAACGACATTAGAACATGCAATAAGATTTGAATTTCTATGACATGATTTAGATAGTGAAGATAAATGACAAGATAAATTGAAAAAAGGAGGCTATGAAAAATTTGAATCAGTTATTGATATGTGATGTGTGTTATTTTGAAATTAACACATGTGAGTAACCAAAATACTTTTATGCAGCAAGACTAGAAATACCGCCAAATCAAATACATACCAACAAATGGCGAGCTTATTTTTTGTAAAGCTACCACCACCATATGGACCTAGACTAGTAGTCGAATATGAGAAATTATGTATACCAGATAATCGGGTAACATTAGGAGGAAGAATAGAATTCGTTAGAAACAAGATAAATGATTGGTGGAAAACTCAGAGAAAATGTATAAACATGCTAAAAGAGGAATCTGTTATGAAGTAAACGTAAAAGCAAGGGCATACAAGTGTACTATGCCCTAAGGTATAAAAATATCTAATATATAAGAAAAGGTACAAGTGGAGAGAATTTCCAAGGAGACATAAGATAAAATATAGACAATATTGGCAAAATAAGAAAGATAGAACCCCCAACAACATACCTAGTAAAATCCCACAAGTGGGGTCTGGGGGTGTATGCAACCTTACCCCTGCCTTGTGAAGATAGAGAGGCTATTTTCAATATACCCTCGGCTTGAGTAAGCATATCAAAAATCAAGTATGCACTACTTAAAAAAGGCCTAAAAATGACGGCCAAACAGGACACAATCTGTCATTTTTTTGGGTCAAAAACGACGAAAAACAACGCAGTCACTTCCGTGGAAAAATAGCCTCATCGCTTTTCCATTTGCCACATACGTCTCTTTAAAAACGACGGGCAAGGATACCTCCGTGAAATTTATTTATTTTTTATAATTTTTCAAAGAAAACATCCCTGTACGTGTCTTTGTTCTTCAATATGAAGAACACAATGATGGACATGAACGTCCATTTGGAAATATTTTATAGATTTGTTTTCAAAAAAAAATACAATAAAGTATTCTAGAAAATTTGTTAAATTTTTTTGCAGAAAAGTGACGGACAAAAGGGTCCCTGTCCATCATTTTTATGCAATTTTTGGGCAGTATAAACCAACAATTTCTGCTGCCCACTTGTCAAATAAGATGTGATTTCTGCTGCCCACCTGTCAAATAAAATGTAATTGTATATTCAGTCCCAAGCAATTCAAAACAAAGCCAAAAACAATTGAACACACTAAATATCATCATCAAACACACAAATTATCAAACGTAAAGAATTATAAAATCTTTCAAAACATTAAATAACTTCAAACATGTCCACAAAGTATCAAAAGTAATACACGTCAATAGGAAGGGGTCGATGCGACATAATCCTCATTACTCTCAGTGTCTTTGCTACTAGAGGAGGATCTTGGAGAATGGGACGCACCACGCCGAAATGCCAAGTTAATCACTTGTTCCTTGATTTCTTCGACAGTCTTTCTCATGGTTACATTTTGAGCAATTTGTTGTGCCTTGAACTTTGCCAAGGCACGTGTAAGCTGTTGGATCTACTGCGACATATCAACGATTTGAACACCGTCAATTGCCTCGGCTTAGCATGACGATCCAATACCTTCCAGTTCTGATTGGATGCGTCGCAACTCGTTCCAAGAGCCCATCCCATAGACTCTCCCCTAATGTCTCCCCCCGCCACTTTCTCCTCCAAATTCAAGTGACTTCTTACGGTGTAGGCTGGATTGACTGGCCTAGGGCTTGCTGAATCTGGCTGAACTCAGACAAGTATTGTTCGTAATCTCTCTGCAGATTAAAAATAAAAGTTACCATATACATACATAATAGAGGCATGTTAGTAGTTTATATCTAAATTTTTAAAACTTGCATAGACATTTTCAGCCCTTGGCTCAACGCCTCAACCCATTCATCCGGATCCACCTTCTTCTTCTTCTTCTTCTTTATATGTGTCCGCCAGAAAATCTTATCTTGAATGGGGGGTGCCCTATTTTTTTGCGTGACAATAAAGTAATTGAACACAATCAAGTAATATTTAATCAACTTTATGTTAACATATAAATTAAAAGGTTAATATTATTACTTACCATTTTTCTAGATATGGTCCCAAGGTTCTTTGCACCCTCGGTGTGCAACAAGCCACCCTTCACATTGTTTCTGACGTTCTTGGCTTGTTTAGACAATGCCTTGAATTCGTCTGAATCCCAATACTCACATAGCTGGTCATACACATCTAGTAAAAGCCAAGGTCCACACTTTTTCGTATCCCAAGCTAGTTTTAGCTAGACAGCCTCACACTGACCTTCCTCTCAAAAGTGGTGGAAATGACTATATTGTACTCTCCTCCAAGTATACATTATCTGAAAATCAAGTGACTAGTGTTAGATGATTAAACTTTACTAAATAATAATTAAATTTTATATACCTTAAACTCATTAAACATGGCATGGCGTATCCTCTATGGAATCTCGCGCCAGGAGTGATAAGGATGCATATAAAGCTCTCCTAACGTTCTTCTGTATTGAGGTATGTCACTTGCAATGATGGAGCAAACCATTGAAACCTTGAAGTCTATTGATGACAAAAATCTCCAAATCGCCCAACTTATGAGCAAGTTAGATCTCTCCAACTCTGGAGAGTCACGTCACAATCTAACAACGCAAGAAAAAGTTGATGTTCCCACCAAGCCAGTTGAGTCTCAATGCGCAAAGCAATCTGCTTCATTGGCCACTCTAACAGTTCAATAGCTACAAGATATGATCACAAACACTATTAAAGCTCAATATGGTGGCCTACCACAAAGTTCCTTAGGATATTCAAAGTCATATTCTAAGCGAATTGAGGGTTTACCAATGCCAATTGGATATCAACCACCAAAATTGCAATAATTTGATGGGAGGGGAAATCCAAGGCAACACATTGCCCATTTCGTCGAGACCTGTAGCAGTGCTGGTACACAAGGTGATCTTGTCAAGCAGTTTGTTCGTTCATTAAAAGAAAACGCCTTTGATTCGTATACGAACTTGGAGCTTGAATCAATTGATTGTTCGGAGCAACTGGAAAATCAATTTCTCAAACGTTTCTACAGTACCCGTCGTACAGTGAGCATGATGGAATTGACAAACACAAAACAAAGTAAGGATGAACCCATAGTGGACTACATCAATCGTTGATGAATGTTGAGCTTAGATTGCAAGGATCAACTTTCTGAAATCTCTGCAGTTGAGATTTGTATACAAGGAATGCATTGGTCCTTGTATATATCTTCAAGGAATCAAGCCTCGAACTTTTGAAGAATTAGCTACTCGCGCTCATGACATGGAGTTGAGCATTGCAAGTCATGGACAGACATCACCTGCCTTTGATCCAGGAAAAGAAGATACAAAATTCAATGAGCCATTAGAATACACAACTAAGGAACCGGTAACCACGACTTCTACAAAGGCCTCAACAAGACAAAAGTTGAAAGAGAATGTGGCGCATCAACAAATGCAAGAAGTGAAAAATCAATCTACCTTGAAGGAGTTACAAGCAAAGGAGTATCCTTTTCCAGACTTTGACATTCATGCGATTCTTGATTAGCTGCTAACCAAGAAAGTCATTGCACTCCCAAAGTCAAAGCGACCCAAAGAATTTAACAAAGTCGATGATCTATGTATTGGAAATTTCACCGCATCATTGATCATCACACCACAAAATGTGAAGGAAAAGATCATGACATTGGTATGAGAGGGAAAGATCATTATTGACGATGGTGAGACAACTGAGACAAACCATGTTAGTGTCAAGTTTGATCATAAAAAGGATTCAATTTCAGAAGTTCTATGCCTTGTGGCATCACCAAACATTGAAGAAGGAATCATCGTGCTACAATTTGGGAGCTTCGAACCAGTTGAAGTTTATGCCTCGAAGAAAACAACAAACACATTCAAGGTAGTTGACTTCTCCAATGAAAACAATAGTGACACTTGGACTTTTGTCACTCGCAAAAGGCAAAAGCATCAAGGTACTTCCAAACTTCGATATTCAAAAGT
Source organism: Solanum appendiculatum (assembly GCA_018342035.1). Classification (NCBI taxonomy): domain Eukaryota; kingdom Viridiplantae; phylum Streptophyta; class Magnoliopsida; order Solanales; family Solanaceae; genus Solanum; species Solanum appendiculatum. Next base: position 225,402 of record JAGDQO010001005.1, read on the forward strand.
CGACACAAGATCAAGTACAAATCAGCTTCAACTATGCAAAAGCATTAAATCCAACACCAACTTGAAGTGCAATAATACTTCATCATAAAGGGTTAGAAGGACATTTACATTGATGGATTTCTTCCCTACAATGCTCCTTGTCGTACCAGCTTAAACTACAAGTTGAAACGCTCTTCGACGCACGAGCCTAAATTGCAAGTTACAACGCTCCTTAATGCACGAGCATAAATTGCAAGTTACAATGCTCCTTAACACACGAGCCTAAATTGCATGTTACTCCTGGCCTGCATGAGAGTTTAAACTGAGTACGGCCTAAAAAAATAAATCATGAGTTTGTGTTGATCATACTTTTTGAAATATTGAGGCATACATAGTTGAAAGAAGAAGATTTGTGATGAAGTAAAAAAAAGAACTTTATTGCTCAAATATTGAAAGAGTTTGATACATCAATGAATGAAAAAAAAAGGAGTGTGACATGAAGATGACTGGACATCATCATTTACAAAAGTCTAAGTCATGAAAATTTGTTCGCAACAAATTTTCGTAGCGCTGAAAATTAACTGCAACCAAAATAAATAAAATAAAATGTGATTTTTATTGATGAATCTTGTGAGTACAATTCTGTTGTTCTCTTGATTCTTCTATCCTAAACTTCTTCGTGATTCGAGGGCCTTCAGTAGCGTATTTCTCGAATGTAGAAGTATGTAGACCTCCTTGAGATGAATTTGATCTCCGGGAAAGTCGGAAAGCACTTCGTCGTTTCAAGTCGATCTCTGGGAAGAACTCTGTTGACCACTCCTTTGAAAAACTATGTAGTTGATATTGTGGCATTTCTCAATTGCTTGTTGAATGTTTGTTGGAGTCTTTTTTGAATTGTATTCAGAATCTTTTCTGAATTTGTAGACACATCAATTTTATTGGATTAAATTCATACTAAATTTGGATTAAATCTATGTTTATTTGGATTGAATGATTAATTTGGGCTTTACAAATAAATAAGTCTATTTTATTAAATTCTAATACAAGGTCCATTTCACCTTGAAGTGCAAACCCATGACATGTGTCATGATGACTAGGCATCCAAGACCAATAAGAAGATGCCACATGTCCAAATGATGTGGTAGTCCCAGTCAAATTCAAGAACCAATCATAATCCGCCAAGTGTCAAATGACATCTTTTGGCCAATCATAAGCAACCTTGTCCACTCCCTACAACTATAAATAGGGGATAGACATGACATTCGAAGAAAAGATTCTAAATACAATTCAGAAAAGACTCCCAAATTTGTTCGCAACAAATTTGTATAGCGCTGAAAATTAACTGCAATCACAATAAATAAAGAAAATGTGATTTTTATTAATGAATCTTGTGAGTACAATTCTGTCACTCTCTTGATTATTCTCTCCTTAACTTCTTCGTGATTCGGGGCCTTCAGTAACGTATTTCTCGAATGTGGGATGATGCAGATCTCTGGAAACGTCGGGAAGCACTTCGTCGTTTCAAGTCGATCTTCCGGAAGAACTTCGTTGACCACTCCTTCGAAGAACTATGTAGTTGATGTTGTGGCTTTCTCCAATGCTTGTTGAATGTTTGTTGGAGTCTTTTACAAATTGTCTTCAGAATCTTTTCTTAGAATCCCTTTTGAATGTCATGTCTATCTATTTATAGTTGTAGGGGGCACAAAGTTGTTTATGATTGGCCAAAAAATGTCATTTTGACACTTGGCGGATTATGTTGGTTCTTGAATTTGATTGAGATTACCATATCATTTGGACACGTGATGTCTTCTTGTTGGTCTTGGGTGCCTAGTCATCGTGACACATGGCATGAGTTTGGGCTTCAAGGTAATTGGACCTTGTATTAGAATTTAATAAAATAGACTTATTTATTTGTAAAGCCCAAATTAATTATTCAACCCAAATAAACATGGTTTAATCCAAATTTAGTATTAATTTAATCCAATAAAATTTATGTGTCTACAGTATTAAAAATTACATGGAATTGATATGGAATCCAATAGCGATGAAACAAGTAAAACAACCTAGATAGTTTATGCTTTTACTAGTAAAAATGTGAAAAAAAATAAGTTAGGAAGTAAAAAGTGCTTAATACCAAAATTATTTAGTTTTTTTAAGAATATGAACCAATTAGGAATAAAAGAGAGATAACATTACCCCAAGAATTATGTGTGGAATTTGATAAAGTACAAAAAGGCAATAACATAACCTAGAGTTACAGGACAAAGAAGAAAAAGTTTTGAAAGAAGTAGGAACAAGGACATAATTTTTTTCCCCGTCTTCTCGTTTAGAATATTGTTGTTTGTATGTACCCTTTTTCCTTAAGTCTAAATCTTCTCTTGAAATTCTTTCAGAAGTTTTTGGATCAAATATAATCTCTTGTTAACAGTTTAAGACCATCTTTTTCTTATGGACTATAATCACTAAGGTCACTACTACTATCTTCTTCTGGTAATAAATTTAATTCTTCTGAAGTTTCCATAAACTTTATTTGCAGGTTATTTTCTTTCTTATTCCTGTTTGGACAGTCATTAGCATAGTGTTATTTGCTATTTATTTTCTTTCTTATTCCTGTTTGGGCACTCATTAGCTTAGTGTCCTTGATGGCAAGCATGACATCTACATCTATTTTTTCTACACTGGGTTCTATATTTCTTCGTTTTCCAATATTATCTATTTTTTGTCTTATGTCTCCTTGAAAATTTTCTCTACTTGTACCTTTTCTTAAATATTCGATACTTTTCATGCCTACTACATTTTCTTCACAGCTAATTCTTCTTATAGCATGTTTATCTATTTCAAATTCTCTGAATTTTACACCAAGCATTTATTTTGTTTTTAGCAAATTCTATTCTTTCCGTAATGTTGCCCTATTATCTGGTACACTTAATTGTTCATAGTTGTCAATTAGTCTAGGCCCGTATGGTGTTTGTAGTTCTACAAAATTATATATCTTCCTGTCATGCGGCTAGGTATATCCATGTTGCATAGTACTCTCATATCACTCCTTTTTTGTCAACAAACTCTGGTACCACTTCATTGTTAGTAATCCAAATTTTATTATTTGTATTACATCTTCATTCGCCATGTCATTCTCTTGAAAGACTCCGTTTATGTATCTAAATTATCTGTATTTGGGCACCACAATCACGTTTAATTTTATTCACCTTGGTTATAAGGGGGGCTAAATTTTGTCTTCTGTTTATTTTAAAGCCCTTATTTTAGAGTGTTCAATGTTTCAATTTCTTCATTATCGTTATCATTAACACGACATCACTTGCAAATAGCATGCACCAAGAAGTGTTATCTTGTATAATGATGTATGGCTCATTCATACTTAAGACAAATAAAGACGGGCTCAAGGTTTAAGATAAATACTTGAATTTCTAATTATCAGCCTTAGGTTTGTGCTGTGAGAAATTGCTCAGTCATAGAGATTCTTATGCACTTCACATTTTCTGTTTTTATACTGATATATACTCACTGTTATTCTTAATGCGATGAGCCTTTGCAGGTAAGCATTTTCCCTGCTGTTAAAGCACCCGTGGAATTTTCAACTCAGGTATTTCCATTATTAGTTAAATAGCATATTCCTGGCCACATATCTGTAGCTTTATTTAGGTCTGGCTATTACAGCAGCTGTTCGACATCTGTAATCAAGCCTATCTTTTGGGTTACTATAGTATTTTAATTGTCTTGACTTTGCTATGATTGTCACAGGTGACTTCTGGGGATTATATTTTGTGGAACACATTAGGAAAATGTCCGGTTGCTGCCACACCCAAAGCATAGAGTTGCAAAATATATTGTTGGTGTATCCGATTAGGAGCAATGACTGACGTTTAACTTGTTGGATGACTGCTGAGTTTGAGAGGTGGGCATCAAAGAGGCTGTATGCAAAAGAGATGTATTGAGGGGCAGTTCTGTGACAAGTTCCTGTTGCAGTTACATTGCACAACTGGGAAGTGGATGACTCTTGTTTCTTGGCATTTGGTATATGTGGGACAAGATTACTTGAGACGTGTATACAACTACTTCGTGGATACTCACATGTCATACATAATTAGTTAGCTGTATAGGTTATGAGGACTAACTGCATACATGCTTGTGTTGTCTTAGTGTTTCTACTAGATGAAAGATACTCTTCTGTTGCTAAAGAGACCGAGTCTCGTGCCTTCTGCTATTACACATGCTTTTGCAAGAAACTTGATCAGCAGCTTTCCCTTGCTTCATTCAACTTCTATAAAACTAGAAAGATGCTAAGATTTCTAGTTCTTGGTGAACTGCTTTCTAATTTGTGTAGACCCTGGAGTTCATTGAATTGGGGCCTTTTTGACTGAAAGACTTCCGTCTGTTGTAAGATAAATCGGTACAAGCCTATTTCTGTTGTGAATGTACCTACGGATTCATGAAGGGAACACTCACAATTAACAGTTTACCTTTACAATCAAGAATGACGAATGTACAAAATTCTATTAAGGGGAGAAGTTCATTCCACATTTGTGAATGCCTTTCTTAGCTATTGATGTCTAATATACCCTGGATACTCCTTTAGGCCTAAGTCACTCTTCTAACGCAATTCTGGATGAACGATACAGATCATACGGGGCCCACAAGTAATCAATGGTACAGGGCTTTCTGGCATCCAGCCTCAACCATGGCTTACCCTTGCCACTCCAATGCAATAGGCTTATGGGTCCAGGATGAAGCCCCCTACATTTACCTTCAAGGTTGTCACCACCTAAACCATGTTGGTTCCACCTATGATCAACTGCCTTGATGTTTCCTGCAAACACAAGCAAAACTGGAGGCAACGACCCCAAATGGTAAATTCTTCTTTGCTTTTGTATTAACATCCATTCTTCAATTTTTTGGGCATACCCTCCTTTCCTCCATTCATCAAGATCCATCACCATTACACCTGTGTTGAAGTAACATGGACTCCTTCCTTCAAATGTTTTCGCCAAATTCACATCCAACCAGAATGTGTCTGTAAAATAGTTTGTAAAGTTTGCATGGCAATATTCAGGTGCTGCCAGGACTTTATCTCCCAAATCCACCCCCCATAACTTGGCGATATCATCCACAACAATGATATCCGAGTCTAGATAGATAACACGGTGCACGTCCTTAGGGAGAATATCCGAGAGGTAAATTCTTGCGTAGTTTAGAGGTTGATCCAAGGCTTGTCTAATAGACTTGGATATCTTTCCCCTTACACGATTAGGATGAAAATGATACATTTTGTAGCTAAGGTAAGGGAAAGTAGAGTTGATGAGGGAAATGATCTCAGGTTCAAGATGGATCGAAAGAAAATGAAAGGAAGTGTTTTCTGGACATGTTGAATGTTGCAAAATAGACAACACTGCAGCCATGGTGCCCCTAATATAATTGGCATCAACAGGCATTACTATTTGAATCTTATCTACGTTACGCGAGCTACATGAGTTTCCATTGCGAAAAGCAGGTGCCTCCCGGAAGGAAGGAATGTCATCGTAGGTAGGTTTTTGAATGGCAACAAAGCGAATGGCGTTAGCAAAAGAGGTAGCTGTGGTGGTGGTAGTAGGATGCAAGAGGATGAGGGAAAGTAGGCCTAGAATTGGAAAACATTTAGAAGATGATGATGAAGAAGAAGAAGGGACATTTTTGTTCCAAAAGGCCATCCTTAATTCCTTAAGCTACATTTCTTGTCTTTTTTTTTCTTTCTTGGGTTAATAATATGGATATTCAAAGGGGCAGGAAAGTCTTGATCCGTGTTCAATACGTGCTTGACTTGAACTCGAAAAAAGTAACTTTTAGAAAGAAAAAATGACCATTAGACATAAAAAAGTTATTAATGGAGTTAATTTTAGTAATTATTCTATATTAGTGGTTCTAAAGATTAGTGTATACAACAAATAGATGAATTTTGATCATGAAATGTAGGGAGAACCGATATTTTCTCAACTACATTGATTTATTTTCTATGTCCTAAAGCGTTTGCTTATTTATAAAATGTAGGAAGAACCGATATCTTAGCAAGTGCAGTCATTTATTTTAAATATATTGTTGTTCATAAATATTTGTCAGTTTTAAAAAACAAGTGAGAAATCATTATTTTTTCCAACTTTGCCTTTAATTTAGCATTAATTATTCTAGATTAAGAGAATGTAAATAAATAAGGATTAAAGAATTAATAAGCGATAAATTGGTCAACCTACACTCTTAATTAATTTTTTCCAATGGATTGTGTAAAATTTTATCATGACAACTAAAAATGAATGAAGGAAGATCTATGCCAGAATTTTGCACATATCTAAAAAAGGTTGATCCTTACGTTTTGCAATGTAGAGGACATCAATAATTTTCCTTTTGCCCGTATGAAATTTCAGTGAAAGATAAACTTCAAACATCTATTTCTTTAAAATCATAAAATAATAGAACTAAAATGTTACTAATAAATAGGTCAAAATATAGTTAAAATCAGTGTAATAAACAAAAAGTTGCGCCTCATAGGAGATAGATGAAACTTAGTTGTATTTTACAAGAATGTAATTGAATTGTGGAAGAAACACATAGGTGTGTTGTTGGGGTAAAACACATGAGATTTTAATATAGGGAAAAGGCATAGATTTCCCTGAAACTTGTCCTGAAAAGTCAGTTACACACTTAAACTATCATGGCGGCCTATTACACATCTTTACTCCTTAAAAGTGAATTTATTTACTCCCTAAAACCGACGTGACAAAAAAATAAAAAACTAGCACGTCAGAAAAATTAAAGTTTAAAAAAGAATTAAAAGATCAAAATCTTTCTTCCCCACCCATTACCCCCTTCTAAGTCTGGCTGCGGAACCGGTACCGGAATGACCAGACCGAGATTCACCGTAACTGGTCCGGAACCGGGATTCTGCCAAACAATTAATCCGGAACCGGAACGGAACCGGTACCGGGATTTCCGATATTTTTGATGTTTACCGTCCCGTACCGGTATATACCGGGACCGGACCGGTAGACCGGTACACGCCATTTTAAAAAAATAAAATAATTCAATACTAATTAAAATCTTAACTTAAAGTTAAAAATAAAATATTTCAAAATATATAAAATTTAAACTCTTAATTCTTAAAGTTTAAATTTCAAACTTTAAAAGTTTAAAGTTTAAAATTTCAAAGTTCAAACTTTGAAAGTTAAAAAGTTTAAATTTCAAACTTTGAAAGTTAAAAAGTTTAAATTTCAAACTTTAAACTTTTAAAAATTTTAATTTCAAACTTTAAAACTTTTAACTTTAAAATTTTAAATTTTACATCAAACTTTTAATATTTTTCAATTTTTTAAAATTTGAAATTATAACTTAAGTTTCAACTTTGAAACATTTAAAAATTGAAATATAATAAAAAGATTTGTATTAAATTGAAGACAATAATTAAAAAAAGGCGAATAGCCTATAATTATATTAATGAAATCTAAATACTACAATTTGAGTTACAAATATTAGTAGAGGACCTAATCTACGCAGCCACCTTCTAGGAAGGGTTCTGTTTGAAATACACCTCGAATTATCATACTAATATTTGAAGGCTCTATCAAAGTCTTGTCTTAAATCATTTAACATTTCTCTAGTAACATGGTCTGAAATTGGTTGATCGGCTAGTTCCTCCAATGCATCAATGCCATCGTCACTACAATCTTGCAACATTTCATCTACATCACTTTCAAATTGTGTAGGTAAAGGTGGACGCCCATAATTCCTTCTTTCGGCATTAATCCAATCTCTAAATAATACTGATATCTCCAAGCTGTCTGCTGCTAATGAATGTCTATGCTCTCCAATTTGAAATCTTGCCGCACTAAAAGCGCCCTCCGAAGCTACTGAAGATGCTTGAATAACTAGCACATCTCTAACCACCGGTTGAAGTTTTGGAAAAAACTTGCCGCGTTTCCTCCACCAATCTAAAAGGTCAGGTACACCTTGATCATCCTTAATTGTTTCCGTTGCCTGATTAAGATATTCATCAAAATCATTCTTTTCATTAGAAGAAAGACCAAGATAACTTTCTAGCATATCATCAATATTATCTTCAAGTTGTTCATATCTACATCTAGAAGCTTCAGGTTGTTCATTACGTATTACTTCATTTATTATACCAGAATTATACAAGTCATAAAATTTTCTAGCTTCAATTTTTATACTATCTTTAACTGTTGCCAAGCTAGGTGTTTCATAATCTTGAATATCTAAATTGAAATATATTTTATCAACCATTCGAGATGCACCTATTTCTTTGTAAAATGGGTTTAATAAACAAGCGGTTAAACAAATTTGAGGAATAGGAAAAAAATATTTAGTTTTTTTTTCAATCATAGCATTAACAGTATTTGCAAACCTTGGTTTGTTTTTGAATTTAAAATTTTTACTAGAAATAGCACAAATATTTGGTAAAACTGAGCAAATAGTTGGATAATAAAGTCCAGAAATTTGTTTTGTAGTTAAATAAAAAACGTTTAAAAAGTCTATAAGATCTTTTACGTCATTCCAATCATTATCATCAAGTCTATAGTCCATATTTGAATTATGAGCATTCCCAACCTTTTGTAAAGGTTTTCTATATTCATAAGCGACTTGAAGCATTTCAAATAAAGAATTCCATCTAGTACACACTGATTTTAGAATTTTTCTAGGGGGAAGATTACATTCACGACAACGATTTTCAAATTCTCTACATCTAGCCTTTACCTGACATTTAAAAATAAAATGACACGCAGTTTCACATTTTATGCAACCATTATTAAACATTGATATACCATCTCTAACAATCAATTTATATATGTGAGCAGCACACCTAATATGAAAACCATCAATATAAATAGGGCAAAGTGTCGGTTTTAGCATTTCAACAGCAGATGTATTATTAGAAGCATTATCGAAGGTGACACTAAGTATTTTATCACAAATTTCATAATTTTTTAAAACATCTACAATAGTTTGAGATATGTAACTACCGGTTTTATGCATTTCACAACATTTATAACCTAAAATTCTTTTTTGCATAATCCAATTTTCATCGATCTAATGACTAGTAATAGTGAAATAATAATTACCATTAACACTACGACCCATATCAGAAGTAATAGACAATTTACAAGTATTATAATAAAATAAACAGCGAAGATATTGAAAATGTTGGCCTTGATAATCAAAAATAGCTTTTTTAATTGTGTTTCTTGAAAAACCTCTAAAAGAAGGATTATACACAACTTGAATATAATGAACAAAACCGGGATTTTCAGCAAAACTAAAAGGCAAGCCAATAACAACAATCATTTTAGCTAATTCTTCAAGATCTCTTTCTCTACTATATGTGCGATTAGTACTACGGCCAGAAACATTAGAAGGGTTCAATTGTGATTGGACCATATTAGAGCCCCCTACCCCTAGAGATGCATCAGGAAGGGGAGTACCATGTTTTTTAGCATCGGCTATAGCCTTAGCTTGCAAAAATTCAATTTTACAACATCCCATTAAATGATTACTTAAATGTCCTGTCCCACCCCCTTTCCCGCAATTTTATGATTCATTCTATGTTTACATTTATTACAAATAGGTTGAGTTTTATCTTCAGTTTGAGTCATAAATTGCCACACAACAGATTTATTAGCACGTTCTTCCTTGGGCCTATCCCCACTAGGATGTACAGGAGGCATGGGAGCGGGAGCGGAAGTGGGAGTAGTAGCCGTAACTGGCTCTGTTTCATCATCATCATAAGTATCAATATCATCATTAACATCATCATATTCTACTTCTTCATCTAATCCTTCATTAAAATTGCCAAACCTTGCTTCTAAAGCTTCTAATTCATTATTACTCTCAATATGCAAAAAAGTTTCATCAACATGCGTAAAATCTTCCGTATTTATTCTTAATTGAGTTACTTGTCTAGTTTTAGATTTAGAAGAAGTACCAAATGTTTTTTCTTTTCCGTTTAATACATTTCTGACCATACCATACAATCTTTCTTTAACTTTGCCTTTGCCTTTGCCAACATTTTGTTTACCGGAATCCATATTAAAATATTAAAATTAATAAAACTATATATAACGAAAATTAAATGCAAACAAATAAATAACTAAATAAGTAAAAACTAAATAGATGAAAGTTGGAATGAATGTACCAAACGTCTACTTAAAAGTAGACGTGTATGACCGAAAGGTGAAAGCCGAAATTGAATGATGAAAGTTGAAACTTGAAGCTTGAATGTTGCTCCAAAAGTAATAAAATTTGTAATTTAATAGAGATTAGAGAATTGAAGATTTGAGAGTTGAGAGTTGAGAGAGTAGAAGATGAAGAAAATTTATGAGTAAGAATAATGAAGGGTTGGGGGTATTTATAGTTAAAAAATTGGACTAAATTATATTTTTAAAAACTTTGGGGTATTAAAAAAAATTTGGAGGGTAGGGGGGTGTTTTGGGGGGGTTAGATGCATGAATAGCCGTTGGGTGGGCCCCAATAGCCGTTACCCAATGGCTACAATTTGAAAATTCGGTCCAGAAATTTAAGAAAAAAAAAAAAAAAAATTCGGACCGGACCGGTCCATTTTCCCTATTTCCGCCCCATACCCTATCCTGGACCCCTCCCTTACCGACCCAAACTGGAGGCACCCGAACCGGGACGGAACAGTACCGGGACCGGCACCTCCGGGTTCCGCTGCCACCCTTACCCCCTTCTTCTTCATTCTTTATTTTTCATCACAACATCAAAGCATCACAACGAAGTGAGTGTAGTACTGGCAGGGGTGTACATGACCCGGTTGGTTTGGGTTTTTCAAATATCAAACCAAATCATTTGTGTCAAATTTTTAAATTTATAAACCAAACCAAACTAATAAAACTTGGATTTTTCAACCTTTTATTTTTCCGGATTGGTTCGGGTTTTTCAAATACCAAAGCAAACCATTTGTGTCGAATTTTTAAATTATTAAATCAAATCAAACTAATAAACCTCAGATTTTTTCGGGTTTTTGGATTTTTCCGGTAAAGTATTCATACAAACATATAATTAACTTGTGCTCCAAATACTTCTTTAGTCCAATCAAAATACAACTATCTAAGGTGTTTCTTAAGAAAATAACACAAAATATGAGATGAGTGATGACACTAAAATATTCAATACAAATTAATAATAAAATTGTATGAAATAAATATTACAAATTGATAAGTCATAATGAAAATGATCATAATTTAAAAGTATTAAATTATGCCAAAATAAGTCTAATAAGTATTAGTTACATGATTAAATATTTTTTTTAAAATGAAAATTAGGTTATGTATTTTAAATGTCTAAACCAGTGTAAAACTAAAGAACAAATATTCAACATTATTGTCATTCTTAGTGTTGAATTAATTTATTTTGTTAGCATTAATATTGATTTGATTTTGAATTGAGCTTTATTAGGGTTATTAATATCTATGGACTATAACCTTTTAGCATTAATATTGATTTGATTTTGAATTGAGCTTTATTAGAGTTATTAATATCTATGGACTATAACCTTTATTGGACCATTCAAAATTATAAGTCTCAAAAATTTTGAAAAAATATGTTAAAAGATAAAAATTTTGAAAACGTATAAGTAATATTTAGAAATTACAACAAAGTAAATACTTTTATGTATAAAATAAATTTTAAAAATTATATATATAATGTCGGGTTGGTTTAGTCTCGGGTTGACTTTTTTTAGTTAAAACCAAACCAACCCCAAATATAGTCGGGTTTTTTTTTTCAATACCAAACCAAGTAAAACCAAATCATTAGTCGGTTTTTTTTTCCGATTTGACTCGATTTGCTGTCTGATTTGATTTTCGGTTCGATTTTGAACACCCCTAAGTACTAGTGTTGTTTGTTGGTTGTTCAGATATGAAAGTGTGGAGCTCATTGAAACTTCATCAGAGACATGGCTGAACTTTGAGCTCGCTGGCACATCTGCAAAACAAATCAAAAGAATAAAATTGCAAAGGGGTAAGGTAAGGGGGTCTGGTTCGGTGTTTGTCGGTGACTGATTTGGATTTTGAGTGGCTGTTTTGTGGTGGTTTTTTGGTGGCTAATGGTTTGTCGGAAAAGAAGAGGGAATGGCATTGTGGAGGGGGATTTGTGGTGGTGATAGATTGGTTGTTCTTCGCCGGAGAAGACAAAGAGAATTGTGATATAAATTCAAATGAATGATTTTTTCAGTGAGACTAGAGATAAAGTGGGTGGGAGTTAATGATGAAGAAGATATAATTACTAGAGAATTTTAATAATTAATTAGTGTAAAATAGAGTTAACAAAAGAAAAGTTAATTAATTAAAAAAAGAAAAGAAAATGAATATAAGAAATTATAAAATCTGACGTGGCGCTGACGTAGTGCTTATGTGGCAGCAAGTGTAATACACCACATATGGTGAGAGTAGTGTTACACGTCTCAGGGTGGTATTAAATTCACTTTTAAATAGTAAAAACGTGTAATAGGTCGTCATAATAATTTAAGCGTGTAACTGACTTTTCAAGACAAGTTTAGGGGGGAATTTATGCCTTTCCCCTTTAATATATACTCTTAATTAAAAACCTAAAAAATCAAAAGCCAGATCTTATTTAGAATCCTTCTTGCATCCCAAATTACTTCCACTTTGTGCGTTGCCATATTAACAATACTTGAATTGTGTTTTTTCTGACATGTTAAAAGTGACAAGTAAAAGTGAACATAGGAAGTAAAAATAGAAGACAATTTATAGGTAAATCCTAGGATATGTATAAAAAAATGTGCATGCGAAGTTGTACAAGTACGTACAAATGTACTGTTTTAGTCATACATTATACTCATAATAATAAGGTACATAAGTGTCCAAATTATAACTAATTGTTCCTTTATTAGAATAACAATGTTATTATGATTGTCCCCATTTGTGATTTCCAAGTTTCAGAGACCTTAATCATTCATTTTCTTTTAGTGAGTAATTGCATCCACCAAAAACATTCATGAAAAAATAAATTAGTTTAGTGAAGTTCATTTGCTAAGAATAATCATGACACTGTCCATTTATTTTTAACAGAATAATAATGATTTTAGTTTCATTATTTGAGCTAAAACTCTTTTTATATAAGCTTACATTACAATAAATAAAGAATTTTGCAGTAATTATTTAATGATATAATATAAAGAGACATGACAAATGAAGAGACGTGGCTTAACTTTTTCCTATTTATCATTTGAAAGTTTGGATTAATTAGTCAATGCTAATCCAAATAGTAATAAATGGTTGAGCAAATTAAAAATCAATTATTCATAATGCAGTATATATTGGTTAAAAAGGAGAATTTTACTAATCAAATTTATTGAGTAAAATCTTTTTAAAAAGTTAGGCCAAATTAACAGTGCAAGAAAATGATATAATTGTGGGTTCATGAGGGGACATATATATCCCCTTGAAACTCATAAACCTTGATTTGTTTAAGTAAATGGTAATCATGATTAGCGCTGTAATTAGAATCTAATATCTTACAATAAGCATGTTTAAGAGTTCCAACATGTCGGAATCAAGTTTAGTCAATCAATATTCTAGCATGGGACGTTTTTAAATTAAAAGTTAACCATTTTACATTTTTTTTCTTTTTTCTTTTACTTTCCAAAAGCAAGTCATCCTCCCTCCCCATCCCCACCCCCGCCCCATCAGGGGGCGAAGCTAGTAAGGTTCTAAGGGTTCATTCAACCTCCTTAGACGGAAAATTATACTGTTTATATATGGTTAAAAATAAAATAATTTATATGTATATATAGTAGTTGTTGAACTCTCTCAACTTCTTCGTGTGTTTACTCTTCATATTTGAACCCCTCAGTGAACATCCTGGATCTGCCACTGCATCCCACCCCATCCCAACTGGCTAAATACACTACTTTCTCAATCTCAAAATATTTGTCGTCCTTATTAAATATATTTATTTTTAAATATTTGTTATTTTAGAAATTTAATATAATTAATTTTTTTTCATTATATCCTCGGTAAAAATTGTTCTTGAAGACTACAAACATGCACCTCAATTTTTATGGCATATGAATATAGTAAATATTCAATAAAGATAGATTATATCTTAAGACATAAAAAAGGGCAAAATAGTCAATATATCATCCCTCTTGATTATTATTTTCTTAAGGGAGTGTAAATGAAAAATATGACAAATATTTTGAGATGGAGAGCGTAATTCCTAATAACGAAAACAAATCTTAAGTATCTCGATTTTTCAATTTTCATACATGAACTATTAGGTGTGTGAGTTTGCTACATGAATTATGACCAACTATTTATCAAAACACACCTCAACTATCAAGTGTGCGAGTTTTTGTTTAAAAGAAAAGAAAAAAAGGTTGAATATATCAACAACCCCTTGAATTTTATAGTAAATTTAATTTAAGCACTCGAACTATGACATATTTTAATTGAGTAGCTAAAATATATGATAATGCTCCTATTAGACACGTCCGACTCAATTTTTTAAAAAGTATTTGCGCACGTAGATAACTTGTGTCACTTCCTTTAGTAATTCACACATCAACATTAAAGGGAAGAAGTCTAAGATTTTAGAATTTATTCCTACTGCGTATACTTAAAAAAGATGATATATTTATATAATTAATTTATTGAAAAATTACATAAATACACATCTTATTTTACCATAATCTCTAAAAGTTCCTATCATTTAAAAAATCATAAAAATCCCCTCTCGGATACATCCGTATCCTCTCTCGAATCATTCCTATCCCCTCTCGAATACATCCCTCCCATTAAGTAATGTATCATTCGTAATCCGTGAGTTATGTATCAGCAGATTTACTAATGTATCCGAGATCGTATAAATATAAGAACTTTTTGTAATTTGAGAAAAAAATAGAAATAAGATGTAATTAACTTTTAACACTATAAGATTTATGTAATTTTTACTTAATTTATCTATATAATAGACGATTGAGAACACAAGTAGAAGTTTGCCAAAAATTTGAGTCACAAAGTAAAAAAGTTTGGGAATGTTATAGGAGGGGGGCCTAGGGGTAACTTTTAGGAAGAACAAAGGGTTTGGGGAAAGGAGACATAATGGCCTCCATGTTTAGAAATGGCATAATACATAAACATGACCCTTAACTTGGCGTCAATTGGCAACTATGACCTTTAACTTTGGGTGTGCACAAATAGACACTTTAACTTGTATAAAATTGAACAAGTAGACACACATGTCCTACATGGCATAATACACGTAGGACGCCACGTAGGACACAAAATTGCCATGTAGGTGCCATGTAAGATGAATGTGTCTATTTGTTCAATTTTATACAAGTTAAAGTGCCTACTTGTGCACACCCAAAGTTAAAGGTCATAGTTGCCAGTTGACGCCAAGTTAAGGGTCATGTTTATGTATTATGCCTTTAGAAATCCATGCTTCACACTACTCCTCACATTATCAAAAAAGACAAGAAAGCCAATGGTAGCTCTTATGAACCTCTCTTGGAAATTCCAAACTCTTCTAATCCTTTTGGATACTTCAACTATCAAATCCAACCTTTTCTTCTAATTGGCCCAATTTATATATATATTTTTTTTAAAAAAAAAAAATCATTTTTTGGAGTCGAATTCTGAAAAATCTGTATAACAATTTCAGAATTTTTCAAGAATTTTGAAACAACAAAAAAGTATTTTCACTCTTTTCACTTCAAGGTAGTGAATTCCGAAAAATATGTATGACAAATCCAGAATTTTTCAAGAATTTGAAAAATAACGAAAAAGTTTTTTCACTTCAAGATAGTCACAAAAAAAATTCACTTCAATTTATATTCATGGCCAAATATAACTGTCAATTTCAAATATCATTTTTCACTTAAAAAATACAAACTATTTATTTTTAAATGTCACAATGAAATATGACCAAACACCTTAGTTTGCACTTGGCATGCACCATTTATAACACCAGCAATGACGCCATATTTATGTCAGCCAAAAGTGCATCATATTAATTATTAGGTTGGTATTTTTGATTTAAGATTTATGTTATTAGTGTGTTAGATTAAAGAACTTTTACATTATAGATATACTTTACTAGACTATAATGTGTTATTTATAGTCTTTTTTGGGCTACCAAACAAGAACGGTTCTAAGGTAAGGCAAGTAAAGTCCGTGTCTTACGCCCTCAACTATTAAAAGGCCCCAAAAATATGAAGTATTATATACCATGTTTTTGTGTGAGGGTATTTCACATCGTAATGTGCGTCTAACTCACAAATAACGTATTGTGTTCATCTCTAGATCATAGTCATGTGAGCTTCTTTTGCAACTTAAAATTGTATGAATTTTATGAAATACTTCCTCTATAGTGCATATTAAGTGAATTTGTAAGGCAATGCACATCTATTAAAAAAAAAAATTTAGAACATAAATTGAACACCACTGTTCACTTTTACTTTTTTAGTTATTGTCAATAACCTTTAAAGAACTAAAATTCAATAATATTTAAAACACTAAAGTTCCAAACTCAAATTCTAAATCTTGACTTCGTCTCTGCCTCGAATTATATATATGAGTATGGTGAACTTTACAAGTGGAAGAGTGGGAATCAACCTCACATGTGATGCTAAATTTGGGTAGAAACGTAAACAAAACAAGACAAAATAGAAAAGGAAATGAGGGATTATGGAAAAAGAAAAATTGGTGCCCTATTGGCCAAGCAAATGTATATGACACAGCAACATTCAAGTCAGAAATTCAGAAACTAAAGAGGACATAAATAATGATTGATAGATTTTCCTATCAGAATTCAGATATTTTTTTAAAGTTTTTTTTTACTGAATTAAAATAAAAATAGAAAATAGAAAATAGAAAATATGAAAAATTAAAAATTAAAAATAGAGGCACGAGATAATGATTTGGCGTGTAAGTTTGTAGCAAACATCGAGAGATTTGGTTCAGCTTGTGGCAGGGCTCGAGGAAAATATACATTCATGAATAGTCATGTGATTCTACATAAAAAATAAAAGAAACAGCTTGTTCCTCCGTTTTAATTGGTATATTGGTATCATCAAGGTTGATAATTTCGTTTAATTGATATTAAATCAGTATATATATACTGTAATAGTATCACTAAGGTTTCTTGTTCAGAAATTACTCATTAGTCAATGATACTATAAGAGTATATATATATACTCTTACAACAATATACATATACTCTTACAATATCATTGACTAATGAGTAATTTCTGAACAAGAAACCTTAATGATACTAATATAGTATATATATACTGATGTAGTATCAGTTAAGCGAAATTATCAGCCTTAATAATACCAATATAGAATATGATACTGATTTAGTATCAGTTCAGCGAAAATTATCAACCTTAATGAATAGGGAGTATGAGCTGTAATTATTTATGAGAAAATGAATATTTCTTGAATTACTTTGAATTTGGATATGAACATATAATTATTTTGGATTTTATGATCCTTTTATATAGTTTTCACTTTAATTTATAGAGTATATCTTTTCTTAAACGATAACAATAATGAATAAATACTAAAAGCACTTGAAAGTTCTAACATGTCTTTTGTTTGCTTCAAGTAAATCTTCCACCTTCTAACAATCATATGTATTGTCATTAAAAAATATGTTTTTGTCATTAAAGTAAGGTCTCTTTGTGATAAATCTTCAAAGTTCAAAATCCTAAAAAATTGCATTTGGTTCCCTATTATTGTCTAGCATGGCATGCAGGTTCATTTATTTTATTAAATGTCTCCAAGACACTGTCTAACTTATGGATTTATTTTTAGCTTTAAATTTATATGACTAGGAATCTAGGTAGTGAGATATATTCTACTATTGCATCAAATTAATTAATTGTTTATGTAATCTTCGTACGTATACTCTCTTTCCCATTTTTTCTAAAGTTGAATTTTTTGGTATTAACATAACAATAACTAATATTATCAAGTAATTACCAAAATGTAACGCATGCAAAATTGTAATATATCTTACATAAGGTCAAAAGACAAATGATATAGAATTTCTTATATGCTTTCTCCATCAGTGAAGTTTGCATATATACCAGAAATTATATTATATATTATATACATAGATAAACGAGTTTCCTAGTGCGTGGACTTTGGAAAATGATAATCTAAATTTATAGACCTTATAACCAGGGTCAGAGCTACTACGGGTTTAGCGGATTCATCCGAACATTCTTCAACGAAAAATTACATTATTTATATATGGTTATAATTATATGTTGAACCCCCTTCAACTTCTTCGAGTGTTTACTTCTTCAACCCCTTTGTGAAAATCCTGATTCTGCCACTGTTGATATAGTGATCTTTCACAAAACGTCAAAACTATATGTTTGCATAACAGTAAGAATATAAACTGTATGTAACTTGAAAAGGACTAATTAGATTCTTTGATCAAACATGCGAGAAGAAGAAAAAATTAAACAAAGTCTGCCTAATCTTGAAAGTTATATTATGAGCTTAATTAGTTGGTTGGTGTTATTAAATAAGGGGATCTAAGTTTGAAGATTAGGGGTTGGACTTTGAAGATTAAGATTGAAAGTGATCTATGAACTAATCTTCTTTGCCCATGCCTAATCCAAATTCCTACCCTTCAACCAAAATTAAAGAAGTGGTGGGCACCACTCATGCACAAAAATTATGCGCATGAAATAGTTGCACTCACAAAATGTTTCTCCTAGTGCTCAAATAACTTTTGCTAGGGTTAATGTTCACGTCAATTTGTGCACACTTTGACTTTATGGTATTTCAATAGTCTCTTCTTATTGTATTGTATTGTTTTATATCGTTAATTTAAATATAATGTTTGTTTTGATTGTTATTTAAATTTTATTATATCGTATTATTTAAATTCATTGTTAGGTTACGACGAAAAGTCTCATTTTGTATAACGATTGATTTGATGTGATCGTATCATTACCTTAGTATTTTCTTTTCATTTTATCTTTATGTATTATTTAATAATCATATTTTATCATTTATCCTATCTTTTCATAGTAGTTCTACCTCGTATCCTACTTTTCTTGTAGGTTTATCATTCAAATTGTTGATGTGTAACATTATGTAACAACGGAGAATGATACAATCTATCCAAACGTTGTATTCATAAATGGTTGATACCACTCAACTTTGTCATTTGAAGCTGATATACCCATCGTTACAAAAGTGGCTCATATATATATATAATACCTCTACAGTTACACAAATGACTCACATATACCCTTTTCCGTTAGAGGAAAAAGGTATATGTGAGTTATTTGTATAACAATAGGAGTATATATGAACCACTTCTATAACGAGGGATATATCAGCCTTAAATGACAAAGTTGAGGGATATATCAGACCATTTTCCTTTAAAACAATACAATACATTATGAAACAATTCGTAACAATCATCCGAACAGAACGTAAAAGTGCATATGTACAAATATACATAGTAGATGTAAAAAATGTAGTTTGCTTAGGTGAACATTTTAAGTGTGTAACGTACATGGATATGGAAAGTTTGCGCGTGCAAGCATGTCTGGCGGCTAAAGTCAGTTGCAACCCTCTCCCAACTCATGTAATTGTCTCCCTATCCATTAACCCTATGGTCCCAAGTGGGGACTCTCATGTTTCCCATTTTACAAGGTGGATTCAACAAACTTTGGAGACTTTATATATAGTGGGGTCTTTTGGTGTCTTGGAGGTATGACAAGTACTTAGATTATGTAAGTTTATGTGGGGTATATGTAGCAACACAATCCCTTAGAGTAGGTCCTAATCGTGGCTTTGGTAGATATCATTTTAGTGAAAAAGGGGGATCACTAAAAGGATACAAACTCAAATATTTGGGTCCATCAAAAGAGAGGTTTTGGTGTCTTTCTATGCTCTCTTTCAAACCCCCCACCTTTGAACTCAATCCCTCTATCCTCATCAAGGGGGAATTTGGTTGACTTGTACTTTTCATGTAAAGAGTTATAATATAAGGGGTTTCTTAGAACTTGGTTTTTGAGACTTTTCAAGAAAGATTGAGATTTGGTTCACTATACGAAGTCCACCTTTCACTTTCTTCATGATTTGAGTTGGAAGAACTTTAATTATATTTTTTATTGCTTCAAGCCACTAGTTCGACTAGTATGAATTTGCGTCAGAGTTTTAGTTCTTTCTATCGAAGAAAACTCCATTATATGTATGTTCAATTATTTATACAAGTATAAAGTAAGACGTTAGTAATATCAAAACTATGCGATTGATTTTGCACATTAATTATATATACACATCTTAAAATCTGAGCAATTTGGTTAAGATCAAAATCAAATTTTGTAGGAGTAAAATGATCATACATGAAATTTCAACTTGCCTTATGTATAAAACAAAAAATCTACTTATCAATTCAAAAGATATACATACTATATGTGTGTGGGTGATAGGTATACATCTATTAGAGGAAGCTAAGGGGGGTGGGTTGGTGGTTGGCGTGCAGCACAAAGAGGAAGGGATGTGGTCATAATTTGAGTGTGCCATCCACCATAAGAATATTGTTGATGAAGCATACACTTCTCAAAATCATTTCAATCCTCTCTTAAAACCTTCAATAATATACCTTTCTTGATTTATGTAAAACTCACCATTGACCATCATTATCTTTCTCTACTCCAATCCTTCCCCATAACTCTTCTTTCTTTTCTTTTCTTCCCTCATATTTAATTTTCGCTTTAGCTAGCTCATACACATACATTACTAATATTTAAATATATTACTATGTACTTACTCTTTACTATGATTGAGGTATAAGTCTTGTAAGGTGAAATAAACACCTAAAGTAACTTAAAAGCAAAGGGGAGAACAAAATTCTTTTTTGCTATTTATGATGAGTAGATACTACATTACCTTCCTAAAGATGTGTAATAATCTTCACAATCTTACTCTAATTAGAACAAATTATTAACTAAGTTTCACCTTCTTTAGAAGCACAGACAACTTCAATGCTTGATGTTATCATGCAAATGCATTGACTATCTAACTAATTCTCATATTCTTGACAATTTTTTTTTGTTAACAAAGTACTTTATTCTTCTTTTTGTTCATTGTATGGTTAAAGTGAGACTGATCAAAATAGAACTTGAACCCTCTTCCTAATTGTTGTTTATTGAAAAGCATTGAAAAGAGAGTAGACAAGGAATGATAGAGAGAGATTAAGCTTAACCAAACCTATTAGAGTGTGTTTGGTATAAAGGAATAAAATGTTTGCCTAGCTAGAAAATGTTTTCTTGAAAAACAAGTTGGTTTTTAACTTATTTTCTCATGTTTGGTAAGTGAGTAAAGAATATTTTTCAGAAAATATTTTCTACTGTTTGGTTAGTGAATGAAAAATATTTTCTAGAAAATATCTTTTATTTTTGGTTAGAGAGTAGAAAATATTTTTAAGAAAATAATTTCTGACCCGAAAACCAACCCTGATAACCAATTCGAGACCTGGCTTTGACATCCGAACCGGGACACGATCCGATGACCGATCCAGAATCTGACTCAGGACTTGACCTTGACTCCTGACCTACAACCCGATATTTGAACTGGGACTAGACCCCAACACCGACATCCGAATCGAGACACGACCTAGACAATCGATCTGGGATTCGATCCCGAGACTCAACCCAGGACCTGATCCCAACTCCCGACCCAAGACATGATATTCAAACTAGGATCCAACCCCAACACCCGAACCTTGATACGACCTCGATGGTTGATTTGAGATTCAACCCCGACACCCAACCTGGGACCTGACCCTGACTCTCGATCCGAGATTCGACATTCGAACTAAACCCAACCCTGACCGGACACAATCACCCGATCTTGATGACTAATTCGGGACCCTATACCCGAACCAAGACTCGACACCCAAATTGGAACTCGACACCCAAACTAAGATACTTCTGAATGATCCTGACACGCGATGCGGGACCCGATTTTCAAACCAAGACCCGACCCGAGATCCGACCTTGACGCTCAACCTAGGACTCGACTTCCAAATCGGGACCAGACTCAACTTCCGACCCAGGACCCGACTTTCAAACTAGGACCCGACTTTCGAATCAAAATCCGTTCTCGACACTTGATCTCGATGACCAATTTGTGACCCAAACTCAACACCTGACTTGAGACTCTACCTCGACTCTCGATCCAAAACTCGATTCTGACATCCAACTCAAAACTCCACCCCAACACCTGATTCGGGATTTGACCTCGACACCCGACTCGAAATCTGACCTCGAAGCCTGACTTGAGGCTCGAGATTCGACCTAAGAGTTGGGTCTCGAATTGAGGTCGAGAGTCGGATCCCGGATTAGTATCAAGAATCGGTACCCATGACTTGAGTTAGGGTGGAAAGTTTAGGTGTGAGGTTGAAAAAGGGTTTTGAACAATATCTTCCTTACTTTTGGAGGTAAGTCATTTTCCTTAAATTTGAGGAAAATAAGTTGATTTGGGAAACATTTTTCAAAAGGTTTAAGCCAACCAAACATAAAAAACTTGAAGACATTTTCCAGAAAAATATTTTCATTTACACCAAACACACTCAAGGCTACATATTTTCCTGATTGTTGTTCTTCAAAAGTATTGAAAAGGATGTCCCAGAGTTTACTTAAGGGGCAAAATTAGAGTTTGTGATTTAAATGAAAAGGGTGTAGAAGGACAAATCCATTATCGCTAAGTTTCAAAGGTTGCGTTTGTCCTAAAGGAACGCCAATAGCAAATTACTTAACATATACTTTAATGAAATATTCGGATAATCTGAATGGATAAAAATTTATTCGTATTCAATATTTACATTACCTCAATAAATACATTATACGTGTTTGGACATAAGTATTTAATATTTAATCATGAATAAGTAATATACATCCTCACCATATTAAATTAGTTAATTATACTAATTTTATATGATTCGATGTAAATACTGTCGATAAACATTTACCGAGTGACTATGTATCCGAATGAGTTTACTTAAAATAATATATTAAAAAAAGCGGAAATGATGATAATACATTGAATTGCATTCTATTTTTATATACGGACCCCATCTTAATGCATTGAATATTATAATTATATTTAGGTGCCACGCTTGATACTTACTGTTTTAATATATGCATATTGGAAATACACAATTGATTATATTTTGGCACGTCTATTAAACTTTATTTTGAAAAGATAATGGTGTCCTTTTCAAAACCAGTTGAATTTAGTCTTATGCCCCTCCAATTTCCCCTTAACCATTTTTGCCAAAATAGACTAGTGCCTTATTAGGCCTTATACAAAAATAACTTTTTTTCAAACATATAATAAAATAAAGAAGTAATTATTCATTTTCTTAATAAGATATTTTGTAAATTCATGTGTATTTCAAAGTTTTTGAATTTAAAAGCAAGTAAGAACGATAAGATCTCGCATTAATCCGGCCAGAAAATGGATGCGCTAAAACACAAATTCATTGATTTGGCTAAAAAAGAATTAAAAATAAGAATAGGAGAGTTTTTGTATTTAGGTGGCCTAATATATAAAAATTGATTTTTTTTAAAAAGTATTTTGGCTTTTGTGTGTCCACTTGAAAATTATGTACATAAGGGAAGAGATATATAGTATAGATTATTAGAGAAAGCTTGCATGCCTCCTCGTAGCAAACTCTAATAATTGATGTCATGCATTCAAGCATCTTGTTTATAATTGTGTCTCTATTTTCCTAAGCTGACATGTGATTTACTAGGGTACCTTTGGTCTCTCATATTTTCAACCTATATATACGTATACACTTATTACTAACATATATATATATATCATATATGTACCCAAAATTTTCCAAGCCATGGAACAGTGAAACTAGGGGAACACCAATCACAATGGTTTGGACAGGAGGTAGTTGTTAGGATGGTAAGCATCCCTCACTTCTGATCTTAACATTGTGAGTTCGAGTCAACAAGAGAACAAAAAGGTGGGAGCGCTTAGTGAGGGGTGATAAAAAAACATTATATTGATTGGGCCTCATTTTTTTAAGCAATAATAAGTTGAGGTATTTTGTTAAAAAAATATTAAGTATTATTTGTACAAAATATATAAAGTTTTTATATAAGAGGAAAGAATTATTAAAAGTTTGACAAATCTAAAATACTATGTTTTAAGAAAGATTAAATATATAAAAAAAATATATCAAAATTTAAGACTTTCATTCAGATTTGATTTTATGCCATTGATATATTTGAGCCGCTCCTCATTTGATTTTTAACATTATAGCAATAGTGGTTAATAAGAAAGAATGATATCTTTAATTGATTAGCAATGGTCAAAAGATTGAATTAGAATCTGTAATATGACATTTCTGATTGTGATCTCTTGAATTTTGACCATTTAGCTAACTCATAAGAAACTTACTCATCACATCAACAAATGCAAGATTATGTTTTATGACTATTTTTTAAAATGTATTTTTACTTTAATATCAAGTGCCAATAAGTATTTACCCTGAATTGAGCTAGTGTAGAGCTAGTAGCTTCGTCAAATCCCGTATAATTTTAGTTCAAACTCCAAAACTTATATTTATCTTTGAAAAAACAGATAATTTTGATGTATTTTTACTTTAATATCAAGTGTCAATAAGCATTTACCTTGAACTGAGCTAGTGTAGAGCTTGCAGATTAGCCTAATTCAGTATAACTTTAGTTCAAACTCCAAACCTTACATTTATCTAAAAAAGAATTTTTGTCAAATATGTATAAACTATTTAGTTTAGAACCTAATCATTAAAAGAACTAGATTCCTCAACTCGGTGTAGCTACATTGATCCGAGGGTGGTTAGTTGAACACTCTTCGTCAAAAAAATATTGCGTATATAAGTCAAAAACAACTTTTTTAGATATATATAATAAAATTTTAAATACCTTGAGCGAAATTCCTAGCTTCACCACACTACTAAACCTATAAATTCCTTTTTCTTGATAATTCTTTAATTCTAACTTTCCACGTGATATGTTTAAGATTAGAAGATTACAAACCATTTTGGTACATTCTACGTAGATGATTAAATTTGTTAAACTTTATGTCACATCACAACCAAACAAACTTGTTTTGAAGGTATGAGTGAAGGAAATAGAGTGAATAGTACTCAAATAATATAGACAAGTAAACAAAAAAACAAGAATTGCGCGTGGAAATGAATTTGAATTCATGTTGTTTATGTCAACAAAATCTCTCTCACTTCTCACACAAACAAAAAAAAAAACTTGATACATCATATTGTATTCATTATGCTTACAATTATTACTATCATTCTTTCTTCCCTCACCATACCTCGCATGCCCCCCCTTCCCTTTTTTCTCTCTTCTTATTTTTCCCTATATATACTCACTTCCCTGTTCCTAACTCTTCCCACCTCTTCATTCTCTCTCAGTCTTTTCATCAAACACCTTCCATACAAACTGTTTTTTCTTCATCTATGGCTGTTTCTGGTTTCGAAGGATTCGAAAAGAGACTTGAACTACACTTCTCTGGCGATGATCCAGTCATCCGAATGGGTGGTCTCCGTCAACTAGACTTTGAATCAATAGAAGAAATACTAAATGCTGTGCAATGTACTGTAGTATCAGCTGTTGGGAATCAATACTTTGATTCTTACGTTCTATCGGAATCAAGTCTCTTTGTTTATTCAACTAAAATTATTATCAAAACTTGTGGAACTACTCAGCTATTGAAATCAATTCTTCCATTGATTCAATTCGCGTCTGAATTGGGATTTGTAATGAGTGAATGTAGGTATACTCGAGGGAATTTCATTTTCCCTAAAGCTCAACCTTACCCACACAACAATTTCAAGGATGAAATCTTTTATTTACAAGAACAATTACCGATTCATCTTTGTTATAGAAAAGCCTCTGTTATGCCATCGAAATTCATTTCTCATTCGTGGCATGTATTCACTGCTTGTAACAAATTTTACGAAGAGCCTAACAATGATCTCTTCACTATTGAAGTTTGTATGACGGAGCTTGATCGGGTACTTGCTAGGAAGTTTTTTAAGCATCCAAATATGGCTTTTAATGAAATGACTGAAGTAACTGGAATTTCGGAAATCAATCCAAATGCCTTGATTTGTGATTTTGTTTTTGATCCTTGTGGATATTCCATGAATGGCATTGATGGAGATCGTTATTCTACGATTCATGTTACCCCTGAAGATGGATTTAGTTATGCAAGTTATGAATGTGTTGGGTCAATTTACGATGATCCGAATGATATAATTAACATATTGAAGAAAGTGGTGCAAGTTTTCCGGCCGGGGACTATGTCGATTTCGACTACGTCGACGAGCAATGAGGTTTGGACGAGAATTGCTAAAGCTGTTGAACCACTAGGGATGAAATGCCGGAGCTGCACAATGGATGATTTTTCGTCAACCGGAAGTGTTGTGTTTCAGACTTTTACGCCTTGCCGGAAGTAGGTGGCGGTGCTGCGGCAGTGGTGGTGGTAGGAAGGTGGCAATATGGTGGTATTAGCACCTTCTGTGATGGTAGATATGTGGTTTTGAGAAGTAAAGGGATGAAGTAGGGGACCTTTTTTCTTGTTTTTTGTATTTTTCTTCTTTATCTTATTTTAATTTTGTTAGTTTTTTTAGTTGAAAATTTTTTAATTAAAAAGAAGTAGAAAAATATTGATGCATGAGTTGGATTGGATGGTAGATGATCTTGATGATCATCAATGTAAGCTTTGACTTGTGTAGAGTGATGCAAGTAAATTTTCACCATAAGGTTATCCTTTAAGAGTTTCTATTAAAAAATTATTCATCAATGGTATGTGTTCGATTTGAAATCTCTAGTATGATGCAGATTCATCTTTCTTGACCAGTCCAGGTGAGAGGGAGGCCAGTCTTCACCTGAGATGAAGTGAAATTCATGTGTCTTGGCTTTCAACTCATAACGAAGTTGTATTGATACTATTAGATTGTAAACTTCAATAATAGATTTAGTAAAAATGTGCTATAGAATTTTTTTTTAAAAAGTTTTGGATGGAGACGAGAAGGGAAGTTAGTGGGCTTAGGTTTATATATCATGATAATGCACCCCACTTTATGTTTGTCACGCCTAGAGAATTTGTTTGAGGTTGCATGTTTATGTGTTGTTAGTAGTGGGGGATGTTAAAAAGTGGATGAATCTTTTTGTTGCTAAGTTTTCATTTTGTCTTCCTTCTCATCTATTTGTCTCCAATGAGAACTTGCATGGGCTTGTTATGTTTTTTTTCTCCATGATTAAGCATGCATATTGATTAGCTAAAATACTTTTATGGTTATTATGAGTGGATAAAATTATATGGTTATGTAAGGTATTAACACAACAAGGTGCAAAAAAATGAAAGCATAATTATAAGTAAATAGTACAATATCTCTCTCGAGGTTTCTTCATTGATCATTACTTACTTAGATGCTAGATGTTTTTTGGTTGTTTATGATTTCTCTCATATATACGTTCTTGATATACAAATATATGGGTTTTTTTTTTTACATAAACAACAATAAACTCAGTATAATCCACATGTGAGGTTTGGAAGGGTAGAGAGTACACAAACTTTACCAGGCTCCACCTTAGAAATTGTTTTTGATAGAACATTGGCGGTCAGCTCAATATGTTCTCTTTACATTGCTAACATGAAAAGTGCTACCTAATTAGACAACAATAACTATCAGATGATTAAATCAATATGATCTTCTTTGAGGCCACTCTTTAAATTATGTTTCCTTTAGTTCATTGTATTAAATTTCACCTTTAAAAGTAGTACGGTGATCCCCCCCCCCCCCTCCCCAACCCCAAAGGATAAAATTTAAATAGTGGCCTCAAGAGAGAATATTTGTGCAAATTCCCAATAATGAAAGGGTAAAATGTATATAGGCTACTATTTTCAAGGCCCATAAGAGATCAAAGGTGGAGTGGGCTCTAAAGCTGCAAAAAAAACAGAAAAACCCAATATGCATTATGGGCCTTACACATAGGAGCCAATTCATGTGTTTGGATACTATAATAAAAGGGGAAATCACAGAAATCCCACTAGTTTAGGAACTAATTATTTAGATACACTTTAGTTTGTAATTGTACGAATCTACCGATTTTTGTGCGTCCAAATACATATATTTCGGGAGACATAGGGCCAAAATTAGATGCAGTTTCTTCTAGATATACTAAATCCAAGTAGATTCGCATTTATAGATACATAACAAATCTTGCTTGCCTCTCTCCCTATTTTAGTGCATTTGGTAGAAAAAATACATATATCTAGGTGTATATTCCTCAATATATGGTAGAAAACTTTTAATTAATGATAAGATACATAATTATTTAAAAGTATAAGTAGAATTAATATATATGGTATGGATATATGTCCAATAAGGTAGTTTCTCCAAATAAAAAATTTTACAGCTGAGATTCAATATAAATTTGCATCTTTCATCATTCTATTCTAACTTTGAAATGACATTATTTTTCTTTTTCTCAATTTTAGAATCACCATCAACACTTTTCGCGGCAACTTTTTTGTTCGTCTGTCATAATGAATCATATTGTTACATTTTATCAGGAAATACTTTGTGTTAATTTGTATCGGTGACATCAGGTTCGGGGTCAGTATTTTATATATATTATCTTTCTTTATTTTCTTAGAGCCCATGTTGTATATTTTTGTCTTGTTATGTATGTGTGGTGGCCCGTTTTTTGCATTTTCAGCTTCTGTATTATTTCATGTTAGCTTTTATTTTTAGGATTGGTTTTAGATTTTTCCTTACCTACTGGAGGGTTATATTAGGTGTCATCACGGCTAAATTTCTAGTTGTGGTTAGAGAAAGTCATATAACATCAAGGTGACGAATTTACATCAAATTCTAGTGATTATACATGAATCTACGTTAGATTTTACACCTAAAATCTAAATAATCATGAATTTGAAGGTAGAAATTGTTGAATTTTTTTCTAGGGTTAAAAGAGGGTGAAATGGGAATTCAAACATTGATTTAAGGTCTGATTTAAAATCTAATTATTAATTTGGACTCATAGGATTATGGTAACCCAAAACATAGTAATTTATCACAAATATATGGCTATATTTTGTGATTGCATCCATATTCTAGAAATTCTAGATTCACCTTTTGGTCCAAACGATAATAAGAACTAAAAAATGTAAGGACTCCTCAACAAGTCTTAGTATTAATTATTATGTAAATATTTTCTAAATATTATCTATTAATGTTTTTTTCTTTATAATTAATTATAATGTCACGAGTTTGAATACTAATAATTTCTTAGTCATTGTCATCCTATTGAACTTCTTCTAATTCCCTCTTTATTATTATGTAAAAAAAAGAAAAGAATACCCCAATCATACTTCCAACACAAAAAAATCAACATTATAAGGAAGCATATCTAATCTAGCCGTCTTTTTCGCACTTTATAAAGAGCACACAATTTTTGTTATTGTACGGTCACATCTCTATATATTAGTCATTAAATATAATTAATAACATTTCATTATAACAGTCATGTTTTCTAGTGGAACCAATCTTTCATTTTATGTTATATTATATGTTTTTTCCTATTACATCATTTCACTATAGCAATCGAAAAATATCGAGACAAACGATACTGTTATAGAGAATAACGTAGCATGAAATAAAAAAGGAAAGTAGGGAAACAATAAACTTACAGATGGAGCAAACATGAAGAACTGGTTGTCTATTCTGCATTCAAATCCTCAATTAGCATTCCTGTTGAAGTTATCAAAAAAAAGAAAGTACTTAAGTTTATGGAGTCACTTCATTAGCTTTAAATTAAACATAACAATTGACATATTAATCAAAGATTTTTTTTTACTGTGGATGAGGGAACATATAATTGGTCAAAATAAAAGTACTAATCTGAAATTAACGTGTGGCAATTGTTACAAATGATAATGGGAATGCAACTGCCTTTTAGTAACATGAATTTTTTATAGTTTAATTAAGTGATTAGTTATTGATTAACACGTATTATTCTTTTATTGAAAGATCTTTGGCATGCGTTTAAGCACAAAAAGAAAGTTGTATATGTCACCTTTTTTTTTTATATTAAACGGGATCAAGAATACTCTTAATTTATTGGAAATGTCTTAAAAATATTCTCCTTTCACCTTTTGATCTAAGAATATCTTCCATTTTCATTTTTGGTTCAAAGATACCCTTCTTTCACCTTTAATTAGGTCTAAAAATACCTTTAGTCCAAATTGAATTCGTTTACTAGTTAGTTAATTTATTTTTTTTATTCTAAAAAATAATTTCTTATTTATTCAAATTTTTAATATTAGCTCATCTCAAAATATTTAAGTCTAACTATAATTGAAATGAAAAATAATTTTTTTTATGTTGTCAAACTTTTTAGTAATAGAGAGTAAAGGAAGAAGGACAAAAATTGGTAAAGTAATATATCCATAGACTTAACGATTTATCCTTAACATTAAAGAAAATAACTTATTATGATTCAAATTTCAGAAAATTTTCTAATAAGATGTCTATTTAATCTGATAAAAAATTGGATTGGAGATCCTTTATGCCAACACACCAATTACTTCATTGTCCTAAGGATAACCAACTTTTTAGAAATTATAAATACTAAATAAAAAACAACTTGAACACAACTTGAGATTTTACTAACATAATGACATCTAACATTAATGATATGTCCTTGTATTTGATATCTTTTTAACAATAAAGAATTTTTTAAAAAAAAGATAAACTTTAGTAAATTATTTAGAATGTGAGTTGTGTTGAGATTTGACAATTTTATAAGAGTTAGAAATATTAATTGAATTTAAGAAAACATATAACAATCAGTCTAATAATATTCTTTGTATGATCATCTTTAATTAAAGATTTCGAGCACAAAATTTCCATTTAGTTCAAATAACAAAATTATGAACTTTTCTTGGATAAAAATTAATCGATATTAAAATCCTAAATATTAGATAGATAGATAGATAACAAAGGTTAAAAATACTTTCAAATATAAAGATGGAAAGAGAAATATTTTGGAATCAAAGACAAAATAAAGGGTATATTTTAATCAAAAGATAGAAAAAAAATATTTTAAAGTCATTTTCAATAAGTTACGAATATTCTTGGCCCTTTATAGGATATTAAAAGATTGGTGGGGGAATTGCATTTGCCTTGGTCCTTTCAGACTTATATATGATGATGATTGTATTTCAAAATTTTAAGTATATATGTATAGTTCTACTCATTTGATTCCAAACACAGTTCCTAAGTCATGTTATAATGATTCTAGACATTTTGCTTTCTTCTTTTTGTTATTTTTCTAGATTATCTTGCTGGAGATTGGTACATGTGTCAAGATGAACAGAAATACTTTTTAAGGCATTCCTTCTCACTTCTCATGTTGTCACGGAATGAATTTGGTAACTAATGCCATCAGAGAGGCTAAGATGAGTATCGTATTGCATCACCTTTGACAACTTATTTTTACTTTGTAGTTACGACTTGTATTCTTTCTAAGTGGTTCGTAAGTCTTTCTTAATTTAGATTTCTAAAGACTGTTTAAGACTCTTATTCCTGCTTTAGCCTATGAGGTATTGATGTTATTGTTCTTTTTAGTTTCAGTTAAATGTTTATAGGGCTTAACTTTTGATTTAGCTCTGATTCCTCCTGCTACTTGTAAGAGAATTTTATGTTTTCTTTAAAAAAAAATTAATTTTTACATGTAAGAGAATATTTGAAAAGATTATTTTCTTCATTGGGCTTAGAGCGCGTGAAACTCATCACTACCTCGTAAGGGCGTTGAGACCATAGCATGTTACACGAAAGCGCCGCTTTCTCTGTAGTGTTGTCACACAGCTGCCCGCCTAGAAGAGCAACTCGCTCTGTAGTGTTGTCACACAAGATAAGCACGCCGCCCGCCTGCTGGCGGGCAAGAATCTCATGGTAGTACGAAGGGGGAGCAGAATCGTATCTGGGAGTGATTCTTCGGATCGATCACAGATTCTCGGCCTATGTAGCGATTGGATAGAAACGCTCAACTGTGGCACAATTAGTTCAAATTCTTTTAGAAGCGAATGCTTTGGAATATTCTATTCTTGACTTGGTAAGACCAGAATCTGGAACAGAGATTGGATGAAGAATTGCTTTTTCAGGGCAGAGGTATAGCCCTTTTTGAATACATTTGACTTGGTGCTCACTTGTAGTAAGATTCCCTGCTCTGAAGTCAAGTCTTTTTTTGAGCTCCTAGTAGTATACTACAATATCTCTATATCTCTTAGAAAATACAAATGAGTTTGATAAAAAAAATTAGCTTATAAGCTTATTGCATATAAGATTGAGAAAATAGTTAAATGTCTATCATGGAGGTCAGTGTTGTCAATGCATCCGCGAACTTCTTTTTTCTCTGGGTAATGGAGAGAAACTTATTTTCTTGAATTGCTTAGTGAGCTTAGAAATCATTTTCTCATATGAAATTGGTTCTCCTCGGAGAGTCCAGAACCTAAACGAGGAAAAACAAAAGTTCAAATGGAACGAAAAAGGTGAAAAATAAATTGTACCCAATCAACCTATAGCATATAAAATACAGGAAAAAGACTACCTAATAATACAAAATATCCTTACCATATCTACTAAAATCTCTCTACATCCGAGAAATAATTACATAATCTCTCTACATCCCCTCCCCTTTCTCACGTTGACTCTCTCCCTCTATCCTCTTTCTCTCTCTCTACTCCCCCTCACTCTCTCCCCCTCTCTCTCTCCTCTTTCTGCTCGGTGATGATGTGTATCATTGTAAATTTTAATATCATAAATATGTATTTTTTATATCAGATACATGTGTCTATCTATGAATACACTAATGAATGTATCAGTGCATATTTTGATACTAGATACATACATCTATGACACCAGCTACGTATATTTATGGACGGATATACTAAATATTTGATACTAGATACACTGATGAAATAGATATTGGATATACAGGATGAAATTGATATCAGATACACTAGTATACATGAAATTGATACTAGATATACTTATACATAACATTTATGAAACTCAAATACATTCTAAAATACAGATACATAGGGAGAGAAGCAAGCCAAAGAGAGATAGGCGAGTGAGAGAGGAGAGAGACAAGCAACATTGTCAGTGTATCCAAGACACATGTGAATCACGCTTAATAAAGCATATCTAGAACAAATTACACATATTTTGACTTATGTATACTTGAGACACATATATCTATTCCATCAAATACATGTATATATCCAGAACAATATTTTTGTCTCTTTATACAAAACTTGAGGGTGTAAACAAGGAATTATATTATGGGATACAAACAAGTCACTAGAATACATCTGTTGGATGGGAACACCAAAATATTGGGCACACACCATAAACCTAAATTCTATTATTGCATATTACAGCTACTAGGTGTTGTTAGTTAAGTTTGGGACTTTCTTGTAACCATCAAATAATTATCTAATTTGTATAGCCTTATTAATAATTGTTATTCTACTTTTTCTAGTTTGTGGAAATTTCCTTGTTTGAAATAACAACTCAATTATGAGCCTACCCATGACACTGAAGTAACAACAGACTTTTTGAAAAAAACAAAATAGATGTGGATTTATGAAAAAGCTATGATGAATATTGGTACACTAGTAATATAATATTATTTGCAAAATGGAATATTGCCTGCGTAAGAATCTTGTTTAATTTTCTTATGATGAGAATATTTATTTCGTGATTAATTATTTCAGGATTATTATTTTATTTTTAATGTGAGATAAAGATAATATTACAATTTAGAAATAATTATAATCGAGATAAGTTATTATGTAATTTTATTCCAATTAAATATGGAATAAATTTATCTTTAAATTAATATCAAAATTAATTTTTTTTTATCCTTCTATAACACCTTGTTTGGTTCACTTTTTCAATTTATGTATAACTAATGCAAAATTATACACTCTATTTGGTATCATGTTATGTATAACTAATACATGACAAATCATGATATTGGCAATGCAATGGTTCTTAATGCATGCATTAACTAATTAAAGACACAATTATCCCTCAAAAAAAACTTCACATCCTTTTCAACATATTTGTGGAGGATATTTTTATAAACAAATAGTTTTATTAAAAAAATTATACAATGTAAATTATTTTTAATCACCAAATTAAACAACACATAAAAACATAATTTTAATATAATTAATACCAATAATATTAATATCAGCATTATTAATATACTCTATTTAACGTTATTCTCATACACCTACCAATCGACCCCTTCCTAAGTTTGTAATAACTTTTTTTGCCATGAAGCACTTGGACCTAGCTAGCTGGTTTTGCTTGTTTATTACAAGCAAAGTAATAACAAAGGAAGAACATGTGGACCATTGTATTAATTTTCCTAACACATTATTAATGATCAATTATTAATTGCCTAAAGAGCTGAATTGACATTTAAAAATGACTAACATGCACCATGTCTCAATCAAAGTTTAATTCAATAAATTAATAGGTTGAACCATACATTAATAAGAAGATATTAAAATAGGTTGAAATATATATTATAAATTATTAATTTGACAACATAAACGTAAATAAATTCACTGAAGAATATTCTAATGCCATATTTAGGATATTTAATTATCATAGTTTTATGGTTACAAATAAGTGAAATTTTTGAGATATTCAATTATCCCTTTGTTTTGTCCAAACGTTTTAAAAAATGTAGAAATAGTTTGTGCGTTGAGATTTTAAAATTTTTTATTCGAGAGAAGTGTAACTTTGAAAAAGTTTAATTAATTAGTAATTCATTTATTTAGATAAAAAAGAAAATGCTAAAAAGTCACTTATTTGAATGGAAGAGAATAGTATCTAACTTTTCTTATTCTCACGTGCAAGTTACCCCCTCTTAATTAAGTATAACTGCCTTTTGACAGAATTAGACATAGTTTGTTTCCTAAGTGAAGTATAAGGTAGTATAATAATTTCACGATAAAATGTATGATTATTTTATTTTGCGTTTGGTTGAAAATATTAGATAATGATATTTATTCCACTATTTATATCATAGTGATGGAATAAGTGTGAAATAACTTATCTCAAAATTATTAATCCCGAGATAATTTGCTCCTAACCAAACAACCCCTTAAAGTAATTAGTGGTATCAATTTTACGGTTAAAATTTATTTGTTCCCTATATTTGTATAAAATCCTAAGAATTTTTTTTGCTCATTAAGTAATAAATTAAAGTTGAAATATGTATTAATTAATTATAATTTAATAACAAAAGTTATATCATATAAATATTAGATTGATGTAAATAATTGATGTGATGTGAGTGGTTTTTTTTTTTACCTTATTCCAAGTATTTCCAACAAGATTAGGAGTACTAAATCATTGCTCATAAAAGTTTAGGTATGAAATATTTTTTTGGAGCAAGTTTAGATAACTTATGTATTTTTCCCTCAACAAGTATCTACACTATGGATCTTCAAATATTTACGAAGGTCAGGTATGGAAATTGAGGATCGGGAAAATTTTAGTAGCCCAATTAATTAGTTATTTGATCTTTTACTTTATTAATGAAGGTCAATTCAATTTTGTAACCACATTCCCTTTATATATATACTAACAAAAGTCTAATTATGTCCAAATACTTGTTCCCACCATAGCTAACAAATCAAATATCTTTTTTTTTTTGCGGGCATTAAATCTACAAAAAAACTCATCAAATGACTTGGAACTTTGCATTTTTTTTTTAAAGAGAAGCCATGGACGATAATGAGATTTCCACCATAGAAAATTAATGAAAAAGTTAAGAGACAATCAAAATAAGGTCTTTATATCAAATAAATAAACAACAATATTGAGTCATGAGCTATTGGAATTCTAAACTTGTTGAATTCAATTCAATTACATCAGCTACTGTAAAATCTCCAAGTATTTACAATTCGTATCACCACCCTTTTTCAATCCATCTTCAATAATTTTATCTATATAAAATATCATTAGTTTGATGAGATAGTCATCACAAACCTCATAATAGTCACCCAAATTTGTGAGATGTCCTTTAAGCATACTGAAAAACACGTCGTGTGACATGTATTGAGAAGGGCATAGTTTGACTTCAAATGACCTTGTCTCAAATTTATAAAATTCATCCAAATATATGAGTTTTGAGGGTTGATTTACAGGTGATTTATTTACGCCATGCGTTTTGTTGAGCAAAAAGGTTATACTGAAGGACTAAAGTAGGTAAATCAATACTAATATTACCATTACTATTACTATTATTATTCTTATACAATCTTAATTTTGGTAATATTCTTATACAATCTTAATTTTGGTCGAAAAGAGAAGGTTGTTTGAGTGGCGAAGTGGTGACGCCTCTCTCCGAAATTAACCATTGAAATTGAAATTGAAATTAAACCAAGTAGGAATTTCTCTGTATCTTATAGAGGTAGAGGTGAGAAGAGAAACGAATCCAACTCAAATTAGGTTTAGTAGACCTAATCAAATTCGGATGCCAAAAACCGTAATGTAATTCTATAACCATAAAAAGAATAATCACAACATAGCAATCGTAAAACTGAAAATTCGACTTACACATTTGCAAGGGAAATTATGCTTTGTTTCTTTTTTCCCATCAACTTTGAATCAGATTTGGGGTTTCTACGATATATATATTTATAATTTTTTTTATTTTTCTATTCTATTCCTACATTATTATTACTAATTTTATTTTAATTTAAATAAATACTTCAAAAGGCATTATGGTAAATTGCGATTTCTTTGTAAACTTTCTTCGTATCAAATCCAACACATATGGCGTCAAATGAGCGGGTTGAGTTGAAATTAGAGATATTAAAATGGGTTGAAATAGAAATTGGGTTGGGTCCTGACCCACTCAAGTGTACTTTGGACTCAAATAGATTGGGCTTATAAACGGGTTGGGTCTTGACCCGCCTAATTTGGCATGCTTAATCTCAATAATTTTAATATGTTGTTATATAAGTTTTATAACCACAATTTGAATTTTAACTCAACAAAATTTAAAAAAAGAAGTTACAAATGGATAGATAAATTCTAAAAGATATAAAATAGATAGCAATTCATACCTTCAATATAAGAACATACATTACATCAATGCAAATAAAGAGTCTTAAAACGGTTTGAAATTGGAAATTAAATTGGGCTCAATTGAGGACTCTCTTAAAATGAGTTAAGGCTTGAATGAGTTGAAATTGAACCTAATTCAAATTATTTTGAGCTCAACCCTTAAAAGTATAGACGGATTACCTATAGTTGGGCTTATTTTTGACACCCCTACTGATATATGTTTCAAGAGTTTAGTTTCTACTTTAACTTTACATCCTAGAAAGCTTGTAACTCTATTATAAAGGTGTACAAACGCATCAAAGGGTCAAAGATGAAGGTAGAAAAAAATAGATAAAGCTATGTTTTTGTTTGGAGGATTTAATTTTTATTTATTTAATAAAAGGGCTTGTTCCACTATTGATCCCAAAAAAAAAAGCTATCACAGGCTGATAAAAAGAAGCAAAAAAAAATGCAAGAACGCAACACCTAGAACTCGAACATGTGAGTTAAAATAATTTGTGAACCCCATTTGTCATAAGATTATTTTTTTAGGGGGACTCAAACAAAATATATATATATATATATATATATATATATATATATATATATTGGCAAGCACGGTAAGAACAAAAATAGCAAGAACTAAAGCTAAACAGTACAATGCTTTCAAAATAATTGGAGGAGAAAATAACATCACCAATAAAGCTCCTACAAAAAGTTTGGAGGAGAAAATAACATCAATTTGGAAATACATGAAAATTCGAAACAAATCATACATAAACACAAGCTCATAAAGCCAAAATATCATACACGTATTTGGAAAGCTGTAATCCTACACGAAGAAAGAGCAAAAAGCATATACATATAATACTATACTAAAATATTCAAGTCTTAATTATATACTGAATTAAAACAAAAAATAGAGCACAATTGAAAAATATTTCTGCGACAATTAAATTGTTTGATACATTGTGCAACTTCTATTAGTATAAATAATTAGTGTATAAAATTAGCGCTAAATATGATAATTAGTAATGTTGGTTTTAGTTATATCAGTTATGCTGAAATTATTTCTTATTCAGTGTTTGGTATGATATATTAAAAATTACATGCATTGCATAATTTCTTTAAAAAATTGTTTCATTATAGAAATACCCTCCTCAAATATGATGGAAAGAATGTGAAAGAGGTTTTGAGGGAGAATTACATTTCTAATCATGCTAATGCAAATATTAAAACCCTTTGCATTACTGATAAAATGAATTCCATATACACATATACCGGGTAAAGTTTATAACTAATGCAAAGTTAATGCATTATTTTTTCAAATGCACTTTATTAAATGAGTGAACGATCCCTTATAGAATTACACGGGGTATGATTTTTTTTTTGGTAGTTTTTTAGGAATATGGAAAAAAAAATGAAAAAGGAAAGTGCTATTATTATAAAGTGAGAGGACTTGGTGACATTTGTAGTTTCCTTTGTCTCAATCTGGTGTCGCATGCTTGCATTTCAGTGTTTGCATGTCATTTCTTGAAAGGTAAAAGAGACATATAATGCACAACCCCACATATCCCTATTATAATCAACCATTTTATTCTCACATCATTTTTTGGGTTATCTTCATTTTCATTTGATTATTCCCCCAAATTACATCTTTTTCTCTCAAGAACTGTTCGTTTTTTTGGAATATTGTGTGATTTTTCTTCTTCACAGACCCCACAAACACAAACAATACACGTTCTTCTTCTATCAATATCTTTCTTTTAACATAAAAAGTCATTC
Organism: Solanum appendiculatum; assembly: GCA_018342035.1. Classification (NCBI taxonomy): domain Eukaryota; kingdom Viridiplantae; phylum Streptophyta; class Magnoliopsida; order Solanales; family Solanaceae; genus Solanum; species Solanum appendiculatum. The sequence goes on from JAGDQO010001005.1 coordinate 264,414, forward strand.
TTTGATCACCCCTAAAAGTTTTCTTTCCTTTTGCTTCTTCTTTGGGGGTTCTTTTATTGTATTGCAATCTTTCTTTTGATCATTTCTTGAAAATTGGGTTTTGGGGTTGTTCCAATCTTGGTTTCTTTATAAGTTTTTTAATCATTTTTTTTCTGACACCCCCAAAATTCTATTACCAGACCAAAATCCTTGTTTGGGTGTCTTGGTATTAGGGTTTGTTTTTTCTTGTTGGCTTTTATGTGTCACGGGTTTGAATAAAGAAACCCCATTTTGGGAAAAAACAATGCTGTAAATGGGTTATAAAGATTTGGCCTTATTAAGTTTTTAGACCTGGTTGAGTAATTTTTACAAATAATTGGTGTGCAACTTTGTTTGGTTGGGGGATTTGGGTTGAGATATGGGGTGTGTTCATGGGAAGTGTTGTTGTAGATACCCAAGATCTTCAGATGGTGATAATAGGGAAGATTTGGGTAGATATGCTCAGGTTCAAACACATATTCTTGCTGGAAGGTCTGTTGAAAGTGCTCAAGTTCCTTCGCATGACTTCAGGTTAGAGTATTCGGTGCTTACGCAACGCGGGTTTTATCCTGAATCACCTGAGAAAGAAAATCAGGATAGTTATTGCATCAGAACACAGCTTCAGGGTAATCCAAATGTTCATTTCTTTGGTGTGTTTGATGGGCATGGACAGTTTGGTACTGAATGTTCTGTGTTTGTTAGGGATAGGCTTGTTGAGATTTTATCAAATGATTCTACATTGTTGGATGACCCTGTTAAGGCTTACAATTCTGCATTTTCAATAACAAATGAAGAACTTCATGATAGTGAGATTGATGATTCCATGAGTGGGACAACTGCTATAACTGCTCTTCTTGTTGGAGACATGTTGTATGTGGCTAATGTAGGTGATTCAAGAGCAGTGATGGCTGTTAAAGAAGGAAATAGAGTTGTTGCCAAAGATTTGTCTTCTGATCAGACGCCGTTTAGGAAAGATGAATGTGAGAGAGTGAAAAGCTGTGGGGCAAGAGTTCTTAGTGTTGATCAAGTGGAAGGTCTAAAGGATCCTGATATTCAATCATGGGGGGATGAGGAAACAGAAGGAGGTGATCCACCTAGATTGTGGGTTCAAAATGGGATGTATCCAGGGACTGCTTTTACGCGGAGTGTTGGAGATAGTACAGCTGAAAGCATTGGTGTAGTTGCTGTGCCAGAGGTGACAACAGTACATCTTACAGCTCATCATCCTTTCTTTGTAGTTGCAAGTGATGGTGTCTTTGAGTTCCTCTCCAGCCAAACCGTGGTGGACATGGTAAGGGTTGCTTTATTTGATGCTAAAATCTACAGAAATTTATTTCTTCTTGTTTTTGTTCATCTTGATTGCTTTTTTGCTTAGGACATCTGCATTATTTGCAATCTGTCACTGGTGGTGTGTCTCTCTGCAGTTTTGATATCAGAGTTTCTGTATGAAGCGCTCTGTTACAGCAAGATATTGGACATTATTCATGTCAATCCATTATTGTAGGTTGTCTATTTCTATGTATGTATCACTGTGTCAGTATATGTGTATGTATCAAATATTGAAGTAAATCTTGATGATATTTGCCCTATTAGAGACTATGCTACATTAAGCCAAGATTCTTCTAAATTCTTTGCCTTTGAGAGGTCCCAAATAAGATGCTTGGCATAAAATTGCATTGAGTCTGGATAATGGATCCAATGGAAAAGAAATGTAATTAGAAAACAAGGGAAAAAAGGTTAAAGAGATGAATGTCATACTTCAGGTAGCCATACTATGCTACATTAAGCCAAGATTCTTCTAAATTCTTTGCCTTTGAGAGGTCCCAAATAAGATGCTTGGCATAAAATTGCATGGAGTCTGGATAATGGATCCAATGGAAAAGAAATGTAATTAGAAAACAAGGGAAAAAAGGTTAAAGAGATGAATGTCATACTTCAGGTAGCCATTAAAAGTCAAAGTGGAAGGATAACACATTATATTCTGAACTTTGTCTCCGATAAATTATTTTGGTGGAACTATGGAGTTTTTTTTGGACATGAAGTAGTGATTCCTTAGTATTGCTATCTAAACTCAGTCTCTGAACATTATCTAAGAATTGTCATAGCTTATAAGCTAAAAGCCATAAGTTGGTCATACCCAACTTTTGGCTTTTAGCTTATTTTTGCACTTTTTTGGCCTAAAAGTATGTGCTTAAAAACACTTTTAGTCTTTCCCAAACACCTCCAAAATTTAAAAAAGAGCTTAAAAGCCAAAGCTACCTGAAATAAGCAAATCCAAACACCCTCTTATTCTGTAATTGGAATTGGTATGCTTTTTCTGGCATATCTCCTTTGTTTGGATAGACTGTCAAGGAATTGCCCTTGTATCATGGCCTTTTTATGCTCTCAACTCTGATGGTACTAAACATGAATTCGGAATATGGGTTTACTGGTGGAATGTTAAGTAGCATTTTCTTGACTAGTTGAGGGCGAACTTGGCACATTGATAGAGTTGCTCCTTTGGTTACTTATAAGTCACAGGTTCATGATTAAAAAATAATTATTTTTGGGTCACGGGTTCAAGATGTTAAAGCAGCCTCTTTGTGAAAATGTGAGGATAAGGCTACATACTGTATACACCTCAACCTTAAACTAGTTGGCCTAAGTGATATGAATCCTCTATATCCATCCCGCTCAATTTGGACCAGTTTTATGCAAATATTTGATAATTTGTCCTTTAAGACATTAATTGCGGTACTAAGAAGCTGGAGATTATTTACATCTTGCACTTATCCCTACATTGAGATACAAATCTGAAAACACTATATTCTTGGCAAAAGACAGGATCTCGACTAAGTTCTGATCTCAACCAGTTGGTGTGGCCTCCATGAACTTTTCACTTCTATTCGGTTTTGTTCTTTGTTAACTTCACTTGAATTTCAAGGTGTTATCAGTCTTCTGAAATAAAGTTTTCATGTGATTTTAGGCCTACACCTTGAATCATCATTATGTTGCACCTATAGAGTGGGTATAGTTGGAGGTCTATGTAGCATGGTCAAACAATCTTAGGCGGTCTCCTCTCATTTTGTCCTCTATGGCTGCTATTTGTCTCTTCTATCTTATTTTAAATTTTTAATCTTGTTGTACACCTACTTAATATCCGCATATAAACACTTTTTGTGGATGTCTCCACTATAACATTAGCGGTCTCATTTAGTCAATTGTTCTTTGACTTTGATAGGTATCTTCCTATCACATAGCACTCCCGTATGTGTTCCATTTTCATCTATTATTTAATTATCCTCTTTGAACAATAAAGCCTAGATATATCAATTGTCTGTCCAAACTGGCAAAGCAACCTCAGATGAATTATCTGCATTCAAACTTGTAGTTTTGTTTAATATCCTTTCAATGCGGAGCCTGTTATCTAATGATAAACAGGAGGATTTTTTTTTTGGTTTAACATGCCGGTATTCGGTACTCAATGGCCCGACTAATTTGGATTCACGCATCGTAGGGCCCATTTAAGGGGAAGCTCTCGGACAGGAATTTCTCCATTTCCAGAGGTCAAACTTGAGACCTTTGGTTAAGGGAGGAAGAATCTCTTGATAAAAACAGTGAAAGCTAAAATTAGAAACTTAAAATTGTACTATTTACATCTGAATGTGTAAATATAAAATGGTTTCTGTACTTGATCGACACGATTTTGACTTCATATATTTCAATTTATTGACAATTTTTCTGTCCATGTTGTTTGTCTGAATAGGTACTTTTCGTACATTATGTGTGTCAGTGTGTTGCAGCATGTCTGTATTTAATATATATTCATCATTTGTTCCTTCCTTAGCTAAAGTTCCTAAAGTTCATGCATTAATTGTGCTATGGGCTTAAAGCCACTGCAGACCCTTGATCTCTTTTTTCAACACACTCAATGTTTTGACAACACTGGTTGCACTTCGTATATCGGTGATTAGTGGTACTTATGCCAACAAATTATTGGAACAATGCCGAAAAAAAAGTTAAATAGAAAAGCTGGATCATGTTTTCGTGACGTTAGTTAAATCAATGTGATCTATCTTCAAGTAAATGAGCAAATTCGTTTTACTTGATCTCTGCCACCTTTTGTTTAAGTCGTCGTTAACATTTTCTGCCTTGTTTCCTATTTTCTTCTTGTGCAGGTAAATAGATGCGCAGATCCTAGGGATGCAAGTTCAGCCATTGCTGCAGAATCTTACAAACTGTGGCTAGATCATGAAAATCGGACAGATGATATAACAATCATCATTGTACATATTAAAGCCTTATCAAATGTATGAACCATTTGATTCTTATTTATTGATTTTGTTGTTTCTTTTCTAATTCTCTGGATATATATAAATTAACATATTTCTACTTTGCTTTCGTTGTGTAAATCAGTATGTTCCTATGGTTAGAAATAAGTACTAACAATTTGATCGATGGACTCTCGGAGCATCTGTTGCTAATATTGCTGGACTAAGTTCTTTCTTCATTATGGATTTTGTCTATCGACTTATTTAAAATAGGATCAAAATAACATAGTTACCAAATTCATGCCTGCAATTTCTTGCCACGATTCAAGATTACTTCATGTTTCTTTTTACTTTTGGATTAGCTAATATACTCTGAAGTTGGGATAGTCAGGTGGTGGCGCCACAGCCAAAAGAAATGGAGGAAGAACAACGAACGCAGAGAAAGAAACATCGGAGATATATTTCACTCCGTCTGCTTCGGAAGGTTATCGGTCAGTAAGGAGTGAGTTGTCTGAAGTGAGCTGTTGTCAAACTGTTACGTCATCAGACCAGAGCTCCAGAGTAGTAGTTTCATCTAGCATGTGGGTTTCATTCACTCTTTCCCAATTTTACTCTTTTTCTTTATCTCTATATTGTTCTACAAGTGACCTCTTGCTTGTACTTCTCTTGCAGGGATTGAACAAAGAAATACTTTCAAGGGTTTCCACGCATTTCCACATATTTTAGATGTGCCTGAAACGGTAACTTCCTTCATTCCATAGTCATTGATGATTATAAACGTACGTAACAAGCTATGCATAAGTAGATGAACAAACTGATAGCGTTTATAATACCCTTGTACACATTTGACTGAATATGACAGATAGCAGGACCTGAGCAGCATTCATTTAGCAGTTGAACCTATGTCCTTTCCTTGTAAAAGAATCTAGCAGTTTATGGATCTATTGGCCTCTGACTTCAATTGGTTACACTACTCACTTCAGTTACTGCACACTTTACGTTCTCGTGCATAGCACATCAATCGAGTTTACCTGGGTTGTTCTGGAGACTTCTTTGCTGGGGCATTGCTTCTGTCAAAAGCTTAACACTGATGCACATGTACACGGGTTAGTCAATAGTTGCATCTTCTTTGCAACAAAAAGAACAAACTTTGTACTGTATTCCATCTAAACTTGTCAGTTTTAGAATGACAATATTTCTATCAAATCATTTCGACTTGGCTGCGGAAGAACTTATTGTTGTATGAAGTGTCAATCAAGTATGCCACACATGAAAATTGGTTAAATTTGTATATAGAATGATCAGAGTGTAGTGATCGACTGATCGCGGGGCAAGGATTAGGCAGATCACACTTGTGTGGCCTTGCTACCTTTTTAATAGGGAAAATGCTCAAATATGCCATCAAACTTTCTGAAAAGGCTCATTTATGCCATCCGTTAAAAGTTTGGCTCATCTATGCCATTGTTGTTAAAGAAAAGGCACATCCATGCCATTTTTTAAACTCCGGTTTTGCAAAACCATCTTTTACCTCCCAAACAAGGTTTAACACTTTTCAATTGTAGTTTTTGGATCAAATGTATTCTTTTTGCTTGTTCTTCCTTAAGAACATCAAAAATACATGACGAACATAAATAACTTCCAAATTTTGAACATCTTCGATTCTTCACGAAAGTTTAGTAGTACTTGTTCTAATACTACATATGGATCGTTTTGAACTAAAAGTGGAGTATTCATATTATATAAAATATCTTTGTAATAGTTACATATAAATTTATAGAACATATAAAGATAGGATACTTGTAATATGAGTATTTACGGGAAAAATGATCGTTTTGATTAATAGTAAAAATTGTAAAAAAGAGGTTAAAGACAAGTAGGTTAAGGTCGATTACTATGTCTATCTTCTTTTGACCATATCTCCAAAGGAGGAAATGAAGAAAAGAACGTAAATTGCTAAAGAATAGATAAGTACAAGAAAGGGAAAGGACAAGAGTCTTCTTCTATTGAAGCTCTAAGAAAAAGAAGATAAAAGGTTTCTAGAGAGAACTCTGAACTCTTGATGCCTTCTCTTCTTCTAAGAGGATATTTTTAAAGGCTAAAAAGTCAATTTTCCGTTTAAGTGTGAAATAACTATACGATAGATCTGAAAAGATTATTTAGTAGCATGTGCTTGAGCTGATGTTGGGATTGAGATTGATTGGGGCAGATTGGCACTAAGCTCGAGATTGATTGTGCAGACTTGCTACTTTTTAAATACATTTTTCCTATTATTAGAGAACTAAATTTTAAGGGTGTATTTGGTATGGAGGAAAATGTTCTCTAGAAAAATAAGTGGATTTTTCATTGTTTCTTTTTTTCTATTCGACATGTAAGTAAAAAATATTATCCTGAAAATATTTGTAGATGATCAGATAAATACAATGGAATGGAAGGTAAGGGTGGGGTGGTAGGCATGAGAACTATAAGGGTAGGAGTGTGATGGAGAGTAGGGATAAAGATAAATTTATCAACAAAAAAAAAGTATAATAAAATGTAAATATAATATTTTTAAGTGTAAATGATCAAATCAGATCATTTTCCAAATAAATAATCTCACTTTATATATACATAATATATGTAATTTTGTAACGCCCCTAGCACCCATGTAGCTCCGCCATACATTCCCAAGTGTTTGATGACCCAATAATGGTATTGGGTTTACCATCCATTTGGAGAAATTTTATAACGTGAATACAAAATTGTGAAAGGCTGAAGACAAGTAGGTTAAATTTTATTAAAAAAAACTCACACCCATAGTGAAGACTGAAGAGATTGTTTGTACACTGCAAAAAAATTATATTAAAGAATAACTAATTATTACTATTATTTATTAATGGATCGTTATAACATTATGTGTATATAAAAGTTTGCAATCACAAACATTTATTTAATAAAAAAAATGGAGATATTTAATTTATCAATGCAACGCTTTAGAATATTCCAATATCTTATTTAAGAATCATTTAATAAAGGTTAAATAAAATTGAATTTTTTTTTTAATAGTTCTTACAACTTCTAAAACAAAATCCAAATTACATCATCAAACAAAACTTTAATTTCAAATTAATCTGATTTCAAATCTAATCCAAAGAGACATAGAAAAACAAGTTCATAAATGACATTCCAAATCTCAATATTCCTTAAGTCTATTTTTCCGTCCACATTCATTGTTTCAAGAAATTATATAATTAGGCACATAATAGGAGTTCCTTACATTTGTATTTTGAGTTAACAATGGCAGTTGAGAAATCTGAGGAAGAATGGCGAGTCCTTCTATCTCCCGAGCAGTTTCGGATCCTCCGTCAGAAAGGAACTGAGTAATTTCTTTTTTCTGTTACTTTTTTTTCGGGGATTCGATGAGTAAGCAAAGAATATTTGATTGATGAGTATATTATTATATGCAACTTTGCTGAGAAATTAGTATTTCACAGGCTGAAGGGAACGGGTGAATATGACAAGTTTTTTGATGAAGGGATCTATAATTGTGCTGGTTGTGGAACTCCATTGTATAAATCCTCAACTAAATTTGACTCTGGCTGTGGTTGGCCTGCTTTCTTTGAGGGTCTCCCTGGGACAATTAATCGCTCTGTAAGTAAAAAGATTAAACTCTTTCGTCATAAAATTACACTGTATATATGGTGAAAATTCTAACTCCGCTATTGTTTATTGTTTGTACTTACAGCCGGATCAAGATGGAAGGAGGACGGAGATCACCTGTGCTGCCTGTGGTGGACATCTTGGTCATGTTTTCAAAGGAGAAGGTCACAAGACACCCACAGATGAACGCCACTGTGTGAACAGTGTTTCTGTCAAGTTTAACCCTGCAAATACCTCTCTTTCACTCTGAAACGCTTTCATTTTGTGATGTTTGAAAATCAGTTGTTCTGAGCTAGAATGCTAGACCTTAGTACTATTCGCTATAATATAATAACTTCGTGTTGTTCTTGAGAATGCTTTTCATCCTCTCTATAACTTGTCCTATGATCTGTGTATCTTGAAGCATAGTTACAACATATTAATATACAGGGGACAGCGGGTAGGAGAAATGGAGGTTTGGGCTCTTTCACATCTTGATTCAGTTTTTGAAGAAAACAAACTGATTCATTCAAAGAAAAAAATCAAAAACAACAATCACATTCTAGTTAACATGTGAAAAAAGGGGTCAACAAGCTACAATCAGTCGATAAATTGTTAAAGCTTTCATAAAAGCGAAATATGCAAAAAGATCCCTCTCGAGGCTTTAACCTCCTATAGAACGATTGTAGGCCTGTGCCAATTGTCCTACCGATAGTGGTACATGCTACTGAAATGCCATCCTCTACCTTAAAACTGTCAAATGATTTCATTGTTCAGTGGTCATTACATAGTAAGGTAGCCATGAATATTTTTGGCACTGTGAGCAACACAACTTACAACTGTATAGGCTGAAGCAAATCTTAGTGTACATGTTTATGTTTGTTCAAATTTGGACTTGAATATAATTGAATGAATAAAGAGATTCATATAACTGATTTAAACTATTTCAAGACTGAAGTATAGTTGATCTATTGATATGTGTGTGGTTATTCAATTGATTATTAAGGAACTAAAGAACAAAGCCTCCAGAAACCAAATCTAACAGCGTAATAATCATAGAATACACAAAGAAAATAGACACGCTTTAGTCATAACTCATCTCAGTTTATTAATTCCAGCAACGGCTAATAGTCAGTCATCATTGGGTATCTTTCTTAACCCCATTGGGGAAAAAATCAGGAGAAAAAGTTACTGTAAACCTCCAACTTCAGAAAACTGCCTTAGCGACAGAAGACCAAAATGCTTCTCAACTCCTCTTGTCCTTCTGTCTTCTATCATTACACGCCTTGAGAGCCTGAACTTCTGCAAGCATCAAGTAGTTTTTGGAATAAACTAAAAGGCAGTAAGCAATTGAGCAGTAGTGCAGCATTCTTTTTTATTCCCTATCCGTGTTAATGAAACTGATATTTTAAACAAGAGAATCTCAGTAAGCACACATCCGAACATGAAAGCATGTAGTTCTGCCCTTTCTCTCATGCTGCATCACATGTTGGCCAAAAAACTTGCACATGTGATTCTGACTAAAGATCCCAGTATACTACATTTCAATCCATCAGCTAGATGTATTGTCGATATTCATCCTGCTTCGTTTGGAATACTGTACTAAAATATATAGGTTTCATATAACAATAGCTGCTACTATACTTCCATATCAAGCAAGTTGGGTCGGCTATATGGATCTTCACTGTTCATCTCACTTCATTTAATCCATATAGGTTCCATAATTCGAGCGAAAATTATCATGACCCCTTATTTCCGTATTGATTATGTTCTTGATATCTAGTCAGCTAATAGTGTTCAATTGATATTTCCGTATTGATTCTGTTCTTGATATCTAGTCAGCTGGCAATATATAACAACAAACTGGGCAAATAAATGCAAATCGTAACTTTTTCCAATGGAAATGATAACATTTCTTTTCACTCATCAATACCAAACTAGTATTAATTAAGCATAATTTAAAGAAAATGCCCATTTGACAATAATTCTTAGCAAAATCTGAAGCAAAATAAGACAAATAGAAGATACCTTTTTGACAAGACTTCCAATTCCGGTCAGAATTGATCAGACAATCCTGCATGTATAAACTTATCAGTTTCAATTCAGGGTTTAGGGTTTAAGAATTCAATACGGTTTTATTTCAAATTAACAGAGAAAAAGTTAAAAATAAAACACCTGTAAAGATAAGTAGACAGAAGAGCACTCGTTGAGCTGCTTCACAGTTTCATCTTCTTCGTCGGCGTCGTCATGGTGTAAGGTTGGCCGCAACGGCGGCGGAGGGGGTGGCGCGTGGGGAGTTTGTTGACGGTCCATATATGTTGGCTGAGTCTTGGTCTTCACTGGGCAGCTACTTTATTTTAGAATAATTGGGTCATTCCCCAAAGAAAAGCCCAATGGAATATAGTACAAATCTTCCATTTTTGTCCTTAATATTTTGGGAAAAGTACATAAAATAGAGTCAAATTGAAAATAATTATTCAAAATTCTGTGTTATATATAAATTGACACAGAAGGCATGTGAAAAGAAAAATACTTCCTCTAGTTCATTTGTTTTAGGTCACCAATTTTACTGAGACTGTTTGATCATCAAATCCGATTATATGATCAAACTTACTTGTAAAGTTATACTAGATGCATTATTGTTGTCGAAATATGTATTATACTTGAGATATAATAAATCCATTTGTAAGATTATACTAGATATATAATTGTTGTTGAAATATGTATATACTTGAGATCTTCTTTTAAAAAATTATTTTAGGCTACTAATTCTATTGAGACTCTTTGATCATAAAACTTGTATGATCAAACCCGCTTGTAAATTACACTAGATATATTATTGTTGTTGAACAATGTATATACTTGAGGTCTCTTATTTAAATTTTATTTTAGACCACTAATTTTATTGAGCTCTTTGATCATCAAACCCGCTTGTAAGATTACAATAGATATATTATTGGTGTTAATAATTTGGATTTTTTATTTATTAAAAGATGTTTATGTTAAATTCTTAAAAAAAATTCATGTTAAAATAATTTTTATATTGATGTATAATTATTATTCGCATAACATATAATTTATTTTTTTAATTTGATGTAAACATTAAAAATATTATTTTCTATCAAAACGTAATATTTTTTTATTGAGGTGAAAATTTTATAATATGTTATTGATATAGTGTTTAATTTCACATACACATTTAGAAATTGAAAACAAAACAATCTTTAATCATTCAATGTTCAAATCTAGAGACCACATCTTAATATTCAAATGTATAATATTCATATATGAATAAACATATGAATATTACAACAATGGAGGTCTCTAAATCTGAACACTGAATGACTAAGATTTTTTGTTTTCAATATATGAATGTGCATATGAAATAAAATATTATATTAATAAAATATTATAAATTTTCATTTCAACAAAAAAAATATTACTTTTTGATAAAAAAAATAATATTTTAAATATTTACTTTCGATTAAAAAGTTAATTATATGATATGCAAATATAAATTATATATCAATGTAAAAATTATTATAACATAATTTTTTTAAAAAAATCAACATAAACATCTTTTAATTAAAACAAAATATCCAAAATTTTAGTAAGAGACCTCAAGTATATACATAGTTCAACATCAATAATATATCTAGTATATTCTTACAAGCGGATTTAATCATCGAAAAACTCAAAAATGGCCTAAAACAAAATTTTAACAAGACCTCAAAGTATATACATAGTTCAATACCAATAATATATCTAGTATATTCTTACAAGCGGATTTAATCATCGAAAAACTCAAAAATGGCCTAAAACAAAATTTTAACAAGACCTCAAAGTATATACATAGTTCAACAACAATAATATATATCTAATGTAATCAGACAAACAGGTTTGATCATACAAGTGAATTTGATGATTAAATAGTCTCAATAAAATTAAATTAGTGGCCTAAAACAAAAAATTAATAAGAGACTTCAGGTATATACATAGTTCAACAATAATAATATATCTAGTGTAATTTTTACAAGTGGATTTGATCATACAAGCGAGTTTGATGATAAAAAATTCTCAATATATAAAATTAGTAGCCAAAACAAAATTTTAATAAGAGACCTCAGGTATATACATAGTTATTGTTTTAATCATGGTTAGTATATTTTTAGCCAGAAACCTTGAGTTCTTGATAAGTATCATCAATACATCCAAAAATATTATTGTAATAAGAGTTCTTGACAAATATCAATACACCCAAAAAAAAAAAAAAATCTAAATCTAAATCTAAACAAAATACTTGAAAAGATTGTGAAAACTTACCAGTTAAAAAGAAAAATAATAATATTTGATTGAGAAAACAGAGGAAGAAAGTTGATAGCGAGAGAGTCAAAGCTGCACAAAGAGAGAGGCAATCAATGTGATTATGTTGTGACTTATAAAATAAGTCTGAATATTGTTAAGACTCTTCTGTAGATCTGATTCATTCGGATCCATTAAGTGACTTTTTTGAAAATAAATAAATAAATGTACTTGATAAGTTAGAATTTAAATAATTAAGATTTAGACCTAAAATCAAACACATTTAATAAGTTGAATCTGAATAATTATAATTTAGACATCTATTGAGTGCAAACAAAAAAGATCTGTTGGATTATTTTTTTAAAAAATCATAAGCCTAACGACCCCGTAAAGACTAACAATGAAACAGACTAACAATGAAACAGAAGAAAACTTTGAATGGCTCTAAGATAAGTAGAAGTATTCAATGTATTGAGTAATCAAAGGCAAAGTCAACATTTTGCTAAAAAAAGATCTATTCACATATCACAAGGGACATTCAATTCTATATTTTTTGCCAACCACAGGCAAGTTCTTTTATTTTTCCTCTTTAATTACTAGTATTTTACTTGCAAGCAAAATACACAATTTGTGATGAATAAGATTCTTCAATTAGTTATTTAGCTATCCAGTATTGAGTAAACTTCCGTGACAAAAGTTGCAATATTAGTAAGACTGTTATAAAACTAAATAAGAATAAGAATAATAAAATAGTAGGGAGGAAAACAGGGAAAATTGACTTTTCCTAATTCTTCTCCAAAGAAACTTACCTAATAAACATTTACTATAATATAAATATGTTTATAACATTCTTCTTAAATATCTATTTGATAAATTATGTGTCTCGTTAAAATCTTACTAGAAAAAAAGCTCAGTGCAAAAAATTCTAATAAAATAAATAGAATATACATATCTAATAATACTCATTTTGAAATTAATTATCTAATATGTGAGATTTATAAAAATTATATTTAATCTCGGACAATCTGTGTTGTAAAACTAGAAGTATGCAAATTCAAATGCATCACTCTTTCTTCCAAGCAACTATTACCAATATTAAAGCAAAAATGCACCCATAAAATTCTAAAAGAAATTATACCACATGTCATGTTTGTATCATATAATTGTGGATTACGGGCTCTTAGTTTTTCTTAATTATTCTCAATTTTCTAGTAAAATTTGTCTTTCTCCATTCTCAAGAGGTTGCACTTATAGTTAAGTACTATTCGTTTTTTTTCTCCGTCGGTGTCCAGAGCCCATATTGAAACTTCGATTAAATTTGAATCACGCAATGTAGGACCCATTTCAGGGGTTACACTTTCAACATGATTTTTTTCATATTCAGGTTGAAAACCCAAGACCTCTAGTTAAGGGTGGAGCAGTCTCATCAGTGCGCCACAACCAGAGTCGTCTCAAAAAGTTTGGGGGCCTAAAGCCAAACTTTATAGAGAGGTATTTTTTTAGTTGACATATATAAATTGAATAATTATGACATATTCAGTGTAATCTAACAAATGAGGTCTGGAGAGGTAGGATATACGAGGGCATTATGAAGTAAGAATACTGTTGGAAACTAATCCATTAGTCACTAATTCAGCAGTTAGTTACTAATCCATTAGTTAGTTGGAAGGTCATTTTAGTCATTTTAATAAGTTGGTTATTGTTAGTTAGTTGCCTCGATTACTGTGTTGATAAGTTAGTCGACTAGGCCCTTTTTTGTATTCTTGCTTTCTATATAATCTGAGGATGCACCTCACTTGTAAAAGGATCCAGATTCAGATCAATAAAATTTTCTCCCATTTTCTCTCTTCTGCTTCTCTTTCTCTGAGTTCATCAATGATGTATTGAGCTCATATGCTCACATTTTCTCGTAGTATCAGAGCATTCGATGCTGGTTGAATAGGCTAGTGTTATAGTCGAGTTTAGATCTCTACTATCTAGCAGGTTTGGTGACTTAAATCTACATAAATGGCTGCATTGAAGATAGATCAAAATGATCCCTTGTATATTGGGGCATTCGACAGTTCTAGTGTTGTGTTGATTCCCATAAAGCTGATTGGATATGAGAACTATGGCATTTGGAGCAAGTCAATGAGGATTGCCTTATTAGGGAAGAGGAAGTATGGATTTGTGACGGGTGCCTGCACTAGAGGATTATACAAAGATTGTTGACTTTACCTTATTTATCAGCCCCAAATCAGATATCTCCCCAAAACAGAGATCTCCCCAAATCAGTCCCAAATCAGAGATTTCCCCAAATCAGGGATTTGGCATTATGGTTAACAGTCACTAGCTTAAAATCAGCAGACAATTAGGACTCTTAATCCTTGTATATATCTCTTGTAAATCCTACTGTTTGATTAACAAAATACATTACAATTCTTTCATTTTCAGAAGTTCTACGTGTCCATCTTTGTTTAACTTGGTATCAAGAGCCTTGTTTTTTTTTTCCGAATGGATTCACGAGATACCTTGTCAACAAAATTTCATAGGCATAACTTTTCGATTTGGAAGTTTCATTTCAAAGCTTTCATTAGAGGCAAGGGCCTCCTTGGAATTCTTGATGAATCAAAGGATGTACCCACAGAAGATAAGGAAAAAGAAGTTGGAACTGACATCATTTGAGAAAACATCAGAAATGTGGAGCCATCTACATACACTCGGTAACCAACAAAATCTGGCCAGAGAATTCGAATTGGAAAGACTACTTGCAGAATCTACACAAGGTGAGAAAAATGTTCGTTGTTTTTATTCTGTATTGCTCACATAATGGGCAGAGCAGGATCAGGTTTTTGCTGCCTCTATCTGAAACGACCCCAAAAATGCCCGAAAATGTGCTTCGGAAACACCTATAATTGTAATTTCCATATATCTCAAAATCCGTGCATGATTTCGGAAATTCGACTTCATATTCTTATTCGTGGGGTCAAATTGAGTGGGTAATGGGTCTAACCCGAATTTTAGAGCAACCGTATCAAAATTCGAAAATCGCAAAAATTGCGATTTGGAGGGTCAACTTTAAAGGGGCATATCTTTTAGCACACAAGGAACTGGAAGGGCTGTAACCAATTAAATTAAAGCTCTTTGAGTTAGCTTTCCAACACACTTGGTTTCACCTTAGTCCGAGTTAGGATGAGGGAGTTATGACCATTTTCGTAAAACCTGTCTGTGTAGATTTGCAATTTCCAGTGCGCAGTTTTTTTGAGGCGGGTTGGAGTCATTTTTTATAAAAAGGGGATATGTCCCATACTTAGTCATTTTTCTTAACTCCAAAACACTCTCTAAGCCCTCTCCAAAAATTCCACCAAGATCTTCAACCAAATTCAAACATCTCAAGCTCTAATTCCGGATTCAAGACTCAATCTCAAGCTTCGATTCTCCATTCCAATCTTCATCAAGGATTCTCCAAAGTTGAGGTATGTGGGTTTGATTGTGGAAACCTTCCTTTCCACAAGTCCAACCATTTATCCTCTATTTCTACTTCAAGTTTATGGGTCCTTATGATCATTTATGAACTCTTGAATTATGGAATTACTACTACACACCCTATTATGGTCCATTTTGCATATTATCATGAAATGGAATTATTATGTGATGTTTATGGTTTACATGCTTCCATGATCAAATTATGAAGGTTGATATATATATGTATGTTGTTGGTGGGCTGATTTATATGGATTTTGGAATTGGTTGGACTTAGTATTCTTGAAATACATGATTTCATTTACATGAACAATTGCCCACCTTGTGTTTGATAAAATGCCCATTTATAGAATTCTTAGGAAAGGGAAGGTCCAAGGTACGTCCTATGAGTCGGATAGTTATGTAATTACTGAAATGATGATGAAATGGACACATGTATATGATTTTCTCTATATAAGTGTTGTGAGTCGACCAAGCCTAGTACGGGGGGTAGTAGGCCCGTATAACCGTATCGAGGGGTTGGTACCTTGGTTGCCTAGTACGGGGGGTAGTAGGCCCGTATAACCGTATCGAGGGGTTGGTACCTTGGTTGCCTAGTACGGGGGGTAGTAGGCCCGTATAACCGTATCGAGGGGTTGGTACCTTGGTTGCCTAGTACGGGGGGTAGTAGGCCCGTATAACCATATCGGGGGGTTTGTACCTTGGTCCCTAGCTCGGGGGGTGGTAGGCCCGTGTAACCATATTGAGGGGTTTGTACCTCTTTCGCCTCTCCAAGGGGGTGGTAGGCCTTGGAAATACTATATTGATGGTCACTCGCCACACATGTACTACGTCCCACTAAATATGATTTTTATGTAAGCATCATTATACATATCATTTCATTAATATGCTATCTATTGGGTATGATTACGCATTTTTCCTATGATGTCCATCTAATGTAGCATTGCATTGCATCCCATATACTTAGTACATTCAAATGTACTAACGCATACTCTATGCCTACATGATGTCACCATGTAGGGACCGGAGCACCGCTTGACCATCCTCCTCCGCGTGGCTAGTACGATTTTCTATAGTGGTTATTGGTGAGTCCTCCATTTCGGGGACGTTGCTCATGATCTTTTGCTATGTATAAAACTTTTCCTTTCTAGTTATGTTTTGACTATGAGGGTGAGCCCGGTAGTTTGTCTTGGCCCCCGCTAAGTACTCATGTTTAGAGGTGGTGTTGGACAAGTTGTGTATTATGCTTGAGCTTGACTCATCTATGGTATTTATGTATTCATTTCTTTTTTTTTGCTTCCTTAGTCCCGATTTCCCCCTTGATTATGCTTATCGTTTATGGTCATTTAATTGCTTCCGCGACCAAGGATGTGTAATGATACGCTATGAGGCTTGTTTGGGGTTCCTTCGGGTTCCCCATTCGCCGGTCACATCTAGGCCCTAGGCTTGGGTCGTGACACTATCCCTGCGGTTGGATTGAAGGATTTCATGACTACAATGAAAAGGACAAGGACAGTACAATTTTTAATGAAACTCAGGCCTGAGTTCGAGTATTTGCGGGCTAGTATTCTTAACAGGGAAAAACTACCAGCTTTGGATGTGGTAGTTTCTGAAGTTCTTCGAGAAAAAACTCGATTAAGTTCTCAAGATTCTATGGAGAACTCCCTTACCGCAGACATTGCCATGGCTGCATACAGAAATCCATCTTCCTCTAGCAACTCCAACAAGCCTGTTCAGTGCTATCATTGCAAGGAAACAGGGCATGTTATTTCTCATTGCAAAAAGGGAAATTATTGCAACTATTGTAAGAAGGATGGTCATATTATTCTAGAATGTCGAAAGAAATCTGGTCCTGGCAAACGCTCAACTCCTCATAAAGCCTTCCAAGCGATAGCAAGAGATGTTGGTACACAAGAAACACCAAGCTTAAAGGTACATCAAGCACCAACATTGCTTGATCGCAATGATATCTACAAGATGATACAAGAATCGTTGGTGGCTGCTCTTCCTAATGCAATCTCTTCAGCTATGACTTCTACGTACCCTAGTAAGACTAAAATTTCAGATTCAATGGTATGTCATATTGATTCTGCTGCATCTAACCATATGACAGGAAATCAAAAACTTTTCTCTAATCTATCTAAACCACGCTCTAGACATGAAATTGTTACAGCAAATGGCCATGTTTTATCTGCATCAGGCATTGGCTCCATTAAACCATTTTCAGAAGTTCTTTGTGTACCAAAACTTACTGCGAATCTCTTATCTGTTGGGCAACTTGTAGAGCCAAATTTTTTGGTCATTTTTTCTCCTAATGGTTGTGTTATTCAGAACATATTGACAGGAGAAACGATGGCCAGGGGACGTAAGGTTGGCAGGCTATTTCTTCTTCAATCTCAGGACACCAAACTTCATCAATGTTTTCTTTCAGCTTCAAATAAAGATATTCAATTTTCAAATAAAATGGGGAACTTATGGCATCTCTGTTTAGGCCATCCACACACTTCTCGTTTAAACTTTATGTTGAAATCTTGTAATTTGTTGGGTAGACACTCATTGATTTTTCCCTCTAAATTACCTTGTGAAAGTTGTGCAAAATCAAAGAGTCATAAACTTCCTTTTCAATCAAGCAATACTACTTACGCCACTCCTTTTGATTTAATCCATAGCGATGTTTGGGGACCTTCTCCAATTACATCTCGTTTGGGATACAAGTATTTCATCTTATTCATTGATCACACATCTCGCTATACATAGGTTTTCTTTTTGAAACACAAATCTGAGGTACCAAACATTGTCAAAAAATTTTATAACCTTATAGAAACCCAATTTGAGAAAAAGATCAAGATTTTTCGTTCAGATTCAGGAGGAGAGTATGTCAATACAAACCTCACTAATTTTTTTCAAGAAAAAGGTATTATTCATCAGCGTTCTTGCCTTTATACACCAGAACAAAATGGTGTTGTGGAACGTAAGAATAGACATATTGTTGAAACTACCTTAGCTCTTATTGATACTTCACATGTTTCAAAAATATTTTGGGTCGAAGCAATCCAAACATCTATTTAACTTATAAATAGACAATCTCCTCGGTAATGAAACAAAATTGTCCATATTTTCTTCTTTTCAAAAAGTTGTCGGACTATTCACATCTCAAAGTATTTGGTTGTGTTTGCTTTGTTCTTCTTCCAGATCATGAACGTCATAAATTATCTTCAAAAGCTGTTAAGTGTATTTTTTTGGGATACAATGATATTCAAAAGGGGTATTTATGTTATGATTCAACACGTCGTTTATTGAGAATTTCTCGACATGTTATCTTCTTTGAGAATTCTTTTATTTATGATAACAAAGACTCTCTATTTTCTACTATATCTTTCTTGAAAAAAATTTCTACTCATAATTCTTCTTCCCATAGCCACCTAGTCGCTGGTCCATCTTCGAACATGTCCACCGCCACAACGGGTACTACTTATGACTTTGATCCTTTTTGTGATAATGATACTACTTCAATAAATACTAATCCTTTACCTCATCAACCTACCATATATAATGCTTCATTAAACCTTAACCACCAACCTTCTCCTACACGTCAAAATATGATTGACCCCATTAGACGATCTTCTCGTCATGCTCCTCCTCCAGATCGATATGGATACTCAACAGGTGAATATGGGCGATCTTATGCCTTACTAACAACCTTGAATTCTATAGTTATGCCAAATTCTTACATGCAGGCTAGTGGTAAGAAATGTTGGGAAGATGCAATGCATGAAGAACTAGCTGCCCTTGAGGAGAATGATACATGGGATATGGTGGATAGACTAACAAATGCAACAATTATTGGAAGTAGATGGGTGTACTCAATCAAGATGAAAGCTGATGGATCCCTAGATCGATACAAGGCAAGATTGTTAGCTCAAGGATACAAGCAGGAATATGGAATCGACTATGATGAAACATTTGCTCCAGTAGCTAAGATGACAACAATACGTATATTGTTGGCTTTAGCATCAATAAAAGGTTGGAAGTTACATCAAATGGACGTCAAGAATGCTTTCTTTCACGGAGACTTGCAAGAAGTTGTCTACATGAATCCACCACCAGGTTATAAATTGTTTAATAAAAATCAGGTGTGTTGTCTTAAGAAATCTCTCTATGGATTAAAACAGGCTCCTCGCTCTTGGTTTGAAAAGTTCCTTACCACAATCCTAGGTGCTGATTTTACTCAAAGCAGCTCAGATTACTCATTATTTCTACGTCAGTCCACCTCAGGTATTACTATTCTTCTCCTTTATGTGGATGACATGATTATCACAGGAAACGATGAAGTTGGAATCTCTCATTTGAAAAATCTGCTACACTCCTTGTTCAAGATGAAGGACCTAGGAAAGCTAACATATTTTTTGGGATTGGAGGTAAGTTATGGAAAAGAAGGCATAGGATTGAGCCAACAAAAGCATGCAGAAAATCTAGCCCGGTTAGCTAATATTATGGATCATTAGAAGGTTCATACTCCAATGGAAGCGAATACAAAATACAAAAAAGAGGAAGGAGAGATTTTTGGCGATCAGACCTTGTATAGACGTCTAGTTGGGTCACTTATATATCTTACTATGAGTCTTCCTGACATTTCTTATGCAGTACAGGTGCTAAGTCAATTTGTTACCAAGCCTTACAAGATGCACTACACAGCTTTACTCATGGTTATTAGATGCATAAGAGGTACTGTGAATCGAAGTCTCTTATTCCCATCATCTTCATCGCTGGACATGGTAGGATACGCTGATGCAGATTGGGAAGGATGCCCTGACTCAAGACGATCCACTACATGTTGGTGCATGATGCTCGGCTCGTGTATGATCTCTTGGAAGTGCAAGAAACAACCTCGAACATCGAAATCATCTACAGAAGCAGAGTATAGAAGTATGTCTGCTGCATGCTCTGAAATAATTTAGCTACGAAGGTTGCTATCAGAACTCGGCATCAAAATGGAAGCATCAACCAAATTGTATGGAGATAACACTAGTGCAATCAGAATAGCAACCAACCCCATTCATCATGAAAATACCAAGCACATAGATGTAGACTGTCACTACATCAGAGAACTGGTTGAAGATCGGAGTATTAACTTGAAGTATATATCCTCTAAAACTCAATTGGCTGATTTATTTACAAAGGCCATGTCAAGAAGTAGACACAATTATCTTTTCTCCAAACTCATGCTTTGTGATACACATCATTAGTTTGAGGGAGGGTGTTGACTTTACCTTATTTATCAGCCCCAAATCAGAGATCTCCCCAAATTAGTCCCAAATCAGAGATTTCCCCAAATCAGGGATCTGGCATTATGGCTAACAGTCACTAGCTTAAAATCAGTAGACAATTAGGACTCTTAATCCTTGTATATATCTCTTGTAAATCCTACTGTTTGATTAACAAAATACATTACAATTCTTTCATTTTCAGAAGTTCTAAGCCTTCATCTTTGTTCAACTAAGATGAGTTACATGAGCATGGAAAACATGCAATGCAATTGTGTTATCATGGCTGATGAACACAGTTAGTGATGAGCTTCTCAGTGAGATTGTATATGCCACAAGTGCCTTATCAGTCTGGGCTGATCTTAAGGAGAGATTTGACAAAGTGAATCATGTCAGGATTTATTAATTACACAAGGAAATCACCACTCTTATTCAAGGTACTGACACTGTTTCTCACTATTTCACAAAATTGAAGACACTTTGGAATGAGTATGATATAGTGATACTTAGTCTTTGTTGTGCATGTCCTCAATCAAAAGATTATGCTGATAATTTGCAACAAATGAGGCTGATTCAATTCCTAAGTGGACTGAATGATTCCTATGATCAAGCTCGCAAACATATACTACTTAAATGAGCTACACCATCCTTAAACCAAGCCTATGCAATGATTATAGAGGATGAGATCCAACACTCAAGTTATATGGCTAATGTGGTTGAAAAACCAAACCCAATGGTGATGAATGTGAACAGGAATCATGGAGGCAAAGAGTACTATCGGGGGGGAAAGTGTGAGTACTGTCATTTCACTGGTCACACTAAGGAGAATTGCTATAAATCGATTGGCTATCCAAACGATTGGAAGAACAGGAAGAAACCAGGTTATGGAAATAGAAATGGTAGCATGAGAAATAATGCAAGAGGACAAACTTCAGGAAGTAATTTGAGGAATCAAATAGGCTCAACCTATTCTGGTGGATTTGGAGGAGGTCATCATTCAGCAAACAACATCTCTGGTGATCCTTATGATCCTTCTAATACAGCCTCAACTAGTCAGGTGGAGAGCAATGCTCCCTTAGCAAAAGCACAAACGTTCACTGAGAAGGAGTACAAACAGATACTGGAAATGCTAAACAAAGATGTGCAAGAGCCTAGGCAGGTCAACATGGTAGGTATTACCACTTGCTTAATGTCAAACCTTATTACACAGGATTGGATAATTGATTCAGGTGCATCACATCACATCATAGCAAACAAGCAATTACTGACCAAGAGATATGACCTGACTAAGTCACAAGAGAATCAAGTTCACCTCCCAAATGGAGATAAGGTGGTAGTCAGTCACATTGGTGAAACACCTATTTTTGACAATGAAGTTGTCAAAAATGTCTTACATGTACCAGACTTCAAGTTCAGCTTATTATCGGTGTCCAAAATCACAAGGGAACTAGCCTGCTTTGTATCATTTTACCCTAACTTTTGTGTTTTTCAGGACCTTTACCGTGGCAGGGTGAAGGGGATTGGTATAGAAGAAAGAGGTTTATACATCTTCAAAGCTGATTTTACAATAAAGTAGGAGGAAGACATAAAGTGTGCTCAGAAAATGATGGTTGCAGGAGTAACAATACAGGACACAAATCTCTGGCATAAAAGACTTGGACATCCATCTCAACAGACACTGAGGCATCTTAAACTAGTTGCAAGCAATAAGAATGGTGAAATGCTTTTACACTGCCCTGTTTGCCCATTAGCTACGCAAACTAGGCTAGTTTTTCCAATCAATAATACTAGAGTATCCATGAAATTTGATTTTGTTCACATGGACCTATGGGGACCCTATAAGACCACTCTAGATAAGAAGCATTATTTTTTGACAATAGTTGATGATTGTCGTAGGTTTGTGTGGATTCAATTGTTGCAATTGAAGTTTGAAACTATTGTGGCTGTCAAAAATTTCCTTTCAATGGTCAAAACTCAGTTTGGTTCTCATGTTAAAGTTGTAAGATCTGACAATGGGAGAGAATTCTTTAATTCTCAATGCACAAAATTATTTCAGCATCTAGGAATATTGCATCAAAGTAGCTGCCCTCACACACCACAACAAAATGGTGTGGTAGAAAGGAAGCATAGACAATTCCTCAATATTGCTAGAGCTATCAGATTCCAGTCTCATTTGCCTATTAGATATTGGGGATATTGCATCAAGGCTGCAGTATATTTGATGAATAGATTGCATTCCTCAGTTATTGTTAACAAGAGTCCATATGAATTACTATACTCTAAACAACCAAGCCGCTCTCATCTAAGAGCCGTAGGTTGTCTTTGTTATGCTTCAGTGTTACCTAGAGGGGATAAGTTTTCAGAAAGAGATGCTCCTGCTATCCTCTTAGGTTATTCAGCCCTCCTGAAAGGCTATGTACTATTAGATATTAACTCTACCAAAATTTATGTGAATAGAGATGTAGTGTTTCATGAAGAAGTTTTTCCATTTGCTACATTAACACCTCAGACTAGTGCCTCAGTTGAGCCATATGGTTCTCCTTTAGAGGTGATTGATGATCTTGATTCAGTAGATGAGTCTGTTAGTGCAGTTGGTGAGACACCTGAAGCTGTCATTGTGGGGTGTGAAAATAATCAGGCAACAAGTATTGAGGTTGAGGTTGCTCAAGAGGAAGTTGTAAATGAGAACTCTTCAATATACCAGGTGCCTGAAGTTGATTCAGTACCAGAAATACCTGAACTTTCCCCTGTAGCATCATCACTTGTTGATCCTCGTGTCAGAAGATCTACAAGACATACTAAAGAACCAACTTGGATGAAAGACTATGCTACAACCAATAAGAAGCAAAGTAGCACAAGAAATCCAATGGCTAATTCTCTGAGCTATGACAAATTGAAACCTTGTTACAAATAATGTAAGTTTTCAATAAAAAATATATAATATAAAATTAGAATAATAAAACCTTACTCAAAAATTTGAAAAACTTATATAAGGATATGGAAACAGTGTTGTGCTAAATTTGATAAGTTGATATAATGATATTAAAATAGTGTTGATTTGTTTTAGTGCTTGAAATTTGAAGAAGACATCAAAAAATAAATTTCATCTTTTTATAAACTCATAACAATAGATTTTGCATAATATAGAAGGTTTGAACGTTTGAAAGACTTTAGAATATTCAATAATGAGAAAATAAAAATATTGAAAGGGGAATAAAAAAGTAAATATAAGAATAATGATGTTGGTTCATGATAATATATCCTCGGAATATAAATGAGGCAAAAAATAGATAGCCACATAAGAAATGATACTACAATTAACTAAACATTACTCCCTCCGTCTAACAATAGTTGTTCACTATACTAAAAATAGATGTCCAATTCAAAAAATCAAGAGATAATTTACCTTTTGTGTCTATTTTACCCTTGTTATTAAATACTTCCTCCATTTCAAATTAATTGAATTGTTGAGACATTTTTCATTTTTCAAATTAACTTAATTGTTCGATCTTCAAGACTACTTTTAGAATATTCTTTCAATTTTACCCTTCATTAATTAGTATTGGAATTAGTTATATAATTAATGTTTACTTATTTTAATCATAAATTTGACAATAATTAATAAGGGTAAAAATGAAAAGTCATGCTTAATTTATGTCTTAATCTTCTTTTCTTAAAGGGTGTGAAACACCTCAACAATTCAATTAATTTGAAATTGATGGAGTACTATTTATCATCTAACACATTTCTCAAAAAATTAAATTTAATAAAGTCAAAGGATAATATAGTAATATTACCTCTATTATTTATTATTTATTACTTCTTAAGGGGTGTGCCAAGTCAATAATGGACAATTATTATTGGACAGAGAGAGTATTTCATTTCTCAATTATTACAATGATCTCTATATTAAATGAGGTAAACAAATTATTATATTCTCTGTTCAAAAAATTCTTTCCAAATTTATCAATACATGTTATATATATATATGGAAAAAATGGGGCTCAAAAATATGTATATCCACAATGCATGCAAATAATGATCCTCGTTTTGAACTAAAATAATTCTTTTAGTTAGATATCATATTATATAGAATATCTTCACAATAGTTACATACAATTTTATAGAATATATAAAGGCAAGATGCTTGTAACGTGTATGGCCATGGCTACTAAAAAAAATCAACGATTTGATTAATAGTAAAAATTATGAAAGAAGGTTAAAAGGCAAGTAAGTTAAGGTCGATCACGTTCATTTTCTTTCGGTCAAACCTCCAAAGGAGAAAGCGAATACAAGAATGTAAATTGCTCAAAGGAATAGATAAGTAAAGGAAGGACAAGAGCCTTCTCCTATAGAAGCTCTACGAAAAAGAAGATAAACGATTTCTCAAGAGAATTCTTGACGCCTTCTCTTCTTTCGAAATGAGTCTTTTAAAGGCCAAAAGTCAATCATTTGCTTAAGTGTGAAATAACTATACACTAGCTCTAAAAAGGCTACTTAGTAAGACATGCCTGGGCTCTGATGTTGGACTCGAGACTGATTGGGGGCAGATTAGCCCTAGGCTCGAGATTGACTGATGATCTGTCCAAATACAACTATAAAGTGGTTCGTCTTCGGGGAGGAGTCCTAAAAATTTCATTTGATTCTTTAGTCACCTCCATATATCCATTTCATGATACATATGATCAACCATTTGAAATTTTTCTACAACTCCTCACCAGACAACGTAAAGTAGAAAAAATTGACGCATAAGTCTTTAGCTTAGCGAGTTAGTCGTTTTAAAATATACAAAGTGTTACATTCATGGATGCGCAAACGATATATGTAGATAAAAAAGACATACGCTTATAGCCCTAGTGATACATGAAGTTGCCTTCTCTTCTTTTGAGAGGGTTCTTTTATAAGCCAAAAATTCAATCCTTTGTTTAAGTGTGAAATGACTATATGCTAGCTCCGTAAAGCCTACTTAGTAGCATGTGTCAGGACTCTGACATTGGATTTGAGGTTGATTAAAGGCATGTTGACTCTAAGCTTGAAACTGACTGTTGATATATTTGAGGGTCATTATGAGGGAGATACAATTGTAAAGTGGTTTGTCTCCGGAGAGGAGTCATACTTGCTACTCCGTTATGAATCAACCTTTGTTGTGTTGTGGCAATATCGTCATTACCGGTCCAAGTCACGCGAAGAAAGATTTACCCAAATTTTCCTGAGCCAAAATAGAAGCAATGTTCCTCGGTCTTCACTCAATCATGTATCATGGTATGATTCATTCTTTTGGTAAATGCGATTGTTCACCCATATAGTGTATGTATCGAATAAACCAAATCGTTATTGATTTTTGTTTTAGGAAAAAAGGAAAATATATTTTTCATGACACGAAGCACATACATATTTTGCACTACCTGAGAAAACTCCTCCAATATGAGAAGTTCTTAAGTTAATAGGAGTCGAACCATATTTCTCATCACACACAATAGAAATATGTAGATCATTTTTTTGTTTCCACCCTATATCCGATACCTTAATTAGAGCTCAATTATTTCAAATTTGCGTCATGTAGGATCCCATTCGAAGGGAAAGCGCTTCCTATCAAGGATTTTTCCATATCCAAAGCTCGAATCAGATTAAAGGAGGAGCAGTTCCATCTGCTGCACTACATTCATCGATGGTAATATGGGTAGAATTTTCATTATCCCACTTTTCCTTTTCTTTTTTCCTCCTTCTCGATCTCTCTATGTATTAACTTCTTCTTTTTTTTAATAAAAGATAGAAAAAATTTAAAAAACCTATCCACGTGGGTTGGGGGTAGCTTGAGTCTTGTTGTTTGGTTTGGTAGATTGTTAACCACAGCTAGGCCCAAAAAAAAACCCTATGATGACTCTTCCTAACCATGTCTAGTTTGATTACATGTGTACACCTCTAGTTAATTTAACCTAATACAAAAATAGAAACTAGAAAACAGAAGAAAAACAAAAAAAAATAATTAAAAAAAATGTAATTTCACCCCCAAAATTTAGAGAAGAGACAGAGAAAGAAAAAGAGAAAGAGAGAGAGGCTTTCAATGTATTAAAGCTAGAAATAAAAACAAAAAAAGAGAAATAAAAACTAAAAAAAGGATCTTCTCTACTCTTTCTCTAATCTCCATGCTCTTAGATTTATCCTACCTTTGATTTGCTCAAAACTTTTTAGCTCTAAATCTGGTATGTAATTCATCGGAATAATCTTTAAATATAAAAAATGCTCACTCTCTTGTACCGATCTTATCTAAAAATAGAATCTTTTTTCTTAATTTCTAGAATTTTCTGATTTTTTTTCGCTGTTTTGGGCTGATTTTGATCGATGATTTGAATTGGGTTTGATCGGAACTTAAATGGGTGTGATTTAAATCCGTTCAGTATTGAGAGTTTGTATCTGGGTAATTGATGTTTCATCGTTTAATCTTCTTGTTCTTGATGTAACTTTTACTTGTTTAATTCATGTGGGGTTCTGTTAATTTTGTGAAATTTGATTAGATTATAAGATTTTAGACTTACCCAGAAATAGATGATCATGTTTCGTTATGGTTTTTGTTGAATGCATTTTAATTGTAACAGCTGATGTTTTCTCTGATGTTATGTGACAGTTTAAGAACTTGGTTTGAGTGTTTTTGTTATAGCTATGTGCATTGAAATGAGGTCAACAGTTTGTTTTTGTTTTGTAATTTGCAAGTTTGTTATGTGGATTGAATGTTTCTAAAGGGAAAAAATGTGTTTGGCAGCTAAGTAATGGCATCAATGGTTGCAAAGGCATGTGCTACGCCATCGGCTCAATATACACCGGCTGTGACAGTCTTGGAAAAAGGAAGTAGGAATAAGAGGAAATTCAGAGCGGATCCACCTCTAGTTGATCCGAATAAAATGATTCCTTCACCTCAGTTTGAGTGCACGAGTTTTGAATTTTCAGCGGATAAATTTGGAATGATCCCTAATCATGAATTGTTGAATGGTTGTGATATGTGTAGCCTGAAACAAGACAGCTCGGAAAGTTTGAAACTTGACCTCGGATTGTCTTGCAGTGTAGGATCGTCTGAAGTAGGTCCAAGTGAGCCGAGAGAGGTAGTTGAAACAACTGAACAGTTCCATGACGCTGATTGGAGTGATCTTACGGAAGCCCAGCTAGAAGAGCTTGTCTTGAGCAACTTGGATACAATTTTCAGAAGTGCAATTAAGAGAATAATGGCCTTTGGTTACAGTGAAGAGATTGCCACAAAGGCTGTTTTAAGGTCTGGTACTTGCTATGGTTGTAAGGACATTGTATCAAACATAGTGGAGAATACATTGGTTTTTCTTCGTAGCGGCCATGACATTGACTCATCTGGGGAGCATTATTTTGAGAATTTGCTGCAAATGGAAAAGTATGTGTTGGCGGAATTGGTCTGTGTTCTGCGGGAAGTTAGGCCTTTCTTTAGCACTGGTGATGCAATGTGGTGCTTGCTAATATGTGATATGAATGTATCACATGCTTGTGCAATGGAAAGTGATCCTTTGAGTAGTTTGGCTGGTGATGGGAGTGAAAATTCCTCTGCTTCTGTGCAGCCTCATTTGCCACCCGAGGCCAAAAGTTCTGAATCCATCACTAGAATTCCCTGTAAGCCAAATCCTTCAGTTGCTTGTGCGCATTGTTCGTCTGAGACTTTCAATGTCACTTCTGCTATTTCTGGGCATAGCTTTCAGTTGGAGGCATCCAATATGCCAGGAGTCCATGAAATCAAACCTAAACCTTCATTTGCTCTGACTGGAATTATCCCAGAGAAAGATTCTTCAAGTTCTCTGTTTGACACTGTTGATAAAACCTTTACAGCCACAGGAGCACCCAATCCTCCAACCGTTGAGGAGGAGTTTGTGGGTACTAGAAAGGTATCTGGCATCACCAAAAGGGAGTATATACTTAGGCAAAAGTCCCTACATCTGGAGAAACATTACCGCACTTACGGTTCTAAAGGGGTTTGTAGGAAACTCAATGATTTTAGTGGTTTAGTATTAGATAATAAACTTAAGTCCATGGCAGACTCTGCTGGCATGAATATAAAGAGCGCTTCATTGAAGGTCAATAAGATCTCTGTTGCTGGGAGACAAGATAATGTACATCATAGAATCTCAACAAATAATGGATTTTCTTCAACATCAGTTTTTGGGTCCAATAATGGCAATGGACCTGTTCCATTACCTAATACAAATATCCCTTCTTCATCACCGCAAGTCAATACTTCACCTGCATTGCCTGCTGCTGATACTGAGCTATCGCTCTCATTCCCTGCCAGCAACATGACCCCAATGCCTCTTAGTTATAATGCTGGGGGCGGTGTTTGTGCTTTTAATATGATTCCTAATGAAAAATCTATTGCTCAATGGGTTCCTCAAGACAAGAAAGATGAAATGATTCTAAAGTTAGTTCCAAGGGTTCGCGAATTTCAAGGTCAGCTCCAAGAGTGGACAGAATGGGCCAATCAAAAGGTTATGCAAGCCGCTCGTAGACTGAGTAAAGACAAAGCTGAGCTTAAGACACTTCGGCAAGAAAAAGAAGAAGTGGAGAGGCTGAAGAAAGAGAAGCAGAGTTTGGAGGAAAATACCATGAAAAAGCTAGCTGAGATGGAGAATGCCTTGTTTAAGGCTAATGGACAAGACGAACGAGCTAATGCTGCTGTTTGTAGGCTTGAGATCGAGAAGGATGTACTAAAGAGGGATATGGCAGCTGCCAAATTGCGTGCAGCAGAGTTAGCTGCAAGCTGTCAGGAAGTATCAAAGAGGGAAAAGAAGACACTCGTGAAGTTCCAGTCATGGGAGAAGCAGAAAGCTATATTACAGGATGAACTGGCAGCTGAAAGACGAAAGCTGGTGGAACTGCAACAACAACTGGAGCAAGCTAAAGATGTTCTAAATCAGCTCGAGGTATGTTTACTGGGAGAATAAGATTGTAACTTCTTCACAAGATGCTTCTTGTCAAAGAAAACTTAGGCTTCAACCAAGTTAAAAAGGCTTTATTATCTAGTTAGGTACTGTGACCTTCAGCCATTCATGCTGTAGAATAAAAAGGATAAAATTAAACAGAAGAACTGCAGAACTTAGGTAAGAAGATACTATTTTACAAGCTTTATGCTAGTAAATATGTTGAAGGTTATAGAAGACTCTTAATAAAAAATTGTGAATAACTGGTATGGTGGTTCTCTGGCTCTGCACTGACGTACCTCTGCATCAGTCATTGACAATCCGACATCTCTGTGATAAAAACTTCATGCAATCTGAACTTCTGTGATGGGGACTTGCGACCTTTTTTCTATTTGAGAGATAAACCTAAGATAAGAAATATGAATGAATCTTTTGTATGTGTTTGCTTAAAAATGACTCGACGTGGTTTTTGAACGTCTAAACAATCTCTCTCTCTCCCTCTCCAACTTCATTCTCCCAAGAGAAGGTTGTGGTGACTGGTAAATGCAATTATTTTATTTTTTGTGTTCTTCTAGATACAAAAGGCTCAAATATGCCATCGAACTATTAGAAAAGGTTCATATATGCCATCCGTTAAAAGTTTGGCTCATTTATGCCATTACCGTTATAGAAAAGGTCCATTCATGCCACTTTTTCATCAACGGAACCCATATCCAGATTTCCAAAACCATTAATGTGACGTGGCGTCTTATTAGAGGTCCACGTCACCAATATAAAATCAAGTCATTTAATTAAAATTTAAAAAACCAAAAACCCATTTAAATAAAACCAAACCAGACCCATACCCCAAAGTAAAAAACCACAACTAATAATTTTCCCTAGTTGCTGATCCACTCCTTCTTTCTCCATTTTTATATCTTCTTCTTCTTCCTTTGTTTCTGCAACTACACAGAACAAAAATAAATCACAAATTTACCAAAATTCAAGAACATTTTTTTTTTTGCATCCTATTGCAGTGGCTTTACATTGATCACAGAAATGGTGGGATCTTGGGAAATTGGGGATTATATTTAATGAAGTGTGTAATTATAGCTGGTGTGGTATAAATGGGTAGTTGGATCCGATAGTTAAAAGAGTTTTTTACTTTGGGATGTGGGTCGGGTTTGGTTTTATGTCAATGGATTTGGGTTTTTATTTTAATTGAATGACATGGTTTTAAATTGGTGACATGGACCTCTTATAAGAGGCCACATCATATTAATGGTTTTGGAAATCTGGAAATGGGTTCCATTAATGAAAAAGTGGCATGAATGGACCTTTTCTATAATGGTAATGGCATAAGTGAGCCAAACTTTTAACGGATGGCATAGATGAACCTTTTCCAATAGTTCGATGGCATATTTGAGCCTTTTCCCTTAGGAATATATCTTCCAACTTATGCAGTTTGAGAATTTGAAAAATGAACATGAGAACTTTTGTCTGCTGGATTCTTTATGTGAGAATGACTCGAATCTCGTCCGCAAAATTTGTCTAGGTATAAGTGGATTAGCATCTAAATGATGCAAGGATTTTCCCGTCTTCTTTTTGCATTGTTCTGTTTGTACGGGTGCATAGCATATTTGTTCAGTGCAATTTTCCTCACTTTGTTATAGCGTTTTTGAAGTGGATAGCTTGTTGTTCAAAGTCAAATAGATGTCCTGACAATGGGAATGAGGTATCTCCACCTTCCATAGTGTCTTGTTGCCTTTTATTTTTCTTATAAGAGAATGTCTTGTTGCATTTAATCTGTTGAATTCAATATGCTTTTGACATTGATGTCTGATATGGAGATAATTTTGCAGAACACATCTCTTGGTATATCTTGAAGGGGTCTTTGGTAGGGTGTATAAGAATAATGTTGAATAGGGTGTATTAGTAATGCTGGTAGTAGTTATCCTGAGATTATTCCTTATGAACTGCTTGGTTTGGTGTATTAAAATTAACAAGCATTGCGTAATTGCTAAAATAGATTGTGTTGTTGCAAGGTCTGCGTACACTTTACCATCCCCGGACCCCACTTAGTGGGATTTCACTGGGTTGTTGTTGTTGTTTACAAAAATACGGTGGGAAGGATGTGGAAAAGTTTTTGAGTGACTATTGTGTCTTTTAACTATGCTAATGCATGCATTAAAAATCCTTGGATTGCTATACCCTGGTTTGACATGTATTAGTTATATATAACATAATACCAAATAGAGTGTATTAGTTATACATAGATTGAAAAAGTGTACCAAACAAGGTATTTGTAATACATAAAGTTAATGCATGCATTATTCTTTCTAATGCATCCTATCAAACGACCCCGAAGTGATTAACCTTAAAGAAATTTCTCAAATGGATCTCAAGACAAAATGGTAATATGTAGAATTATAGGAGTAGGTTGTTGGCACTGGCCTCTTACATGCATCGCTGCGGTTGAGAGCTCTGAAAATGACTTCAGATTGCAGATTCAAAGAAGCTTGAACAGATAGATTTTTTATTTCTTGCTTCACTTGAGACTTCACATTTTCCATCATCATAAATTCTTAACATTACATTCAAGTTTGTTTTACCCTTACCAAGTATTGGTAAAAACTGTACAGCATCAGAAAGAAAAACTTTCTCAATGAAGCATATTTGTCAAGTTTGACAAGGGAGTGATAGTCTAGTGGAAAGGACCCTCTTCCTTCAACCATGAGTCCAGGAGGAGAGGGAGTTGTTACCATCATCAATGATTCTCATCAGACACTTTGCCTTTTTGCCTTTTAGTATTTGAAATTACTAACTGCAAATTCATCTAAAATAAAATTGCTAAATGCAAACATATCAAGGGGAGTGGTTATTAGGTTGCAGGTCTCTTTCATAATACTAAGATCTTTGTACTTTGAACCAATGTTCTTATGCTAATGTATATTCTCCCGATGAGACAAGTGAATGATCTTACCGACAAACCAATGTCTTGCAGGGTAGATGGAAGCAGGAAAAGAAGACCACGGAAGATTTACTTAGGCAGGCTAGTTCACTAAGGAAAGAGAGAGAACAGATTGAAACTTCAGCCAAATCCAAGGAGGATATGACCAAATTAAAAGCTGAAAGTAGTTTACAAAAGTATAAAGATGATATTGAAAGGCTAGAAAAGGAAATATCCCAGCTCAGACTAAAGACCGATTCTTCAAAGATAGCCGCTCTTAAAAGAGGCATAGATGGAAGCTATGCAAGCAAACTGACCGACTTTAGAAATGCTCCATTGCCAAAGGACGCTCAAATACCCTATATCTCCACATTGGTGACAGATTTTGAGGAATATTCTCGGGATGGAGGGGTGAAACGAGAACGTGAGTGTGTCATGTGCTTGTCAGAGGAGATGTCTGTGGTTTTTCTGCCATGTGCTCATCAAGTGGTATGCACAACATGCAACGAGCTTCATGAGAAGCAGGGAATGAAAGACTGTCCTTCTTGTAGGAGCCTGATCCAGCAGCGGATTTGTGCGCGTTATGCTCGTACTTAGAGTTGCTTCAGAGAATGAGTGAAGCTGTCAAAATACCGATTCATGAAACTTTATAATGAATAATGCATTTGTGTTGCCCTTTTCAAATGTCTGGACAATTATGCTTGCAATATGCGACTCTTTTCGAGGATGAAAAGTAACAGAAAAAAAAAGAAAAATAAGAACAAAAAAAGAAAAGAGTGTTTAGTGTGGCCTTTGTAAATCATCTGTCTCTTTTAAATAAAACTTGAGTTTTCCTTTTTGTGTTGTTTTATGTATCTTTATCGACCATATGCGTTAACTCAACATGGCCATTATTTTGTTGGCTATTTATAAGAACAGATACTACACTTGATCTTTAGCCAAAATGCCGCGAAAAGCATCCAAATAGTATACTTACTATTCCTTTAATCTTCTCTGATTTTGTGCATGAGGAGTTTCTCTCATCTTGGTGTATTATATAACATTTGCACATACTTGACACTTCAATTTTTAATGACATAAAATGCTTTTTTAGGCCTTTGAAAACCTACTAAGAACCCAGTCTGATAGACAGAGTTGTCCAACACTTGTATTAGTGAGAGATAAAAGGTATGTGTCACGCTCACAAAGGACTATAAATGATATACTGGAGAAAGATAGAGATGTCCTCAAAAGCGATGAAAATTATGATTAGCAAAAAAAGATCCTCAGACCATACTCAACTAACGAAAAAAGAACTCTAGCAAATGTTATTTATTGTATTACGTTATCCTTCAAACGTTATATAAAATCAATTGAGGAAAAAGGGGTACCAAGAAAATTTGATTTTTTCTAGATTGGTGTTTTGTGTTTGTTGTTGGTGCACTATGAGCTCACAATTGGTAGGCAATTTTTTTTTTCTATACTTCGATTGGTTGGTAAATTTAATAAATAGTTATATAATTATGATTGTTTTTATCAAAGTCACATAGCTATGTTTTTTAATAGAAAATTCACAAAACTTCCACCCTATTAAAAGTATAAATTATCAGTCATCGAAAAGTTGAGATTTTCTAAAATTATGACTTTTGTGTTTGTTCTCAGTAGGGTGAAAATTTTGTAATTTTCTATTAGAAAATGCAGTTATACAATTTCTGTATAAATAAAATCATGATTATGTGACATTTATGAAACTTACCCTTCAATTACTTAACTTTTAAAAATTTAAGAAATTTGTGAAGTTACCACTTAGATTTCATTTAAAAGAAGATATTTCTACAGTAAAAATAACAGAATGGCACAAAGAAAGAAAGTTAGGTAATAGAGAAATTAAGAATATTCTAGAAGTGATAGGATATAGTTGAATAAATAAGTATGATTAATTATTATTCAATTTTTTTCTATAATTAGAAATTATAGATATATTAAGATCCAAGCACAATCATCTAAAAAGCTCATTAAGAAAATACACAACTAATCAATTTTCCAGATGATTGTAATGCCATTGATATGGCTGGAATTGTTCATGAACACATGAAATATGGCCAAAACATCATTAGAAACACCTCCAATCAAACAATTTAAGTAGACCACATTTACATTAACAAAGACACACAAACCAATGTTGTACAATAGCACTTAAAAGAAGGTATGATCCTTGCATTATATATCATATACTGCGAAAGTATCATAACAACTCTCATCAATCCTTCATTGATACCATCATATATATCATATTTATATATTGCTATAGTATCATTGAAACCTGATTCAATCCTTCTATGAGAAACTTATTGTTCCTCCATGATACCATCAAAATATATTTATATAATGACATAATATTATTAAGGTCTGCTTCATGAGAAACTTCATATTCCTCCATGGTACCATCACAACATATTTATATACTAACATGGTATCGTTAAGGTCTACTTTAATCCTTAAATGAGAAACTTTTCATTTATCTATGATATCATCATAGTACATCTATATATATCCAGGGCTCAAACCCGAGACTTCTGATTAAGGGTGAAACAGTTCCATCACTACACCACAACCCATGTTGGTATATTATTTCTTTTTGTTTCTTTTTAAACACATTCTTTTCCTAATACTTTTTTTTAATAGCAAATGTTTATTCTACTTCAATTCAAAAATGATTCAGAAATACAAATATTTTCTATTTTAATTAGAATTTTTTATCATTACAGAAATGAAATTAGTGATATATATATAAAAGTTAAAAAGTTACATGTAGTTATTATATATATCAGTTGAAAAGTTACATGTATTTATTATATTTTAATTAATAAAATGAGATCAACCAGAAAAAAAAGATTATTTCCTACTTATTTATTTATTAAAGTGATTTTAAAAGAAAAGAAACAAGAATAAGTTTTTTTAAAAAGTAATATTTTTATTAGGAGAAATATATTTTTGAATTAATAACAATTGGGAGATTTTTGGTATAAACTATTGACAGCAAGATATTTTTATTCAATTTCACATAGTTCAAAGATATTTTTGACCCTTTTCCATAAACTCTGACATCATGCCTAACAAAAAGACATCTTCCATCTTACACCAAGATGCTAAGGACAAAATACATTATACTTTGATTCAGCTTCAACCAGAAGTAGATGGTGCTATGGAAAAATAGAACAGCTCCATACCGAGTGAATGGAGCTGATACACCATCAAAACATCTTTGATTCCTTTCAAACCATATACACCAAAGCACCTTTGATTCCTTTCTCTTCAAACAGACCACCTAAGATACAAAAAAAAAAAAAAACAGAAGCATATTCCATAACTGTAATGAAACTGGACAATGAAGAAGAAGATGATTTACATCTTCAATTCCTTTTCACACAGATGACATCGATTACGTAGTGATAAACCTCCTCTTGCAGGTTATACTGGGATGGAATAGCTTCGTGTAGCAGTAGAAATGAAGCATTGCGCGTTAAAAGGGACACTGATTTACCTTAACATCTGCTACGATCACACAATATCCCTATGAGAGTCGGCTTTGTCAGGCTGAATGTGTGAGCTATCCAGTAGTTGGTCTTGAAGAAGCTGAGCCATATTCTCCACTTCTCAATCAGTACAATTCCTTCTAGATTTCACTACCCAACCTTGATTTCTTCTACATTGATCTAACTGTTGCCCTGCTGTTTTCTGCAAAACTGAAGAGATCGGGAACCAGTCTCATAGAAGAGTATTCCCCACCCAATCGTCATACCAGAAAAGTATTCTTTTCCCATCTTCTAGCTTTTAACTGTATTGGTTTTTCGTACTCCTCCCAAATGCTTCTTATGTTCTTCCACAAGCCACCAGTATATGACAGGACCTAACGAAGCTAGTACACCAGATATTGCTGCTACCATATTTAGAGCCTGTTTGGATGGACTTATAACTTATGGCAGCTTATAAGCATAAGCCATAAGTTAGGAATCCTAACTAATGGCTTTTGATTTATTTTTGTTATCTTGGCTTAAAAACAAGTGCCAAACAAAAAATGCTTAAAAGCTATTTTGATTTAAAGGTACCTAAAATAAGTCAATCCAAACAGCTTCTTAATCAGCACAATTTTCTTCCGAGGAACTTCCTCTTGACAATATCTACACAACCACTTGAAAAGAAGGCTTTTGTTCTGCAACTGTAAATTTCTTACACCCAAACCTCCCTCTTTTTTATTTCCTGTAACAGTTTCCCACTCCACCAGATGAAAGGACTTCTTTTCCTTGTTCCCTTCCCATATAAAATCTCTCCTTAGCTTATCCAGCTCTCTCCGCCTTTTTCGGCATGGGAAACAGAGACATCATCTAAGTTGGCAAAGAATCTTAAATGCTGTTTATTAAATTTATCCTCCCACCAAATGACAGGTATTGCTTCTTTCAACCAGATAGCTTTCTTCTCAAATTCTCTACTTCTCTTTGCAGAATGCCCTTGGATTTGGTTTTTGCACCCAATTGAAGGCCCAAGTATGTAGTTGGCAAGCTCCTACATTGCATCCCAAGCACTTGGCCAAATCTTGTACATTTGAATTGCAATTCTGGAAATATGAAGTCCCGACAGCTTATAAAAACAAGTACAATTACCCTCAGCACCCTTGCTCCATCTCTGCATGACAAAAGGTTAAGGTATCATCCATGTATAAAATATGTGACTCCTACACAAAAAGACATGAAAATAAGATCTCTATTTTGTCAGATTTTTGAAATTCAACTTTGAGGTGTTTGTTCACATGTTTAGTATTCTGGTTAAATTTCTAACTTCATTACATTAGCCTATAAAGCAACTTGATACCAAGAAATAAGCATTAAATCATTAAGTTATGCGGCACTATGTCTTCACTACTAAGTCAACGATGGATTTAAAATCATGGTAACAGTTTGCATGAACAGAATAGTGCACCAGTTCATAAAATCAATTTTAGGTTTATGCAGAAAACCAGGAATGATAGTAGTAGTAAATATATAATTTCTATTGATGACCATGGTGTCCGGGCCAGCTTTCGCGCACCTCAACTAATTCCATGGGATATCTATCACCTCCCACCTCCCACCAGCAACAGGTACCAGCAACAGGTACCAGGTCCAATGACAAGAGACAGCATATTATCATCCAAAGTCCAAATGATGATTAATGACACAAGGATTATACTAGGAAGATTGGCCTAACAGGACACTATGTGAATCCCTCCTCCTTGCTTATGTTAAAAGACGCTAAAAACTACGATGAAGTTATTTATGAATGTCTTTGGAGAAGTATATGTACAGAGAATTTAAATTGACTCTATAAAGATGTTCTTACACTATTACCGGACGGAACTTGAATGACGGTAATCATGTCACCCACAAGGCATGACCAATTCACATGGACATTACATAAGCCGAGACCAGAAGAAAAAGATTAAGACAAGCACCAATAAGTTTCTTTTTATCTGTCAAGCTGAACTGCATCCCTTAGATAAAGAAGTTCCCAATACTGCAGTACAAAGTAGATATTTATCTTAATTTTTGCACGTAACAGCTAAGTCGTGGAAAATTCTCACTGTCCTAACAATAACGATGGCTGAAACATTTAGAGAACCATAATTTTCTATATTCCTTAAGTCAGTCAAAGGTTTCTCCTCTTGAGAGATCTACTTCAGGCTCCAACTAGTGATGATCACACAAAAGAAAGCAACTTGGTATGTCCTCCTGCAACAATTCACAGTGACCAACCTCACAGACTGACGACAGTCCAAGCTTTTCAAGAGAAACAGACAAAAGCATCCAGTTAGGTGAATTCAGTACCTCTATCTTGTTCATAATCTACGGTTGTGGGAGAAACAAGAACAATCTGCCGAGCCCAGGGTTCACGAAATCTTTTATTAACACCATTTGGCAAATAACACAAGCAAAGGATTACAGTCAGCATTTAGCAAACCAAACTGCACGAGAGAGTGAGTTAATCAAAATCTTTGAAATCAAGATTCACAGAGGTAACAATATACATACCACATCTCGTGAATTCCTTTTGCTGTATTATCACTTCAGGCAACTCTTCCATGGTTCGATATCCTCCTCCTACACACATCAAAGGAAAGATGTCATTCCTATACTAGAGACAGAGAGCATCTATAGTTCAAAATATAGTCTATTCTTTAAGGCATGAACCAGGAAGACAAAAGAAGCATCAGCCTGGTGATAAAAAACCAGCTTTACGAAAAAAGTACATATTTTTGAGAGATCTCCAAATCACTGGTTATGGCTATGGAAATCTTGAGCATCAACATGTAGCTTCCAGATTCCAAGTGATAGTATCAGGACCTAAGAATTTTTGCATCTCCAGTGCTTTCACCAGATATCTATCAGTGCAACTCATGTCACTGGTAAATTTTACAGTTGAGACCACTTAACAGTAAACAGACAGTCAGATGGGGAGACTCCTAAATTCAAAAATCACTCCAAAATATCAGAAAATGCATGACTCAATCACCAGACACTTAACTTTTTAACACCAATGCATAACAAGAGTTACTAAAATGAAGTTTCAAATTTTCTACGTATTGACCTTTTTCAATGTAGTAATGAAACTGCATACAGACCAAACAGCGATAAACTTCTAGACCAAAAGTCTTGACAAACTTCTAAGCTCATAAATGATGTCATCCTCGTATCAACACCTATGACTAAAAAACTTGCTCATAAGTAATCTATCTGGAAAAAAATCAACAGTATCAGTAGACAACCTAGTGTAGTATTGTGAGTTCAAAGTTTCACGAATCTCTATTGACAAAATATTCTTGATCCTGGCATGTAAGCTCCCTTTAAAGCAAGGGTGGATGCATAAATAAACAATATGGAATAATAAAAACATGTGAGTTATGTTTAAACCACTAGGAGTTCAGCAACATATTTTACGTCAGATCAACAAGCATAGGGAAGGTATCTTACAAAAAGTAGAAGAGCAATCACTCAAACTTGAAATAATTTTATTTACTTATACAGAACATATTCCCCTCACCCCCCACCCCCACCCTCACCACCCAATTCATTTCAAATTCTATAAACAGAAACCACTCATTTAGGACAAAATCGGGGGACCCAAAAAACGGAAAAAAGGTTGTAAAGAAAACGAATGCTTAAAACCAGTAACATGATAGAAGAGCAGTCTATTTAAAAATGTTTGTAATTTTTATGGAGTTTGGATGATACCTTTAGGGAATCA
Source organism: Solanum appendiculatum (assembly GCA_018342035.1). Taxonomy (NCBI): domain Eukaryota; kingdom Viridiplantae; phylum Streptophyta; class Magnoliopsida; order Solanales; family Solanaceae; genus Solanum; species Solanum appendiculatum. Next base: position 304,438 of record JAGDQO010001005.1, read on the forward strand.
ATTCATTCTTAAGATCATATGATCATCTCAGGTTTTCCGAGAGAGAGTAAGCTCAGATCCTTGATGAACTCAACTACAGCACTTTGCTAAAGACAGAATAAGCTGTCAAGTCAAATCATCTCAACCAACTGAAACGGCCACCTCCTGGATTTCATCTGAGCTGGATGAGCCAAAATCAATGCTAGTAGACCTGTCCGTGTGCACAGTTCTGATGTTTACTTGATGAACTAGCTCATTGATTAATTCTGCATATGCTTCCCTTGGAAAGATTCCGGAAGTTGAAACATCAGTCAATAGAGTAAAGAGTGAAGCAGAATGGCGGGATCTATACAGAAGATTTTTCATAAACCTCAGACTTAAATGGTCAACTTCAATACTAGCATCAACCATTTCAAGTAAGATCTCTTCAACCATGCTAACATCACTTCTTTTACAGAAACCTGAGAGAATCAGATTATAGGTCTGTTTACTTGGGGCTAGACCAACCTCCTTCATTTGGCGGAACAAGGCATAAGCTTCTCCAACTTCACCACCAGTAAGAAGTCCACTAATGGCAATAGTGTAAGAAACATCATCTAATTGAGACTTCCTTGAAGCGGCTTTCCTGATTAAGCTAATAGCTTTGTGAAATTTACCAGATTTTATTAGCCCATTTATTATCACAGTAATTATATGAGAATCAAGCCCAACATGACTTCTAACAAGTCCACGGTACACCTTGACTGCCTCGCCTATCCTACCTGACCTGCATAATCCAGTCAATAATCCGGCAAAGGTATACTTATCTGCTACGAAACCTCTATCTATCATGTCATTGTAAAATTCAATGGCACCAGCAGGATAACCAGCTTTGCAGAAATAGCTAAGGAAAGAGTTACAAGCAACTAAATCAGGTTGGATCTTGAAACCAGTTATGAGCAGAGGTAGTTCAACGAATTGCTTAGAGAGACAAACAGTTGTGATCAAAGAACAAAGAGTATAAGAATCGGGTATTAGTCTTTGCTCCCGCAAAAGGAAGAAAGCATTGATTGCATCTTCATACCTCCCCATTTTAGAGAGGCAGTCTATTAACACATTACAAAGAACCAAATCAGGGGAGCATCCTTTCGATTCCATGGTATCCAAGATCCCAAATGCCTTGCTTGGCATCTGGCACTCAAAAAAACCCTTGATCAATGATGTGCAAGTTACAACGTTTGGTGAATACCCACTCTCTACCATCTTCTTAAGTAATTGACTCGCAGCATCCATGTTCCCAGCTTTACAGTGAACATCTATTAGTATACTCCAAACTCTCTCACATATAGGAACACCCAAAACTATCATCAGACCCAATATCTGTTTTGCCTCGGCTATGCAAACTCCTTTACAATAACAATTCAAAATCACAAAAAATGTCTCCTCATTAGGATAATAACTTTTTCTCAACATAATCGTAAGTACATCCTGAAGATTAACCAAATCATTGAGCTTACACAAATTACACACAGCAATGCTATACGACAAAAAATTTGGAACCTCAGTTTCTTTCAAAACTCTAAGTGCCACTTCGACACGCTCAATCTTGAACAATACATCCATTACAATATTCCTAGAAAAAGTATTTGGAGTATAACCATATCTAAGTATTTCCTCAAAAGTCTCAAAAACTCTATCATACATTCCACCAAACCAGTAAATTCTCAACAAAAACAACAAAGTTTGTGGCTTTATTACACAACCAACCTCCTCTAATCCCTTAATTATCCCTTTCACTGTTCTAAACCTCTGCGTCAACCGAGACACAATACTAACTATATGGGTCAATGTGCCCCTATCATGAAAGTAATTGGGTTGCCTTGCACACCACAAGAAAAAAGAAAAAGCAAGAATGTCAGAACGGCAATTTGATAAAGTTGTATATACAATTCTAGGAGTTAATATGATTCTGGGATTTTCAGGAAACTTCTGGTAATGTCTAGAAGAAAAAGAACCTTGTGGGGTATCAGCAAAACATTGAATTTGTGAGCATAGACTTCGAAATGAGGCCAAAGATTCCATTTTGAGCATTCGATGTGAAGCAATTCTTCCAATGGAGAACCATTTCCATAACATTTCCAGTATATAATACCAAGAAACCTAAACTGCAGCAAAAAGAGAATAAGAGAGAGATTCAGGCCGATACTATTTGTCTACATTGATGAGTTTCTTAAAAATTGAGCTTGTTAGCTGTTGGTCATGGGATGGTAAAACCCTGCAGACCAACAAAACCCTAGAAGACGATGACCCGACTGAATCCAAGACCCGTATCCGACTTGCGCCTGTGATTTTTGGGCTTCGAATCTTTTCCGAGCACATCTTTTACTTTTATAGAGATTAGTTTTATTTGTCTTATCAAGAATAGCTAAATACATGTATAATATATTTTTGATATAGTTTTAATATAATAACACATAAATTAATTTAAATATTTGAAATTAAGATATAATATAATTTTAACATTGTTAATAAGAGAAAAAAATAAATAACCATAACAATACATTTTTAATTTAATTTATTATATATATTATGAGCATGTTTCAATGCACATAATGAATGTATAACTAATTTATTTTTAAATGTATTATATAAATATTATATATTAATTTCAAATATTCAAGTATTATTTAAATTATTTTGCATTATATTTGTTTTGAAATTATAAATATGAAATTTATTAACAATATATAATATTAAATTTGAATTGCATTACAACTATCATTTATATTTAATTCATTTTTGATATAATTTTAACAACTTTTTAAAATATCACTTCCTCTTTTTTGGTGGATCATCATTGTCAGACCCCGTCGAACTATCAGTAACTCCAATTTATTCAAATATAAATCACCATGCATTCACCCATTAGTGGAGAATCGCCGGATCTTCAATATTCTTGCACAGTCAACAGTAGCATAAATTTGAACTTACCTCATAATAGAATTTAACCAGGACTGACGTGCAAAAAAAGGAATACGAAGAAAAATTTTAAAAGTAAAACTAGTTGCAAACTCATAGAACACAAATAATCAACAACTCTCTTTGAATTGTTATATGTACAACATGCACAATTATATTCCTATTCCAGCTTTCACCATCCATATCAAAGAAGTTGGTTGTATTAAAAATGAACCGTTGTCGAAAAAAGTTTTTTCAGTCAGATCTAAATGCAAACAAAATTTTAACTTAGAAATTAAAATAAAAATCACGTGAAAGAAAAAAATGGATACTAGCCATCATTGATTTTCATGAAGCTCGTCAAAGCTTACTTTTATTAGAATTTGATGTTTTTTTAATTTGATTATTTACATTGTTTGTTGTTTGTTATTATTGGGTGTATTTGATGGTGTTGTGGATGATGAGAAAGAACAATGAGAGTTGATTGCTATTTTGTTAGCCAAAGAAATCATCGTTAGTGAGGTTCGATGGATAAGGAGAGAGAAGAGGAGAGCAAAGAGATCATTTTAGCTATTAAAGATAAATCTAGTCTATAGTTTGTAATAAAAAAATTAATATAAGAAATTCACAAAGTACTCCCATCATTGATCAGATAAATTTTATCAAGTTTTTGCACGAATATCATGAAATGTAATAATATTTATTTTTATTTTATAAAAATTTTATAGATTGTTACATAATTATATATATATTTCATAAAAGTCTCTCATTATTTTTATAACATAAGAATTATTTAATTTTGAGTATTAATATAAAAATCACACCACCAATATTTATTTTTCTTATTTTTTCGTCAATTTTAAAAAATATTTACACCGATAGATATGAGTAAATCTAATAATTTTATAGCATTAAAGATTGTAAAATCAATCATTTATTGGAGTTACTTGTTCTAAAAAGAGACAATGATAGAATTTAGAGAGATAAAATAAATATCAAAGAAAATGAAATTAATAGAACCTTTATCTTCACAAATTTTTAAATTTTAATCAATGAATTTATTGTCCTTTTTATTACTCTTTTATAAAAAAAATTTATACATGGTATTTATTTAAGCTCTTTCTCTATGTCTTTTTTTAAAAAATATTCATTGCTTACTTATCAAAGTTTTTACTGTATATTTTCTTTTTATGCAGATTGCAGCCTAATATCACTTGAAAAAATTTCATTTAATCGCTACGCATTCTAAGAATATTGAAAGACAGTGTTCTTGCATTTAAAAAATTAAGATTGCATCAATTTTGAATTTGTTTTTATAATTTTTATTTAGCAATGTTAAACCTCAAGTGTCATTTTAGCATTATATTTTAACTTGATGAGACACTCATAATTGCCAACACAATGCATTTATTTGAGAATAAAATAAATAAAAATCTTGCAAAAAAAAATAGAAATAGGTGGAGAATTTGAATAAGACAATACATCTATTAAATGATAGCACAAAGTCATAAATGAAATCATAAGAACTGAATAAAAAAGAAAAAAAAAGAGAACAATAAAAGAAAAAGAGAGAAGAATTTATAGACGGTACAAGGAATGAAAGGAGAGAAAAATTAGTCAAGAGTGAGTTGAAGAATGAGATAGCGTTATTTATTTGTGTCAAAAGAACTACTTTTAGAGAAAATCATAAAATCATATGATTTATAACTTGAGCAAATATAGCCACAGATACATTGATATTTTAGATTATTCACCTTTTAAATTTTTTGCACGATTAAGAGGGTTGACTCAAATATTTTAAAATTTAAATTTTGATTCGGTTGAGAGATTTATGAGGATTGAGAGATTTAAGGAGCAAATTAAGTGGGTGTGGTAGAGAGACACATTGTGTAGATTTGTATAAAAAGGAAAAAATAATTCTACACGATCTAATACACAAATGTTGGACCCAACTTAACCATTTTCTTAAATAATAACCATTTTCGTAATTAATTAAAACTATATTCATGTAGCATGATTAACTATTCAATGTTAGTTTGATTATATAATTTTCCTTTAAAAAATATAGTCACATGTACATACATATTTTAAACTTTATAAAATTTTATATTGAAATGATTTTTCTATATAATAGAAATATAGTATATAATATATAATTAATACAAATAATTATTATTCATTCTTTTTCATTTTTTTAAAATTTCTTCAATGTCATAATAATGGTATCAGAGCCTTCCATTGATCTCAATGAATCTGTAAATTCTTTGAATAAAAACTTTTAATCACTTTTTAACTCATATATATTTTCAATCAGGGATAGATTCAGATTGTAACGGTTGTTGATATCAAATTTTGATATTTTTCAAAGATAATACTTTTAGGCATGTTATTCGTTAAATAATTCAAAATACATGTTTTACAATTTTAATGTAATTTATTGACAGTTTTTCCTATCTTGAAAATATCAGTATTTTTATTAGTTAATTTTGATTAAATTGTTTTGGACACAGTCTATTGTATAAAAATAAAATATTGTTTCAGTTTCATTAAATCATCATTTTTGGTTAAATTACATTTTTACATTTTGTTGGTTATATTTGTTATATTTATTCATATTTATCAAGTACTTTTAATACCTTTAAACACAGATAAAGAATTACTGACAAATATATTTAATTAGCTCGTGATTTTGGGAACATGATTTTGATAGCCCATAATTTTGAGCCCATTGTATTGTATAAAAAGAGTCTGAAACCAAAAATGTCACTTTTTTCTTTCAAAATGCATAAAGAATCATTGATTTCTATAACTAAATTGGACATCTCGCTACCTCAACAGCGAGATCCTTACTTAATTTTAATATCGTGAGAAGCGTCAAAAATTACATCTTTCTCGTTGCAGAGACAGTGATTTAGTTGAAAAATTATTTATTTATTTTCTTAATGTAGGTGCAGGGGTAGCAATTTTTTTTAAAAAAAAAATTAAATCGCTGCTTTTCTACCAAAAAAAAATTTTCAAAAAATTAATCACTGCATGGGCAACATTTTATTTAAAATAAAAATTTGATAAAATCGCTATACGAGTAGCGATTTCTACCAATTTTTTTTAATTATATCGTTGCATGGACAGTGAATTTTAAAAAAGAATAGATCAAATTAGTGCATGGGCAACGATTTCTGTTCAAAAAAATTCTTTTTTCTAAAAAGCACTGTAGGGGCAGCGATTTTAGTTTTTTTTTTATTTTTTTTATTTTTAAATCACTGCTTCCTTAAATAATTTTTTTTTAAAAAAAATTGATATGCTTTCATGTGAACTGAAAGTTAACATGTATCATAAAAACAAATTTTTAGTTAATTTTTTTTTGTAGCTGACTAATTTTTTTATATATATTTATGACCAGTTTCATTTACTTGCTTTACAAAAAAAATTAATCATTCTTTTTTACTAAAAAATTCATTTTCTTTATTAAGAATTTAATTTTGCATTTGTTTGAAAAAGTTCAATCTTTCAATTGTTTTGTTCAGTCAAAACAAAAAGGATGACACCAAAGTGAGAGTAAATTTATATTTGGGTGGTAATATTGTGTATAAATTTATATTGCTCTGACCGATCAATTTCTCAGTTGCAAGTTTTTTTATGAAATCGGAACTGAACGATTCTTCTATAAGAACATCTCGCTTGAAGACGTTCCGATTACTAGATTGAGACTTCAATCAAATGTGGAGATAGATAAATTTGAATTTTACATGGACCTATGCGTAAATTGTGAAAATATAGAAGCCATGTACAGAAAAGGCTTGGTAATAATTTATATAAAATTATTTCCGTATGTATTTGGCTGGTTAAATAATTTATTCACGTATTTGGGTGCTTAATTATTACTAATGCATAGTTATATGATTTTTTTCTCAGAAGAATTTTTTCGAAAATGAAACTCCAGATGATGCACTGAAATTGCTGGAGAAAGCATCAAAAGGAGGTCACGATGTTGCAACATATGCGATTACCATAATCTCAATCTTTTTGGCTGGTGAATCCAGCCGAGATGCGATAAAGACTATTGGCGAGATGAAAGTAACACAACAACAAAGACAAATAACAAGACAATATTGAAATAGATTTAAAGAAATCACAATAAATCGTCCGATGCAGAATCTATTATTATATGGTAGATCCACACCTAATTTCTCTATTAGTGTCACGACCCAAAATCACAAGTCGCGATGGCACATATATTCCCAACCGATAGGTAAGCCAACCCAATAACTTAACCAATTCAACTTAAAATATGGAAAAGTAAGTAGCAAGCAAACATCTCAGATACTAAGTTTTTTAAATAAAATGCGGAAAATTGAAATACTACCCCAGGATTTAGTGTCATAAGTACAAGAGCTTCTAAACTACGATACAAGTCTAGAACTAAAGGACAACCCTAGACGTAAGAAATATTCTGTCTGAACACTAAATTAAAATAATAACTAAAGACATAGAGGGAGGTGTGGGCCACAGAACAGTCGAGCAGCTCACCACAACACCAATATAACCCAACTCAACTTTGAAAGCTCAACGAAATACCTTCGAATTCAAAATCCAATCTGCACCACAAAAGAGTGCAACAAGTGTAGTATGAGTACGAAATCACGTGTACCCAGTATATCTCATAGGCCGACAACGAAGAAGTAGTGACAGGAGTATATAAGAAAATAATCCTTTAATTTTATAAGTTCACATTATACTTATCAGTCAAGTTTCATCAAAAAAGGATAATCAAATATCACGTAATGTCCAACCACTAATAAAGCACATAATCGACAAGAACGAGATATGTCATGAGATGCAATGCAATGTGACACCATGAAATGATATGCCTCAGATGCCAAGTACTCTCTCAACCGTATATACATGATACTCTTCGGAAATACATCGAGAGTTCTTGACCCATAGGGGACTCGCGAGGTCCATATACCAACACGGACGATCTTCACGTGTCTGTGCGGACGATCTTAAAGCACTATCATAAAATCACACAATCCCAGCACGGACGATCTCTACGTGCCCAACTTATAATTATAATCAATCTCTCGCACGGACGATCTCCACGTGTTAGACATTTACTCATACTCAATCTCATGTCAATGCATGTGCCCAAATTATAATCATAACTTGATCTCAACACGGACGATCTCCACGTGTTAGACATTTACTCATACTCAATCTCATGTCAATGCATGTGCCCAAATTATAATCATAACTTGATCTCAACACGGACGATCTTCACGTGTTAGACATTTACTCATACTCAATCTCATGTCAATGCATGTGCACAATATGATATCAATAAAAGGGGGTGATGCAACATCTCAATAATTCAAATGTCGCTATAACATATAATTACCTCAATTATCGCAATTATACGGGTTCAATAAAGAAACACAACCACACAATACATCAAGTCACTAAATACATCGGCTAAGGGTCATATGCTTTGGCATTCTCGAATTACAATCTATCATATTATAGTAATAAACTTTCCCTTTAATAATACCGGTACTCGTATCAATGCCCGTCACACCATTGGTACGAGACCCCCATCTTTCGCCCTTACCCATTATCTATTTCATTTTTAATCTTTAATTAGAAAACGTCCCTCAACGAATTCTTAACATACCTCGAATATCAAACACGTGCCACGAATTCTTCAAGATTTCGCCCTTCCTCTTTCATAAAGCTTCAAAACATTTCCAATCTATCAAATATATAATCCTCGTAAGAATACGAATCTAATGACACCCATATTACTATATTTAGTTTCGGCTCGAAAATCGGGTCAAAAAGTCATCCCGAGCCATCAAGTTCGAATCTGATTTTTTTTTTCCAGATTATGTTTACCCATGATAAAACAAACTCGCTTGCAAAATTTCAGCTAAAACGGATCGTTATTCGACCCCCAAATCAATATTTTATTCTAAGAACCCTAATCATATATTTTCTTAATTCAGCATAAATTCTACACGTTTCTATCCTAAAAATTTATTCATAATCACATAATAATTTAATAGAAAAGACGAGAATCATTACCCTAATGCTTTGGGATGGAAATCCCAATTTTTTTCCTTCTTTTTCTTTTTCTTTTCTCCCTTTCTTTTCTTTTCTTCCTCCGTTGCGTTGTGTGCGTCGTTGTTTTTTTCTCAGTTTCTTTCTGTTTGCAGCGTTTTGCTGCTTTATTTTCTTTCTTTCTTTTTTCTTTTTCTTTTTTTTCTTTTCTTTTATTTTGGGCTTTGCCCATTTATTCTACTTTATTTTACTTTTTTTTCTTTTCCATTATTATTAGCAATAAAAATAATTCTTTATTAAATCTGAAAATTACATCACTCATTCTCACAAGATATAAATTATTTATAAAAGTTACTAAAAGGGTTAAACTCAGAAAAATGGGTCAAATTCATAAAACGACTAAGAGGGTTGTTACAATTAGACATGTATATACTCATCCCAGAAATAGCTGGGATAGTGCAGATGATGTGGGGGATGAGCATTGTTATGGATGTAATACTGATGAAGAAATTAGGAAGCTCTGGTTATATTAATATTAATATGCTATGATTAATTTCTATGTACTATTACCTCAAAAATGTCAAAATAAATTGAATTAAAGTTGGGATATATCATAACTCATTGTATTACGAAATCTAAACAATTCTATATATTTCACGATTATATTCATCACATTGAATTGACTTATCGTTGGGAAAGAGCATCACTCATTGCATAAAGGCTTCTATATTTTTTACGTTTATTTTCATCATAATCAATTGACTTATAGTCATGAAATATCATTCTTCGTTGTATGAAGGATTCGAAAATTAACTTTTAGACACTTTTTTTATCAAAAAAATGAAAAATTTTGAATTCCCCGCACCAACAGAGTTATTTTAAAAAAAATAACTCAAAATGGGGAAACGTAACCTAGACTCGAACGCGGGACTTACATACTAATTATTTGACATTGGATCATTTACACTGCAATAGCATTCATTTGAAATAACTAAACATAATATTTTTATAACTTTAAAAATCAGGTATTACAATAATATAATAAATTAAAATACTTATGTTGTCTCATTATTTACCACTATTATTCTTCACGTTTATGTTGTTCATAATTTAAACATTAACGAAAAATAACATGTATCAACGAAAAACATATGTATAAACAAAAAAAGACATAAATAAACGAAATATAACATGCATCAATAAAAAACCTATCCTTTATAAATGTGTTCAAGAACTTATCTTCACGATTTGACAGATCCAATCCAAAATATCAGGCACAATCAAAATATTCAGTCCCAATCCAAATAGACATACAAACTAATTCTAAATTAACATAACTAAATTAATAACATCACAACATTGCCTTAAAGCTTTACTTTACAAATTAATCTTTCGTTAATTTTTCAACAACAACTACAGCAAAAAGCTTAACTAACATAGATACATATTGTTCATTAGGTACCAAATTCTTTTTATCCATCACCACAGAATTACGAGATGATTCCCCACAAGTTTCATCGCATAATTTCACTCTATCTATTCGAATATTTCAATATTCTAAAGAATCATCATAAATCTTGTATTTTCGGTACAAGCTTCTACTAACTTCAATGGTCATTTTTGTACATTCTTATCAAGTATAGTATATATCTTATTTTTTTCCCCTTAAAAACAACATAAATGTACTTGCGCATGAGATGAAAATTATGAACAAAAATTGTGAGATATTGAAAATGAAGAAGAATGGAAGAAATGTAGTGATCTCAATGAAAGAAAAATAAAAACTTTGGAAGAAATATAGTGATCTCAATAGAGTGTTGAAGTGGATATAATTTTTTGGGCTGTGTGATTTGAAAAAAAAATATTTTGGACAGTGTACTTAGTTGAAAAAGGGTAGAGGTTTAGAACTTTTCAAAGTGGTTTCAATTTTTAAAAGAAAAACAATTTCAGTGAAAAAATAGTGGTTTAAAACTTTTCAAAGTGATTCACTTTAGAGGATATTTTGGGTAAAAGAAACAAAATGAATTTACATCAACATCTTTCCCAACCCCTGTAATTATGACTTTACCCCCCAAAAAGTAAGGTCATGTCATTCGTGCCAAGAAAGTGTAGTGTCAAATATATTTTATTAAAAAACAAAATTGAATACATTACACATTAAAAATTGAGAATTAATAGTTGATTTGACAATTCAATAAGTTAAAAACTAAAAAAATTAAGAATTAAAAAGAGATATGTGAGTTAATATTACACTGTATTTGTGTTACACTTTACACTATACTATAAATTGTAAAATGATAAATAGTTGATGTGACTATTCAAGTGAGTTAAAAACTAAAAAAAATAAAATATTGCACCTTAAAGTTGAGAATTAACAAGATATCCGTGAGTTTTAAACTTTATAGAATTTTATATTGAAATGACTTTCTATATAATAGAAATATATAATATAATATATAATTAATATAAAAAGTTTTCATTCATTTTTAATTTTTTTGATGTCATGATAGTGGTATCAGAGCATTTTATTAAACACAAATAAAGAATTACTTACATATATATTTAATTAGTTCGTAATTTTAGGCACATGATTTTGATAGCACATAATTTTGAATCATTATTTTAAATTTTTTATTTAAGTCTTTACTTGGTCCCAAAGTAAAAGTATGGTGAATATTTTTCATAATTGAGAAAAATAAATTTCAAATTAGTTAAAATTCTAAAAAAAAAACTCTCATTTTTTTCAAAAATAACTTTTTCTTTCTCGGCCACTATCACCCTTTATTAAAAGATAGCGTGGTGTCATAAATAAAATCATAAAAACTGAATATGAGAGAGAAAAAGAGAGAGAAAAGGGAGAAGAACTTACTGGTGTTACAAAGAATGAAAGGAGAGAAAATACAGTCAAGAGTAAAATGAAGAATGGAATAGGGTGTAAAGAAAATTGAACAAAAGGTGTCCCTTAAGTTTTCAATTAAATGTTGGTGACTATTTTTATTAAAAAAAAAGAGTCAAAGACACTTAAAAATTAGATTAAGTTAATTGAGGACTGAAACATTTTAAAAACTTCTAATCTTTTTAAAAATACAAAACAACCCAAATTTTATATACAAAACAATCATTTTCTCCTCAAACTTTTCTCCACTCTCTTTAACTTCTCTCCACTTTCTTCATCGTTCTTACTCTCTCCCGACTGAAACATCTCCTCTCTCAAATCTGTGGACCTCAAATATGCTCCGGCGTCTCTCATGTCACTCCCAACCAACTCCTTCGGTAATTTTCAACTTTCGGTGTCACTCCTAACCATCAATTTTCTCTCTTCATAGGTAAAAGCTTTTATTTTTGAAAAAAATAGGAGTTTTTAGTTATAAAGAAAAAGAAGAACTTGAGTTGTCTTCTCTTTATGGATTCGTTAGTAATTTTAGAATTTGATGCTTGAAAAAAAGACAAACTCAAAAAAAATCCTAATTTGTTATTGTTGTTGCTCTCGAAAAATTCAATAAGAAGTGAAATATGATTATTATTTTTTATTGTTGTTTTTCTCCAACATTGTTGTGTAATAGTTATTATGAATTTTGAGTTTTCGGAGACATATCTATTATTTGTATTTCTCAAACAATTGTTGATATATTGGCTAGTTGTTGTTGTTTGTGTTGTTATATTGAATCAATTGGTGTTTGATTTATTGGTGTTGTTGGTATTCTTGATTTTGTTGGAAAGAATGAAGAAAAAAATGTTGTTTGTTGGATGTTTAACTAAAAATGGAGAGAGTGGTAGAAATGCTTGTACTGATGATTGTATGTTCTAATATGGAGACCGGCATAGGAATGTATCTGCATTGCAGAGTTTAAACTATCTCAAATACTAATAACATAATAGGGTTTGGTTGGACATACATTTGTTGGAATTTAAAACTTCTGAAATTTTTCCGAGTTAAGCTTCATGTTTAAAGTTTGCAAACTGTTTTAGGGAATCAAATTGCCTAGTCTCTTCCGGTATGTGCATGTTGCAAGAGAATTCTGAGTGAGCCACAACTCTCTAACCTAATTCAATAATTTTCTCACTCTATTTCAATAGCAGCTAAAAGAATTCCTCCATCAAACTTGATACAGATTCTCTCTTAATCTTTCTTTTTACTAGTTTGTGTCGCCCATCAATAGTTTGCTTGTTACAATTGCACCTACTATATGGATGTTGGGTTATTTAAGAAGCAAATCTTAAGGTACCTTGAGCCAGTTAAGTAGTATTTTTGGTGTTCAGATACACATTCTCTGCATAGAAGAGGGGCCTCAATTTGGGTTCACATTTCGATCTATTTGTTGTTAAAGAGTAGTTATTTTTAAAACTTTTGAATCCATATTTTTGGTATTCTTTATTTTGTTGTTGCAACAGATGGGCAACCTATTGCAATAGATGGTCCATCTATTGCAACAAATGTGTCATTTGTTGAAGATACAACATATAAGTAAATACTACAACAAATATTTTATCTATTACAACAAATATTTTATCTATTACAATTTATAGATTAGTTTTAATATAAACTACTTTTATTTATAGATTGTGCATCCTTGGCTTGTTCCTACAAAGCAAGAGTTGCAAATGCGATTTTTTTTAACTCTAGGAATCATTGACACAAAATTAGACCCTAATATGGATCTGATAAAAAAAAATTGGCTGGATCAACAATCTTCAAAAGTAAAGCACCTATAATTTTTTATGATGCTGATGATGTTGCAACACGTGTTGGTATTGATGTTGATGTTAATGTTGGTGTTGTTGGTGCTAAAAATGGTGGTGAGAATGTTGATGATATTGGTGGTATATATGACGGATTCACCCCTTTCAGTAGGCATACCACCTCTTTTGCTCCTTCTTCTAGCTCATGTTCTACATGTAAATGTGAAGAATGCAAGAACAAATATGATGAGTTAATATCTAATGGTAAAGATGTGAAGAAAATCTCTTGATGCTCAGAAAATCTCTTGATGCTCTTACTAGTGTTGTTAAGGAAATGATATCTAAGAGAGGTATTATTCCATCAAGAAAACTTTCAGAGCCATACACTCCATTGAAGTTAAAGAGGAGAAAAAAATCAATTTCCAAGATACTATCAAATATGAAAAAGAGACAAATTGCAACTACTCCTCTTTCTTGCAATGTTGAGCCATCTCTAGGGGTCATAGAAGAGCAGCAGAAGCTGTAGAAGGTATAGGCTGCTGAAGCCTTATTTTGTAAGCTGAAGAACCTGATGTAGATTGTAATTCATGAACACTTATCATATTTAGTTAATCATATTTTGTAATTGTTGATGACAATATTTTATATTTAATAGATTTTTAGTTATTTTATTATGAATCTATTTTATTCTTAAATTTGTAAAATATTAAATTATTACTATTGAAAATAGATATTTATTGCAACAGGTAGACATATTTGTTGACCCATTTATTGAAAATAATCAAACAAATATATACATCTGTTGCAACAGATTATAACCCGTTGTAACAAATGTGTCATCTGTTGAAATTAAATAATCATATATACACATCTGTTGCAGCAAGTTATAATTTGTTGCAAAAGTTTATGAGTTACTTGTAGCAACAGATAACACATCTATTGAAAACAATCAACATCTATTGCAATGGATGACTCATCTGTTAGAAATAATCAACAAAATATAAACATATATCACAGTAGGTTATAATCTGTTGCAACAGGTTACAATCATTTGATCATGTAATTACTCTATCATTCATTGTGATTGTAATTGAACTTATTCATTGATAGATAATTATAATTAAATAACTTTATTTATTACTAATCACGGGTTAATGAAGCATTTCATATTAAATTAATCAAATGATCACTCTATTTAAGATAAATACTGTTAGTTGATCATGTAATTACTTTATAATTCATTGTGATTGTAATTGAACTTATTAATTGACAGATAATTGTAATTAAATAAATTTGTTCATTACTCTAAGCACGAATTTATTAAGCATTTCATATTAAATTAATCAATTGATCACTCTATTTAAGACAAATACTGTTAGTTGATCATGTAATTACTTCATAATTCATTATGATTGTAATTGAACTTATTAATTGACATAATTATAATTAAATAACTATATTTATTACTAATCATGGGTTAATGAAGCATTTCATATTGAATCAATCAATTGATCACTCTATTTAAGACAAATACTATTAGTTGATCATGTAATTACTCTATAATTCATTGAGATTGTAATTGAACTTATTAATTGACAACTAATTATAATTAAATAATTTTGATTATTACTAATCATGGGTTAATGAAGCATTTTACATCAAATATATGTAGAGTCGATTGAAAATGATCAAACATATTAGATATCTGTTGCAACAAATGCTCATTTGTTGCAACGGATGATTTATCTGTTACAACAGATGTGCATATATGCTTGATTATTTATAACAGATAGGTCATTTGCTACAACAGATGAGCATATATTGCAGCAGATACATTACCTATTGCAATATATGCATAGTCTAATTGAAATGATCAAACGTATTAGATATTTGTTGGAATAGATTTCTATATTTATTGCAACAGATGATCAGATCTCTTTGATTATTTTCAATAGATGAGTTATCTGTTGCAATAGATAATGCACAGATAACTCATCTGTTGCAACATATGCAAAGTCTGTTGCAATAGATGAGCATAACTAGTACATTTTATATAATAAATATGAATATGCATACTCAACTAAAATGAGTTAAAATTAGCAGATTCATAACTAAGTCAACAATAAAACTATTTCACTATTACAATAATTATGGAGCATTTCGAACCGGACATGTAGTTCTTTTGTGGCCAATATTTTTACATATGAAACACTTATTTTTTCTTGTTGGAAATGATTCCCCAACTCCACGCCTCCTCTTCGTTCGCCCTCTTCTCGATTTGCTTGGGTCAACATATGATGGAGGTATTTCTCTCTCCAGAATCTATAAAGGAAAAACCCAAGAATCTTCAGGAGGCACTAGATTAATTTCCTCACAATATGCAATTATGTATTTTTCCACCGAATAATATGAAGATGAGTACTCATATTCTGATGTCCGAATTGCTCACCATATTGGGCTTGAAGCGCTGCCATAGCATGTGGACAAGGTATTTTTTCCAAGTCAAAAACTTTACATGTGCACGTTCTTCTTTAAAGATCGACCATGACAACATCACCATGACCATTGATACTGAACTTGTAATTGGCTATTTGATGAGTCAATAACTTATTTTTCAAATTTATGTACTTTGATATTTTTTTCCATTGAAGGAACAATTATGTTTGGTGAGTTGACCAATTCCATACGCCTCTCATGAAATAATTGTGCAAATCTCATATTTATTTCGTTAAATAAAGCGGCAATGAGAAATTTTCTTTCAACTTCAAACATTGCATTCACAGATTTAACAATGTTTGATGTCATAATATTATACCTATACAAGAAAAATCACTTAATAAGATATATAATTATAATAAACTCAAACAAGATACTCAATTTATAATATTGTACCTATTTTCGAGGCAAAATGCCCTTCTCCATTTATGAAATCCAACTGATTCGAGATGTTTGAGCTGTCTTGGGTACCATATTCCTTATTTGATTGAAATGGTCATAGAACTCAACTCTATTGTACGTTTTCGCTGCATTATAAAAATGAGATACGACCTTTAAATTGTGAAAGTTGTTTCGAATATTTTCTCCAAGGTGCCTCGCGCAACAACCATAATAAGCTGAAGGATACACAATTGAAATCATCTTTCGAATACTTTGATGTCTATCATAAATTATGCACAGCTCATCAGTATCATCTACATAGCTTCTCATTTGTTCAAAAAAATATTGATATGAGGCATCACATTCTTTATCCACTATACAAAAAGTCACCGGAAAAATATAATTCTTCGCATCTTGCGCCACTGCCAATAGCAAAATTCCTTTATATTTGCTCTGCAAGAATGTCCCATCAACGGCTATGACTTTTCTCAGTTGTTGAAAACCTTGAATCCAAGCCGCATAATCTACAAAATAATACTTGAACTTTCCATTTTCATCAACCTGCAATGCCGTCTTACTTCCTAGATTTGTGCACTCAAGCATAAAGCGGTATTAATCAAGCACTTCATACCCGTGCTCATGTGTTCCCTTAACCAAATACTTTGCAATCCCCTTGCTCTGATATATCTTTCAATAATTCACCTTACAACTCAATTCTGTACAGATTTGATTGGTCATATTTCTTGTAGATGGACCTTTATTTGGGGAAGCTATTTTTGAAGTATTTACAAAGGACCTTTGCTGTGGCATGCGAATTATGACTCGTAATATGCTCCGAACCACACGTGTGTTACTTTTTATAAGTATTAATACAAAATCTGTCAGAACTTATGAATTTCACAGCCCTCAACCACCACTTGCAC
Source organism: Solanum appendiculatum (assembly GCA_018342035.1). Lineage (NCBI taxonomy): Eukaryota > Viridiplantae > Streptophyta > Magnoliopsida > Solanales > Solanaceae > Solanum > Solanum appendiculatum. The sequence continues at coordinate 321,888 of JAGDQO010001005.1, forward strand.
TCTGGATGTGCACATTTAAAACAATACACACTACGCAAATTAATCACCTTCGCGAGTCTAAAATCTTTTTTCAAGCAAGCAATATGCAATGAAGTGACTAGTTCTTCTTTGTTCTTGAATGTCATTCCTATGTAAAAACCTATTTCATCATCTTGAAGATTATTCAACCGTTTTGATTGAGAACTGTCCACTATATCAACAATGGGTGTAGGTGTTTGGTCCTCCACATCATGTCCACTCTCATCATCTGGAATATTCATGTCCATCCCATTTAATTCATCATTTAATGTATTTTGTTGGTCTTGTTCTACCTTTTCATTCTCTATCGATTTTTCAACAACGTACACCCTTAAAGTGGGCCTAGCTGCATCACTCAGATAAGCATGCAAACGAAGTTGATTGCTTATCTTAAAAGGTAGGGCCCTCTGATTTTCAAAAGACTTGTGCATGTAACTGATGACAAGATTGTTTGGTTGGCAATTTAGTCCACAATAGCTAATGATTGAGTTCACAAAATCATCATACAAAATATCCCTTTGGATTGTCATCAATATTGACTCAAACATGTCACCATCCTTCCAACGCCAAATAAATCGATTGTTCTTATCGATCCATTCACCATAATAATCAACAACTATTATTATTGATTCTTCGGTTAATGATACCTAAAGAAATTTATTTAAAATATTTAATAATGATTGTATAGTAAAGTTGAGTGGCTATATACAGTAAAAAATCAGATGCACAATCATTGTCCCAACAAGTCAGTCATTTGTTGCAACAAGTAGGTCATCCATTGCAGCAGATGACTCACTTATTGCAACTGGTGACTCACTTATTGGATACATGTCCAAATCTAGAAGCTTATCCAACATGTAAGTCAATTGTTGTAACAAATGAGTCATCTGTTGCAATAGGTAACTCATCTGTTACAATATATGACTTATCTGTTTGGACAAACTTCTGGTTTTGTCCCAGTTTGGCCTGGTACTATAACATGTATTCAACAGGTAAGCCGTCTATTGCAACAAATGAGTCATCTGGTACAACATATGACTCATCTATTGCAATAAATGATTTATCTGTTGAGACAAACTTCTGATTCACTCCCAGTTTGGCTTGGTACTATAACATGTATTCAACGGGTAAGCCATCTATTACAAATGATGACTCATCTGTTGCAATAAATGACTTATATGTTAGGATAAGCTTCTGGTTCTGTCCCAGCTTAGTCTAGTACTGTAATATGTATCCAATAGGTGAGCCATCTGTTGTAACAGATGACTTACAACAGATGGCTCACCTGTTGGATATGCGATTGTAAATTATTGAAGAAACACTCAAAATGTCTAGATGAAAAATTAGACTAAAAATATTTATTTTACTTACCAAAATCACCTATGAAGTAATGCCAGTGATATAGGAATGAAATTTGATCCGATAGCAGCAATACCAACAATGTGAATGTCACGACAAACAACAGAAGAAGAAGAAAAAAATGATGAACAACAAGAACAACAAGAAGATGATGATGAACAAGAAGAAGAATAAGAGGATGATGATGAACAAGAAGAAGAAGAGTAGCAATAGGAAAGCAACAACAATGGAAGAATAGTGAAGAGAGAGAAAAAGGAAAAAGGAGCCGTTGGAGCTATGTGTGTCCTTTCTTTCCCTCATTTTCTTATTATTAAGGTTTTATATAAGATGGGCCAAAGTGTAAAATAAAAAATTTGGGGATGAGAAATTCATCCCCTTAATCCTTAATCTAAAAGTTGTCACCCTTACTCAATAATTAAGACTTGATTCACCTATACCTAATTTTGAAACTTTTGTATCACCCTTAATTCATTGTCCATAGTGTGTATTTATTTGTATCAAAAAAGCTACTTTTAGAGAATTCATATGTAACTTGTGGTTTCTAGAAAAATCATAATTTATAATTTGTGGAGGAAATGTAGTCACATGTACATAGATATTTTAGAATTTATGAAATTTTAGAATTTAAGAAATATAGCCACATGTACATAGATAATTGAGAATTTATAGAATTTACAATTTAAGAATTTAATAAATATAGCCACATGTACATAGATATTTTAAGATTTATAGAATTTTAAATTGAAATAAATATGAAATATCAAAATTGCCCTTGATCATTATAATCATGACTTTTCTATATAATAAAAATATAATCTATAATTAATACAAAAATTAATATAAAGAGTTATCATTCTTTCTCTTTTCACTTATTCTTTTAAAATTTCTTCGATGTCATAATAGTGGTATCAGAGCCTTTCATTGATCTCAATGGATCTGTGAGTTCATTAAAGAAGAATTTTTAACCACCTTTTAGCTCATACCTATTTTTAATCAGGGACGAGTCTAAGTGAGATTCATGAGATTCACATAAATTCATTCGTAGAAAATTACATTGTATATATAAAGTCAAATTCTATTTTCATGAGTATACATATTATACTAAACCCTATTGACTCAAATAAAATGCTTAGTTTAATGGTTAAGGGGGTTCAAGATTTGCTCCAATGTCTTAGATTCAAGTTCAAGCATTGTAACTTTTTTTTTCTTTAAAAAGTCTCATAACAAAGATTGAGATGAGCTCAGAATCCCAACCCAAAATTGTTACATGCAAAAGATTCAAAAATAGTATTTGCACTGATTAAATATTATCGTTGATTCTTCTTCAAATTAATTAGATTTTAGTTCATACCTAACTGACTTGCTCCCCAAATAATTTCATAATGAATGAATATCCGTAATTAATAGTAATAATTACCACAAAATTCAATTATTTACTGTATTTTTATAATTTAAATGGAAAAGGGTCAAAAATACCTTTGGACTATGAGAAATTGAATAAAAATGTCCCCAATAAATAATTTGGTTTAAAAACGCTCTCGCTGTCAATATTTTGTTCCAAAAATGCCCCTATTGTTACTTAATGAGTCAAAAATGTCCCTTTTCTAAATAAATATATTATTTTTCTTTTTAAACACATTGTTTTCCTAATAATATTTTTTATTAGAAAGTACTTATCCTATTTCAATTCGAAACAAATTAAGAAAACAATATTTTCTATTTTATTAGAATATTGTTTTATCGTTATTAAAATGAAATTAATGATGATATTACTATGATTTTATATATATGACATATATTATTGGTTAAAAAGGTACATGTTGTTAATCTGTTTCAATTATAAAATGAGATTAAGAAGAAGAAAAGATTATTTCTTACTTATTTATTTGTTAAGGTGATGTAAAAGAAAAGAAACAAGAATAAGATTTTTTAAAAAATAATATTTTTATCAGGAATAAAATGTGTTTAAAAACATAATAATAATAATAATAATAATGATAATGATAATGATAATGATAATGATAATGATAATGATAATGATAATAATAATAATAATAATAATAATAATAATAATAATAATAATAATAATAATAATAATAATAATAATAATAATAATAATAATAATAATAATAATAATAATAATAATAATAATAATAATAATAATAATAATAATAATAAAAAATAAAAAAAATAAAAATAATAATAATAATAATAATAATCTATATAATAATAATAATAATAATAATAATAATAATATAATCTATATAATAATAATAATCTATATATTAATAATAATAATAATAATAATCTATATATTAATAATAATAATAATAATAATAATAATAATAATAATAATAATAATAATAATAATAAGAATAATAATAATAATAAGAAAAATAATAATAATAAGAAAAATACATTTTTGACCCATTAAGTAACATTAAGGAGTTTACCATAATCTCTAAAATTCCCTACCATTTTAAAAAATTACAAAAATCTCCTCTCGGATACATCCCTATCCCCTCAGATACATCCCTCCCCTCTCAGATATATTCCTATCCTCTCTCGGATACATCCCTATCCCCTCTTGGATACATCCCTCCCATTAAGTAATATATGATTTGCAATCCGTGAGTTATGTATCCGAGATCATATAAATTTAAGGGATTTTTATAATTTAAGAAAGAATAGGGATAAGATGTAATTAACTCTTAACACTATGGGATTTATATAATTTTTATTTTTTTAAAAAAATTAAATTATTAATTGAGTGCATTGTTATTCTGTTCCACATAGTTATAACACATATCAATCTTTTTTAGTTATTTTAACCAAATGGCTTGGAAGGCATAATTTACAAAGATGAGGAGAAAATCAAAAATAGATTTTTCTTTTCAAATTGAAAGGCATTTCTAGAAAGATCTAGACAGTGATAGTTAAGTATATATCCATCTCTCTATCTAGTGGCTGAATAATTTTCAGGTTCAATTTATAGTGGTTCTTGAAATTTTGTTCCCATAATTGAACTCAGCCTCATCTCCTCCTCTTTTTTTTTCATTATCTCATATTGAACTGTTAAATCTTAAAATAAAGTCCCCAAATTATATGTTTTATAAATATCCAAACAAAAAAAAATCTTCCTCATTCTCAGGAGACTCCAATGACAAGGAAAATATAAGATATGAGATTCAATTTTTTTAAATGTATGTTGAGAGAAATGCCACGAGGCATAAGAATTAAGATCATTGGTGAAATGTATTTTTTTTTTGTGAAAAGTATATTCCAATATGTCTGGAACACTTTTTGAGTTTGCTTGGTTACTATTTTTCAGTTTTGCTATTTCCTTTAAAGTAGTCATCATCATCATAAATTGGTTATATACTCCCACGGTTTCAATTTGTTTATCCAATTTTAATTTGGTATGAAATTTTAAAAAATTTATGATCTTAAACTACAAATATATAAAATATACCAAAAATATCTGATATAATTTATAGATTATTACACAATGAAAAATTTACCTAGTACATATCAAGTGCTTACCCAAAGAATAAAGACTGTGACAGAAATTATAACCGTTGTGGATTATCATGAGGTTCAAAAAAATCATGAAAAAAATGCCAAGCAAATAATTATCTTTGGAATTGATATGTGTGCCATGAATTGGCCCATACATAACCAACTCAACTTGCATAGAGAAGGGTAAGTATGGAAATTCCTTAAGATATCACAAATGTTTTTTTCCCTCTCAATTAGTCAAAGTCATAGTTAACCATCTTACAAAAAGACTTGCACCATTATTGATCATGCCATTCTAATATCGTCCACATATAATTCTTCTAATTATTTTTGGCTATTCATTCATATTTTCATATATTAATATTATTTTTCTTTTACATAACCCAACCGCCAATTTCCATTATGATGACACAAATTGTTTGAACTTTCAGTTCTTTTAAAAAAGAGGTATGCAACTTTTTCTGATCATTTATATAGTCTTTAATTAGTTGTATGTTTTTTTTTTTTTCTTATTATATATGTGCTATGAATTTTTATATATAAGTTGCAGTTTATGTTTAAATTTCTTTTCTTGATTACCCTTCTGTTTGTTATGATACTTATTTGTTGTATATAACAGGGGACTTTTAATTTGTGTGTTTCAACTTTCAATCAATTAAAGAAAATTCTTCTCATATTATGCAAATTTGGCTGTTTTTTTTTTTACTAAGTTTATGTGTAGCTGTGTGTTCTCAGTTCATATCTGATCTTGACTATGTTAAGTTATGATTATATTACAATCAGACTTTTCTATAACAGTCATTCTCTATAACAATATTTCACGATAACAATCAAGTCTTTTTTTGTTTGAACTGATTTTTTCTTGTTGTTTGTTGTGTTATACTCCTATCGTTTTAATTTGTTTGTTGTACTTTCCTTTTTAATCTGTTTTAAAAAGAATGTTTCTTTTATTTTTGACAACTCTTAAATTTCAATTTTCTGCACGCATGTTTAAGATCACATGATTAAGTTACCTATCTTTAATTTAAGACCACAAGCTTCAATTTTTTTTTTTTACTTTCTTAAAATTCATGTCAAGCCAAAATCGGACAAAAAAATTGAAACAGAGAGAGTATTATATATTCCTTATGAAAACACTTTGCTATAGAAACAAAAAATATTTAGATAAACAACAATCATTATAGAGAGATTTGACTGTAGTTATCCTTTTCTTGATGACCATTTTGTTGTTTTAACTGGGGAACTTAATTTGGTGGGTAGGATTTATTGAAGAAGAAAGATGAGTTCAACCATGAAGGGGTTGTTGTTAAAGCCCAATACACATGGCATGTACATGAGAAAATTACTAAAACACAAGAATGCAGAACAGCAATTTCTAGCAAAGTACTCTTCTGTTGGCATCCATGTAAATTGTTCAAGATGGAGTAAAGTCATTAGGTGCCATCAACAAGAACCTAATGTCTTTTCAAAATCCCCAACTCCAATAAGAAAGCAAAATGTTCCACCTCAGGCAATTTTGAGTCCTGTTTCAGAACCTACATCAACTGCAGAAAAGGTAATCACTTGGCCTTAGAAATGATGTGTATAATTGGTTGTGTTTTTGTTAAGGTAAATCATGATTAATCTGGATTTTCAGGACTCGAATGTGAGATCACGAATGGTGAATCTATCTATTCCACCAACTTGGTGGTAAATATAATTTTATTTAATCGAGTCATTTCAGTCAATAGCCTGCACACAATTATAAGTGTAATACCCAAAAAATAGATCCAACACCTTTTTTTCCAAAGTCGTAGCAAGTGTATTTTAAATTTGAGTATTTCTTCCCTTTCATAGAATATTTTCTTTTCAAAATAACTTATATTCTTCTCATTAATTTCTAGACTTGTACAATTATAAGCTCTTATTTAAGCAATCTAAGAGAATTTTAAGACTCTTCATTTCGCTTTGAATTTTGTATTAATTTATATGCAGTCTATTCATCTTTTTGAATTTGAATTTTGATTTTCCATTACTCTAAATAAGGACTTTTTTGTGAATTTGAGGCTTCTAACATATTTTTATACTCTATAAATGTTGAACCTTTCTTAAATAACAAATCAAACTTGATCTTTTTCTTTTGTAGAATATATTCATTTTATAGAATCATAGTAAATATTATTTATAATTTTTGTACCTTGATTTGGGCAAGTTTTTCTTTTTCTATATCTTATCTCATAATATTTTCTTTTCTATATTTGTTTAGTTCTTTATCAAATGAATCTATATCAAAAATAAATTTACAATAAGTAAATATTCTTTTATTAAATTATGTTGGTTTGTTATATATTAAAATTAATAAATGAAACTTTGGATTTAATAATATTTTAAGCGATTAGTTTATCCAGTAGTAAGTACTTGAAAACACATGCATAAATGATCCAATATTTTAATTAGAAATATTTAATAAAAACACTTTATTAGATGTATATGTGCTCCATCTATTTTAATCTGAATGTCTAAATAAAATTTAATCTAAAAATTTAGAGGTGTTATAATAGTTAAATGATTAACTACCAAAGATTCACCTATTAAAATGGTGTCAGTATACCATTAATAAAAAAACTTGACTTTCAACAGAATGATAGTTTACACGTCCTCCTGCTGAATTTATTATTCAGTAAACTAAAACTTGACACCTAGATATGCTACTAACACGTTTTGCCTATATTTAAAGTTTGTTATATTTCAATCATTTCTCTGTCAATTCTTATCAAGAATTCTCTTTGAATTCTATCAGAAAGATAGTGTTTTTCGTTCATAGTAATCATGCAGGTACTTTTTGATCAATGGAACTTATCTCTTTCATCTCTAATTTTGTTTGGGAGCGATTAATCTGAATTCACGTCGTATAGCCTTTTTATTACTCCTAATAATAGGAGAATTTCAAAATATGTAACTTATAGGGGACTTTTATTCTCGTGTAAGTTGAATTTCAATTAGTTTAAAATTTTCTGTTTGGTGGACAGAGAGTTTATACTTTTGGAAAAGGAAGAAGTGAAGGAAACAAGGGCATGAAGTCCTTGGTAAGTTTATTTTCCTTTTATCTTTTTTATACTATCAGTATAATTTAACCTGTTGTAGCCTTATTTCACTTATTAAGGGTCACGGGAGCTAGTAAGGGCTCAGGGGTTCGGATGAAAAATTATATTGTTTATACATGCTTAAAATTATTTTATGCATGTATAGTAGATGTTGAACTTTCTTAATGAAAATTTTGGCTCCGCCACTGGTAACTTAGGTGTTGTTATTTTTTAGATGGTCTGAAAGTGTAAATCTTTTATAAACTTGTATGTTTTGATATTTTGAAGCTTAAGCTTATTATGCACATTTGTGTATTGTTGTAGTTGGGAGGTAAAGGAGCAAACCTGGCTGAAATGGCAAGCATTGGATTGTCTGTGCCGCCTGGGCTTACTATATCAACAGAAGCATGCCAGGAGTATCAGATTGCTAAAAAGCTTCCACAGGGACTGTGGGAGGAGATACTTCAAGGATTGGAAGTTGTGGAGAAAGATATGGGGGCTTTCCTTGGGAACCCCTCCAAGCCCCTCCTCCTTTCGGTTCGCTCTGGTGCTGCTGTAAGTCTATACTACTTGCTTATAACTCAGTACTTTCTATAAGAAGTCATTTTCAGTGTAGTCACCTAATTTATGCATTTAGTGATGTTTCGATTATTGAATTGATAATTGTTGAGCTGGTTTGTTGAATATCTAATAAGTGATGCATATTTTGAGTTCTCAAGAGGTCCCTCTTTTGTTAAGTGTCTCTAGTCAAACATCTTTTGTGGAAAATGCAATAAAAAATCTCTTGATTATACATAACCTTTAATCTTTTCTAGTTGGTCAATTTGAGAATGATCATAAGTTTAAGCTTGGCTGTTAGATTCCTACATCGGTAGTGGATGGAGTACTTGGTCTCCTTATATGCCCTTGGTCGATCCTCATATCTTGAGCTAGCTTTTTGGGATCGATTTAGGTCCATTTGACGAAGTTTATGCAGTTCAGTTAATTTCTATATCATAATAATGCTGATTTTTCTTGATCTATGTACAGATTTCTATGCCTGGGATGATGGATACTGTCTTGAACCTTGGACTCAATGATGAGGTGATTACTGGTTTGGCTGCCAAAAGTGGAGAGAGGTTTGCTTATGACTCGTACAGACGATTTCTTGACATGTTTGGAGATGTGGTGAGTATCCTCATCAATGTCTTGTTCTCTTTTATAATTTTTCCAGCTCTTGTATCAACTTCCTTCTTTTTCAAATTTTCCTACATTTCTTGAAAATGAAACAGCATGCTGGTTAACGTCTGGTCGTAGATTTATCTCCTGTGGTTCTAACAGTTCTCTGTTTGAGTGAAGGTAATGGGTATTTCACATTCATTATTTGCGGAGAAGTTAGAGAAGTTGAAGGATGCCAAAGGAGTGAAGCTTGACACCGAGCTCACAGCGTCTGATCTTAAACAGCTTGTGGAGCAGTACAAAAATGTATACGTTGAAGCTAAGGGTGAAAAGTTTCCTTCAGGTAATGTAAACCACATCCATCTTTCACTGATGGCCTGAATCCTTAAAAGGTTACGAAAGGCTTGCTCTGTCAACTTTTTGGTTTAAACCAAATTCCAAAGGTTATGAGAGTAAGTTAACTTTGTGGATATGACTCTGTATACAGATCCCAAAAGACAGTTGGAGTTGGCTATCAAAGCAGTTTTTGATTCTTGGGACAGTCCAAGAGCCAACAAATATCGGAGCATTAATCAGATAACAGGACTTAAAGGAACTGCAGTAAACATTCAATGCATGGTGTTCGGGAACATGGGTAACACTTCAGGAACAGGTGTTCTCTTCACTAGGAATCCGAGCACCGGCGAGAAGAAGCTCTATGGAGAGTTTCTAGTCAATGCTCAGGTCTAGAATATGCTACTTTGGTTCATTTTATGGTGCGTTTGAGTTATAAGATTGTCTCATTGTTTTTGTCGAAAAAAACTAATAAAACTGCATTAACCAGGGAGAGGATGTTGTCGCTGGAATTAGAACACCTCAGGACTTGGATACAATGAAGGAGTGTATGCCTGAAGCATACAAGGAGCTTGTTGAGAACTGTGAGATTTTAGAGCGACATTATAAAGATATGATGGTAAACCTCTGGCATTATACTGGACTACAGCATTCATATATAGCTTCTTTGTTTCCATTTTTAGATTGGTTAAATAATTATACATTTCCAATAAATAGAAAAATCAGGATATCATTATGAATCTTTTTCTATTTTATGTTTTGACGAATGGCAGGATATCGAATTCACTGTTCAAGAAAATAGACTGTGGATGCTACAATGCCGAACAGGGAAGCGTACTGGTAAAGGAGCTGTAAAGATAGCAGTTGACATGGTGAATGAGGGACTTGTTGACAAGCGCGCAGCTGTAAAGATGGTGGAGCCACAGCATCTAGACCAACTTCTTCACCCCCAGGTCCGGATATGTTTTTTGAATCTTGCATGGTGTATGATTGGCACTGATGTAATACTTATTGGAAAGGTAAAGATAAATACTTAATTTCTTCTTTTGTTTGTCATAGTTTGAAAATCCATCGGCTTATAAAGACAACGTGATTGCTAAGGGCCTTCCTGCTTCTCCTGGGGCAGCAGTGGGACAGGTCGTGTTCAGCGCTGAAGATGCTGAAGAATGGCATGCACAAGGGAAGAGTGCTATTTTGGTATTTCCTCACCTCACCCTGTATCTACTAATCATGGTGATAGCTATGCTACCGCACTATGGTATCTTTGTTTACGTGAATTATCCTTTATTTATTTTCTTTTATGTTGTTCCTGTGGATGGAGAGGAGGGGAGTGTTTCTGAATAAGCATTGTTTAGTCAAATCTTTTCATGAACCATTGATGGATACAAAATGCCAGTGTTTCAACTTCTTGAGTTAATCGAAGTTGTTGGATGTTGGTTGGAAATCTTGGAAACAGCATCCACAACATTCTTGCCTTGTGCGATTAACAGTTTCTCTATTCTTGAAAATGAACTTTTCCCTTATGGCATATAAAGGTGAGAACTGAAACAAGTCCAGAGGATGTTGGAGGCATGCATGCTGCTGCTGGGATCTTAACCGCACGAGGTGGCATGACATCTCATGCAGCTGTTGTAGCCCGTGGCTGGGGTAAATGTTGTGTGTCTGGTTGTGCTGATATTCGTGTTAATGAGTCAGAAAAGGTACGACTATAGCTGCTCAAACGAAACACAATTGTTGATGTTAAGGAACTTGGAAGAATTCATTTGACCAGTTTAATGCAGGTTCTCATCATTGAAGACAAAGTGATTCATGAAGGAGAGTGGATTTCATTGAACGGATCAACAGGTGAAGTAATCTTGGGAAAGCAACCACTATCGCCTCCAGCTATGACTGGTGATTTGGAGATCTTCATGGCTTTGGCTGATAAGATCAGGCGCATTAAGGTGCTGCAGGATATACGGCAGTATTATTTTGCATATGTTAACTATGATACTTTTAACTGATCATGAATACGCTGCCAATGGATTAGGTTATGGCAAATGCTGACACACCAGAAGATGCCCTAGCAGCAAGGAATAATGGCGCTGAAGGGATTGGTCTATGCAGGACAGAACACATGGTACTTTTTTCTTCTTTTACTACGATACCGTCTTGTTGTAATATCTTGCAACATATCACAACAGTAATGTCTCAAGAGAAGTTCCACGTCTTTTAATTATGAAATTCATTTTTTATTCGACGTGAGTTGATGCACATCTCTCTTTCAGTTCTTTGCATCAGATGAAAGGATAAAAGCTGTGAGAAGGATGATAATGGCAGTTACTCTTGAGCAGAGGAAAGAAGCGCTCGACTCATTGTTGCCTTACCAGAGATCTGACTTTGAGGGCATTTTCCGTGCAATGGATGGTAACTTCAATATTATTACCTTCCCATACTGAGAGTTTATGTTGCTCAGACTCTCCAAAAATGCAGCCTCACCTGTGTCGGGTCCTCTAAAAATGCACTACTTTTGAAGGATCTGAAACACAGGTGATATTTTTAAAGAGTCTTGACTTGAGCAACATAGCTGAGAGTTACCTAAGAAATATGATGGGACTTTCTAGGGTTAGAATGGTGTCCAGATCTTGTATTTCACTACCTTGCTAGGTAAAACTTCATTTCTATGTTCATAAGAACACAACCATAACTAGGATTTAGCTTGTGCCAGCAGAATGTCTGTTCAAATTTCCAAGTTGAAATAAACTTCCAAAGTGAATATGTCAGGTGTACTTAAGTTTCTTATCTTTTCAGGTCTTCCGGTGACAATTCGACTGTTAGACCCACCACTTCATGAATTTTTGCCAGAAGGGAACCTGGAAGAGATTGTGAGTGAACTAACAACACATACAGGCATGCGCGAGGAAGATGTCTATTCTAGGATTGAGAAATTGTCAGAAGTCAATCCCATGCTCGGATTTCGAGGCTGCAGGTCTGATCTTTCTCGTATCACAAACAATTGATCTACTTTTACTGCATTACTTTGCAAGGACAAAGGGATGTTGTATAAAAGAGAGAAATTAGTAGTAAGTTTCTAGTTTCTTGAGAGGTAGTTCCCAAAATGTATATATTACAGAGGTGCATATGTTTTGTCTCACATTCCACTATCAATTTATAACTTGGTTCAGTTAGTTCTTATCTTATTTCTGACTTGAGCAATGCCGTTTCTCTTTTAGGCTCACAATCCAGAACCAGACTTTCTTATAATGGTCTGCTTGTAAATTGCTGGTGGAAACTGTAGTGTGTTTGAAACTATATATATACAGCACAACTCTTTTGCTCGTAGAGTAATATTTATTTTTTCTCTTTTACAGGCTAGGTATATCCTACCCGGAACTGACAGAAATGCAGGCTCGTGCGATCTTTCAAGCTGCTATAACAATGAACAACCAGGGTATTTCAGTATTTCCAGAGATAATGGTTCCCCTTGTTGGAACACCTCAGGTATGTGTTTTGTGGTTTGTATAAGAAGAGTTCTTCTATTCTTACATCTTGAATATTGTTGATGTATCAAGAATGAAGAGATATAACCGCCCTTTTCGTTTTATGAAGTGTATACAAAGGGGTGGAGTTGATTACTTTTTAATAAGTGGATTTATACCTTTTTGCCCTTTATACTGGTCCTTCTGAGAAATAAATTTCCAAGTAACAGTGCATCTTTAATTGACAGGAATTAGGTCATCAAGTCGATTTAATCCGTGACGTTGCCAAAAAGGTTTTCGCAGAGATGGGTACCTCATTGAATTATAAGGTGGGCACCATGATAGAGATTCCTAGAGCTGCTTTGATTGCAGATGAGGTATGTCTTTTGAAGCAACTTATTAACAATAGTCGTAAAGAATAAAACGGTGCATGATCTTACTTAACTAGTGAAAAATTTTCAATTACTAACCTCTTCAATGATATATTTCAATCATGAAATATCTAAGTTCTACTCTAGAAAGGCATAGATTTTGCTATATTGATTTACTTATGCTCCATATTTGACTGGAAATTGGTGATAGATTGCTAAAGAAGCAGAGTTCTTTTCCTTCGGAACCAATGACCTCACACAAATGACATTTGGATATAGTAGAGACGACGTAGGCAAGTTTCTTCCTATATACCTAGCGAAAGGCATCCTCCAACACGATCCGTTCGAGGTTAGCTTGCCATATCTCAAAGTACTATATATCCATGTGAAATGCAAAAGTTTGGAAACTAACATGTTGACACTTGATGATTCAATATCACTCAGGTTCTTGATCAAAAGGGTGTTGGCCAGCTCATCAAGATGGCTACAGAAAGAGGTCGAGCGGCAAGGCCAAATTTGAAGGTCAGTGTGATGTGATTTTGAATAAAAGATTTAATTTATATACACTGACAGTGTAAATAACTTCTATACTGGAGAGTAACATTTTTGATTTTTTAACTTATATACACTGCCGTGACATATAACAGGTTGGAATTTGTGGAGAACATGGTGGGGAGCCTTCTTCAGTTGCATTTTTTGCTGAGGCTGGATTGGACTATGTTTCTTGCTCTCCATTCAGGTATCTTTGTCTCCTCGATACTATCGATTAAAACAATGGGGGGTTTGCCAAGAACTTTTGAAAAAAGACGTGTTTGACGATTAGTTATATTAATTGACGATTGGCTAATGGTTTTTGTATAATTCATGTGCTTAATCAGGGTGCCCATTGCAAGGCTAGCTGCAGCACAAGTTGTAGTTTGAAGGCAAGGTTCAAAGAAAAAGCAAAGATCAAGTTAATTTTTACCAGATGTAAATAAATAAATACAATTATACCATAAAAAAGAAGAAGAGAAGTTGTTTATGAAAAGGGGAACAAGATCTATTACTTTCTTTTTCATAAACATTAAACAAGTGTTTATATGTTAATAACAAAAAAAAATAAAAATTGTTCTTCTTTTCACACCCTTATTCCTGTTTGTTTTATAGTCCAATACAACACAAAACACTCATGTTATAGGTAGAAAATCAAAGCGCTTTCGTTGTTGGTGGGCGGATATGACCCATATATGTCATCTATCTGGTCAATAGTTATGTTAACAAAAATAGGGTCAAAGATATATGCACAAACCTCATATTCAGAGGAAGAAAACTCAGCCAGATAGGTCATCATGCGTCAATTTTCGACGATTTTCTAAGGCTATTATGTTTCAACCCAATATTCGTCAAAGTTTGTGTAGCACCGTGCATCTTTCCGCTGACTACTTTTTCATATTCGATTTGCATAGTACCGTGTATCTTTTCGATGACTACTTTCTCATATTTAATTGGATAAACTACTTTATTAGACATACATCACTATCATATATACTAATTTTACCTCTACTTTTAAACAATTACATATATTATCACTTTTAATATTTTATACCATATATTATTGAAGATACAATCAATATCCATATCTCTTAAAACTAGGATTGATTAATTATCTTTAGATTTAAACTCCAAAATCAGTGTTTTAATTAAAAACAAATATCTTTCACTCAGAGAGTATGAGTTCGGGTAAAACTCTTCCTCTTCCTCTTCATCTTCCCTTGATCAGTCGAAATTTACTAAGAAGAAATACTCCATTAAAATGGATGTTCAACCGTTTATCAACACACACATCAAATTCATAGCCTTTGATTTTCCCATTCTCAAATCAATCCCCCACGAATCCACCATTTTTTATCGCAAGGGGAGATGCTTCTCATGCGTAGAGACAATGGGTATCGTTGTAAGCAGAGATTTCAAGCCTAATAGATTTATAAAATTCGACATTGACGATGGTACCAGTTGCATACCTTGTATACTATGGATCAACCAAGAAACTTCATGTCACTTTTGCCGTCGGATCTAGGCAAAGTGAGCAACACCGATGAATCAAAAGGTGAAGCAAATACTACCGCGATGAGATGTCCTGACCAGTCACGAACGTAATCGAAAAGTTTCAATAAGTGGAGTTTCACGCATGTATTTGACACATTATTGATGTATCTGATACATTATTGAGATACGATTATATGTATCTAGTTTTTATCACTGTAACTTATTAAGTGTGTATGTATCTAATGAATATATTGGAGATTTATGTATTATTGAAAATTTACGCATGAATTTACACAATTTGTTCTGTCATGTATCCGAGTCTTGTCATATGTATATGGCCTTCTATCTTGTATTTTAATATTATCATATATATTTGTTATGTTATTACAATATATCTAACTATTTTCGTATTTATCTAAGATACATGTTTTTGGATATAACGTATGAATTTGATACTTGATATATCAAATTATACATATAAAAGATACATGAAATAATATTAGCTCATATAAATAGATACATGAAATTAATATTAGATTATATAAATAGATATATGAAATTAATACTAGATACCTCTATGATACATATGAATGTACTTGTATGATACTCATATATATTGATAATAGATACATTAAATTTTTAGAATTAATTATCCATGTATTTTGAAAATCATCAACTACTCCTCTAATCAAGAAATTAGTTACAACCAATTAATTTAAATAAATAAAATATGTATCTTGATTTTAAAATTCGACAGATACACGTATCTCGCGGATTCAGACTCATGTATCCTAAGCACGAAATATGGTAGATGAAGTAATATTTAAAACTATCGGGAGTCTTAGTAATTAGGACCTAAACTAGTGGGATTTATGTAGTTTGCCCTATTTAATTTATGTAGCACCGTGTATCATTCCGGTGTCTACTTTCTCAAATTTAATTGTGTAGTGCCGTGCATTTTTTTGGTGACTACTTTTTCATATCTAATTTGTGTAGCAATATGCATCTTTTCGATAACTACTTTTTTCATATCTAATTTGTATAGCACCATGCATTTTTTCGAATTATTTTCTCATATCTAAATTACATAGCATCGTACATCTTTCTAATAACTCCTCATATCAAATTTGCATAGTTACATGCATTTTTTCGATGACTCCTCATATATGACTTACATAAATAGGGCGATTACAACCTCTTTTATTTGTACTAGGAGGACATGAAGTGAATATCTTCACTTTTTTTGCCTAAGCAAAGGTGTATCTCGTGTGGGAAATCATTATTTAAACACGAGATATGCACATTGCTCTTATCACCAACAAGTGGATAAATTCCCTTGAATTAATTTAACTTCAAAGTTCATGAAGTCCTTGTTTAGTTTAAAAGGATAATATAAGGATTCGATTCATCGTTACTCAAGAGATCTCGTGTGGAATCTCAAAAATTCTAAAAATTTAGTACAAAAATTTTAAAATTTTGGGCACACGACGAAATTATTATTTTAAAAAAAATTGGTCTGGCTAACATTAGCCCGCCATAGCGAGAAGTCTCCCGCTATGGCTGCGCCGTTATAGCGCCTGCACGACTGCTCTAGCGGGATGAAGGAAATTCAACAACCTAGTTATACGACTTCTATTATTTTTTCTCCCACTTTTGAAAGGAGAAAATAGACAAGGGCTACTCCTAAAATCCTTCAAAGGCACCAGGGAAGGGGAGCAATGAAGGAGAAGGATTACAACGCAAGGGTGGGAAAAATCCAAGGACTTCCGGTACTTATTCATCACGATTTGCTCTCACAGAATCGAAAGTTCATGGACAAGGTTCATCAGCTGATGCTTGTTGAATATACTCCATCCATTCCCTTTCAATTTACTTCACCTCTATATGATTACATCCAACTAGATAATCAATTTACGTGTCTATTAAAATCAAGAGAATTTTAATTTTTTTTTCTATGCTATCCTTAATATTAACTAACTACTAATACTAGTCAAATTTATAATTTCAAAATATCATTAATAAAATCAGGTAAATAAAATACACCTCTAACT
Source organism: Solanum appendiculatum (assembly GCA_018342035.1). Taxonomy (NCBI): domain Eukaryota; kingdom Viridiplantae; phylum Streptophyta; class Magnoliopsida; order Solanales; family Solanaceae; genus Solanum; species Solanum appendiculatum. Next base: position 339,242 of record JAGDQO010001005.1, read on the forward strand.
AAAAATAAATTAAGCGGTATGTTACGTCAAGTGATATAAAATAGAGGGGGTGGTGCTTGCTTCTTTTTAATTTATTTGTCTGATTTTAATTTATATGAAATTTAAGAAAGATTTTTTTAATTGATCAGTATTTTAAAACTAAAAATATATCAAAATGTCCTTTAGTATTTTAAATATGTCATGCGAAGAATTATTAAAAAATTGTCAGAAAATGAAAAGAAACTTTCTTTTCAAAATGATTTAAAAAGAAAAAGAAAACAAATAAATAAGAATGAATAGAGTAGTAACTATGAACATGGATAAATGTAAGCTTTTCATTTTATTTATAAATCTTAAGTACAAAGTTTTATGAAGCGGATGAGACTTTTGGATTTTATAATTTTAAATTAAAAATATTAATAATATATTAAAGGGAAAAGGGTTAAAAATGCCCTTAGCGTATCATAAATAGTTCAAAAATGCCCTCCTTCCACCTATTGATTTAAAAATGCCCTCAACGTTTTTTTATGGTTTAAAATTGTCTTTTTTTAACAGCCAAGTGACATGGCAATGGTGACATGGATTTTCTTATCTATTTTTAAAGATCTAACCCACCTATTTTTAAAAAATTGTTGCCCCTTTCTTCAGTTCTTCACTCAGGTGAAATCAATAATTTCCGTACTCCCATTTCCGAAGTTCAATTTTCTTGAATCCCTGATGAATCATGAATATGTATTAATAAGATTCATTCACTGTTGTATCGAAGAAAATGTACATAATGATATCAAAAAACACGATAACTTACATAATTATTGAGATGATAAATGAAGCTTGATATATTAGTACTAGATGGACTCTAGCAGACGATAGAGTTCGTATTCGGATCCACCATATCATATGTCGTTGTTTGAAAAGGACAATATCTGATTCAGTATAACTTTTGCACCATCGCTTCCACCACCGTCATGTCCATTTTCTCCGGTAGACTCATATTGTTCATTGTCATATATATATATATTTTAATGAAAACTTTGCAGATGTATGGCTTTAGATTCATAAAGCCAATTTGTCTTTTCCTTACTAAAATTTCAAATAGATTTCATTTTGTCCTTGTTCTTACCTTATTGCTACAGTTATTTTACGGCTGCTCACAAGCAATGAATATGTCAAATTTCAAATAGATTTCAATTTTGTACCAGCAACATTAGTAGAGGTACAACTACTCTGAGAATAGCACCATCGGGCACCACATTTCCATCTCCAGAAATCGACACTGGCACAGGCACAGGCATAGCGAAATCCACAGGTCATAAACTTACACAAAATCATGAACCCGTAGAATCTCCATTCGGTATTTATCGAAATCCACACCATGAAATGATTGGCGAGCCATCTGCAAAAATATCTACGCGACAAACTTGATTTAGAGAAGAAATTGATTTTCTAGAATTGTAATTCTTTCTTCTTCTTTTTTCTGAAAATTACCGGGAGAAATTGAGAAAGAAGATGAATTGAATTAGGAAGCAAGAAGAGAGTTACTAACAGGAACAAGAGAGCAAGACAAAATCGTGCAACTCATTTTTTTTTGGTTACATCCGGGTTTATGGGTCATGGGTTTTTAGAATTAGGTGGGTTAGATCTTTTAGAATAATTTAAAAAAAAAATCCATGTTACCATTGCCATGTCATTTGGCTGTTAAAAAGGGGCAATTTTAAACCTTAAGAAAACGTCAAGGGCATTTTTGTACCAATAGGTGGAAGGAGGGCATTTTTGAACTATTTATGATACGTTGAGGGCATTTTTAATCCTTTTCCCTATATTAAAATTTTAAAGATATAATGTGAGATGTTAAAGAAAGATATAAAAAATGATTTTTTAAAAAGAAAATAAATCAACTCAAATAGTAGGACATATAAATTGAATGTAATTAATATTCCCTCTAGTCCATATTAAGTAAATTTGTGTGTAAAAGAGTGCGATTCTAATTTTTGACAAAAGTTTTATCAAGAAAATTTTGTCGTTAATCTCTCAATTCAATGTATCTTGATATTTTTATTTAGTTTTAAGACTGTGACGTCCTGAGAGAAAAGGTGAAAGCTGGGCTACTTAAAAAACTTATAATTGTCATTCTGATCAATTGAAAGAAGTCCACACATGTAAAAATTATTATTTTTTACTAAAAGAAGTCGACAATTATAAGCTTTTTAAACAACACGGCTTTCACCTAATCTCTCATATCATCACATTCTTCCTTAAAAACGGATAAATATCAAAATACATTGAATTGAAGGTTTAACTACAAAAGCTTCTTATTTCCTACTCTCTTTTATTTCTTTTCTCTCCACTTAGGAACTATTTATAGTGAAACAAATCTCACATTGATCGCGCAACAGACACTTTTGTTGTCCAAAAGACCTCATGTTGGGCGTGTGTTAGGGGGTCCCAGTGCGTTGTATTTATCATCAATAAAAAATTCAAAACTCACGAGGGATGTGCATTGGGGCCTTAACACATTATTTTACAATTTTAACTAGCACTTTTTGAAATTCAAGTTTTGACTATTTTTTCACTACCATGTTGCACCAAACTTACATTACTATGTTTCAATTTGGGTTGTTCCAAATCGAATCATAACTGATAATTCATCGTGAATTTGGTTTATTGACTTAATGGTATTGGGTTGTTGTATTAACAATTAATGAACAAATTAAAGTTTTATAATTAACGATTTATCGATTCGAGGACGAATTACTCAATTTTCTTATCGGATAAACCATCAATCTATTAAAAATTATCATATTTATATTTTTTTCTACATATATTTATATTTTCCCCCTGCTTCAATTTTTTTTTCTTGTTAATGTAGCATAGATATTTGGTTTGTTCTTGTTGGGGACAGATCTCATGATATATATAATGAAAAAAGAGACATAAGTTAATTAAAGCAATGATAGGTATTTTCTAGTTGTGATTTTAAATGAAGAAAAACAATAATACAACAATAGTATTTAAGATGTAAGTTGGTGCTATAATTAATCGATACATCGCTAATAGTCCGATAATTGCTAATTAAATATCAAACCAACCGATTCTTATTAATTGACTAGTTGATTAATACATTTAAAAATCGATATCCAATAAATTGAATCGTTAAGCATAATTATCTTTATCATTTTCTACATTCTCGTGTGGATTCCACACACCTTGAATTTACCTCAATAACAATTTTTCTAAAACATAAATGTAGCCCAAATTAAATTCATAAACTTACAAATCTTACATAGACTTTCTTTATCACTTCATTAAAGTTTATATCTAATTCGAATAAATATTGAAAATTATTAAATTTTACAGATTGAGCACTGGGCTGGACTACGCTAGTCTATGAACCAAATAAAAATATTTAATTCAAATTTGTACCCAAAAAAAAAAGAAAAAAAAAGGTAAAACACTAAAAATAACAAGTAAAGGAGTCAAATTCAAATCTGCGTAAGCCATCATATATATTTACATTGCAATGTCTAAAGACAAATGTTTTTAAAAAATAACATAAAATTATATTTATGAAATAAGTAAATAACAATTCTAAGTCCTAAGCGTTCGTTCAGATACAAAACTTGTACCAAGAGTCAAGACCAACAAATTAATAATAATAAAATATCATATATAATCAAAATTATACTGAAATCAACAAGCCAACACGAAAATTCTTTACATAATGAATATTACTAATTATTGAAAACATTGAACAATTAGATTAAGACAATTTAATTTTGATTTGAAACTTAATTAGCAAAACTACATATATTTATCTTGTATTAAATATTTAAGTTATTTAAGCACAACTTGACTTTCAAAAGCATTCTTGGGCCATTCATAATCTCTAAAAATATGTTGGAAAAATTATATAAATACACAATGTATCGGAAATCAAGGAATGTATCCGAGAGCAATGAAAAATCTGAAATTTTTATAATTAGGAAAACTTCCGGAATATGATGTAATTAGCCTCCAAAATGTATGAGATTTTTGTACTTTATACTAATATATTTTGGGTTTGGGCCTTGTTTTAAAGATTGTTTGAACTTTTTGTTGGGTTTTAGGCCTTTTTCCCTTCGAATGTGGATAAATAAAAGTCAAATGTTTTGGGTCTCCCTTCCTTTCCTTTGTGGATAAATTTGAGCCCAATTGAAATAACCCACTTTGCCCATAAGCCCAATATTATGGTGTATTTATAAGACTTTATTTTAGGTCTTATTTTGAAGAAACACAAGAGTTTTGAGAGCAGCCATATAGAGAGAAAAGTGAGAGAGTGCAGATTTTCGCACAAGCCCTAGCAACCAATTTCAAGTGCAGATTTTCGCACAAGCCCTAGCAACCAATTTCAAGTGCAGATTTTCGCACAAGCCCTAGCAACCAATTTCAAATCGCGATTCCCGCTTCGTTTCTTGTTTGATTGAGCTGATTTTTGGACAGTTTGTTCCTTTCAACTTAATCTTTGATTGGTAACTAAGAGAGGGGGATTTGGAGTCCTGTAGCTCCAGATTTTTGCTCGTGAACAGTAGCTGCGATTTGGTGATTTTGCTCCTTTTTATATCTCTAGTTTTTGGTGCTATCTTGTAGTTGTGTTGCTCATTGTTTAGCACTTTGTTGGTGACCATTTTGGAGAAAACTTTTGTAACTCTTGTTGATTATAGTGGAGCTTTGGCCTTGTGATTTTTACTCTTCACACCGAAGAGGTTTTCCACATTAAACTTGGTGTCTCGTGTTGATTTATTTTTCTTGCTTGGTTGATGTGTTTGCTGCCCCAAACTGTTTGCTCTTGCATTATTTTGACTTCTCTTGTTTCAAATAGAAAGAAAAAGTTAACTTGAATTTCTTCCGCAATTGCCTTGTCGTGCACATTTATTTTGTGCTTGCCTTTCCCAACAAAGTGGTATAAGAGATTAGGTTGTTATTGATTATCTATTTGAATGATGGAGTCAAATATGAGCAAGATGGTGTGTTTGAATGGTAGTAATTATCATACTTGGAAAGGCAAGATGAAATATCTTCTATTTGTCAAGAAAATGCATCTACATGTGTTTGCTTCTAACAAAACCCGAATCTATGAATGATGAGGATTGAGAATTTGAGGACTTACAGGTTTGTGGCTATATTAGACAATGGGTTGAAGATAATGCTAGAAATCACATTGTGAATGAGACACATGCTAGAAGTTTGTGGGACAAGCTCGAGACACTATATGCTTCGAAGACTGGCAACAATAAGTTGTTTCTGTTGAAACAATTGTTAAACATCAGGTATAAAGAGGGCACTCCTATTTCTGATCATATTAATAATTTTCAGGGTGTTCTTGACCAGCTGTCCGAAATGGGTGTAAAGTTTGATGAAGAAATACAGGGACTATGGCTTCTTAATACTCTGCCAGAGTCTTTTGAAATTCTTCGAGTTTCTTTGACTAATTCTGCTCCTAGTGGTGTTGTAACCATGGAATATACTAAGAGTGGTGTTCTAAATGAAGTGATGAGAAGAAGATCTCAACGCTCATCTTCTTCAGTTTCACACTCCGATGTTTTGGTTACTAAAGACAGGGGGAGAAGCAAGTTCAGAGGTCAGAATGACAGAGATAAAAGTAGAGGAAAGTCAAAGTCTAAATTCAAGAATGTTACATGTGACTATTGCCACAAGAATGGGCATATCAAGAAATATTGTTTCAGGTACAAGAGAGATATGAAACAACAAAAGAAAGATGGCAATGATGAAAATCGTGTTGCTGTTGTTGCTAATGATGATTTTCTTGTTTCTTGTGATGAAAATGTCGTTAATCTTATTTGCGATGAGTCTAGCTGGTTTGTGGATTCTGGTGCTACTTCTCATGTCACGCCAAGGAAGGAATTATTTTCTTCTTATACTTCAGGTAATTTTGGGATGTTGAAAATAGGCAATAATCATGAGGTTGCAGTTCTTGGCATTAGGACAGTTTGTTTGGAAAGTAACAATGGTTCCAAACTAGTTCTCAATAATGTCAAACATGCTCTAGATGTTCGCATGAATTTAATTTCTGTTGGATACCTTGATGATGAGGGTTATGTTAATACCCTTGGTGTTGGCTAGTGGAAGCTTACTAGAGGTTCAATGATTGTATCCCGTGGTAACAAGTTATCTAACTTGTACATTTTTCAGGGCTCCATTTGTAGAGGCTCTGTAAATTGGGTGGAGAATGATACTTCATCAGAGTTATGGCATAGAAGACTGAGTCATATGAGCGAGAAGGGGATGAACAATTTGGCTAAGAAGAATTTTCTTTCTGGAGTGAAACAAGCAAAGTTGAACAAATGTGTTCATTGCTTAGCCAGTAAACAGAAAAGAGTTTCTTTTCAGAGTCATCCGCCTTCAAGAAAGCTTGATTTGCTGGAGTTGGTACATTCTGATTTGTGTGGTCCTTTTAAGGTAAAGTCTCATGGTGGTGCACTTTACTTTGTGACTTTTATTGATGATAATTCTCGCAAACTTTGGGTATTCTCTTTGAAGTCCAAGGATCAGGTACTTGATGTGTTCAAGAATTTTCAGGCCTTGGTTGAGAGACAGACATGGAAGAAATTGAAATGCATTCATTCTTATAATGGTGGTGAGTATATTGGTCCTTTTGATAGATATTGCAGAGAGCAGGGTATTCGGCATAAAAAAACTCCTCCAAAAACTCCTCACCTAAATGGTTTAGCAGAGAGGATGAGCAGAACTCTTGTTGAGAGGGTTAGATGTATGCTTTCAGATGCTAAGCTGCCAGATTCCTTTTGGGCAGAAGCACTTAATACTACTGCCTATATTATCAATTTATCTCTTACTGTTGCTTTGAATGGTGATGTCCCTGACATAGTTTGGTTTGGTAAGAATGTTTCTTATGATCATCTTGAATTTTTTGGGTATAAAGCCTTTGTGCATGTTCCTAAGGATGAGAGGTCAAAGTTGGATATTAAAACTAGGCAATGTATCTTTGTTGGTTATGGTCAAGATAACTTTGGCTATTGTTTCTTTGATCCAGTTGAGAAGAAACTTGTTAGAAGCCGTGATGTTGTGTTCTTTGAAGACCAAACAATTGAAGATCTTAACAAAGCTGAGAAAATTGATTCTCAGAGCAGTGACAGCCTAGTTGGTGTTGATCCAGTTCCTTTGACTATTGCATATGATGAAAATCTTCAAAATGATGAAAATCAAGTTGATATTGAAGATGGTGATCATATTCAGAATGACTAGTATGTCGTTGATGCTCCAGTGCAAGACGATGTGGTTGGTAACGAACCAACTATTATTGATGCTCCAGAGAGTTCTATCAAAAGATCTACTAGAGAGAAAATACCTTCATCTCGTTATTCTCCCAATGAGTATGTACTCTTGACTGACGGGGGAGAACCCGAGAGTCTTGATGAGGCCTTGGAAAGTGAAGAAAAAGAGAGGTGGTTTGATGCTATGGAGGATGAAATGAAGTCTCTACATGATAATCATACCTTTGATTTGGTTATGTTACCTAAAGATCGAAAAGCTTTGAAAAACAAGTGGGTTTTTAGGGTGAAACATGAAGATGGTAACCCAGTTCCACGGTACAAAGCTAGATTAGTTGTGAAGGGTTTTAGCCAAAAAAAGGGAATTTATTTTGATGAGATATTCTCTCCAGTTGTGAAGATGTCATCCATTCGTGTGGTTCTAGGCTTAGCTGCAAGTCTGGATTTAGAGGTTGAACAAATGGATATTAAAACTGTTTTTCTCCATGGTGACTTAGATGAAGAAATTTATATGGAGCAGTCAGAAAGCTTTGAAGTCAAGGGAAAAGAAAATTATGTTTGCAAATTGAAGAAGAACTTGTATGGTCTAAAACAAGCTCCCAGGCAATGGTACAGGAAGTTTGGTTCTTTTATGAGTCAGCATGGCTTCAAAAAGACTTCTTCAGACCATTGTATTTTTGTGCAAAAATTCTCTGGTAATGACTTCATTATCGTTTTGCTTTATGTAGATGCATGCTTGTTGTTGGTCATAATACTTGCAGGATTCACAAGTTGAAGCCAGAGTTGAATAAGTCTTTTACTATGAAAGACTTGGGACCAGCAAGACATATTCTTGGCATGCAGATTGTCCGTGATAGAGATGCCAAGAAGTTGTGGTTGTCACAGGAGAAGTACATTCAGAAAGTACTTCGTAGATTTAACATGGAAAAAGCTAAGGTTGTCGATACACCTTTAGCTATGCACTTCAAATTAAGTACTAAGCATTGTCCTTACAGTGATTGTGAGAAGGAAGATATGACGAAAGTTCCTTATGCTTCAGCTGTTAGTAGTTTGATGTATGCAATGGTGTGTACAAGACCAGATATTGCTCATGTTGTTGGTATTGTAAGCCGTTTTCTTTCTAATCCGAGAAGAGAGCATTGGAATGCTGTAAATTGGATTATGAGATATCTTTGTGGCACTTCTAGCCTGAGTTTGTGTTTTGGTGTGGTTACACTGATTCAGATACGGCTGGTGATGTTGATACTCGTAAGTCTACTTCAGGCTACTTGATTACTTTTGCAGGGGGAGCTGTGTCTTGGCAATCTAGGTTGCAAAATTTTTTTTCTTTATCTACTACAGAGGCTGAGCTTATTGCAGCTGTTGAAGCTTGCAAGAGTTGCTCTGGATGAAGAGATTTTTGGGGGAACTTGATTGTGCTCAAGAGAGGTACTTGCTTTATTGCGACAGTCAAAGTGCTATACATCTTGGCAAGAATTCTACATTTTATGGTCGGTCTAAGCACATTGATGTGAGGTATCATTGGATTCGAGATGTGTTGAATTCTAAGTTGCTTGAACTTGAAAAGATCCATACAAATGATAATGGTTCCGACATGATGACTAAGGCTTTGCCAAGAGGGAAGTTTGAAGAATGTTGCATGATCGCCGGGATGGCGGTCTCCTCCACATAGTCTGTAGGGGAAGAATTGTTGGGTTTTAGGCCTTTTTCCCTTCCTATGTGGATAAATAAAAGTCCAAGGTTTTGGGTCTCCCTTCCTTTCCTTTGTGGATAAATTTGAGCCCAATTGGAATAACCCACTTTGCCCATAAGCCCAATATTATGGTGTATTTGTAAGACTTTATTTTAGGTCTTATTTTGAAGAATCACAAGAGTTTTGAGAGCAGCCATATAGAGAGAAAAGTGAGAGAGTGCAGATTTTCGCACAAGCCCTAGCAACCAATTTCAAATCGTGATTCCCGCTTCGTTTCTTGTCCGATTGAGCTGATTTTTGGACAGCTTGTTCCTTTCAACTTAATCTTTGATTGGGAACTGAGAGAGGGTGATTTGGAGTCCTGTAGCTCCAGATTTTTGCTCATGAACAGTAGCTGCGATTAAGTGATTTTGCTCCTTTTTATTTCTCTAGTTTTTGGTGCTATCTTGTAGTTGTGTTGCTCATTGCCGGTGACCTTTTTGGAGAACACTTTTGTAACTTTTGTTGATTATAGTGGAGCTTTGGCCTTGTGGTTTTTACTCTTCACACCGAAGAGGTTTTTCACGTTAAACTTGGTGTCTCGTGTTGATTTATTTTTCTTGCTTGGTTTATGTGTTTGCTGCCCCAAACGGTTTGTTCTTGCATTATTTTGTCTTCTCTTGATTCAAATAGAAAGAGAAAGTTTTGACTTGGTTTTCTTCCGCAATTTCCTTGTCATGCATATTTATTTTGTGCTTGCTTTTCCCAACACTTTTTTGAGGCCAATTACATATATCTTACACCAAAAATAGTCCATTTTAAAAAATAAATTATTTATTACAATAAATAACCATTTGGCACTTTTGTCTTACAAAATTTAACTTGTCTTCATCTTCTTCTTCTCACTTCTTCTTGTTGCTTCTTCTTCTACTGCTTCTTGTTGCTTCTGCTTCTTGCTGCTGCTTTTACTTTTTCTTATTCTTTTTTTCAAAAAAAATTCGACGTATCACATATGTGAATTGTTTTGAGCGAATTATTTATCAAACAGAATTTTATATCTAAAATTGAGGATTGTTTAGAGGTGATTTTGAGTTGATCAAAATTGAATAATCAATGTATACTTTATGTATAGTCAATATACACTTCATATGTAGTTAAGTTATATTCAACTTTTTGAGTGTATCATAATGTATAGTCAGTATATAGGTAAGCTATATTGTATCGTCCGTGTATACTTTCTATGACTTTTGGCTATTTTTTATGTAAATAAAATATGACTATACTTGTTGTAAACTAATTATTTGATTGTATATATATTTGTTTTTATAATTGCTGTTGGAAAGAATCTTCATTTCTGTCATTGAAAAATCAATTGTAATAATTTAGACAAATTATTAGTTCAACACCAATATTAGTGCGAAATTCACTTGAGTCTTAGTCCCAATCGTCCCTAATAAATAACAATTTTTAAATACATATCATAAAGTAAACTATGCAAGAACTGGTTTCACTAGTAGTACTACCTTCGTGGTTTGGAGATGACAGTAGCGTTATTACTAATGTGTTGTTTCAGTTATAACCTTGCAATTATTAAGTCTGGACGTCGGACGGCTCAGACATATCAGTGGCCTAAAGTCAATTAAAGTCTATTCTTCTAATTTCTTTTAAGATGCAAAGTTATTAATATATTTCTTACTAAATAAGCCTTGCCTGTGCAAAGCACGGGCCAACATTTTCAATTTTAAGATAGGGCAAAAAACTTAAATATACAAACATATAGGATTAATAACCATTATATAGAAGTAGTTTTAGTTTTCATCTACATAGCAATAGTATTTTTTCAAAAATAGCAAATGCATTATAGATAATAAAAAAAAGAAAAAAAGAAAAAAAAAAGACCCCTAATATATTCCACATTCTTCTCCCATAATTTTCTCAAATTTAGTTATTATTTTCTCCAGGGACGGAGCTACAGCCTGGCAAGGGTGGTCAGCTGAACACCCTTCGCCGGAAAATTAGACGATGTATATAGGTAAAATATTCTTTATTATTTGAATATTGATAAATGAACAATCTTGAACACAATGAATGATGGTGGTCCAGCGGTAAGGCTACTCATTTGAGTGGTTGAGGTCCCAAGTTCAATACTTGCTGTAGCGCCCTTTTTTTTTTCAAAAAAAAAAAAGGAAAGAAACAAAAATAGCTGCCCCTATCTTTCTATTTACTAAGAAATTACATTTAAAATATACTTAAAGGCCACTTTCCACTATTAGTCTTTTGATTATTTCTAAAAGAAAAGGTAAATATGGAAAAAAAAGTCTCAACAATTCTCTTGAACTATAAAAAATTCATGAAAAAAGTCTCAAAAATTCACTTAATATGAATCAAAGGGAGTGTATTCAACTAGTAGCTAAAATTGTTTTTCTTGATTTTTCTCCGTTAGTTTTGATTTATACCATTGATTATTTTATAATTTAAGTTTTCGTATGATTTGGTTAAATGATATCTAATTTATTTTTAAATTTGGATATACCCACTCATTAGAAAAAAAAAAAATTGTGCACCCACTTCCCTAAAAAAAAATAAAAAATTCACTCTTTAAAGTTTGAACATCATTGACCAAATTTCTGGCTCCGCCACTGATTTTCTCCCATAAACAAAAGGATTTTAACCAAAAATAAACCTCTGTTCCCATAAACAACAAGTTTTTAAACCAAAAATAAACATATGTACCTCCATAGTCAGAAGGTTTACCCAATAATGAATCACTTTTGCTACAACAGAATGGACGATGGGACACATCAGGTAAGTTCCTTTACTATATTTGGTGTTGTATGTTCTATTGTCGCTATCGTATAAACTATTTGGTTGGGTTTTTTTTCCCAGAATTTGGTATGTATGAACTATATTGGTTGGTTTTTGATAGTGTCTTTGTAGTGAATTGTAGTTATGCTTTCGGGTAGACGTAGTAGCTGTATTGAGAACAAAATTGGTACAAGTACTGAAGTAAATGATGTTGTATATTAGCTTGATATTTTTTAACCAATATAATTGTTAAATTAGGTTTATCAAATATGTTTTTACTTACACCAACTTTATATATTTTTTATTCAATATATTTTGAATTCGATTGGATGTATTTCTTGGTACATATTTAGACAATGATTGATAGTTTTTAAATCTTTTGTAAACACCATATTTGAGATGTAATTAATACCAATATTCTTTAATTTTCTGGTATATATTGTTGCAGAATTTGGTAAATTGTGGTACACGTAATGACGTAATTGATGGTGTTATTAACTTGTTATTTTTGAACCAAAAGCTATTGCGTAATTAGGTTTTCCAAGTAAATTAAAGACCAACATTCTATATGCATGTGGTATATTCTGATTTCATAGTTGGTACATATTTGAAATGTAATTAATATGAACATTCTTTAATTTTCTGGTATATATTGTTGCAGTAATTGATAAATTTTGGTACACGTAATGACGTAATTGATGGTGTTATTAACTTGTTATTTTTGAACCAATAGTTATTGCGTAATTAGGTTTAAGTATATTAAAGACCACCATTCTCTATGCATGTGGTTTATTCTAATTTCATAGTTGATGTATTTTTTGGTACGTATTTTGAATAAGTGTTAGTTTAGGGTCATTCATAAACACCATTTTTTTAGTGAAACACAGTAACATTATGTTTTAATTTGAAAATGTTAAAATCACAAAATTTTAAGCAAAATTTCATTGACTAACAATAAGTTGTAATCTAATACAGATAGATACGTTGATTACAATATTGAAGGAATTATATATGATGCAAACACCAAATATGACGGCTTACTAACAACTATTTCTTCCCAATTGGGTGTTGACACACCTATATTTGATTTAGAACTCAAATATATCGTGAGTGGTCCATCACCGCCAATGAAGATTCATAACGATATGGGTGTCCAAGTCTATTTAGACCAAAAAAAATACAATCCGAATTTTTTCTAATCGAGATAAATCGATAATTCCTATAAGGCTGATTGTTGGTAGAATAAAAATTTTACTTTTACATTGATGGTTTAAAAAAGAAATAAAATAAATAAAAATATTAAAAGGCAAAGTTATCTTAAATAGTAAGAGATAACAACGTGTATAAGGAGGTAACATAAAAAGTCTGATTGTTGGTACATAAAAAATATTTACTTTTACGCAGATGGTTTTAAAAAGGAATAAATATAAATTATAAAAGGCACACTTAACAAAAGAAGAGATAAACGTGTAATAGTAGGAGAGATAAAATACATTATGTTTTCTTGATGAAAATACAATTCGAATTTTTTTGAGATAATAAATCATATAAACTTAACTTTTTATATACCAAATTAATATAAGTAAATGGATTTGTATAGTCTGAAATATATGGTCATTTATTAAATATAAATTTTAAGCAATCAAAAATGTGATTTTCGTAATATTAGTGTAATAATAAAAAGTGATTGACTCATTCATAGACAACAAATGGAGAAACACTTCTACCAAAACTAAACTACATAGAAAGTAACAACAATTAATGCTATTCAGAGAATATATGGTAAAGTACATGAATAGGTTTCTTTATCCTTACATAGATTAAATAAAAAGGCAGAGAGATAAAACTAAAATTAGAAAAATAAGATAGCGTGTGACATATAAACTGTACTTAGGAAGTTAAAAAGTAAAGAAAATTAATTCCATAATTATCATCCCCATAAAGTAGGCACATAACCCCAAAAAGAAGGAAAAAATTAACACTAAATTAATTAAACGAATAATTCAAAAAAATCAGTTTTTTGTCATGTTTGTAATTAAAAAACTAAGTTTGTAAATAAAAAAGAGTATGTGCATATATTGTTAATCAAAGTCTTAAAGGGTATATTCTTGTAATTTTTCCATAAGATATTACATTTTCTATCTATATAGAAGCATGAGTTCGAAATTTTTGTGACACAATTTAAATTTTTGACTCATTTTGAAAAAAATAATTTGTGTCGAAATATGATACTCCCTCTATTCCATATTAACTGAATATTTGAGACAATGCATACATATTCAAAAAGACATTCAAGGACATAATTTAAATCATATTTTCCACAATTACTTTTTTGTGAAATCATAAATATAATGCTGTAAGTAGTGCAATTTATCTCTTATAAAATATAAAATTTCTTTAAAGGAAAAAGCAAATATGAAAAAAAATTCAAACATTTATTTTAAACTTTAAACAATTCAATTATTTTAAACAATGAAAAAAACCCCAAAAATTTAATTACAGTGATATGGAGGGAGTAGTAAACTTGGTGGATCCTCAAAAGTTATGATGAATCAGCAAATGCTAGCCTTGCCACAAAGTCGTAATGAAGTATCAAAACTTTAAGTATAAATTTTAGTGACCACCTTTACTTAACTCGGGTCTTATTATTCCTCGAAACTATTTTAAACTGGAATAGATACACATACACCCTAAATGCGGACATTGCATAGAGATGGTTTAAATTAAATTAAAGAAAAATGTCGTATAGAGAGTGTCTCTCTCTTGAAAACAAGTGATGAACAACGAAAAAATTAGACACATATCCTTTCTTAATTGTTCTATTAAATGTAAATATAATTATAAATATAAATATAAAATTATTTTGAGATGCAAAGTCTTGTCTTATTTTTTATATGAATTTTTTTTTACCTTTTTTTAAAAATAAATAGTATTCCCTTTGTTTTAATTTGTTTGTCTGATTTTGACTTGACATGAAATTTAAAGTTTAAGAAAATATATCAGACTTTTGAATCTTGTAATTTTAAACAAAAGATATGTAGAATACATTAAAGTCTTAAACATACCATGTGAACAATTGAAATTAAAGAGTCGAAGACGAATCATTAAACTTTAGGACACTACCGGGCAGCAATGCAGGATCATAACTGCTTGTTTTGCCTGTTCAGTCAAGCTTCTGGGAAGCTAAAAGTGTGTATTATATTTCTTCTACAAAAAATAGATTATAGCTAATTTTTTGAGGATTTTGGAAGATCATCATTAATATAAGTAACAAATGGAACATAACTTCTAGATCACAAAATGTACATATATATAACTTCTACAAGTTCATTAGTACATAAATATCAACTAAGAAAGTGCCTCATTGATACATCACAAGTTCACAACTCAAATGATGATGACAAGTAGAAACACAGCAGATAGAGAAGCACCAAATGTAGGGTTGTCCTTGTGACAGTTCTTGTAAACATTTTCTTAATTAAGCGTTTTGAGACACTTTTCTTCTTGAGATCAAAACTTTTTAAATTAATTGCGCATTAATTATAATTTTTTCTTCTCTAAAAGAATATCAAAAGTTACTCCTAGAAAATATTTTTCCGAATCCAAAAAGGGTAAAATGGAGAAGAAAGAGAATTACTAAATCCACTTTAACCAAAAAAATAATGGGTGAGGAAATACCCAGAACAGTTCATTAGACTTTAATTAAAATCTAAACAAAGTTTTTATGAATATGATGAAGGTCCAAAAAAACAGATCTAGTAATGAACTAATACACAAATGGAATATAACAATATACATCTTAGCTACTCGACATAGCTAAAAATTAATATTTAAGTTGCATACCTAAGTGAAAATGGTGTCCACACTTCAACTTGGCAATGAACCTGCTATTATTGTTACTAACTATGAGATAATTTATTTGTATGTGGACACATAGTTAGTAACAATGTGTGGACACCATTTTCATATTCATAACGCAACTTAAATAATAATTTTTAGCTATGTCAAGTAGCTAAGATGTATATTGTTATATTCCATTTGTGTATTAATTCATTACTAGATCTGTTTTTTTGGACCTTCATCATATTCATAAAAACTTTGTTTAGATTTTAATTAAAGTCTAATGAACTATTCTGGGTATTTCCTCGCCCATTATTATTTTGGTTAAAGTGGATTTAGTAACTCTCTTTCTCTTTCTTCTCCATTTTACCCTTTTTGGATTGGGGAAAATATTTTTTAGAAGTAAATTTTGAAATTCTTTTAGAGAAGAAAAAAGTATGATTAATGCGCAATTAATTTAAGAAGTTTTGATCTCAAGAAGAAAAGTGTCTCAAGACGCTTAATTATGGCAAAACCATAATTAGTAACAGTTCGCCTTCCTTGAATGAAAAAGACGAGCTCTTTATCAATACCAGCTACATCTGGGACATGCCAAAAGCGCTAAACCGTTCAACTTAAGCAATGAACAAACAAATATATCATAGTTAGCAAATCTGATGTCTAGACCAGTGCAACTTCAAGTGGTATATGTTGTCTGGTATAAATAAATATCAAAAGAACTATAGGTAAATAAAACACACCCCTAACTAAAAGTTTAACTACAAAAGCTTCTTATTTCCTACTCTCTTTTATTTCCTTTCTCTTCACTTATGAACTATTTATAGTGAAATAGGCCTCACATTGATCGCGCAACACACGTTTTTGTTGTCTAAAAGACTTCACGTTGATCGCATAATAAGCGTTTTTGTTGTCCAAAAGACCTCAGGTTGGACGTGTGTTAGGGGGTCTCAATGCATTGTAATTATCATCAATGAAAAATTCAAAACTCACAAGTGACGTGCATTGAGATCTTAACACGTTGTTTTACAATTTTAACCAACACTTTTTGAGATTCAAGTTTTGACTATTATATTTTTCCACTCCCAACCACTCTCATGTTGCACCAAACTTACGTTACTATGTTTCAATATGGAATGTTCAAAATCGAATCATAACCCACAATTCAATCGTAAATTTCACTTATTGATATTGGGTTGTTGAAATAACAATTGATTAACATATTTAATTTTATAATTAAGGATTTATTGATGCGGGGAGGAATTACTCAATTTTCTTATCGAATCAACCATAAGAATTATCATATTTATATTTTTCGAACATATATTTATATTCCCCCCCTCCCTTACTTCTAATTCTTTTTTCTTGTTAATGTACCATAGAGATTTGGTTTGTTCTTGTTGGGGATAGATCTCATAATATATTTAATGAACAAAGTAACATAAGTTAATTAAAGCAATGATAGGTATTTTCTTGTTGTGATTTTATTTGAAGTAAAAAATAATAATACAACAATAGTATTTAAGATGTAAGTTAATGTTATAATTAGTTGATACATCGCTCGATGACCATTCGATAATTGTTAATTCGATATCAAACCAACCAATTCTTATTGGTTGACTAGTTGATTAATACATTTGAAAATCGATATCCAATAAATTGAATCGTTAAGCATAACTATCCGTCTAATATGCCCAATAAACAACTCTAATTCCAATCATTTCTACATTCTTGTGTGGATTCCACACACCTCAAATTTATCTTAATAACAATTTTTCTAAAACATCAACGTAGCCCAAATTAAATTCATAAACTTACGAAATCTTACATAAACTTTCCTTATCACTTCATTGAAGTTTATATTCAATTCGAATAAATATTAAAAATTATTAAATTTTATGGATTGAGCATTGGGCTGGACTTGGCTAGTCTATGAACCAAATAAAAATGGGAAAATAATAGAACTAGTCAGAATTATCAACTTATTTATTGAAAATAGATATAGTTTAAAATTATTATGAAAAAAATATTTTTTTATGTTCATATCAAATTAAATGTTTATAACTGTCATCCTAAAATACATCCTATATCCATTTTCATTACCCCTTCTCTCTCTCCTTCCAGATTCTTTCTCTTCTTTTTTTTCAAAATGGAAAAAATAATACAAAGAATTTACATCAGAATCTCATTGATTCAGCTAATCTAATTTTAAGTATGTATTTATTGAAATTTTATCGATATTTTTGGAGATTTAATTTATATTTTTGGGTTTTTCTATATTTTTCTCTTCCGTATTCAAATCCAATAAGGGATTTCAGTTATTTTATATTTTGTTTAAATCCTTATATATTTTTGGTGTTTTTTTGGTATTTTTCTGTTCCATAAACATATTGTAATGTAAAAAAAAATTGTATTCTAAACTGATTTTGTATTCCAAAATTTATTATATTCAATATATAATTTGAAACAGATCATCTAAATTGTATTCCAAATAAATTTGTATTCTAAATAAAATTGTATCATATCATCTAAATTATATTCTAATCTAAATTGAATTCCAAACAAATTGTATTCTAAATAAAATTGTATTCTAAACTGGTTTTGTATTCCAAAATTTATTATATTCGATAAACAATTTGGATCAAATCATTTAAATTGTATTTCAATCATCCAACATACAATTTCACATTCATTCATCAAAACAAATTGTATTCTAAACTGATTTTATATTTAAAAATTTATTATATTCAATATACAATTTGGATCAAATCATCTAAATTATATTCCAAATAAATTTGTATTTCAATCATCCAAACATACAAATTCACATTCATTCAATTTACAATACGGATCACATCATCAATTGTATATTGTATTCCAATTGTATTTTTTAAAAAGATGAAAAGCTATTTTCTCCAAAATTTAAAATTTCTTCATTGTGAAAACGAGATATTCATCGTCTTCATTAACCAGAAGCAAATTCCTTTTAGTGACATCAGCAATCTCCATAGAAGGTGAAGAACACGACGATGAATGTACGACCTTTTTGAAATTTTCAGATCTTGACCGGAAATAGATCCTTCAAATACTCTTCGAAAATTTTGTCACAATACCTAATCGATTAAATCTCGAAGATAAAATTTGAATTGCCTGTGAATTTTCATCTCCGGTCGACGATCTGTTGCTCCAATGATGAACTGCTGCTCCAATTTTGTATCATCGATCTCGAGTTCTATCAGCAATCTCAAAAAATAAAACAAAAACGATGATGATCTGATCAGTTGTTGAATTTCAAGGACGATTATCAACTTGACTTTTATGAAGAATGAGGATTATCAATGGAGATATGCTGGTCGATAATTAAGTTTGCGAAAGAAGGGAGAGAAACACCCTTTTTTAGTCTCCTAATCTCTGTAACGTAAGTAATGAGGATTTTTAGCAATATTTTCCTTATTTGAAAGATTATCTCCCCTGATTTTCTTTAATTTGTTATTTCTTAGTTGTATTCTGTCAAGTTAAACAACAAAAAAAAAATGTAAATCAGCCCCATAACAAGCTAAAATATAGCTATTTTTAATAAATATTGAAAGTGTAGCTAAAGGATTCTATTAAATGCTGAAATGTTGTTGTTTTGAAAATTTTCCCAATAAAAATAGGAGAAATTACATAAATGGGCCACAAAATATAAAAGACTTACAGTTCTATAGCCCAATCAGAACTAATTCAGCAAATACCGTTCTCCCAAAATAAATTATAGTCCATGCCCTCCCCCCCCCCCCACCCACTTAGCCCAATTTCCCTTTAGCTCCTTTAAATTTAGGGCCAATTTCGCTCAACTTTTTAAAATTTAGGCTCAATTCACTCCAACACCAAAACTTTTCTCCTATTATTAATTATTTTTGTTCTTTTTCTCATTTATTGTTTTTGTCCTATCATTAATTACTTTTGTTCTTTCTCTTTAATTATTTTTATTTTCTCTTTTATTCTTTTCTCATTTATTATTATTCTTTTTTTAATTTTATCCTTTATTACATATACCATTGGGTAATATTTTTTATTTTTTATTTTTTTGGTTAGTTTATCTTCTTTTTAGTTTTTTTCTCTCTTTCTATATTTTTACCTTTTTAAGAAAATAAAATAAATTACTTTTGTTCTTTTCTTATTTATTATTTTTATTATCTATTTTATTATTTTCTCATTTATTATTTTTATTCTTTTTTCATATTATCCTTTATAAGAAATACCATTTGGTAACAATTTTATTATTTTTTTTTCTCTTTCTATATTTTTACCTTTTTAAGAAAATAAAATAAATTAATTACTTTTGTTCTTTTCTCATTTATTATTTTTATTTTCTCTTTTATTATTTTCACATTTTTTTTTTTTTTATCCTTTATTAGAGATATCATTTGGTAATAAACGCATAGAAACGACTCGTTGGTGGGCCATCGTGCTCTTGATTCAAGTATTTTTGACAATGATAGTGGTAATGTAGGTGACAAAGAATCAAGGGTTTCTGCAATGTATAGATCAAGCTTTTCTTTGCAGTTAGATGTCAACACAACAGAGGTTAATGTTGAAACTCAAGCTGATCCAGTTGTGGATGGTGAAAATCATGATAATGTGGGTGGTGGAACCCCTGATGATTTGAAAGGGAAAGGGAAGACACTCATGGTTGATTGTGATCCCATTGATGAACAATTGAATATGTATATTGATTTAGTATCATTGACTAATGAGTAGGGTCTGAACAAGAAACCTTAATGATACCACAATAATATATATATATACATACACACACACACACTTGTATAATATCATTGACTAATGAGTAGGGTATGAACAAGAAACCTTAATGATACCACAAGAATACATATATACTTGTATAGTATCATTGAGTATGAACAAGAATCTTAATGATACCACAAGAATATATATATATATATACTTGTATAGTATCATTGAGTAATGAGTAGGGTGTGAATAATGAAACCTTAATGATGACACAACAATATATATATATATATATATATATATATATATATATACTTGTATGATATCATTGACTAATGAGTAGGGTCTGAACAAAAAAACTTAATGATATCACAACAATATATATATACTCTTATAGTATTACTGAGTAATCAGTAATTTCTGAACAAGAAATCTTAATGATACCACACGAATATATATATATACACACACACACACACACACTCTCTTATAGTATCATTGACTAATGAGTAATTTCTGAACAAGAAACCTTAATGATACCAATACAGTGTGTATATATATATATATATATATATATATATATATATATATTCTGATTTAGTATAAGTTAAGCGAAATTATCAGTCTTAATGATACCAATACAGTATCATATATTGATTTATTATCAGTTAAGCGAAATTATCACTTGGGGCATCTATTGTAATTATTTAGGGGGCATCAATATAAAGGGATATATATTTGTAATTAATTTATATTTATGAGGCATTTGCTTAGTTTCCTCATCCTAAGTTTTCTTTCAGATACCAAACTCATACCAAGATCAACAAATTAATAATAAAAAATATCATATATAATCAAAATTATACTGAAATCAATAAGCCTACACGAAAATCCTTTACATAATGAATATTACTAATTATTGAAAACATTGAACAGTTAGATTAAGACAATTTAATTGTGATTTGAAACTTAATTAGCAATACTACATATATTTATCTTGTATTAAATATTTAAGTTATTTAAGCACAACTTGATTTTCCAAAGCATTTTTGGACCTTTCATAATCTCTCAAAAATATTTGGCCTATTTACATAGATAATATAATATATGTCCTTATTTACGAGCTATAACACATCTTTTACTTTTACATAGATTAGCTTTTTTTTTTTTTTACAAGAAATAGTTAAATACATATCTCATACTCTTTTTTTGTTTGTTTGTGTCCGCTTCTTCTCTTCTTTCTTTTTTCTCTTTCTCTTTCTCTTTCTCTTTCTCTTTCACCCTCTTTTTTTTAGAAAAAAATAATTTCTATTATTTTAATTTAAGACTTGATTTTGAATTGGTTTTATTACAAATAATTTTAAAAAATAATTGGGACTTAAATTTATTTATTTTGAAGATACTAAAATATGAAGATTTTTTTGACGTCATTAATAAAAGAAATAAATACAAATTACAATTATAATACATTTTGAATTCAATATATTATACATATTATAGGCATTTTTCAATGCACGTGGTGAATATATAATTAAAACATTTTTAATACAAATGTATTATAAGTATTATGTATGAATTTCAAATACTTCGGTCCAATTTAAATTAATTTTACGTTGTTAAAAATGTATTATATTTGTTTGAATAATAACAATCGAATTTATAACAATGTCTAATATTGAATTCGAATTGTATTATAACTATCGTTTATATTTATACAATTTTAATACAACTTTAATACAGATTTTTTAGAGCTTCACCTCTTCTTTTTCGGTAAATCACCACCACCAAACCACCGATATTTAATACAGTTTTGATGCAACTTTGATACATTTTTTCAGAACTTCACCTAATATATAACTAAAATATTTTTAATACAAATATATTAGAAGCATTATATGTAAATTTCAAACATTGAGGTACTATTTAAATTAGTTTACATAGTTAGAAATGTATTATATTTGTTCTGAAATAATAACTATCGAATTTATAGTAATGTATAATATCGAATTCGAATTTAATACAACTTTAATAATAACTATCGAATTTAATACAACTTTAATACATATTTTCAGAGTTTCACCTCTTCTTTTTTGTAATCACCACCACCAAATTATCGATTGTTTATATTTAATACAGTTTTGATACAACTTTAATACAATTTTTCAGAACTTCACCTGATATACAATTTTAATACAACTTTAATACAGATTTATATCAAATGATTATTAAAGCTAAAATTATGCCATATATGGTAATAAAAATAGAGTTATACTTAAAAGCGTAACTAATCAAATAAAATATATCATTTATGTAAAAATTCCAAAATATTTTTGGGTTTGGGCCTTGTTTTAAAGATTGTTTGAACTTTTATAAGGGCAAATTAGACAAAATGTTCATTAGATTATATATATATCTTACACAAAAAAAGTCCATTTTAAAAAATAAATTATTTATTACAATAAATAACCATTTGGCACTTTTGTCTTACAAAATTGGACCCGTCTTCATCTTTTTCTTCCCACTTCTTCCTCTTGCTTCTTCTTCTGCTGCTTCTTGTTGCTTCTTCTTCTTCTTTTTTTCTAAAAAAAAATCATAAAAAAATTGACGTATCGCAAACGTAAATTGTTTTGAGCGAATTATATATAAATGAGTCGAAATATTGACAAGATTTCATATCTAAAATTTAGGATTGTTTAGAGGCGATTTTGAGTTGATCAAAATTGAATAATCAATGTATACTTTATGTATAGTCAGTATACACTTCATATATAGTTATGGTATATTCAACTTTTTGAGTGTATCATAATGTATATTCAGTGTATAGGTAAGCTATATTATATAGTCCGTGTATACTTCCTATGAATTTTGACTATTTTTTTATGTAAATAAAATATGACTATATTTATTGTAAACTAATTACTTTATTGTGTATATATATATATAAGATAAGCTATATTGTATAGTCCGTATATACTTCCTATGCCTTTTGACTATTTTTTTATGTAAATAAAATATGACTATATTTATTGTAAACTAATTACTTTATTATATATATATATGTTTTTATATTTTCTGTTTGAAAGAATCTTCATTTCTGTCATTGAAAAATCAATTGTAATAATTTAGACCAATTATTAGTTCAACACCAATATTAGTGTGAAATTCACTTGAGTCTTAATCTCAATCGTCCCTAATAAATTGTGTTTATTATGTATAACACCAACACCAATAATATGTCCAATACAATACTCCTTTTTTTTTTTGTTTTTTTGTTTTGCTAATTATAATATTGTCAAAGTAATCTTAACAACTTTTTCAATAATCGGATGCTCTAACTTGCAAACCTACAAAGCAGACAAACCAAATCAAATTAACCTAAACCAAATCAAATTAACCTAAAATCATTTGAATTAACAAGACACCTTCATTTGTTTCTTCGCTTTTTTATGGTCTCAACAACTTGACTTCTTGGGAAAAAGGAGGAAGATGACTTTAATCTCTTGTTTCGGAAAAATAAGTAGCTCATGAGGAATGGAAAGAAACATATTATAATTGATCTCTAAGTCCGCACACAGCAATCCTGGGTGGGTCATCACTTGTAGGAATGACATAATGCTAATCCATACATCTCGAACTTGTAGGAATGACACAATGTTAATCCATTCTTATCGGAATCCGAAAAAGGAGAACACTTACCTCAAGAGGGTCGGGCTCAAAACAATAGATGAAAGATTAGATGAGATACTAGCCTTAATGCAGAAGATGAATCATTGAACCTAACTTCCAGTTCATAATATAAGTAGCAAATGGAACATAACTTACAGTTCACAAAATATACATATAACTTCTTTGGGAGATCAACATCAAGGGATAGGAACAGCTTTTTGTCACATCAGCTTTCACTTCTAAAAGTTCATTAGTACATAAGTAACAACTACGAAAGTGCCTCACTGATACATCACAACTCAAATGATGACAAGTAGAAACACCGCAGATATAGAAGCACCAAATGCAGGGTTGTCGTCGGGCACGGTCTGTGGTTCAACATGTAGCAAACAAAACCATAATTAGTAACAGTTCGCCTTCCTTGAATGAAAAAGACAAGCTCTTTATCAATACCGCCTACATCTGGGACGTGACAAAAGCGCTAAACTGTTCAACTTAAGCAATGAACAAACAATACAACATAGTTAGCTAATCTGATGTCTAGACCAATGCAAGTTCAAGTAGTATATGTTGTCTGTTATAAATAAATATCAAATGAACTATAGTTAAGAAAACTCGCAAGCAATACTCATGACAATCACATGATCATATTGTGCTGCCCAAAAGGAGTAATTAGTTGATTTACAAAGCAAGAAACCATGTCCTTTTCTGGCTCCAATTGATACAGCTAGCGAGACATCAAAATTCTAAAATATTAGATGAAATAGCTGATAGCATAACAAATGGAGATAAGCAGTGCCGACATTTATAGATGTAAAATTTATATAATTTACCATCACTCTCATCTGTATTATAGCCTTGGCTCATTGGTTTAATCTAGTATTTTTTTTCTTTCATATTAGAGGAGGTCAAGGGTTTGATTCTATTCAGCTAATGAGTATTAGCAAAAGAAGACAGCTCCTTAGCGTGAGGTTCGAACCCCTAACCTCAAGGAAAGAAATGACATGCTTCACCAGAGGCACAGGAAGCTCCCTTGTTTTCTCCATACTATATATATGTGTATTTAGTAAAATTTTCAGACGGATATAAACAAGCATTTTGACCTCTCAAAGGGGTGAAACACAATCGTTGCACCTAAATATTTTAACTTTTAACATTTAGAAAATGGAACAGAATATATACAGATTCTCAGAAAAGGTAAAACTACATATACAATTTTTCTTTTATTTATTGATAGGTCAAACTATAGATAAAATTTGCCAGTCTGTGTAGAAACAAGAGATAAGAATTTATATATAATAAAGATGACAAAAGCTTGCACATCAATCTACACAACCTTAGAATAGATAGAACCATCTCAAACGAAGTTCATTCCGAACTCTCTTTCTCTTATATTCTTTTTTCTTTGGTATCCCCACCGTACCCTCATGATCAAAGCAGATAAAATGAGCTTCCTAAGATCTTTATCCTTGCAATGCAGTGTTGCTTATATTACTGTTACTGTCAAAGTGAAAGAAATGACCAAAATGTAATGAGAAGTAATTAGTCTGGAAGAAAATATATATCTAACGATTAGCAGCAAGGAGACAACCAAAACTAGTCCAGAAGTAATATAGTTTAATGAGATCCTTCACATGCGTGTCTTAATCTATTTTGAAATAACAAACAGAATTTGAAAGCACTTGAGAAGAAAGTACTCTTACAAGTTATTTGTCACTCAATTGTTTTGATATGAGCAGCTTTTTGGCGTCCTCTGTCCCTTGGATTGAAAAAGGGCAAACTAGACTTTCAAGGTAGAATTGTGCATATCGACCGTCATGACAGTTAGTAACATCTGAATATCTCAATGAGTCATCATTTAAATTGTATATCATGGAAGTTGCTCTAAACACCGACAATATTTCACCTTTATTTGACATGAAAAAGGTTGGATACCATTCTGGATCATTTGGATACCTGATGGTAAACATCTTTATCCAAGATTCTTTCACTCCATACTCCTTCATAACCCAAGCACCTAAATGAGTTGTCTTATAATCACAAAAGACAGAAAGATGACTTCCCAACTTTCCCACAAGCAATTCAATCTCTCCTTCTCCATAGGAGGGCTTCTCCGCCTTTTCCCATTTCTCTTTAGCTAAATCAAAAGCAATAATGTTCCTACCTTTACGCACATTAGAATCAGGATCAGAAATAGAAGTACCCCCCCAATGAAGCTTCCCATCCACAAAAGAGCCTTCATAAATTAATCTATCCCCACAATAACCAGCACTCTTTTTGTTAGTGAATGTCTCATCACAATATTCAACACTAGTCCAAGAATCACTCTTTAGACTATATACTTTGACCTCAATGTCATCTGTACTGTGAAAAATGTAATTATAAGAAATAATCACTACCTTATAATCATCATGGAGCTCATCATATCCAAAACCATATGCGCGTTCGTATTTTTTCAATTTAGGTCTAAAAAGAGGCAAATTTTTGTGCTTTCTAGTTGTTGGATTCCATAAAAGGGAATATTCAAAACCATCATGGGCAAGATAAACCAATCCATTGCAAGAACCCTTAACATAGAGCCAATAACTGTCGTTTTCAATGGGAAAATCCAATTCAAGAGCCTCGGTAACAGAGTCATAAAATAAAGATTTAAGAGGACATTCTTTGTAATTCCATTTCTTTCCACCAACATCCAAAAAGAGTACATTGTGGGTGTCTTCCGTATTCTTGTTATTAGCAGATAAACTGAGATGGGTCTTGATAAATACAGGATTAGAGATTAAAGCAAGCCAAGATTGCGAAACAGACCTGAATTTCAAGAGGGATTTCACGGGAAGCCTCAAGAGAATTTCAGTGATGAGTTCTAGTGGCAGCAAAGGAATTGTCAAGATCGAATGTTGCACTGAATTTGATGGAAATTGAGTAGCATCGGTGACTTCAGATTCCATTTGAGTTGCACTTTGAAGGGTTACTCGTCTCAAAAAATAAAATGACCATTTATATCCTGCTTAGAAATGCATAGAAATGCAGGATAAGACTGCGGTAGATTTTTGTGATCTAATGTTTTTTGCTTTGAATTTCAAATATATGGAGAGTTTAGTGTATCCAATTGTTTTTTCTTATTTATTTTTTATATATCTAGTCCTAACCATCCCTATAGATTTTTTTCCAGCTTTCAACTATACTATTCCCTCTATCTCAAATAATCCATTATGATTTCTAAAAATAGTTTTCTCAAATTATTTGTCATTTTAAGAGTTTAAGACAAGATTAATTTTTTTTAATATTTTATTCTTAGTAGTAATTATTTTGGAAACTAAAAACACCTCAATTATGGAGAGATGATACAGATAAAGTAAATATTTAATGAAGAAAGAGTATATGTTAAGACATTAATATGACTAAAATAGTCAAAAACCTCCATGATTAATATTTTCTTAAGGAACGTGTAAAAGAGAAACACGACGGATAATTTGAGATGGAAGGAGTATATGGATATATTATCTTATGAAATAAAATATTCTGGGATTGTTTTTTCTTTTTTTTATGATGAAGTAAAATATTATGGGATTGTTTTTTTTTATCATGAAGTAAAATATTCTGGGATTGTTATAAGAGTTGAACTAAATAGAGCATATTAAATGTATTTCTATGCACACAGATTGTAATTGATCAATACCAGTGTTATCAAAGGCGCACTTAAGCCCTGAAGTGAGGCTCAAAATGTGTTGAGTGCTTCGTCTTGCTTAATGTGCACTTCAGTGTCATCATCAAGGTTCTAAGACATAATTTTCCTTGCCAATAAACCTCTTCTAATGAGACAACACTAAACAATTGATATTTCACTTTATCGTAATCATTTTTCAGTTTCTTTGTTCATATATTTGTCATTCATACTTGTAAATTATGTCTTGGATTAAACATATATATTTGCATTTTTTTCTCCCTTTGCACCATTTTTAATTAAAACACATGCTTTATTTACGCTTTGCGCTTAAAGCTCCGACAGACCTTAGAGCTTTTTTGCGATTTGCGCTTTTGATAACTCTGATCAAGACTATTCTCTAGGGTGTAAAAATTTCCTAGGCTCAACATGTAGCAAACAAAACTAGCATTAGAAACTGCTTGCCTTGTTTAAGCAAAAAAGACGAGCTCTATATTGATAACAACTACATTTAAGGCATGACAAAGGTGCTTAACCTTTCAACTTAAGCAATAGACTAAAACAAATATACAAAAGTTGACTTATCTAATAAATAGTGCAACTTCAAGTGGTATATGTTTTCTATTATAACATATCTAAAGAACTAAAGTTAAGAAAACTCACAAGTAGTACTCAAGCCAATCACAACATAACCAGTGTAATACCACAAGTGGGGTCTGGAGGATAGGATGTAAGCATACCTTATCCCTATCTTTGTGTGCGATAGAGAGGTTGTTCCTGGTAGACCCTCAACACAACGATGCATTACCAAAATAGGCACTCATGTCAATCACATGATCATATTATGCTGCCGAAAAGGAGTAGTAAGATGATTTACATAGCATGAAACCTGAACGTCTCTAGCTCTGGTTTATCTCTCTTGCTTCCTCAATTGAATGGCTCACAACATATGCAAATCAACAAATAGAACCATAGTATAAGTGAATGCAAGTTTGTCAAACTATTAAAAAAATTCTATAAGGATTAGCTATTTTTCCTACTAGTGACTTGGGTCAAAATTCCAAAATATCACAATACACAGTTGTTGATAGCATGACATATAGAGATAAGAGGCGTCGACATTTATACACGAGAAGGATTAAATAAATCAATGAAGTGGGTTGAGAACCATGAGGTCTCAGGTTCAAATCTCAACAAAGTTGATAAACACACTAGGTGATTTCTTTTCATTTGTCCTAGCCTTGATGGACAGAGGTACCCGATACATGAGATTTTTTATAATCACGCGAAGCGCGGCCTATATCACTAGTAAGAAACAAAAGAAGATTATTCAGTTTGTTGATACATTACAATTAGTTCCTGAATAAGCATGATCATTTATTAAGCTGAACTATGGTTTCCTTTAATAAGGTAAGTTATTGTACTAATGTTGGGGAAATCTCAATAAGTATAGCAAACGGTAGACAAACCTAGTCACATATGGTTCTCCATAATGCGAGAATGTGGTTATGGAAAGCTAACAGGAGAACAGTGACAAAGAGAACATAATAAACTTGACTCAAGAAATAACTTGACCTCTAGAAACACTATATACACAACACACCCAAGGGTGCAGCCTAGTCATCGGTGAAGTGGGTTGAGAACCACACAGTCTCAGTTTCAAATACTAATAGAGACAACAAAAATGCTAGGTGGTTCTTTCTCATCTGTCCTGTCCTAGCCTTGATGGACAAAGTTACCTGGTACAGGTTGCAGGTGGGAGGTAACAAGTATCTAGTGGAATTAATCGAGGTGCGCGAAAGTTGATCTGGACACCACGGTAATTCCAAAAACAAACAAATTATATACACAAGAAAATATACATCTAGATATTAGCAGCAAGGAGAACACCAAAACTAGTCCAGAATAAAAATAATTTAAAGATATCCTTCACATGCGTGTCTATTCTATATTTGAAATAACAAACAAAATTTGAAAGAATTTGAGAAGAAAGTACTCTTAAAAATTATTTGTTACTTGATTGTTTTGATATGAGCTTTTTCCGCCTTTCTTTTGTTGCTTTCTCTGTCACTTCAGTTGAAAAAGGACAAACTAGGCTTTCAACATAGATTTCCGCGCCATGAAAGTCATCACAGTTAATAACATCTGGATATCTGAATGTGTCATCTTTTGAATTGTATATTATGGAAATTGATCCAGTCACCGCCAATATTTCACCTTTATTTGATATGAAAAAGGGTGGATACAAAACTTGATCAATTGGATACCTGATGGTAAACTTCTTTATCCAAGACTCTTTAACCCCGTACTCATTCATAACCCAAGCACCTAAATGAGTTCTCTTATAATCAGTAAAGACACAAATATCACTTCCCAACGTTCCCAGACACAAATCAATCTCTCCTACTCCATCCATTATTTCCCATTTCTCACTAGCTAAATCAAAATAGCTAATGTTCCTGCCCATACACATGAAAATGAAATAAGGACCAACTGTAATAGTATCCCAATGAAGCTTCCCATTTGCAAACAAACCTGAACCAGTTAACATCATTTTCTAATAGAGCCTGGAGTATTTAATATATCCCCATAATAGTCAACACTACTCCAAGAATCACTTTTTAGACTATATTTTGACCACAATGCCATTTGAACCATCATGTTTATTATAAAAGATATCCACTACCTTATAATCGTCATGGAGCTCATCATATCCAAAACCATATATGGCAAGTTTGTACTTCCAACTAAGTCCAATATCAGGCAAATTCTTGTGCATTCTAGTTGTTGGATTCCATAAAAGCAAATATTGTGCATTATGGCAAGTAAAATCAATCCATTGCAAGAACCCAAAGTGCTGACATATTTACCGGCCTTTTCAAAGGGATAATCAAAGCCACGAGCCTCAGTCACAGAGTCAAAAAATAAAGACCTAAGAAGATATTCTTTGAAATTCCACTTAGCTCTCCTACGACCCTTAGGACCCAAAATAAGCATATGGTAGGTGTCTTCCTTGTTATTAGCTGATAAACTGAGATGAGTCTTCGTAAATTCAGGGATAGAGATTAAATAAAGCCAAGATTTTGAAACTGACCTGAATTTCAAGAGGGATTTCACCGGAAGCCTCGATAGGATTTCAGTAACGAGTTCCGGTGGCAGAATAGGGATTGTCAAGATCGAAGAATTTGACGGAAATTGAGCTCGTTTTGTGCGAATGTAGGCTTCAGAATCCATTTGGGTTGCAGAAATTTGGAGTTCCATTGTTGTGAAAACTTGAGTGTACTGATATTTTCTTTAAGAGAGAGTTATAAAAATGTAAGGGTAAAACCTTACTACTTGAAACTTTGGGGACGATTAATGTAATTTAATAAAAGTTAGTATCCAGAAGTCCATACATATACTGGGCCAGGAGCCTCCTCCATCGGCCCAATTCACTTCCCGGTCAAACTCCGCCGTCAAAGACTTCTCATTCAGCCGAGCAACGGCGGGGCCGGGCAGCAACCAGCTCAGTTGGTGGTGTTTTTCCGGCGGGAATATAGCGAGGAGATGGAAAGTGAGAAGAAACTAGAGAGTTTCGTGCTGGTACATAACATAGCAAAGAGACACAACGTTGGAACCTTAGCTCGAAGCGCCACCGCGTTCGGCGTCTCGGAGATGATACTCGTCGGCCGTAGAGATTTCAATGCCTTCGGTAGCCATGGCTCTACCTCTCATGTTCGTTTCCGCCACTTCCACTCCCTTGCCGATGCTAAAACCTTCCTCAAGGTATTCAAAAGTTCCAAAAACGATTTTTTTATGCAGATTTGTAAGTGCTGGATTTGTAATATACAGAGAACTAGAGGCTGATCATTTTTTGGTTGCTTATGAATTTTACTGAACAGGAAAGAGATTGTGATATATGTGGAGTTGAAATTACAGAAAATGCGGTTGCTGTAAATGAACATCCTTTTAAGAGAAGTACTGCTTTCCTGCTGGGCAATGAGGTTCGAATCATATTGCTTCTTTTTGTCATAAATTTTGTGATGATCCATATTAGATATAGACTAACTAATTGGGAATTAGGACTTATCTGTTATTACAGTTACATCAAATCGGATTAGAGACATTAATCTCAATTTGCCTTGTTTTGTATTAGAAATGAACCTGAATAGAGCGGAATGGTAAGTGAAGATTCATATTGTCCATCCATCTAGTTTGGGATTGAGGTGTGTGGTTCATTGGTGTTAAGTGCGACTCACATTTTTCATCACAATAATGCTCTTTCTTATATAAGAACTCTTCTAGCAATTCCTGGAAGTTTTGCTTAGAGGTGTTAGCAATTACTTGTTCTTTATTATGGGAGGGAAATATTACTGATTTCTTGATGGTTTGTGAATGTCATCTGTTCTGAAAAAAAAATGTTAGGGTAGGATAACGATTGGCCTATTGACCATAATGTGAATAAATTGGTGTTGTAGGGTACTGGACTTTCTGCAAAAGAGTGTGAGATATGTGATTTCTTTGTATATATTCCACAATATGGGTGTGGTACTGCTTCACTGAATGTGACTGTTGCTGCTTCCATTGTTCTACATCAATTTGGAGGTAAATTTTATTGATAATCACTACTACTTTTATCTTATTTGTTCTATTCTGTTTTTGGTGACTTTTTCCATGCTACTTACTGAACAGAAACATTTTATGTCTCACACCTGATAATGTTAGCTTTATTGCTCTACCATTCTAAAAGTAGGACCAGATCTTTTTACGTGGCTTCTTCCTACATTTAGTGCTTTACCTTTGTTAATACTACTTGCGAAATAAGGAAAAACAAAATCAGTTTCTAGTTCTCTCTTTTTTTGTGACCACGTGGTGCCCGGGCCAGCTTGTAGTTCTCATTCTATTTCTTAAATATAAATATATGGTAAGCCCCACCACAAAACTTCTTTATCTAGGAGCCAACAGTGTCATTTTTCAGCTTGCTCTCCCTTGGTGACTCGAACACCCTACCTCACAGTTGGAAGTGGAGAGTCCTTACGTCTAGACGATCATTCGTTGTCATTTAGTTATGCTCCTCGTAATTGTTCTGTTATACATTGAATTTCCTTCATACGAAAAGATATTGCTCTTACCTTCTCCATTCATACCGAAATCATCAAGATTTCTAGCCTTTGTTATGTGGTGGAAGTGTTGCTTCTTTGTCATTTGCATACATTTTTTTCTTCTTTTCCTTAGTATTAAAATAAATTTGGTATGGTATTGGTATAACATTAGTAGAACCAAAAATAAAAAAAATACCGAACTAAAATCTTTCAAAAATGTACCAAATTGAACGATGAACTCCCCTAGGTCATATGTGTAATTACTGATCGGCAGAAGAGCAAGAAAGTTTCAGTTTGATTAGTTGGTTATCCAGCACCATAGTGTTGCCGACAAACTGTTTTTGCTTCAAATAATCTTGAGGATTTCACTGCCAAAGGAAGTAGAGGCTGCAAGCGTGCTAAACGCTTTTTCTTATACTCTAATTAGGAAAATTATTCTTTTCGTAAGATACATGAAAATGTGTATTAGCTAGCTGGATTGCTGGATCAACTAGAGGCTGTATCTCCTAATTTCTCACATAAATAAATCAGTAGTTTAAGAGGATAACCTTTTTAAAAATATACTTAGCTTCTTTAATGCTAAAACTAATAGCTTCTTTGCTCTAGTCTCGTCTATCGAATAAAAAATAGTTTTAAGAAAACTGTGGCTCTTGTATGCTTCAGCACTGGTACTTTGATGCTTGAATAGTTGTGCAGCTATGGCAAATGGAGGGCCTTTCTGATGCTAAAATATCAAGAAATGGAGAAACAAATCTTCTTTTCAAAGTACAGTTAAGTATAATCTTTTTATCTGATACAACACTGGAATCGAGTGTCAAATCAACTCTACCATCCTGTATGGTTTCATTTGTGAATGTCCTGCTGGTGATCGTCTGCTGTTAGATCTGTGCAATCTCCCCAATCCAATGGCTACTGAGATGACTGAACCATGTGTAGCTGTATAGAAATCAAAGTCACTGACTGCTGCTGTTGAGAGCTAAATTTAACACCATTTTAATGGCTCTGGTTTTAATATGATCATTTGGTATATCTAGTCTAGTTCTCTATTTGTTGTATGCCACTTGTATGTGTGATTTTTTTCGAACATTTGAATATACTTATTACTTTATATGATCATGTAGTTTTAGCTATGTTTTGGACTGAAATTTAAAATGTAAATCTTCTCAGTTTGGGCTGGATTCTCTGAGAGAACACGTGAAGGGAACAAGTTCATTGTGGCTGAAAGACCTTTTAAACAGGCAAAGAAAAATTACTGCATGGAAACATCTGAATCTGTTGCTGAGGAGCGAAGACTGAAGAAGGAAAATCTTTCAAATGGGTTCTTCGAAGATTCTGGAAAAGAGGAATCACCTTCAAGTCTTTTAGATACCTTGTTTGATGATTAGTGCCGGGGAGAAGAGAAAACTACCGAAATTGTACTTTCTTCAGCCTCATCCTCAAAGTTGTGCTGTTTTACTTAGATAGAAACAAAGCAAATCAACTGTCAAAGGGAGATTTAGGTTATTGATGGAATGAACTGTGGAAGAGTTGGAATTAGGAACCCTAAGAGTCTCGCTAACCAGCCACCACCATGGAATAGCATATTCATAGGAACTTTGTATTTGCAAGTTGATTAAGGGTTATCATGTTTAGCATGTTCAGTCTTCTGTTTGAGATATTATTCTGCTGCTACTACATAAAACTAGATCAGACACATGTGCCATTGTTTGTCAAGGATCAATCATGTTCTTTCTTAAATATAATATAATTTCAGACGAGCCAAATGATTGCAGTTGTAGCTTTTGTATAATGTTACTCACCAAATGATTGAAGTTGTACATAAGGTCTATCCTATCTTCTCTTCTTCTTTTTTTCCAATCAGTTTTCTACTCACAAGTGTTGCCAAAAGTGTTAGGTAATGCCTGGAAATTGAGGCTTGATTGGCTCACCTCCATGTTTCCACCCCCTATTTCACTTTAGTGAAGTAGGCCAGAATGTAGAACTTTTGAAAGTATCAAAGCACTGAAATGCCTAACAGAAATGATGTCATGAGTTGTATTTGCATCTGCCAGAAGAAAATTGATCACTCTGTCCTGTACAACAACGGGGTCTGTGGGGGGTACGATGTACGCAGACCTTACATTTACCCACCTTTTGGGGGTAGAGAGACCATTTCCGATTTGATCACTCTGTTCTGTAAAGACTGAAAATGTCATGTAAAAGTTATTTCAAAAAGACTATAAATTTCATAAGCTATTCCACCTATATCTTTTTTTAAAAAAATATATTAAACTTTATGTCACAAGACTAACAAACTGCTCCATTGTTGGATAATTTCTTGGTTTTAGACCTCTGTCCATTGACTAATGTGGGAAAAGCTTAAGTAGCTTAAGGTCATATATATATTATAATATATCAATCAAGAATAGAAAAACTGAGGATTTCTTTATCTTTACAGTTGTTTAAGTTTCTAAGAGAAAGAAAGTCTTTGTTCACAGGTATGAGTTAGGTATTGTTTGTTGTCACAAGACAAGAAGCTCAACCATTATATGCCACCAATGTCAAATATTCAAACCCCACCTCATTTCTTGGAGCAGTTGGGATGTGTTTTTGTCTCTTTATCTACTTTTAACTTTCCCTGCTCAGACGTTCACCAGTAAAACATAATGTCCTTTTCAATGACAAGTAGTATAAATGTGGTATCAATCCTAGTATCACTTTCATACCTTCAATCAAGGCTTAGTTTATGAAATTTGACTAACCTCAAACTCATTAAAAACCATCTAGTGAGCTAAAGGTCAGTTGCAGCGATCGAACTTCCATGCAGTCAAGAGAGGTTCCAATGCAGCTTTCATGCAGAAAACAGTTTTCCTGCATGTTTCATGTCTTCAGACGGAGAATTCACCGGCTTTGCTTGAGGATGCGATGGCTGATGTGGCGTCGTCCGAGGACTAAGGTGGTGATCAAGAGGTTTGGGAAGCTGAGTTCCAGAGGAAGTCATGGTCAGCTCAAGGAAAAGCTGAGTTTCAAATCATCATCAGCTCATCCAAATGGCCATACTATTCGACTAGCTACCTTTAATGCTGCATTATTTTCCCTTGCATCTGCTGTGCCTAAGCCTGAAAAATCATCTGGCTTTTCTCATGATGATGACGATGATGACGGTTTCAAATTTCAAAACCAGGTAAAGTCTGAGAATAATCGTCCTAAGAGCATATTGAAGCATTCCCCTCTTCATCCTATATTAACAAATGGAGCAAAACCAAAGCAAAAAGTTTCAATCAACCTTCCTGAGAATGAGATTTCATTAGCTCAGAACAGGGTACTTGGAATCTTGGAAGATGATTCCACCAAGATTTTGAGTTTAAACAACAACAGCCTAGGCCCTGTGAGGTCTCCGATATGCTTCCCCGCGATGGCTAAGTGGATGATTAACGATTACGGAGGCTGCTGCTTGAATGGAACAAGGACCATTCTTGATGTGCTGAAAGAAGTGGATGCTGATATATTGGCTTTACAAGATGTGAAGGCTGAGGAAGAGAAAAATATGAGCCCTTTATCTGATTTGGCTCATGCTCTTGGGATGAACTATGTGTTTGCTGAAAGCTGGGCTCCTGAATTTGGTAATGCTATTTTATCCAAATGGCCTATTAAGAAATGGAGAATCCAGAAAATCTATGATGATAAAGATTTCAGGTACCTAAAACTTATGTTGGCTATATCTATGTTCATAGAGTTGTATATGCTACGTTATCTAAACGTTTAAACTATCCGAAACAAAAACACTTGGGGGTTAGGTAAAGCTTTTAACTTGAAAAAACTTGCTCTTTATGTAACTGGTGTTTTTGTTTGATGCAGGAATGTGCTTAAGGCTACGGTTGATGTACCCCGAATGGGAGAGTTTAACTTCTGTTGCACTCAACTTGATCATTTAGATGAAAATTGGAGAATGAAGCAAATAAATGCAATAATACAATCAAATGACAGTCCTCATATTTTAGCAGGAGGGATAAATTCTCTTGAAGCCTCAGATTACTCATTAGAGAGATGGAACGATATCGTAAAGGTAAAAAAAAAAAACTAAATTCCAAATCTTAATAAGTACAACTTTTTCTTGGATTACTAGCATCGTTCAAGTTTTTGATCACACGATGTCATCGTGGCAGTATTATGAGGAGATAGGAAAGCCAACTCCAAGAGTTGAAGTCATGAATTTCTTGAAACAGAAAGAGTACAATGATGCAAAAGAGTTTGCAGGGGAATGTGAATCAGTTGTTATCATTGCTAAAGGCCAAAGTATGAATCTTTATCTCAAAATTTCCTATGAAATCTTTCTCAATCTTACTTAGAACCATTATATGATTTGCTAACAGCATTTCTCAATCATGTTTTTTCTCATTTTGACATAGATGTGCAAGGAACATGTAAATATGGAACTCGAGTTGATTATATTTTGGGATCGCAAGGCCTGCCTTATGCATTTGTACCTGGATCATACTCAGTTGTTTCATCAAAAGGCACGTCCGATCACCATATAGTTAAGGTGGACATCATGAAAGCAGCAAACAGAGGTAGGAAAAATAGTAGGAAACAGAAGAAAGTGAAACAGAAAGTTGAGAGGATTACAAGTTCTTGTTCTTCAAGAGGGATTTGGCGAGTGAGCACTTAGCAACTATGGTTATTAGTTCATTTTCTTCCTTGTGGTGGTTTGTACATTATTTTGTTTCTCTTCTTTGTGACTAATTATAACACTTTTATTACATGTAGAGTTTAAGATAGTGAGGGAAAGTCATGATATTGCAGATATATGCATTTATTTGTGACTTATGATATAGATTGATGAATGCTAGGATACTTCAAGTTCATGATAACAAGCAATATGTATTATTATTTATTATATTTCTTTAAAAGAAGCACTCCAATTGTTTGGAAACTTTACATTGATCTTCTTTAACTTCTTTCACTATTAGTTTGGCTTTAATATCAAGTAAATATGTATTTTTATTTTCGAAAAAAACAAGAAAAAAGATTTAATTTAAACTGCAAGTATGCAGCAATAACAACAATGTGACAGTTGCATTCTATAATTTGATATATTCATTGCATAGATACATATATCTGATATCAAGAAGAAGAAGATTGTGTGATTGTGTAATTCTTTTAACAGTAGTGTGTGGTTTAGTAGATATATATATACTAGGGATATTTGCTTAATTCTATCGAATTCATATTTTTACCTATATTTGTATGGATGGATTGCAATCCAATTCGTTTTAATAACTCAATTCATATTCAATCCGTCCAAATTCGATCACTACAAAAAAATCAGCATTTAGCGACAAACGAAATCCGTCACTAATCTATGTTATTTCGTCACTAAACGGGATTAGCGATGGATTGTTGGCTGTTACTATTTTGCTCGTTAATAATCTCTTAGCGACGAAAAAATGAGTTCCGTTGCCAGTTTAGCGACGTTTTAGAGACGAATGATATCCGTCGCCACTTGTTAATGACGGACTAGTCCGTCGTTATACTTAAATAGTTCGTTGCTAATTTCATAATTCATTTCGTCATTTAAATAAATTCGTGACGGAATTTCTGGCACTAATCCGTCACAAAATATTTTGTCATTTGAGTAAGCATATTTGCCACTTAAAAGTTTCGTTGCTAATCCGTCGCTAATATTTTTTTGTAGCAGCGACCAAATCGGTCATCAATATGGTTGCTAAAATTTTTCTTGTGAAATCACTACATTTATTTATTTTAAATACACTGCTGAAATAAATTAAATGACAATTACTACATACCCCTAAAATAACCAACATTCATATAAAATATTACTTAGACGGGTCAAAATATGTTGCTAGCAAAATCCAAATCACATATTTTCGGTGCAAAACATCAAAAGCAATCTATCAACTATTCTTAAGAGAACCTACATTCATCAACTAGTGTTATCCCATAATTTGTACTTCTCAAAAAGATAGACAACATCAAAAATTAAAGCTACTGGAGACTAAGGGATACCATCATCACTTGAAACTGAGGGATCAACCTCGTCCTCATTAGTAGTAGCAGGAGGAGGCACCATGGGTGTCTCAAGTGATGGATTGTCAATTGGAGTAACCTCTTGTTGTACCCGCTCCATAATAACTTGAAGAAAATGATTAGTAAGTGCAGGAATTAATTGCTTCACAAACACATCCATATTTCTTGTCGATGTTGATTCAGAAACTGAAGGTGATACAGATGATGAGGCACAAAGATTCTTCCCGTAGTAATTTTTTGCTTCAGATTCAAGACCGTATATTCTTCTCTTCTTTTCTCCCCCCACAGCTTGGTAGTATGCTTCACATCGATCAATATCAGATTGAGACGTTGTTTTTTCCCGTAATATTTCTTCATATTTTTCCTGTAATAAATAGAGATAAAGAGAAAGCATTAAAGATTAGGAACAAAATTATATTTGAAGGAAAATGCAGAAACATACATAACTTTTTAGCTTAATTAAATGTACCCTTTTGGACTTTGTGGCAGACAAGTGATTCGTGATTTTGCTTTCCAGAAGTAGCACTAAGTGAGCTCTATAATTTTTTAAAAGAAAAAGACTCAAAAAAAACAGTTATGTATGGATACATTGAGCCTCAAACTACTTCACAAAAAAATCATACGGATCCACTTCCTAATACACGAGGCAGAAGTGAAACAGAATATATGTACTGCAAGTCTAATTAGCATAAGAAGCATAAGATTGAGGAGAGATTAGACAGATTCAAATGCCTAAATGAAGAAAATTCAAATATCTAGATTCAATCAGGAGAATGACATTGAGAGAAGATGTAAAACATAAACAAAACAAGAATGGTTGAAATGGAGTACTACATGACGTTGCGAAATAGAGAATGACTACCTACCTAGGTGAAAGCCAAATTTAATAGAATGGTTGTAAGACCAACAGTGTCATACAATAATGAACATAGAGCCTTAAAGGTCCAGCATATCCATAACGCAAGTGTCACACAAATACATATGTTAAGATGAATCTGAAGTCATGCAATTATCACATCTAAAAGAAGGTATACAACCAGCACATATAGAAGAAAAAATGAGAGCAGTACATGGAAAATCACAGGTAGATAGGTCCATAGTTTTGTCCTGCATAAACCTTTGCAGGCACCAGTTCATGAACCCATGGTCTCTCAGTAAAATTAGATATTTTATGCATAAAATTTCTAAAAAACTTTTTAAGGCAGACAAGAAAACTGCAACTTAGTATCCTGTCCTGTGTACAAAATTGGACTTGGATTTGACAGGGGAAGTCCTAGGTGAACACTGTACCAAATATAATGAATCAAATGACCATGATTTCTTGTCTTACTTTTCCATTCACTTTGGAAGTTAGTCAACTTTATCACTGATCAGTGTAATAGGATATTTAATTTGGAGGAAGCATTACAATTATGCCAGATACTTCTTACC
The DNA here is from genome assembly GCA_018342035.1 of Solanum appendiculatum. Classification (NCBI taxonomy): domain Eukaryota; kingdom Viridiplantae; phylum Streptophyta; class Magnoliopsida; order Solanales; family Solanaceae; genus Solanum; species Solanum appendiculatum. The sequence goes on from JAGDQO010001005.1 coordinate 379,421, forward strand.
CAATTTATGCCAGATACACATTACACAATTTATTTTTATTGTCAAATATTGGATCTTATTCTTTTATTTTCTTCTTAAGGAATTGAACTGCTCACACACCTTTTTATCTATAAATTAGCAGGTGGACATGTTGCAATCCAGACTTCCCAGTCTGACAGTGATTTATCAAACACAACAGTGGGTTCTTCTCTCTTGTGGAAATTGGTCCTAGTTACTCAATTAGCTTTCAAACTTCGGATTTATTGTGTAGGTTCCGATGAAAAACTCTGACAGTCATTAAGCCAATTTGGCAGTATAATCTACTACTGATTTTCTTAAGCAGATACAATACGACCAGTAACAACTATTACACATTGCAAATTCGAGAACAAAGCTCTAGTCAGGCCTCACTTGGTGATAAAGGAGGAGGCAAAAATACTCATATGATAGACCACAAGAAACAAGAAAACAAATGTCACATCAAGCTGCAAAGTAGGGAGGAACAATAACTTTGATTCCACTTCTTTGGACATCAAAAAACAAGAAAACAGATGCCACATCAAACCAACAATATCTTCATATACTAGAAATAAAATGGACCACTATGATAGACCACAAAAGGTATATACCCCATCTCATAAAAAGTTGTCTAATTAAGGACAAAATAGCATATAAGTGTCTTCTTGCATTTTCAGCCAAGTTTCCCCTTCTAATGAGAAATGACATGTATATTTTCAGATAGGTTTCAAAGTTTTGGACTTACATGGACAATTCGAGAGCACTCATCAACAAAAGATTTTCCATCATGACCATGAGTATGGACGTGCAAATGTAACTCGCTTGGTGTTGGATCTCGACCCTTTTCAATAGCCTATATAAAAGAAAAATCACTTTTTAGATACAACAATATCAATTGTGTAATGTGTGTTTAGATACAAGTGTATATATCAGACAACCTAAAGATGTTACTTATATAATTTGTGAAATGTTTACTTACAAGTTTCTTGCGATATTCTCCAATTGAGATAGAGCCACCTGTGTAAGTCCATGTAGCAACTTCACGGCCGCCACGACGATTCTTTGCATTTGTTTCTGACTTTTTAATAGACTCATCACTTCCCCAAAGTTGCATCCATCTTTCCCACACATGCTCAGGTACAAAACCTGGCTTAACTCCTTCCCCTTTTATTTTAGAAATGAAATTTCTGTATTTTACTACCGCCTTAACCAACCAGTGTTCTTCACTTCACTTTCACTAATAGAAACATCCCAATAAAATTTTTTCTGAAATAAATTTTTAAAGTAATATATTAATATCCTGTTTCTAAATGTGAATACACTTTCAAAACTCACTTATGATGAAAAGTAATACCTTGAATTCTCCAAAATAATCATCTTTTACATCGTTTGAAACACTTTCCAATTGATTCCATTGGGATCAACATCATTTCTGAAAGACTTGGTTATGAAACTAGAGCATGTTATAGAAGGTTCCAACCTGTGTAAATTTGAAGACAATATTTGAAGGGTTACTGTAAATCAAAAGTAATATAAGTATCAGACATTATTTATGTGAGTGCTAACAAAAAGAATACTCAGATTATATTAGGCTACTGATTTTTCAGATCCATCAATTATTCACTATATTAGTTGAATTGAAACAATCTAACTCTACCCGACATGTCTACATTGCAAAAATATCACACATAACTATAATATCAGAAAGGTATATTACAGACTATAGACCTGTCTTTTGCATTTCTTAACAGGGAGCCTCAAATTAGAACTTGTTCACTGAAACTTGTGGATTAAAAGACTACAAGCATTAACGACACTTAAGTATAGAACTGTCTTTTGCATTTCTTAATAGAGAACCTCAAATTAGAACTTGTTCACTGGAACTTGTGGATTCAAAGACTACAAGCATTAACTACACTTAAGTATAGAACTGTCATTTGCATTTCTTAACAGGGAACCTCAAATTAGAACTTGTTCATTGGAACTTGTGGATTCAAAGACTACAAGCATTAACCACACTTAAGTATAGAACTGTCTTTTGCATTTCTTAACAGGGAACCTAAAATTAGAACTTGTTCACTGAAACTTGAGGATTCAAAGACTACAAGCATTAACTACACTTAAGTATAAACAAGTTATGAGGATAAAAGAAAAAGAGTGGACTAACCCTGCAGAAGTTATAAAAGTAAGGGTCCGTGTGTGGCTACTACTAGAATCAGCTTCAGCAATTGTGTTTGTATGACCTCTTGGGTTGCTTTGAGTAGATAGATCACCTTCAGCAATTGGATTGCTACCACCAGTAGGGATGCTCTGAGTAGACAGACCCTGATCTATTGGATTGTTCTGATTAGGTGTAACTGGAGGTGTCTCAGAGATGGTTGGAGTGTTTCTTTAAGCTGATGTATCGACGGTTGGGGTACCACCTTGTTGAGGAGAAACTATAGTGGGCATCGGAATAGTTGGCATGCTTACATGAACAGCAGGATTACTCCTACCGTAGGACTTGCCACGACCTCTGCCTCGAGCCATACCTATAAATAAATATAACAATGTAGTTAGATCATTACTAGTATAAAATCAAATTAAGCTACCTCACTGACGTATTTTTCAATTAAGTGGAAGTGTGCTGAAATATTAAAAATGCCTCTAAAATAGCTTGTAGATCAAGTGAAAAAACTTATGCCTGCAAATATAAGAGTGAAAAAGTTATCATTGAGTTTGATTAGAAGTTTTACACAAAGAATGAGCTTTAGAAATCTATATCAGATTTTGAAAATTTGAACACAATCACAGAAAAGGATATTAGGGAACTAGAGAAGCCTTTTAAGAGGCTGAAATGTTGAATACCATCAGATCCCATCCTTCTGATAAGGCACCTAGACTTCTGAAAATTTGAACATAATCACAGAAAAGGATATAGTAACTGTTACTTATTCTAATAAAGAATACTTAAATGGTATGTATAACACTAATTAACGCTATTAGTATATTTAAATAAAGGTTAAAATAAGAAATAGAACACGCATGGTTAAAATCCAAGAGTTACTGATTTTAATCATTGTACATTGAAAAACAGAAACTAAAGAAAATGATAATATTTGGAGAAAATTTAATACAAACAAAATACGGTGAAGATACAATAGCAGATTATCAAGCATTAGTCACTATCTCTATCTTCTTCAAACTCTTCCTCTTCCTGATCCTCTTCATCCTCCTCATCCTCCTTAGTTTCCTCGGTTTCATATTCTTCTTCTGTGGATTCTATTTGGAGTTCATTATGCTCTTGCAATAAACCATCATCAATGGGTTCATCCATTTCCATTACATCCCCATTTGGATCATTTAAGAGTATGTTTTCATCAATGGAAAGAGTCATGTCTATCTCGTGGACTTCAACTTCATCAACTTGGAATGGAACATTCAGTTTTGAAGTTGTCGCCACTTCCTCATCAGGTAATTCGATAACATTTCGAGGTTTGACCTTCAATAGAGCTACCCAATCATCTTTGTCCTTTTTCTTGTTGGGATAAGGCACATAACACACTTGAGTTGCTTGCATTGCAAGAATAAAAGGTTCATATTTTTTATATCGACGACGTTGATTAATATCAACCAATTTGTACTGATTATTCTTTTTGACACCAACATCCATAGTTGGGTTAAACCATTCACATTTGAATAATACAGTTTGCTTCAAAGGTGCTTCACGGTATTCCACTTGTATAATCTCTTTTATTCGTCCAAAATAATCACCAAAATTTGAATCCGAGATACAAACTCCACTATTCATTGTTGATCTTGCGTTACCATGACATTCTGTGTGAATTTGTATCCATTAACAAAATAAACAGAATGACATGTAGCACCTATTAATGGTCCATGAGCAAGACTACTCAAGAAGTCATTCTCAATGGGATTGCATTGGACCTATTTTAAAAAATTGTAAGACTTAGTAAAATTTCAAAAGTCAATTAAGTACATTACCAGTTTACCACATAAAAGATAATAATTTTGAAATCTTACAAATTCCTTGAACCATTCAGAGAAATTTGCTTCAAGGCTCTCGTCTATTTGACCTTGAGATAGATTCAGAAATTCTTCATGCAAACGTTGCAGGAACATACTTCATTACAACAAAATAATTTTAATTTAAATGTCGTGAATAAAGATATGTTTATATTATTAAGAAAATATCACTAACTTTTGTTACCTCACAAACGGCTCAACCTCCTCACAATTTAGTAAGATATAAGTTTAGGCAGCCTTGATTTCTTCAAGGGATAAATCCTTTTTTTTGCTTCACCCCATAGTCGACCTGGATGGGAGAATATTGATAAATTTCCTTCAAGATCTTCCACAACACCACCGTCATCATTACGGTCCACATTATGATTACGTGTCATGACATGAGGTTCAAAGTAATGAGAAAATAGTTGTGTTGACTCTGTCATCAAGTACGCTTCACAAATGGAACCCTCAACACTAGCTTTATTCCCAATCATCCTTTTAAGAGTTCCCAGATACCTAAATAGATAAAATGGATGGACCATTACATTAGAAAAGGAATGTATATCATACTAGTCACAGGTGACATAAAGTTTCACATTTACCTTTCAAAAGGATACATCCATCGATATTGCACTGGTCTTCCTTGCTTCATATGGAAGGTGCTTAGGAAGATGTTCCATTGAGTCAAAGAACCCAGGTGGAAATATACGTTCTAACTTGCACAAGATTTGTGGGATCTCTCCCTCTAATCTCTCCATGTGATCCACTCGTAGAGTGGTTGAAGTAAGATCTTTAAAAAATAAGCTCAATTCTGTAAGCGCCTACCACACATTACTAGGAAGTAGTTCACGAAAAGCAATAGGCATTAGTCGTTGCATGAACACGTGACAATCGTGACTTTTCATGCCAAATATCCTTTTTGCATTTGTGTCTGGACATCTACCCAAATTGGAAACATACCCATCTGGAAACTTTAAGCCTTTCACCCAATTGAACAAGATAGCTCGTGCTTCCTTGTCTATTGTATATATAGCTTTGGGATATTTTCCAGTACTGTCTTTTGCCAATTGAGGTCGATCACACAAGTCTACCATATCTTGACGTGATTGTGGATTATCTTTGGTTTTGTCATCAAAATTAAGAATTGTGTTAAACACATTGTCAAAGACATTTTTTTCAATATGCATGACATCAAGATTATGTCGAATCATGTTAGAACTCCAATAAGGCAAATCCCAAAAGATGTTTCGCTTTTTCCATCCACAAGACTTACATAATCTTCGATTAACTTCTTCTGCATCTAAAACTGTTACTTTTCTTATGCTCAAGTCACAAATTTGCTTCAATACTTCCGCTCCTGTTCTATAGGGTGGTGGTGATCTTTGGATAGTCTTGCCTTTAAGAAAGTTTTTACGATCTCTCCTAAATGGGTGATTTTGGTCGAGAAACATCCTATGACAATCAAACCAGGATGTTTTTCTACCATGTTTCAATCTAAAGGATTGTGTTTCCTCCATACAATACGGACATGCTAACTTACCCGCATTACTCCATCCCGATAACATAGAATATGCTGGAAAGTCACTGATTGTCCACATTAAAGCTGCCCTTAGTTGAAAGTTTTGCTTTTTTGAGATGTCAAACGCTTCCACACCTGTCTCCCACAACAAAGCCAATTCCTTTATTAGAGGCTGAAGATAAACATCAATTTTATGTTTGGGATTGTTTTGCCCTGGAACAATAATTGTTAAGAACATATAAGCCTCTTTCATACACATCCCTGGAGGTAAATTATAAGGAGTGACAATCACTGGCCATGAAGAGTATTTACTCCCAGACTGACTAAATGGTTGGAAACCATCAGTACATAACCCCAATCTCACATTTCTTGGTTCAGCTGCAAAAAAATGACGAGTTTCATTGAAGTGCTTCCAAGCCTCAGAGTCTGGTGGATGACGCATTACACCATCCTCTTTTGTATGCTCATGATGCCATCTCATGTCAGCAGCTGTAGCAGGGAATGCATATAATCTTTGCAATCTAGGAATCAAAGGAAAATAATACATTTTCTTATAAGGGACCAATTTCCTTTTACGAGAGGCGACACGACGCTTGTATCTCTCATGGCCACAGAATGTACAACATGTAAGGTGTTCATCATCCCCCCAATATAACATACATCCTGATACACAACAATCAATTTTTTCAACCGGCAAACCCAAGCTATGCACTAGCTTCTTGGTCTGATAGTAACTATCAAGAACTAAGTTATCTTCAGGTAAGGCCTCTTTCAACAATTGCATCATTTGATTATAACCTCTCTGTGACATATTATTCTCCATTTTAATATTCAACATTCCAGGGATAACCGCAAGTTGAGAGAGAGAAGAACCGGGATATAACTTTTGATCAGTTGCTTGTAGCAAATCATATAACTTTTGGGACTCGGGATTAGGATCTTCCTCCATCAAAGGTTCACAGGGATGAGATGACTCAGGTTCAATATTGCTGGGAGATTGCCAACTTGAACCTTGAGGAAAGTTCGGACACGAAGCATCTAAAATCATTTGTCGGTATGGATTATCATATCCTAATTCAGGTTGAGCACTACCATGCAAATCTTGACCTGAAGAAATCTCATTGATCACATCTTTTTCCCCTTGATGCTTCCAAACAAAATAGTTATCAACAAATCCAGACTTATAAAGGTGATGTTTAATGATTTCAACATCCATGAATCTAAAGTTGTGACATTTTTTTCATGGACATCTAACTTTGTCACCACTCATGCGATTCTGTTATGAACATGCAAATTGGATAAATTTATCCACACCGATTATGAAATTCGAGTTTATAGCCCCTCGGCCATCTAACCTCTCATACATCCAACCACGCTCTACATTATTCATGTTCCTATTAATGCTTAAATAAACGAAACAATTAGTAACAAGCACAAGTATTGACCAAAAGGTACTCTCATTCATATTCATTAAATTTAGCCAAAATATACAGATTGACATAGCAGAAACAGTTTCTGAAATTGCTCAGTAGGAAAGCTAAAAAAATCTTACAAGCTTTTCAAAACTAACTTAGATTAAAAAAATGACTTTTCCTTACTGAAGAATTCTAATTCCAGTCAACTTACAGAATAATAAAGCATTCTATTTCCAATCAAGTTATTGAAGCATTCTTATTCCAATCAAGATACTAAAGCATTCTAAGTCCAACCAACTTACTTTAGAGTAAAAATTATACTTCCTTTTATAAATAAGGAACTATTAGTACAAGCATACAAATAAGAAAACACTCACACAAAGTTGTTACGAAAACCAACAACAGGATGAAATTATTTTAACGAAATGAAACACCAGGATCATCTGTTATACATTTTGAATGCAGAATATTAAGGCCATAATTCTGCCTACATTGCACTAGTCATTGGACAAATCAAAACAACTTAATAATTGTATCCTAGAATTTACTCAATAAAGTTGTTTGGCGTCTGGCAATAGGCATGATAAGCAGTATCTTCAACATGGTTACAGTTTCACATCAGGACACACAACAATCAAAGAGGGAAACGAAGTGCAAAGAAATTCAGGAATATTAAGCAGATACAAATGTGAGAAAATGAATTTTGGTAGTCATTCATTCATTATAAGCAAACAGAGAGCTACAAAAATGACTAAATCAAATGAATTCTACTAGTGTTTCATTGTAAACAGAGACCTAAAAATGACTATATCTCGCTTTCAATTTCAAAATTCTGTTGGTGTTCCTTGACACCAACATATGTCAGTCATTATGCTTGAAATTCAAGCTTCTCTTGCACCCAATAATCAGTTTTTCATCCATAAATGATAATAACATAGTAAATCATTGTAACACCTTTAGCCTACACTTTTATAGTGTATACATATATATAACATTAGTGTGTTCATCTATTTTATTTGCTAATGTTTGGACCTATGTCTAATGTCTAATATATTTCTTTTGGCTAAGATAGAGAGGTTGTTTTCATAGATTCTCTGCCCGAGTACATTTCAAGTGAAAAAATAAAAAAGCACCGCATTAGAATATCAATCACGAAATCAAAAAGAAGTTATATATCATACAAGTCCAAAGGCCCTTGAATCAAAAAACAAAAATCAACCCAGAAATAGCTTCTAAGCAATAATATTACCCTAACATTATTTACCAGAAAAAAGAACTAAACAACACATTTTGCTGGAGAAAAGCTACTATGTAGGTGTGGGAGGGGGAGAAAGAGAGAGATACATTTTAGCAGAGAGGGCAAGCCGATAGTCAGTAATCACAAAAAATTGAAGTTAGCTGCATTATAAAACAAAATTAAACAAATCAGTGTGCAATTTACTTCCACAAAAGCAAATAAAAATAAATCACAGTAAAATGCTTGAATCTTAATCACTATTTTTCAGAAAACCCAAACTACTAAAACCCTATTTTCAGAACACCCAAACTACTAAAACCCTATTTTCAGAACACCCAAACCTTACTACGAGCTAAACAAAACGGAAATTATGAAAAAATTTGAGAGTTAAAAACTCCTATTTTTACAAACCCATCAGAGATGACAGTTTGAAATCTCACTTGTGAGATGGAGATGGAAGGAGATAAGAGTTTGAGAGCTCACTTGTGAGATGAAGATGGAGAGTCCCGTCGAAAAGCCCTACAATTTCCGTCGAGAAACCCTAAAATTTCATCGGAGAGTTTTAGAGCTCACTTGTGTTTCACTTGTAAGTTTTCTGGAAAGTGTTTGACTTGTAAGCTTGTAAGACAAAAAATTTATTTTGCAACGACCTTAGTGACGGATTATAACATCCGTCGCTAACAAATAAATATATTTAATTAGATTAAATTCTAGCGACGGATTTTTCCGTCACTATATAATTTAAATTCTATAAAAATATATTTCTAATTCTAGCAACGCTTTTCCGTCACAAATTCCGTCGTGAAATATTAATTAAATTTGTCACACCTTTTTTGTTGCTAAATCCGTAGCGAAAATTAGGGCGCCAAACTTTCGCGCTAATTTTTAGTGACTAGAATAACATTCCGTCGCTATATCATAACTCAAAAAATAATTTGTAATTTTTGCAACAAAATGGATATTCCGTTGCGAATCCGTCGTTCTTTAATGACGAAATATAATTCGTCGCTAATATCCATCGCTAAACACTGTTTTTTTTAGTAGTATCCACCCATTTATCACCTCTAATAGTGATCAAGTGGATCCTAAACATGTAAATTTTCAAAATCTTCTAGAAGCTAAATAGATCAATATCTGACATGATGTTAAACATCCTCTTTCAATTCTTTACTTTACTCTTTAAAATTTCTGGAGTACGAGAAAGAAATGTCCACAACATCATCAATTTTACACATTATAAAACAATTAATTTTGAATTCATTGGAAACTCTAATTTAAGATGATACAATTTGAAGAGTGATTACATTCAAATATTAGTCTATAATTAATCGTAGGTGAAAGTACTAGTAAAATGTTGTTGGTATACGTACAAGTAATGTGGTGTGGTTCCTAAAATTGTGTCACGCTTCCACTTAATTAGATCATGCTGATGCTGCAAAATGTTTACTAAAGTCAGAAAATAGTTAGATATTTCAACAACTAGAAAGTAGTTCTCAAGGTTTACGCTCCCAATTATTTCACAATGCATCGTATTATATTATACAATATTGTGTCACATTGTATCATTTTAATGGATATAATGTTTAAATAAATTGTATTGTTCTCCGTCGATATATAATATCATACATTAACAATTTGAAGGATAAATCTACAAGAAAAGTAGGGTACGGGTAGAACTACTATCAAAAGATAGGATAAATGAGAAGAAAAAAGTACGATAATGACGTGATCACATCAAATTAATCTCTACACAAAATGGGACTTTTCGTCATTACCTAATGATGAATTTAATGATACAATATAACAATATTCATAACAAATATTATATTTAAACTAATAATACAGTACAATCATAAAAATAACGACCAACCTAACAAGGTGTAAAGGAATCAACTTAGTATATATGTCATGATGATATTTATGATTATATATATGTCACTTTAATTACGGAGAAGCAAAGCAATAGCTTACTCTTGCTTCCAGGTATCTCTATTCCCACTTCCTTTTTTTATTTCTTTCTTTGAATTAATTATCCGTTTGAATAACATATACTACCTTCTAAAGAAATTTAATACTATACTCTCTCTCATCATTTTTACTTATTATGTTTTGCTTTTCGAGAGTTAAACCGCATAGATTTTAACTAATATTTTAAGATATATTTTTTCATTATATTAATATGAGAAGGATTACAACTTATTTTTCATATAGTATTTGAACATTTAAATTTTAAACATTAAATTAATCAAATTCAATTTAACTCAAACATTAGTGACTCTCGTGAAACGAAATATGACAAGTAAAAGTATGGAAAGGAGTACTAAGTATGAAAGAAAGAATACATATTGGGGAGCTGCTGATTTTGGTTTTCATGCTTCCTTCATTAATTTTACTAACAGAATTTAATTTGTACTTGAGCAATGCTAAAGTTCATTATTCATACGTGACAAATTGTGGAAATATGCCTATATGTTATATACGAATACGTAATATTTAAATTTAAGTTTATATCAACATTACTATAAGAACATGATATTGAAAAGCTATATGGAAGAATGAATTAAGATCATGTAGAAATTGCTAACTGCTTTATTGAGTTGTGCCTTATAGATACGCAGCTTAAGATTGTACTTTGTTAGTTATATTAGTTAGAGAGGTAGTTAGTTGGTTAAAGTGAGCTTAAACTTTAAGTTACTCCCTCCGTCTCATATTACTTGGCCCATACTAAAAGTAATAGTAGTCAAATTTAGAGTTTCAACATCATTAGTAAGGTTAGTGTAGTAGTAAAATAAACCTCTAATTAAAGCTTTCTTAAGCACATGTCAGCTGGTCAACATGGATCAAGTAATATTAAATAGTCAGAGAGAGTAGTTATTTAGGTGATGAAATACTAGTTTGTTTGTTTTCCACAAAAGTTCATTAGTTCAATCACATAATCAAAAATATAATTTCGGTTTTGTTTGATTTATTATTGCTAGAACATCATACCATTAGTTCTTCTTTAATCATCAAAGTTACTCAAAAAAAAAAACATCAAATTTGCAGAGGGAAAAAATAAATCAGAACTACGATTATATATAACAATTTCAAAAGGCATAAACATAGTATGATGTTTGTTAGATAGCACGTTTGAACATAAAAAAACAACAAGAAGATCAAACACTTTCAAGATCACAAGCTCATTGTATAACCAACAAAGTAATAAATTTAAAACCTCAAATCTTTTAGTAATATTCATTTCTTGATATACATCATATACACACCTTATATTTGAATGGGAAAAAAAAACTTTCTCAAAGCACAACTCAATCAAATCATTAGTATAAAATATTTTGAACTCAAGATAACTCCATTTTAGTTATCTTGGCTACTAGTTGGAGGGGTACCCTATACCATGACGTTTATTAGGAAACACCATAAACACAAGACTAGAAATTGCACCCACAACCGGTGGCAACACCATAATCAACATCTTTTCCGTCGATTCGAACGCCGGAAAGAAACAATCCACCGTATTCCTGTCCAAAATAGTCACAACTCCAAAAACAACTATAGTAAAAAATGCATGCACAAAGTCACCTACACCAATTTTATATGAACTTATGTCCACCAATTTAGACGTAGGCCAAAGCCCCTTCATTGTAGCTATGCCATAATGGGTCGTGCCCTCGTTATCGGTGTAGCTATCGGTAAAACAAGAAAATCCACAAGAGAAACCACAAAGGGCAATGAGGATGCCTGATAGGTACTTGTTGATGATAGTGCAATGACCATTGTTTGTGAGAATAGGGTTTAGGAATTGATATATGAAGACTGTTCCTGTTGGGAGGAGTCTTATGAGATTGCCTAGGCCATTTAAGGTCTTGTCCTTCAAGGTATAGCTAGGTTTTGCCATTTTCTTGGAGAGCGAGCGAGCTACAAGCACCTACTCTAATCAAAATGAAAAGCAGAAAGTGGAACTTGAACCTGAAGAAGCGAGTAGTTTATGGTTTTGTGGGGATTTGATGTTTTTGGGAAGTGCATGGATTTTGTAGAATTTATAGATGGAGAGGGGTGAGTTGTAGCTTCTAAGTAACATATATTATACTAGTTTGAGCTTTGAATGTAAGTAGAATTTGTTTATTTTGCTTTTTACTCTTTGGAAGATGGACAAAGCTTCAAGTAATGCAAATGATAGTGGAGTTATGAATATCCTTAGATTATTTTATGAGTTTAAAAATTTATTATCCCACGCGTAAAAAAGACTACAAGTAAAAATTCATTAAATTGGGATTAGTAATTTTAACAAAGAAAATCAATTAACGTCTTTCGGTGAAGATTTAGAAAGGAGAAAAATATGGAGTTTTGTTCCCTAAATGACAATCAAAGAATGTCGTATCTTATGAAAATTTAGAAAGGACAAAAATAAAAAAAGTTCGTGTCCTAAATGAAAATTAGGGGATGTCGTACACTGTGAAGATATAGAAAGGAGAAAAACTAGGGAGTTTTGTTTCCTACAATGACAATCAGGGAAAGTCGTACCTTATGAAAATTTAGAAAGAATAAATATAAGATATTTCGTGCCCTAACTGGAAACTAAGGAATCTCATACCGTGTGAAGATTTAAAAATGAGAAAAATAGGGAGTTTTGTTTCTTAGAATAACAATTAGGTGATGGCATACCCTAGGAGGATTTTAAAAGGAGAAAAATAAAGAATTTCGTGCCCTAAATAGAATTTAGGAGATATCGTACCATATGAAGATTTAGAAAGGAAAAAAATAAAAACTTTTGTACCCTAAATGAAATCTAGGGGATGTCGTACCCTATAGAGATTTAGAAAGAAGAAAAATAATGGATTTTTGTTCCCTAAATGGCAATTGGAGGTTATTGTGCCTTGTGAAGAATGGAAAGTACCCATCAAAGGGTTCCAACGTTACCCATATTACTAAGGTTTAAAATCGAGGTCAAAATCGCTCAAAAATCTCGTCGAAATAGAAAAGGGGTAAAAATGAAATTTTATTTGAAATACATAATCCTCATGTGAAAAGGAGTTTGTGGGTGAAAACTCAACCAAAATTGAGTAAGAATTGAGTCTCGAATCAACGAAACTATATTTTCAATTTGGAGAAAAAATTTCCTCCTTTTAAAATCTTTGATTTTGAAGAATTTAGAAAATAAAATTGGTAGGAAATTAGAAGTGAGTCAGGCACTTACCCACATGAATTTCCTTAAGAAATCTCTCCCAAAATCTCTCTCTCAAGCTTTCAAGTGTTGAAAACAGTGAAATAATGAAAATGAGAAGAATTCCCGTGATAAACAGACTTGGATGCGAAACGACAGTTCCAGGAAAATAGCAATTGTAAAAAACTTGATTTGACCCTTACATTCGGAAACCTTTACACATGATTCAATAGTGCAAATCGATCATAAAACATGTTTCGAAATCAATGAAACCATCAAATTTTTGAAAGAAGACACTTTACTCAAAATTATCCCTCGAGACTTCTTTTAGGAATTTTTTTCCTACTGCTCATTCTACACAATATAATCTCGGGATCCAAACTAAAACACCGTACTAGCCTAAACTCGACGTTTTATAACGAATGAAATTGACAGAATATCACACCCTGAGCCTACACCCTGGACGTGGCCGGCACTCGAGAACCATCGTTGGTCCCCAAGCGAACCCTTGGCCTGGTTGACTGCTTAGCGGAAGACTTACTCAAGCAAAATAGGAACTCCAAATGCATAATTAAACTCATAATGTTTTAATAACAACTTAACTCAATGAATATCTGAAATACTCAAATAAACATAAGTAATCGACTCAAGATCTTAAAATATCAACAAGGAAATAGTGAGAGACTCCTCAACTTCTAACTATCTATGAAGCCTCTAATACTAAGATAGATGTCGGGACAGAACCCACGACAACTTAACAAAAGTAGGAGATAAGTGTGACGCCCTTCGGAAAGCAAGAAGGCTCACCAAAACTAACTGAAGTGCAAATGGTATCAACGAAGCGCCTGTTGATGACCCTGAACACCTATATCTGCATCATAAAAGGATGCAGGTTGAAATAGGTCAGTACATGGAATGTACGAGTATGTAATATGGCTGAAGTGGAATAAATAACTGAACTGAATGACTGCAATAGATATAGCATGAACTCAACTGAATGCAAATGATTAAAGGAATGAAATCATTTAACTTTACAAAAAATACTTACTCATCTCTGAACTCAGCGTAAGAAGTGTTATATGAAAAATACTTTTTAACTTTATTGGGAGATTCTCTAACCGACAACCATCACTGTGAGCTAAGTGATAATACAGTGTCTCGTCCACGCTGCCACAATTGTCCTATATCGTGTCGGGATATAGAACCTTTCAACTAAGTGGATCCACTAAGCTATAAGGATTCATCTAAAAAGTATGATCTTGAACCCATGTTGGCAAGACATGGTTTATAGGGGCTGTGAGTTGTCTGAACTCTCCCCTATATCTGTGCTCAATACTACACCCAATGATATTTACTGTATCTCAACTGTATAAAAGCATTACTCTTTCTCTGATTTGAGGTAATTACTCAAACTATCATCTTAAAAGAGGTAACTGCTCTGAAGTATTTATTTACTCATAACTCAATTAGAAAGCAAAGTTTCTCTTTTCTCAAATTAAAACTATTATCTTAGGAAATTACTTAGTTCCCTATACTTTTCTCAAAATTCATCTTTTACTCTTTCTCAGAATCAATTTTAAAGATAAAGCATTTGTTCAAAAAAAAAAAGATTTTTAAACTCCTCTTTACTTTCTCAATAAAAGCTCTTGACTCTTCTCTTAACTTACTTTAGTTTTAAAAGTGCATTAAGACATATGAGTAGGATAATGCATGAAATTTCAATGATAAATGGAGCCTATAGGAGCTAATACAAAGAAGGGATTATAGTCACGACTCAAAGGAACACGTTCGGAATAAAACACGGAAGGAAAAAGGCCAGGAAACTCCTGGCATACTGCTGGAGTGGGGCGCCAGGCCCCAAACTACTGACCAGAGTTTGGGGCGCACTGTTGGCGTGGCACGCCATTCCCCAAACTACTGACCAATAGTTTTGGCGCTATGGTGGCGTGCCGCCTCAGCCCCTACCAAGAAATTCGATGAATTTTCTTGCTTAATTTCGGGTCCTAACTCATCTAGAACCGATTGGTTTCTTCCAAACTCTCTTTGATTCACAAACCCAACACGAAATTATCGAAATCCCACTCAAATTCTATCAAGAAACACCACTCCTTCGCAAAACCCTCACCTCAAGAACTCAAAACCTCCATTGTTAAAGAATGAAGCTTAAAAATCAAGAACTCTTCAAGAATATTTACATAAATGATTATATTGGTGAATTAACAAAATAATTACATACTTGGCGTGAGGATGAATAAATCCATCACTATGGGAAGCCTTACATACCTGGAAAGAACGATTGTTCTTGGCGAAATTCCTCAACCCTTGAAGGAATGCTTGGAAACCCTTTTTTCCTCTTCTTGAAACTTCGCCCTAAAATTCTAAGTGTTTTGGAATATGAAAAATAACTTTGCATCTGATTAGACCCCTAAATTGGGTGAGCAAAAATGTGGGTAGGCCTATTGGGGTAAAGAAAAGACCAAAATACCCTTTCCTTAAACGGATGAAAGGCCTTAACTAGAGAGGCTTTACTCAAATAGCCATAACTTTTCACTTCGAGCTTGGAATGTAGCAAACTTGGCGGCGTTGGAAAGAGGACTCAAAAACCTTTGATTTGATACATCATGGGCCACCTAAATCTTTATGTGCTAAAAGAAATAGTCGTTTGAAGTTGACCCAAAATTGAAAATTGATCGATGTCTGAGGTGTTATACAGAATCGCCATTTGACACTCGGATCTCAGAATGTTGACCAAAGTCAACTCTCTCAATATGAATCACCTCAAAAAGTCCCAAAACCACTAAAATATGTCCTAGTATTTGAAACTAAAGAATTTTGAAACTCTTATTTTCTGTTTTTTTTAAAAGAAATTTCTAGGAAAAAATTGCTCAAATTTTTGAAACCGAGAAACTTTAAACTTATTTTTGGATTATATTTTTTTGGTGAAATTTCTAAAAAGGACTCAGTTTGGATTTTTCGAGGATATGAAAAAAAAATCAGTGAAACTGTGGCTCATGTAGGACTACGTACATATATTTTGTCATAACAAGAATCAAGTTAAACCTAGTTCATAATGAATGATCAAAGATTATTATTTATATTTGTATTTTTTATGAAAGAATTTTTTTTATGAAAACTTAAAGAGTAATCGTAAAAACTTATTAATGATGGAATATGCATCGAGAACAGATATTGATCAAATGTCTTTTCAGAAGGTAAGTTGTGTGAATGATTTTGTCTACTCTTTTAGTACACGTCATGCTCGTTTTAACATCTATAATTTGATGAGTATGAAATATGTGACAACTCCAAATTTACACTCATCTTCAAAAAGAGATGATCACATTATAGTTGGGCTTGGATTTTACCCAATTTTATATCAATACAAATTGGTCATTTTTCAACGTTAATATGGACTTTTACATATCAGAATCAGAAAATATTAAAGGTTCATTTTCAACTATTAACTAAAATGACCAATCACGGAGATTTTCAAACTTGAATGAACATTCACGTGAACATGTGCTAAATTGACAGCATGTGTAAATAGAGAGTTATATTGGAGTACACAAAGTGTTCATTATGATCCACATCATTATGATACAACAATACTTGTTGCTTTTGACGTAGCCAAGGAAGAAAAAAATTATATGATTGAGGTAGAAAAAGAAAGTCATGAAAACAATATAAGTATAAAGGAAAAAGGAGAAAAAAATTGTTTGATGACAAATGAAATGGTGTCTCAATTCCAAATGTATCTTGTCCAAGACATTACCGGTATCTCATAGTAATACTTTCATCTCATTCAAACTGTTTGCTTACACTCGACCAATACAAGAAAAAAAATATTTGACTCTCTTTGAGAAAATAGCATATCTGGGTGCGAAGCGCCGGTAATCACTAACGAACGTAGTCACAGAAAGTAATCTACCACCTCGACTAATGGAATGCACAAAGGAATGTGGCGGATTTCCATGTTTAAGGGAGTGCAATACAACTATTAATCATATAATCGCTTAGTGTTTTATTAAACCAAAAGATCGAAGCCACTGAAAGAAAATTAAACGTTTCATCATAAAATTGACTTCAATGTTCACGTAGTGCTATACCGAGGGTGTCAAGGTTCACAACTGGTTATTGAACAATATTTTCATGAGATGCTGGAACAACATTTTGAATTGCAATTGAAATTGGTTATTATTGGGCAATTTTTTGTTTTATCACAACGTTTCCGACAAGAATGTTTCTAAAAACTTCAAACGATATTGCCAATGAAATAATAAAAATAAAGCAATAAGTTGCAAAAACAAATTTGAAAAAAGTCAACTTTAATAAACTTTGTTTTAATGATCTCGAGCATTTTCATTGTTATATCGCATTCCTACCCCCAAAGTAGTTATAGATTTGTTTAGGATTGATTCCAAATCTTAATTAATCATTTTTTAAATACAAGTTTGATTAATAGAATGGAGATGGGGATTTTGAGCGTTGTTGAATTTTTTTTGATAAATGATAAAAATTAGTATTACCTATTGTTTTAGGTAATTGCTTGGGAAACTTGTCCTTTTTTTTTATTTTTAAAGGTAATTGCTTGGGACAATTGCCTTTTTTTATTTTTCTTTTTTTTAATTGGATGTAAGGGAAAGTGGTCAACTGCGAGAGTGCATGGTCAACACACACCTAAAGTGTCTAGAGGTAATAATTTGAAAGTTCTGTAATTTGGAATGCAGATAGCCTAGGGGTCGATTTGGGCTAAAACTAAATTTATCATTAAATTTAGTTTAACTTTAGTTGAGTGATTTAATTGATACAAAATACTAATTTGAGTGATTTTATTGATATAAAACAAAGTTTAATCACTTTATTAGATAAACTCTAAAATTGAGTGACAATAGAATCTAAAAACGAATGTAAACGATTTCCATTCTTAAGGTGGACCCAACTCCACTGAATTGAGTGTAATCACATGAGACTCGTCCGGAATTTACTTTCGAAGCATGGAAACATGAAACACATGATGTACAACTGACAAGTTAGGTGGCAAGGCCAACTTATAGGCCACCTCTCTCACTCGGTTCAGAATCTTAAAAGGACTAATGAATCTAGGACTAAGCTTGCCCTTTTTTCCGAACCTCATAACACCCTTCATGAGTGACACTCGGAGCCAAATGTGATTGCCCACCATGAATACCAAGTCTCGTACTCTCTGATCGACATAACTATTCTGTCAACTCTGAGATGTCAACAACCTACCTTTCATTTATAAAGATTTATATTCTAAAATTATTAATCATATAATCATTTAGTGTTATATTAAATCAAATAAACGGAGTCACTGAAAGAAAATCAAATGTTTCATTATAGAATGGACTCCAATCATCACGTACTACCACACTGCGAGCATCAAAATTCACATCTCATTGTTGAACAATATGTTTATGAGGTGATGGAACAACATTTTGAATTACAGCTAGAGTTGGTTATTGCTGTGCAATTCCTTGTTTCATCACAACATTTTTGGCAAGAACATTTCCAAAAACTTCCAATGATATTGCCAACAAAATAATAAAAATAAATCAACTTAAATACATTTTGCTTTGATTGTCTTAAGTATTCACATTTCTATATAATAAAATAATTGTATTATATCTCTGCCCCCAACATGGTTGTAGAGTTTGGTTATCATTGCTTACAAGTTTTGTTTAGCTATTTTCGAAAGGCTAGTTTGATGAATAGAATGAAGAAGAAGATTTTGACTATTGATGATTTTGAAATCTGAAAAAAGAAAAAACTAGTACTATAATATTGTTTTAGATAACTGCTTAGCGATAAATATTTTTTTTTATTGTGTGCAAGGGAAAGTGGATAGCTGGCTTAGAGGCGTTGATAATAGTTTTATTATCTGAAATTCTAATAGCTTAGGGATCGATTTGGGTTAAAACTAAATTTATTATTTGATTTAGTGGAGTGATTTAATTGATACGAAATTCTAAATTGAGTGATTTTATTGATATAAAACAAAGTTTAATGAATTTACTAGATAAATTCTCAAATTTTATTGACCTTTTGAGATATTAACTCAATAAGAATTGGCAGGAAACAATATTGTAATTACAATATGAATCAATTTTAATTTATGAGAATCTAAAGGTGTGTTACAAAAATTTATTGTATTGAAACGTGCATGACATCAATCGAACACAATACTATGTTATATTTTATTATATTAATATACATGCAAATGAATTTTTATGACTATCCTTCATCTAGCTCATAATCTTTTTATACCACAGGAAGAGTTTTTTTTTTGTGCATGCGTATATTTTTTGAGAAATCAATTACATGTTATTCGTAAACAATGGTGATAATCATTTTGTTCATGCTTCATTAGTTCAATTCGAATTGAGTCACAGGTATAAGGTATATCTGTAACTAATCTACTTAAGAGTCAATTCGGACCTTTAAAAGTCACAAGATACACGATTCAAGTTTCTGTGTGATGATAGTTAATTAATTTAATATATATAAGACATGAAAATTTTATTTTTAAAATTTATCATTTTAATCTGATTTTATTAATTCCACTTTTTTTATTGCTCCTCAAAAGCTCTCAACTTTTTACTTTCTTGGTGTATAGGGGCATGACATGCCCAAAAATGGCTAGTCCACCTCATTTTTACTTACTAGTTAAGTATATCTGCTTTGCATGTGTGTACTATATTAATTAATATTAAATATATATTTAACAAATAAATTGTTATGTATACATTATATCATAAAGTACAAAACTTTAAAAAAATGTTTAATAAGATTTTTATAATAAAAAGTGTATTTGAAGAGAAATACGGAACAAGGAACAAAATTGAATGTATATTATTATGCTCATATATAATGTAGTTTCTTTTTTCTCTACCTTATTGTTTAGAGTGTATTACGTGCACGTGTGTCTTACATTAATTAATAAAATTATATATAAGAAGAAAAATATAAAAAGTAGCAATTGACACTAAAATAAAATTATATTTATTTGAATTATATAAATAAATATTATGTCTCAAATATGTTATTGTTACACACTCCACTCCACGTTAATCGTTCTTCAACTGTACAAGTATATTAAAGAATCAATGAATAATAACATATATATATTTAATTTATTCATATATTAATTTAAGAACGTCTAATAAACTTATAAAGACAAAAAACATATTGATGAGTGAAAAGTAGAAAAACAATAATAATATACTAATATTCATTATTTATTCTAGATTATATCTGGAAGAATTGTTTTTGCTAATAACTTAGAGTAGAAACGGAATTTCAACAATTTCAAAAGTAAAATAAATGAAATTTAGCTCCTAAACTAAAATTCTTAATCAATTTTGAAGTCTTTTTTCTCTTAATTTGGTGTAACACTCACACACTTTTGATAAGGTAGATTTTTCTCCTAAGAATTTTTTTATCTAAAAAAATGATGAAATTTTTTTTAGTAATTGAAATTACTATAACACTTTTCCTTCCATCACTTTTTATACAATATCCACCTATAAATATTTTTCCTATTTAATTAAGATGACAATTTACTTGGATATGTTTTTCTAAAATTGATTAATGTCAACTCAATAAAGAAATAAATACTATCCATAAAAGTACTTGAATATCCCATTGTGATTTTGATATATGAGATTTGTGTTTGCATTAGAAGTCTGGTGATATTTGCTTAGAGCCGTCAATATGGGCGAGGCCTGTTGGACCGGCCTGGCCTAACCCGTGATTTGATATGAATAAGCATGTTGATTTAGGGGGCTTGAGAAATATGAGTAGGGCCGGCCCATGGGGCAAATAAAAATAATAATAAAAAAAGTATTAAATATAACAAAAGTTCAAACTCAAAATCAATTTAAAGTTTTAAATATTAAAATTTAAATACAAATTATGTTTATAAAATATGTACTACATAAAATAAAATTTTCTTAAAATTCCTAGGGAATCACTATGTAAGCCGTAGCCTATGAAATATTGTCATATTTTTGTGTTTTATTATGAACATTGAAAAACAATTAAGTTAATATTTCTATTTAGCTTTTTATACTTTTAGTTGAAATCAAACTTAATAAATATTATAAAGATAATTTTATTCGTGGATTTGATTAACAAGTAGTAACACTAACACCATGTAATATTGTCTTGTCGATATTTATAATAATATTTTTAAATTATAATTTGATTCAAAAAATTATGAAAAATATACTTTTTTTAAAAAGTGGGCTGGTCCGACAAAGCCCGTAGCCCACGTACTTGTGGGTTAGGCTGACCGTTTTCTAGCCCACAAAAAAAAAAGGGTCAGCTCGACCTGGCCCATCAAATTTCAAAGTCTGTATAGGTTTATCCCGGATGGAGTGGGCCAGCCCATATTGACAGCTCTATTTTTGCTCAATATTTTGAAGAGATCTCTATTTTAAATTATATTCTCATTGCCTGTAGCAATAATCGCACAACTAATTCTATGGTCTATTATAAAAAAAAAATTAACTTTACATTTTATTCATGCATATTTATTTTACTCGTAAAAAAATTAAAAATGAAACTCAAGAAATCTTTGCAGAGTAATTGTTTTTTTTTTTTCATTCAAATTATAAAAGGTTATGTAAACTATTTTCTCCATAATTTTTTATTCTATGAAAAAGAAATTATTAATTATATTGTAGCTATGATTGAAATAAATCCACACACAATATAACAAATTAATTGATTGATATGAATCACAAAATCTTCACGGTCAAAATATTTAATCTAATCCTAAATCATAAGATCTTTTGATGAATCCACAAAATCACATGATTGGTATCCACAAATAACGACACACAATATTACAAATTAAGTGATCAATTTATACATATTTTAAATAGGAAAAAGATTTAATAACCAAAATTCTTAAATGAATCAAAATTCATAACCGACTCATAAGGATGAATCATTAATGAATTGGTGCATTTCTATACCAAAAGAGAGGATATAAATCGATTTGTCTACCAACACTTTCTCAATTGGGCTTGCATAGAAGCAAATCTATATATATATATATATATATATATATTTGATGTGGCACCTCTCTATGGCCAAGATTTCTATTTATTTTTTTTTCTCATTTTTTTTATTTTTTTCCTATTTCTTTTATTTACTTGCTCTATTAAAAAAAGATAATGTCCAATAAATTAGCGACAGTTATATCATTTTTAATATTCGTAACTACAACACATAAATGATAGAATTAAAAGAGAAATAAGTTATAATGTATATGAGAGGAGAGCAAAAGTTATCTTTCTACATACAAGTTTAATTTCAAAGGTACTACTATTTAAAGTAGAGTAGCTAAATACAAAATATTTCAAACAATATGATAGAAGCTATTCACCAACTTATATTGATGTGTTTGTTCTTGTCGGAGCAGTAAAAAAACTCATGGTTTGATCAGCTCTTTTCTCGTCATTTCATTTCTTTCTAGGGTTGTGTTTGAGACATCTTTTCTGTTTAAATTATATTCCTTCTTTACTTTACCTTTTAAATTTTGCAGGAACATCAAACAAGTTTCATTGAATATATACATATCAGTGAGAGGAAAATCCAACAACGCATCAAAACAGTAAAAAAAATCATGAAGGAGAGAAAGATAACAAGCAACGGAAAAAGAACAACAAAAACGACGTTCCTTGAAAGCTAATTTAGAGATGAGGAGAAGAGATTTCAGAATGAACAAAAAATTCGCCGATTCCTGAACTTTATCTCTTCTTCTGATGATGATGGGATACTATTTCTTCATGAAAAGAGAAAGAGTTATCTCATGATCTTTCTGAAAATATTGATGTAAGAAGAAACGCCATGTAATAATCATTTTTATTTAAAATAAAAGACATTTGAAAGGATTTTGCACTAGAATTCCTTCTACAAGAAAATATATATTGAGAAAAAAATCATTATGTTCGAGAAACTTAAAGAAAGAATGATAAATGGTTCAAGGGCAAGAAGAATTTAGAAGGGAATCAATTTATTTATGGAATTCATATTAAATTAGGAGGAGAATAAGGAGAAATCTAGATTCTAATTTTTTTTTTAAAAAAAAACGTTTTACTATTTTTTTTCCTTATTTATCTTCAATTAAAGTTTGCTTTATTTTTAAAAACGTTTTACTGTTTTTTTCCTCATCTATTTTTAATTAAAGCTGGTTTTATTTCTTTTATATAAAAGTTTATATTTTTAGAATAAAGAATTATATTATATTATATATATATGTGTGTGTGTTGTGAAATTTTCTAAGGCCTAAAATTTTATTTATTTCTTTGTAGTTTTTTATTTTTATTTTTTATAATTGTATATTTGTTCTAAAAATTTTTAAAAAAAAACTGAAAATTTCACTTCCAAATTTTATTGAATATCATATGTGATCTTATTTAATTTCATTCATCATCAATAATGCAATTTTGTTTTTTACTTTTTTACCTTAATTTGATTATTACTCTTATTTATATCATTTCCTTATCCTTAAATCACTTGTTTTAATTTTTTTGTTTTTTTTACTTTTTTATTTATTTATTACAAGAAATTAGTTATTATAACTTGGTAAGAATTGTATAGATATTTTCTTTTACAGAATTTGATTTATTTATTTTTGAATTTAGATTATTTTTCTGCTAAAGATTCATATCTATACATAATAATAAAGTTACAAATATATTTATTTATTTTTATCGAAAATATTTTTAACATTTTCTCTTATATTTTCTTAAAATAATTGCTAAAAAATGTGTTTGGAAGTTTACTTTTTTATTTTATTTTATTTTGTATTTTTTCTAATTTTTAAAAGACTTAAAATTTTATAGAATATTAAATATGACCATATTTAAATCTTTTCATCATTAATGCTATTAATAATTAAATTTTCTTTCCTTAATCTCATCATTAATGTTATTGATATCATTTCCTTAAATCATTTCTTTTCCTTTCTTTGTTCTTTTTTACTTTTTATTTATTTCAAAAAGATAATTGTTATAACTTTATAAGAATTGCATATATATATATGTGTGTGTGGGGGGGGGGGGGGTGTCAAGGGCAAGAAGAATTATTTAGAAGAGAATCAATCTATTTATGGAATTCATATTAAATTAGGAGGAGAATAAGAAGAAATCTAGATTCTAATTTTTACTTTTAAAAAAAAAAACGTTTTTCCATTTTTTTTTTCATTATCTATCTTCAATTAAAGTTTTTTTTATTTTTAAAAACATTTTTCTATTTTTTTTTCCTTATCTATCTTTAATTAAAGTTTGTTTTATTTCTTTTATATATCTTTGATTAAAGTTTCTCTTCTTAGAATAAAGAATTTTATTATATATATGACATGACATTTTCTAAGGCTTAAAATTTTATTTATTTTTTGTAGTTTTTTGTTATAATTTTATAATTTTTCTAATTTTAAAAAACTGAAAATTTCACTTTCAGATTTTATTGAATATCATAGGTGATCTTATTTAATTTCATTTAGCATCAGTCATGCTAATTTGTTTACTTCCTTACCTTAATTTGACCATCACTCTCATTTATATCATTTCCTTATCCTTAAATCACTTCTTTTACTTTTTTTTGTTTTTTTTCTACTTTTTTATTTATTTATTACAAGAAATTAGTTAATATAACTTGGTAAGAATTGCATAGATATTTTATTTTACAGAATTTGATTTATTTATTTTTGAATTTAGATCATTTCTTCTGCTAAAGATCCATATCTATACGTAATACTTAAGTTAAAATTAGAAAAGGATGACACCCTTCTTACTTCAGATATTTATTTATTTTTATCAAAGTTTTTTTTTTGACATTTTCTCTTTTATTTTCTCAAATTAATTACTAAAAATTGTGTTTGGAAGTTTACTTATTTATTTTATATTTTTCCTAATTTTTAAAAGACTGCAAATTATACCTTAAAATTTTACTCAAATATGACCATATTTAAATCCTTTCATCATTAAATACACCTCATCAAAAAGGTCACCCTCAGGTATAGGGATATAGGGATTTGACTAGCCTACAAACCAAACCTGACTTCTCCTCTTGGCTAGCAAAACCCTCAGGTAGTGTCATATACACCTCATCAAAAAGGTCACCCTGTAAGAAAGCATTGTAGACATCTAGTTGATGGATATGCCATCCAGAGGCTGCAGCAATAGACAACACACTTCTCACAGTAACAATTTTAACAACAGGTGAGAAAGTATCTTGGTAATCCAGACCAGCTTTCTGATTATACCCTTTTGCCACTAATCTTTCCTTATACCTCTCTATGTCTCCATTTGCTTTGAACTTCACTTTATACACCCATCTGCATCCAATGGGAACCTTACCAAGGGGTAGTTTTACCAATTTCCATGTATGATTATCCTCAAGTGCCTTTATCTCTTCTGTCATTGCCTGGATCCAGTGGGGATCTTTACATGCCTCGTGATAAGTCTGAGGCTCAGAGATACAAGAAAAAGCCTTGAGATAAGACTGATATTGAGTGGATAGGTTGTCATAACTCAGAGTGTGAGACAATGGGTAAACAGTAGATGTGGAAGTAGCAGCAGCATTAGTGATGAAGTCATTCATCCAAGTAGGAAGCTTCCTTGGTCTGGTAGAGTGTCTAGTATCTCTAGGAGAAGGAGAAATGTCTGGAGGCTCAGACACCTCAACAGGGACTGCAGTGGATGTAAGCATTTGAAGGACTGGAGGTGGTGGATCAGGTAGAGCATGAGGAATCACTGGAACAATATTATCATCAACACCTATAAGAGTATCTAAAAACACAGGATGAGATACAGGATGTGTCTTAAAGGGAAAGATATCTTCTTTAAAAACCACATCTCTGGAGATGAAGAAAGAATGAGTATCCAAGTTATATAGAACATAACCCTTAGACACATCTGAATAACCCATATGAACTGCAGCCACTGCTCTAGCTGTGAACTTATCTCCAGTTGGCAAGACCTTTGCATAGCATAAGCAACCAATGGTCCTGAAATGATCACATGCACTTTTGCACCCATGAAACATCTCAAAAGGTGTACTCCCTTTCAAGGCAACCGAAGGCAATCTATTTATCATATAAACAGCCCCTAAGACACAGTGACCCCAAAACTTCAATGGTATTGAACCTTGAAATCTTATAGCTCTGGCCAATTCTAAAATGTATCTATGTTTTCGTTCCACCACCCCATTTTGTTGTGGGGTGTAAACATAGGACTTCTGATGGATAATACCATGAGTTTTGAATAGGTTGGCACATTCTGAATTGAAAATTTCTGTACCATTATCAGTTCTCACCATTTTAACTGTCTTCCCAAATTGAGTTAGAATAAGTTTGATGAAATCTCTCAGAATTAATACAACATCACTCTTGAGTTTCAACAAGAAAATCCAAGTCATACGAGAATAGTCATCCACAACTGTTAGAAACATTTTATTTCCATCAAAAGTAGGTACATGAAATGGTCCCCATACATCCAAGTGCAACAAATCAAAAACTGAAAGAGATCTATTATGACTATCAGGAAAAGGGATCCTAGTCTGCTTAGCAAGTGGACAAATATCACAATTACTAAGAACTTGTTTACATTCATCATGATTAAGATTGAAAAGATGTTGCATAGCCCCAACAGAAGCATGACCAAGTCTCTTATGCCAAAGAAAAATATCTATGTTGTTCCTTCTAGCTAACAGTCCTCTAACTGAATCCTCATTAGTGTGTGCTGATCCTTTATGTTTTAACAAAGTAAAGTCCCCCATTTTCTTCACCAATCTCCAACACCTTCCCACTTGAGAGGTCCTGGAATACACAGAAGTTAGGGAAAAATGTGACTGAACATTGTAACTCTTTAGTTAATCGAGAGACAGACAATAGATTGTATCTAAAATCTGGAATATGCAGGACATTACTCAATGTTTTTCCATCCATGATCCCACAACTACCAATGTGAGAAACATCCACCGTACCACCATTAGGTAAAAACACCTTTCTATCTGTAACACTAGCAGGTTCCTCAGTTTGTAGCATCCCTCTATGTGAAATCATGTGATTACTAGCACCAGTATCAATTATCCATTCTTCCTTAGAGGCATTGAAACTAGGGGTAAAAACATTACCTGCACTAGAAGCCTCTACCACAGAAGAAGGGAAAAACGTACCTCCCATGTTGGCTGAATCAGACATTTTGCTTCCTGAGCCTTCACCAACAGTGTCCTTGTCTAGAATCCTCTGGAATTGACTGTAATGATGTGGATTGTCCATGTGCTGCATCAGGTGATGGTATTGATTGTGTGAGTAACTGGAAAAGTCTACACCTTTGCACCAATCATCAGAATATATTCCTGTCATGCCACCCTCACATTGAGAATCAGGCAGCATTACACCTTTCCCATTGGAGGATACATCTCTAGAATTATGAACACAAGCAGTTCGAAATTGTCCAGAATCAGAGTAGTGTCTACTATCTTCAACTTTCACATTATAAGCCTGACCCCTAGGGTCTCCTCCTCCTCTAGGATCTCCTCCTCTATGAGTAGCAGCATTAGGACTTGCAGAATTAGGATTTCCAATTTTCTTGCGAAACTTAAAATCTGGTGGATAACCAATCAACTTGTAACAATCAACGCGAGAATGTCCCATCATCTTACAATAATCACACTGAACATTCCAGTTCCTCTTGAACTTCTGGGGATGAGGATTACGTCCAGGAATGAGTGCAGCAACATCGATGTTCAACATAGGGCTAGCAACATGAGCCATATTCCTTTGTTGTTCTCTCTAGATCATCCTTGAATAGGCCTGATTAACAGAGGGAAGTGGTAGTAACATCAAAATCTGACCTCTAGCCTGCTCATATGATTCATTAAGGCCCAACAAAAACTGTAAGAGCTTTTGCCTAGTCATAAACACCACAAAATCTCTGGATTTATCACAAGCACATCCAGGAAAAGGAGCGAGGCAATCAAACTCTGCCCAGAGCAAACGCAGACGAGTGAAATACTCAGAGATACTACTCGTTCCTTAAGTCAAGGTAACAATTTCCCTATGTAATTGAAAGATCCTTGAGCCATCAGCCTTATCAAATCGCTCTTTGAGATCTCTCCAAACAGCACAGGCATCAGAAGAATACACAATACCACTCAATAACTCTTTCGAAACAGAGTTCATGATCCACGAGAGAACAATTGCATTGCAACGTTCCCATAGATCTGTTAGATTTGGGCCAAAACCTTCCTTTCTGCATTTACCATCGATCAGTCCCAACTTGTTTCTCCCAACTATGGCGATCCGCATAGAACGACTCCAAACTGAATAGTTTTCCGATCCAATTAGCTGAATAGAGATCAGAACCACTCCAGAAGTATCAGATGAACTGAGATACAGAGGATGATTATGACCTAACTTCTCCGGTAATTCATTATCTACCACAATTGCCATAATTTCTCCTCACAAGCTTTCAAAAAACCACTATCAATGGCCGTATTGCTTTGATATCATATTAATGGAAGCAATGAACACCTCAAACAGAGAAGAAGAAACTATCATAGAGGAGAAAATATCTTCATATCTGAGAGAAACCAAATTGTACAAGAGAGTGGAATGAATTACACACAAAATCAACTACATGTTCTTACTTATATACAACCCCATTTCTACCTCCTATTGACAGCTGTACATTCTCTAACTAACTAATTAATATAACAAACAATTTAACAGAATCCGTTATATAACTAACTTTAGCTAACTACCACTAAACTTAGCTAAGTCACTGCACCAGTTCCATCAGGTATTATGATTGTTCACCAGATCACTAAGCTCGGTTGTGGTGTTCTTCCACATTTGCAATCTTTGGTGGAAATTATTAAACATAGTCTTGAAGATGAGAACAAGAAGATCAGGATCGTTGCAGCTCTTGCTCTGGCTGATCTCATTAAACTTGCTGCACCGTATGGTATTGAGATATGATTCTGTTTCAACCCCTTATGAAATACTTTGGTATTTTCTTTATGTAAATGATGCTGGAGGAATAGATTTAGTTTATTGTCACTTAGTTAAAGATTCTTATGTCCCAATTTATTAATTTTTTTTTAAAAAAAATTATCTATATATGTGCCTCTTAAGTCTAGAATAATCAATGTTAAGGGTAAAGTTGGAAAAAGATAACTAATTCTCTTTTGATTGTTTAAATTGACAGCTACTATTTTGAAACAAGTATTTTTAGTATACATGAAATTAAAAACGAAAGGAGGGATTACTACTTTTTATGTAGCTTCCGATTGAATAAATTTTGTTTCAAAAAATTACAGATTTCATGCCTGAATTTACTGTCAAAATTATTATTTGACTTTCGAAAAGCGAAATGTGTTACGTAAATTAGGATAGAAGATGGAGTATATGAAAAGACAAGAAAGTCTATGATTTCAAAAGTGCATTGAAACTTTAACAAAATTTGTCAAAAATAGGAATATTGTGTATCAAAGTTTATTCCAAATATACCAACAAGGGTTGTGGGCTTGTGGTGGAGTGGTAAGTACTCTTGTTAGGGAGCACTTTATCTCCGTGTGAAACTTTTCGATGCGAATTCAAATTTAGTCGAGCTCTAATCTGGATACCAGACATCGGCGGAGAAAAAAAAATTCCAAATATGATATAGGTACATATCTTGATGCTACTGATTGTGGTTTGATAAGAGACAAACCCCATGAGTTGTGATAATAATTTAGTAAAACAAACAAAAGAATCACCTCAAAATATTAAGCGTTTTGTCAAATTTAAGAGACTGAATACTTGCTACTATTAATTTGAAGATAACATGCATTGGTCGGCCAAGATGTTGCCATGAAATTGCATTACAATCTCAAAAAGATAGGGGGTAGGTGGCACATATCAATGTAACAAGTGTGTGAACCAAAAAATAATGGACATTTCATCTTCATTATTGAACTATTCAATACCTACCAATCACGAAGCAACCCCCCACCCCCTTCACCCCACTGCCCCCAAAATCCCATTTGCCATAATTATTTATCGTGAATGTTTGGTCATGAAAATTTAATATTTTTTTTATTTTATTTGAATTTTTTGTAGTTGAAGATGTGCTTGATCATACTTCTTGGAAAGAGCTTTTATATCCCCCGATTTCTAAATAAAATATTGTTTATCTTTATTGTTGGTTTTGTATTCTTAACTTCAATTTTGGTCTAGTTTCATGTTTTGATTACAACTTTTGTTAAGCTCATATGCTTGCATGATAAGTATTTATTATTGAGTGAGTTCCTGAATTCTTTTAAGTTAATCTTATTCTTAAAACATTTTCAAAGGGAGTACCTAATCCTAGGACTCACTCATCTACTTTAATTTCAGTTTGGAAGAAACAAGTTGGGGTTGAAAAGATTAACATGAACTCAAGGTGTTAATCCTTGTTCGATAGATTTAGAATAAGACATAATTAAATCTACTTGGCATAATCAATCGTTCTTATTGTCAATAACTCATATAACAGCAAAAGTATTATATGCAGATAATATGTTAATTAGCATCAGATCATCTATCCACCCTTTCTTGTTTGGCTTTGCGTGGTGCCGGTGGGTAGCTGGTACTATTTCTAGATTAATTTACACGCCCTCATATTATTCTTCGTAGAATTCAATCTCAACCTAATTGAGTTACTATTATTGTATACGACCGCGAATATCAAAAATGCACGAACACTCACACTCCACAATGCCCAAAAATCCATGGAATAGCACATCAACTATGGAATCAGGAACCATGCCTATTTCAAAGCACTCTGTTTTATGCAACACTGAATCCTTGTTAAACTAATGTGAAGAACAATAGAATGAAAAGTTCTTATTTGTTGTTTCAATTTAGGCATCATACATCATACTCGCACCTTTTAACTCTCCAACTTTGAATGTACACAAATAAACAACAAATATAGCACAACAAGATAAGAAAGAAAGCAATAAAGTTGAAGCAAAGAAAATTATACTCTAAAAACATACTTCTTCTGATTACTAACCATTAACATCCAAAATAAAAAGCTTTACAAAGCTATTCAATATTCCATCATCCATCATTAGTCTTCTTCGCCATTACCACAAACACACTATTTAACATAACTAAAACTTATTCATCACTGCCCTTTCCTTCCCCTTAAATACAATAACCCCTTCCTTCTATACTTAATCCCCAGACTATATAAATAAGTAAATAAAAACAAGAAGAAATTATTCGCAATTTTTTAATCTAATTTTCTCAAATTTCAGACCTTTTCACTTCTCCATGTCTAAAAAAATTCATGGAGAAAACTGAAAGTCCCTAAATTTGAGAATTTAGGAGCGAATATGGAAAGATTTATGGTAATATAAGTCAACCTTTAAAAGCTAATTAGAGACTGGGGAATCATATATAGTCCCTTCAAACTAGTTAAGAATAATAAGAGGTAATTCTGGAGAAAACGGATCGGATCCGCTATTCCAGTCGGAGCAACCTCCGTAAATCTCTGGAGGCGTAATCATCAACAAACGACTTGAATTCTACTTGCTTTTTGTTGTTCATGTTGTTGAAGAAAGAGGGTAGAGGAAGAGATCTAGGCGACGGAGAATTCGAGAAAGCAGATCCGGCATATACGTCGGTCGGAGTATGCCCGACCCGGATATTTTTGGGTAACATTCCGGGTTGTTCCGGACCCAATCTTCCGGTACCGTAAACTGTCAACTCATCACCGCTACCACTCGCCGGTTGTTTCTTCTTCTTACCCGACGACGTCGTTTTGTTCTCTTTCCTGATATTAGGGTTCAGAGAATCCAACGACTCTCCCCTTCTCAAAATCATCACCTGACCCATGACGATTCCGCCGTCCACCGCCGGTGTAGTTACTCTCCCGGGGATCTGAACCGGTTTCGATTCCTCAGATCTCCTCGAAATGGACGGCTCAGATTGGTTCTGGATCTTGTTGTTCAACTTCTTTTTCTCCGTTCTAACAACTGGTTTCCGGTATCCGTTATTGTTGTAATAACCATTATTTTTCCGACGATGAAAAGCAGCAGCCGCTGGTTGAGGTTCCCTGAACCTATCAATCAAACAATTTTGTGGCCGCAAAACTTCTGTTCCCATCTTTACTTCTCAAAACAAGAAAAAGGAAATCAAAATTTGTACAAATAAATACCCAAGAAAGAAAAAATTCCAAAGGCTCTTTCGTCCTTCAAAAGGGTGTTTGAACGGCAATTTATAAAGAAAAATAAGTTTCTTCTTCCTGGGTTTTCCGATTCCTTAAGGGAAAAGAAGAGAGAAAATTCTCTCTTAAACTATATTTCTGCTCTGTAAAATTGAGAGAGACTTTTATGTTTCAATATGGGAATAATATGGAAGATTGGGAGGTTTATATAATACGAAAGAAGGAGATGAAAAAAAGGTAACCGCGTGTACACGCGCTTGTTTCTGCGAGTGGGGGTTTGTATTAAGACATGTTTCATTAAGCCGTCTAATTTGATTTTCATATTTTATGAGCGGCTGACCTAAGACCGAGCTGTTCACGTGTGGGGCCCAGATTGTCTTTCCGTTTTAACGGTGACTTGTAATCCGTTAGTCTACGCGCTTGTCATTTTGTTATACTGTCTAACGGCGTTAAGTTTTGGACGGTGAATTGTTTTTTGTCGTCTTAAAAGGGGAAATTATTTGAGGGGACACCACTTGTTTGTTGTGTGGATCCTTCAAATCTCTTTCCTTTTGTATGACCTAAAAAAAAAAAACTCTAATAATTTTTTTATGTAAAATTAAATTAGAAAATATTTATCGTAAATTTCGATATGAAATTTTATTGCTGGCCTTTGATTGGTTTTCTTTGATAATATCTGCCACGTCATTTTTGAGTAAATTGTGAACATGATCTCTAATTTTTTCATGATTTTATGAGATGTTGATCCTCTTATCATGGGTCTGATAATTCAAAAATATTATTTTACCTTATCAAAAAATTAGCTAAATAATAATTTACAACGATTTTTTCTAACCTATTAGATAGAGGTTAAAAGCTAAAACTCACTTAAAACAAATAGTATGCCTTATTCTGCTCAAAGGCAGAATCATAATAAAAGTATGAATTTGATAAAATTGGATAATTTTGGATTAAATTTATATTTATAATAAGAAAAAGATTTAAATGTGTCTTTTAAGTAAATGTTAAATTGAACGAATATGTGCATCATTGATATTTTAGTATAAATATGTTTTTATCATTCAATACTTAGTTTAAATTTGTCTTTATTTTAACGGCACTCAATTAATAAGCAAAAAGGTTAAATATGTCCTTAAATTATATAAAATGGAGTAAGTTTGTCCTTCGATAAATAGTATGACATCTTTTACCATCTACAAATTTATTTGACTTTGATTGTTACATAAAGCCCGACCACAAAGACTTGCGCATAATAAGACCTTGTGATCAGGTCCTGAATTTATTTGACTTTGATTGTTACATAAACAAAGGGCATTCTGGTGCATTAAAGCTCTCGCTATGTGTAGGATCCAACAAAGGGCCCGACCACAAAAACCTACGCATAATAAGACCTTGTGATCGGGTCCTTTTCAGGACCCTGCGCATAGTGGGAGAACTTCAGTGCACCGGACGATCCTTTATTTATGTAACAATCAAAGTCAAATACTAATTTCTGAGTATGAATATAAATAGTTTTAAATGAAGGTTATTTTTACTATCGATTCATGCATTCTGAACAGTACACTTTGGATCCTAACTTAAGGACGGAACCACATTGATCAAGTTCTTATATAAAATTTTTAAAAAATAATAATAATAATAATAATAATGGAGCTTGCGTTAAAATTTTCATTATAGTGTCTAAATAAATAAGTTTCTAGACCAACAACAATTGAAAGTGTCATTGGAAGGAGGTTGTCAACCAAAAAAATCAACTTTAACTTTTTTGAATTTGATTGATTATCATTTTTGGGCATTATTAGTGAAGAGCATATTTGTTATATTTTGCATACTTTAAGGATATTGACCCTTTTCACTTACTAATTATCTTGTTATATTAATGGATGGATATTGTAAAAATAAGGGTAAATTTGAATCAAGTATTGGACGTTAAAAAATAGATTTGTGCTAAAGTATTAATACCGAACATATTAACTCAGTTTCACATAATTTAAAGATATATTTAATATTTATTCGTTTATTGTAAAAAAAATCATCTAATATATATAAATGACTTATTCGAAATCAGATAAATAAAAAATGCAATGATTCAATATTCATAAACTTAAATTTAGATCGGCTTCTATTGTGATTTCTCTGTTTTAAAACATTTGTTATTTTTAGCTTTCAACTATGTAGACATTGAAATTTTGTAGGACTCTACGAGATGAGTTCTATTTCAGTTAGGGGACTCTACAAGACGTGTTCAGTTCAAGTTGGAACTCTACAAGGTGTGTTCAATTCCAATTAGAGTTCTTGGAGGCTACTCAACCCTAAACCCTAATTTATGCCTATATAAATGGTATTATATTCCCTTGAAAATCATCTAAAAAGAATATCTCATAAACTCTTGGGTATTTATAAAGATCAAGATCTCGAAAATTCCATCACAAATTTATGGAATATTCATAAAGAGATCGAAATCTCAAATATTCTGCAAATTCATGGAATATTCATAAAGAGATCAAATCCAAATCATCTTAATTCGAGAAATACGCCACTAATGGCCCTCGAATTATGAAGATCAAGTCCAAATCATCTTAGTTCGAGAAATACGCCACTAATGGCACTCGAATTATGGAAATCAAGTCCAAATCATCCAAATTCAGAAAATACGCCACTAACGACCCTCGAATTACGGAGAAATATAAAGAGAGAGAAGAATCGGCCCTCGAATTACGGAGAAATCTAAAGAGAGAGAAGAATCAAGGGATAAACAAATGTTTATCAATAAAATTATGTTTCTTCATATTTTATTTGTGATTGCATTTTATTTTCTGTCAATTTAAAATTTGTTGCAAACAAATTGGCACACCAGTGGGACCAAATATCAAAATCTCGAATATTCCGTAAATTCATGGAATATTCATAAAGAGATCGAAATCTCGAATATTTCGCAAATTCATGAAAGAGATCAAAATATCTCAAATATTCATCTCGAATATCTCATAATAAAATCTTGAGTACACATAAGATCAATATCTCGATTATTCCGCAAATTCATGGAGTATTCATAGAGATCAAATCTAAATCATCTTAATTTGAGAAACACGTCATTAACGGCCCTCGAATCTTGAAGATCAAGTCCAACTCATCCTAGTTCGAGAAATACGCTACTAATGGCCCTCGAATTATGGAGATCAAGTCCAAATCATCCTAGTTCGAGAAATACACCACTAACGACCCTCAAATTATGGAAATCAAATCCAAATCATCCAAGTTCGGGAAATACAAATTATGGAAATCAAGTCCAAATCATCCAAGTTCGGGAAATAAGCCACTAATAATCCTCGAATTATGGAGAAATCTAAAGAGAGAGAAGAATCAAGGGAGGAACAGAATTGAATTCACAATCTTGATCAATAAAATTATACTTCTTCATATTTTATTTGTGATTGCAATTTATTTTCTGTCACCTTTAAAATTTGTTGCAAACAGACTTATTTACAAAAATATTCCCTTTTAGATCATCATTCAGATTTAATCTTTATTTTTAAAAGTAAGTAAATATAGTTCTTGAGATTGACAAATTAAAATATAAGATTGTTATCTAGCGCGTGTATAATTTTAGAGTACGATCAAATAAAAAAAATTATAAGAATTTTAATTTATTGAAAATAAAATTTAAGTTCGTCGTCAAAATTTCTATAAATTATTTTACTAAATATCTGTTTCAGGAAGGGATATACCGCGGAACTTTATGCTAGTTGTCCCATGACCAACATTTCAATTGTATTGTTTGGGGTGGTGTATATTAGATATAACAAGTCTTGCATAACTTCGATAAAACAAAATGTTGATTTATAAAAATATCCTCTATACTCTTTAGCTTGGGAAAATGGAAAATGTTTTGAGAGAAATTTGAGGGGTAGTTTTGTCATTAATCAACTTAATGTATGTGTTGAAGCCCTTTGTATTACTAATACATAAAAATTCATGATATTAAACTACTAATAATACACACTTCAATACACAATAGAGTGCATAACTACTACAGGTTAAAAAAATACACAAAGCTAATGTACTACCAAACGATCCTAAGAATATTCACTAAAAATATAAAATTACTATTTCCTCAATTTCAATTTAGTTTTTTTTATTAGATTAGACACGAAGTTTAAGAAATTAAATTTTGTGATCTTAAACTAAATATTGTGCAAGGTATTAAAATGTCCTTTGAATTTTCCTTTAAACTTGTTAGGATATTCCATTTAGACACTCAAACTAAGTCTTGTTTAACTAAAACTTCAACTCCTGATAATTATAGGATTCCAATCTATAATTATCTATGAGACCATGACAATTATAGGATTCCAATCGCAGGAGTGATTGTGGTTAAAATGTGGGGGACGTTGTTACTCCGCATAGTATTGTGAAGTTGCCAATTAAAATTACTCCTCCTTTTCCTCAAAGGCTGAAGAAGAAAAAAAAATTGATCTTTCTTTTTCTCTTTATGTAAATTAGGCTCCACTAGATAATGATATATACCTAACTTGTGTTTTCACCATTTTTTGTTCATCGTAATATCCCTAAAACTATGTTTTAGTAGAATAAAAAATATGTAATATTGCTACTTGAATCATTCAATTAAGCACTTGAGTCTACCTTTTTCCATTTTACTTTTTTCATCTTTTTGGTTGTAAAGAAACTAAAATAAAATAAACTTTTCAGTGAAAGTATTTACAATGTGAGGATGAAATGTTAATTGTTTAATATTGGAGAAAGTGTTTGATTTTAAAGTAATTGAAGTTAGACGATGAAAATAGTTTTCTCCTGTCATAATTTAGAAACTTCAAAATCGTGATAGCACATATATCTACCCCTCAATTAGATATATGCGAATCAATTTCATATTTTAATCTAAGATAAGGGCAAGATCTATATATATTCTATTTTTCACAGAGCCTATTTTATGAGATTACACTGAATTTATTGTTATTATTATATTTTAATCTATTTCCATTATTAACATGCGTAAAGTAATCATATAATGATAAGTCATAAATTTCAATAATAATAACATAAGTTTGGAATAAATACTTTAAAGACCTTAACAATATGAATCAAGAGTATCTAATTAAAAACAAATACAAGAGTTTGATGGTATATTTATTATCTAAGAAAAGAAAGACAACTTTACATAATACACATTTTCACTCATAATTGCAAAAAAAAGGTTGAAAATGATAGTGCTCCTAATCTGTTTATTATTGTTGGAAGGGCATTGGCGATGCAAATGGTTAAAAAGTGCTGATAAAAATATCAATATATATTTTTAATATGTAGTTGTTTATTGTGCATTCGAATTGCAAAATCATTGAATGAAAAATGTTTTAATATAAAGATACCATATTTGTAAAATTTTAAAATAGGGATTGAGAAAGAATATAGGAAAAAACGCAGCATATCAAATTTATAGTATTAGCTAATAAAAAGAAAAATAAATAATTTCAAAGGAAAAGTTCCTACCAAGCATATTAGTGGGAGGAAGTTCTGATGATAAAAAAGTACGAAATTAATTTTTGATATTTACTCATAATTAATAAATCTTTCTTAATTCTAGCTATTGGAAATATTTTTTTCCAATTAAGATTATCAACTCAACAAAAGAAATATTATTATTTACATGGATTTAGATTTTATTTAGAATTTGTTAACTAGAAGGGGCTAAAATTAGCCACTTTATTAACTGTAGGGGGTAATTTTTGTGTCAAAAATAAAACAAAGGACATAAAATCAAATTTCAGTCAAAAATCCTAAGTGCATACACACAAAAAAATATGTATATAATTATTTTTTCTAGTGTAGTATTCTTAATAAACATAAAGTCTTCAATTTCATATAATAATAATAATAATTTAAATACTATTAAAGATTAATTTCAAGTCAATAAGATATAAGCCATGTGTTTGTAATGCATTACCTTGAATATTATTATAAAAAAGTTATTTATTAATATGAAGCTTTGAGTAGTTTAATTCAAAGTTCTACAATATTTCTACTAAAAAGTAGGTTATTTTTCTTTTTTTCCTATTCTATATAAAAATTTGTACTTTTGTTTTTACTATCTTTAATATTGCTTAAGCAAAAACAAAATTTTAAAATTCACTAATAAATATTTTGGGGCCTCAAAATTTTGGAGACCAAAAAAAAAGTATTGAAGTGTTCTAAAATTGTTTGGTAATTGACAATAATTGTTGGGGAAGAACCAGGTCCATTATCACTAGAGCCGTTATGGGCTAGGCCCGTTGGATCGATCTGGCCTAGTTCGTGATTTGATAGGGTTGGATTAAGATTTTTGGAGCCCATTTAAAAAAAAAGACTTTTTAGCTCTGCCTGAATAAGCCTGTTGATTTAATAAAAATAAAATATAGTATTAGAAATAACAAGAGTCAAAACTCAAAATCTATTTAAAGTTTTAAATATTAAAATTTAAATACAAATTAAGTTTTTAAAATATGTACTACATAAAATAAAAACTTCCTAAAATTTCTTAGGAATCACTGCGTAGGCCGTAGCATATGGAATATTGTTATATTTTTTTGTGTTTTATTATGATCATTAGAAAACAATTAGGTTAATATTTATATTTAGTTATTTATACTTTTACTTGAAATCAAACTTAATAAATATTATAAATATAACTATGTAATATTGTCTTGTCGATATTTATGATAATATTTTTAAATTATAATTTGATTTAAAAAATTATAAAAAATATACTTTTAAAATAAGTGGACTGGCCAGGCACAGCCCGTAGCCCACGTA
The DNA here is from genome assembly GCA_018342035.1 of Solanum appendiculatum. Taxonomy (NCBI): domain Eukaryota; kingdom Viridiplantae; phylum Streptophyta; class Magnoliopsida; order Solanales; family Solanaceae; genus Solanum; species Solanum appendiculatum. Next base: position 418,797 of record JAGDQO010001005.1, read on the forward strand.
CTTGTGGGTTGGGCTGACTGTTTTCTGGCCCACAAAACAAATGGGCCAACCCCGTCAAATTTCAAAGTATGTATGAATTAGCTCGAATGAGGTGGGTCAGCCCATATTGACAGCTCTAATTATCACAGTGTCACAATACTATATCAATATTTGCAAAAATAATTCCTTAGTCTCACTAATAAAATATAGAGATCATAAAATAATTGGTCTCTCTTTCTATTTCATGATTATTAACAAAATTAACCACTTGCAAACTTTCCTCTTAATTATTTAATTCAAAAGCCAATAATCTAAAGCCACCACCTAAGGTCTAATATAAGTAAATAACATGATTGATAATGACAACAATCTAGTAGGCCACGGCCTAAAAGATCATTTTTTATTTTTTTTGATTTAATAAAGATAAATCTACTAGGCTAGTGCCCAATATTCACTTTGATTTGATCAATAATGGCCATGGTGGGGATTGTTGCATTTGGACCTTTTGTTTTCATCAATTAGTACAAAAAAGAAAATAAATTGCTTAGTCAAATAATTGCTCAACTTTTAGCCAGAAAGAATGTGACATTTGGTGCAGTAGGATTTACGTGTCTAATATGTGTGAATTTAGAATATCTATATGTCCACTTTAAAATATGAATAATTAAATTATTTTCAAGAAAACAGCTAAATTATTTTCACGAAACATATTTAATGCCTATTTAAATGTTACCATTGATCAGCAAAAGTTGAACAAGACTTGGTCTACCATTAACAAAATTAAACATATAATAATATATATAAAGTCATTCGAGTTTGGCTTTTGGCTAATTCAAACTTTGTAGTGGACTTAAAGTAAACATTGAAAAAAATTAAATACTCTTAAAAAAAAAAAAAAACTCCAAATATCATGCCTACCATTATATGATTATAATACTATTACTTACTAAATTTGTTATGTCCAGCCACCGATAAAGTTTAGTGGGTGAAAAAAAATAAAAAGCTCAATTATTTTTTCTGATTTGAGCAAATCTTGGTGGGTTAGCATAACTCAATATGGGGTCGAATTAGAAAAAATAATTTCTGGAGCACGTTTCTTATTATTGATGATTTTTATGACAATATGAGAAACTATATATTCCTCACATATGAATATATAGCAAAGTGCTTTCATAATATGACAGTGGCATTAATGAAGAGAATTTAAAAGAGAACATATTCAACTTAGCTTGGAAAGCTTGAGCACTTCCTTATGTGTGAGCCAAAGATGTTGGAAATAGCTATTTGGTCCACTCATAAAGGGTTATAATTAGCTCATTTATTTGTCCTCGTAAATCCTATTTATAACATATAAATACATTATTATTGGTATTCTAAATAAAAGAGAAAAGACATAAAGTAATCACTAAAGTTATCCCGAATTTTCAAAAAGACATCTTAACTTTGCGGGCGCCCTATTATTTCATAAAAGTATTAAATATCTTTGTAAATAGGCCATTTTGACCCATTTTCCCTCAATGTTTGTGAACACACAAATAACAGCGCGTGAATGTATCTATTTACTTCCCAAAACCAATTTTAAAATGCCACATTTCAGTTAATTTCTCTATTAATTAATTAAATCATTAAATACACCATCTTTCCCAAATTTTCAATAAAGTTTATTTTTCAGATCTGCAATCAAACTCAGTTTAAATTACAATTTCATCCGAAAAAGACGAACATGACAGTTTCACAATACAAGGTACCATTGTACAAGAGAGAACACAATCCCTGTAACGACACAAATCGAAATTACAATCTCTGTATCGAATTCCGACAACAATATCGACCCCATTCTGCCATTAACTAAGACACCAGCTTCCCTAAATTTTCAATAGATTTTATTTTTCAAGTTTGTTATCATTTATTTTTGTAGTGGTGGATGGGTCAATCAGCTTCCACCGTCACCGGAGCTCAAAATCGTTTCCCTAAACATGTGTTTCCCCAACAAATCACAAATACATGAAGAAAATAATATGATTTTTTATCAAATACTAGATAAATATGAAATCATAACCTATGAACCTTCAATCCCTTGTTTGTTCAGCTAAAATGTCGAGCAGATTTCAATGGAAAAGAAGAGAAAATTTGAAAAATGAAAAAGAAAAGAGATGGAAGTGTTTTTGTTAAGATTCGAATTGGGTTATCCTCACTTTTATTAATTTTTAAATTTAATTAAAATGGATTAAAGGGGGTGACCATCACGCGCTCTTCATAAATGAGAAAATGAGTCAAAATGGTATATTTACAAAGGTATGTAATACTTTTGTGGGGTAAGAGAACACCTGCAAAATTAAGGTTTCTTTTTGAAAATTCGGGACAACTTGAGTGGTGACTTTATGTCTTTTCTCTAAATAAAATTAGGATTAGCTTCACAGGAAAGATGCTTTACATCTTTTGAGAATTTTTGGTTATGAAAACAAGTGAAATTATTTACTTTGTAAGGATTCTTGACAATCGATATTACAGTCGTGATTGTTGTAGATATATTTTCACTAAAAAGAAAGGGAAAACTACTTTATTAGACATACATCCATATCATATATACTAATTCTATCTATACTTTTAAATAATTATACATTTTACCACGAATTAAGAGTATCCTATGATATATTGAGAAAGATACACCTAGATACATGTATTTTTGCTACCATATATACTAAAATAGGGAGAGAGGCGAGCGAGATGAGGATGGAGGCAAGCTAGATAGTCATGTATGTCAGATACATGTGAATCACACTAGTCACACACTAGATACATGTATATGTATGTATCTGGTGTGATTCACATGCAATTGGGATACCGGATACATAGGAGAGTGGCGAGCCAGATGAGAGGGAGGTGAGGGAGGCAAGCGAGATTTCTTATGTATCTCATATACATGCGAATCCACTTGAATATAACGTATCTAGAACAAATTACACATAATTTTGACCTCATGTATCCCGAGATACATGTATCTGGATGCACCACAATCTGGTAAGATTTGTAACATTGCAAATTAGAGTGTATTTAAGTAATTAGCTCGTAAACTAATGAAATTTCTCTCAGTTTCCCAAAATGAAAACAACAAATATCCTAATTAGTATTTTCGATTAATTACTACATCTAGTTTATGTATCATTATAATACATGATTCCAAATCACTTTCTCTTGATCAATAAAGATGAAAATAATATTGTTGGACCACAAACTTTAGACCCCATGAACAGCTCAGTCATTAATAACTTCCCACTAAAAGAGATAAGAAATAAAAGAATAAACTATGAAAAAATTAAAGAGGGAACAAATTTATGAAATCTCTCGAAAGGCTTATGGGGTCCATGAAATTCCTATTTATTATTTTTATTTATATAATATAAGAAGTAAAATGCAAGGAACCAAACAAATATGGTTTATGTCCCTTCTCTTCCTTTCCATAAAATAACACCTTTTTAGTATATGATATGTATATAGACAGTTATGTTGTTTCCTAGGAATGTCCCAAAAACTTAGTATCAAATTTTTAATTTTTAGAGGTTGATGACTTTGTCCAATGTGTTATGATTCACAATTTTGTTATGATAGAGTCACTTATATAAATATTAGCCAATTGCTTTAATTCATTTCAATTATTTACCTAATGATATTTTTTTACAATATGTAAATTAAGAGTTTTTTTCCAAATATATTATTATTTTATCGGGATTTAAACTTTTTTTTTAATAAATAAAAACTATATATTTATATAGATGCTTTGAAAAAATGAATAATTTTAATTATTTAGTGTCCAAATTATATTCAACATCTTAATAATATTAATATATATTCAATTCAAATATTCCTACCTTGAAAAGAAAAAAGAAACAAAGCAAGGTTGAACTTTATCGAGGGAAATGACTTCATTATAGTAGTAATCAAAAGAAACAAATATAAGAATATTAAAAATCTAGAGTAATTTTAAAATGCTTTAAAAGTATTGACAATGAGGTGTGTTTGGTACTAGGGAGAATATTTTTCATGAAAAAATATTTTTTTTAAAAATGAGTTAATCTTACTTATTTTTTTTAGTAATTGATAAGTAAATTAAAAAAATATTATTTTAAAAATATTTATATATAATCTAGCAAAATATATAGGAATGAGAGGAGGTGGGGAGTGGGGCTCAAGAGTGGCCGGGTGGAAATTGGCATGGTCAAGGTGTAGGAATGAGGGTCGTTGTGTGGGTGGAGAGGATATAATAACAAGAATGACACTTATTGAACTTATTTTTTCAAAACTGGAAAAAGGGTCATATTTACCCTTGTACTCTTAGAAAAGAGTTATATTTACCCTTAGTTATACTTTTTTGATATATTTGCCCTTGCCATCCAACTTTGGGCACATATTTGCCCTTGGACAGTTAAGAATCATGCCACCACTTTTATCATATATCCATGTAAGCGCCACATAGGATAATAAAAATGACGGGATGATACTTAACTGTCGAAGGGCAAATATGAGCACAAAGTTGGATGACAAATGTAAATATATCAAAAAAGTATAATTAAGAGTAAATATAACCTTTTTCTAAGAGTACAAGGACAAATATGACCCTTTTCCATTTTTTCTATTGTCATTTTCCTCATTTTTAATAGAAAAAATATTTTTCAAAACTTTTATCTAACCAAATAAGAAAAATTAAGAAAATATTTTTGCCAAAGATACCCTTATGTCAATTCTATGGTACCAAACGAAAAAGAAAATGAAATGTCAATTCTATTCCCACTTTGACTAGGTGAAGGGAATACATAGATGATGGAACAATGTCATTCTCCAAAATAGTCCATGTCTATCGTTCTTGACCAAAAATAATGTTAACTTCTTATCACACATAACTCTGCCTTTTCTTTTCATCAATGCCAAATTCCACACCACTAGTACTACTACAGCTGTCTTTTATTATTTTTTTAAGAAAATACTTTTATTGGAAACTTTTAATATATGTTGATGAAAGTTGATGCAAAAATTAAATTCTTTCATTTAAGAACTCCAATAACAGTGCTTGAGGTTGATCAATCTATTATTTTCTCTATAATTTGATGTCAGAATTTTGTACAATAAATAAAGGGAGAAATATAATTTTGTTTTTAAAAATTTACCAAAAATAGATGAAATCTCTGTATAGAAGCTGATTACTTAGATACACTCTAGTTTGTAATATTACGTATCTTATTAGATTTTGGTGTGTCCAGACACGTTCAAATACATGTATCTCAGAATACATGAGGTCAAATTTATTATAGATACATTGTATCCAAGTGAATTCGCATGTATCTGGGATACGTAACATTTTTTTCTCGCCTCCCTCACCTCTCTCCCATCAGTTCATCACTCTCCTATGTATCTGATATCCCAGATACATGCGAATCTGGTGTGACTCGCATGTATCTGGGATACATTACGTGAATCTCGCTCACCTCTTTTCCTATTTTAATGTATCTGGTAGCAAAAATACATGCATGTACGTGTATCTTCCTCAATATACTCTTAATTAATGGTAAGATACGTAATATTTTAGAAGTATAGATAATAATAGGATATAGATCGCAAAGTATATCTAATTATGTAGTTTTTTCTAAAATAAATCATAATTTGTGTCATATTCTTTTTTCTTTTTACTTTTTTTTTTGCTAAAACAGTTATAACATGAAGTATTTAATTATCACATGACTAGAAATGAGGCATCGTCGTTTATATAAGGATAACGTGGAATCTCAATCACACAATATTTTTCTATTAGGTATCATTGCATTACTTGTTTTTTATTTTTTTAGTTTCCAAGTCTTTACTCATCTCCTTATTTTATTTTAGGTCCTGGTGTTCGAATTAATTTATACGTATATTATAAAAAGTGATGTTTAAAATCAATATTATGATTATGTTATCAGATTTTTGTTACATATCAATATTTGTAACTCCACCGATCAACAGTAGAGAGATAATAAATAATGACTTTTTATTTAACTTCTATTTATAAGATTTGAACAATAAATTTACATGATTTAATCGCAAAAAGTACATTTGGATGCACCTTCTTACAGTAATAATATATTACTATCGTTTTTGCAAATAATAGAAAAATGTTCTCTTGTTATCTTGTTATTCTAGTACCAGCAACTAATCATATTATAAAGTCTATTGAGATTTGAGAAGAAGAATATAATATTAGTGCATGTCATTTTTGTACTTCCTTTGTTTGCACCATATTCTTTTACTTTCAAGGGACAAAAGCAGGTTTTCATAAAAGAATGTGGCCACAAATTGAATAGCCTAAATTGCATTTTATGAAAATAAATAATAATAATTTAGTAGGAACTTTTATGAAATCAATTTGATTATTTTGGGTTCGGCATCAGTGATTGTTTTCGATAGAACAACCAATAACTAAGTTTAAATGACAACGTCACAAATTTCGTGCAGTTAATTTTTTTCTCTATTAAAATGTGGAAGAAATAGATAAAACATTGACCAATTATTTCTATATTTTTGTTAAAAAATTAATTGGATCACTTTTCAAATTTAATATATTTGTGTTTTTTTATGGAGCACTATTTATTAAGTGATCGTATGAAGTCGTATTTTAGTTTTTTTATTTTCTTCTTAAAAGAATAAGGACGGTTTTATATGTTGTTGGGACTCTCGACAGGTCTTGGAATAAATTGGGCTAAAACAAAGCCCATGTGATTTAGTGCTTCAAAAAGGGGTGGGCATTTTCAGTAAGCCCACTCAAGATGATATTTGCCTAATTTTTTTATGAAAAAAATGATCTAAATACACAATTTATTTTATCATATTATCTAAAATTTCTTACCATTTGAAAAAATTACAAAAATCTCTACTCTCTCCTATTCTCGGATACATCACTTTACACGATGTATCGGTCGGATACATCACTTTACGCGATGTATTGGGACGTATCCGGATTCTACCAAATTTAAGAAATTTTTGTAATTTGGAAAAAAGTAAGGATATGATGTAATTAGCTCTTAACACAATCGGATTTGTGTAAAATTCCCTTTTTTTATAGGCAACTTTAAAAAATGGATATAGTTTGGGCTTAATTAGAGATCTATAGCTATAGTTTGCCTAGTTACGAATTATAGCTACATGTTAGGGAGAGGAGATAGGCGAGCGAGACTAGGAAAGGGAGGAGAGAGGCGAGTGAGATATGGGAGAGAGAGGAGAGAGAGGTTGAATACCAGTTCTATTCGTTGTATATTTGTATCAAAATGAATATAATTGTATCAAAAACTATTGTATTTAGCTACATATTAGGAGGAGAGTGGCGAGCGAGATCGAGAGAGGGAGGAGAGAGGCGAGCGAGATCAGTAGAGGGAGGAGAGAGGCGAACGAGATTGAGAGAGGGAGGAGAGAGACGAACGAGATCGAGAGAGGGAGAAGAGAAGATGAATACATGTTGTATTCGTTGTATTTCGAATACAATTGATACAAAATACAAATATAGTTATGCATTAAATAAATACATAATACAATGCAAAATAAATACAAAATACAATTCGAACAATACATTATATAAATACAAAAATAATTATATACATTAAATAAATACAAAAACAATTCAAAATAAATACAAAATACTTTTAAAAAAATATAAAATACAAAAACAATCAAATAGTTGTATCAGTTCCCAATTCAAAATACAAAAACTGTAAAAGAAATACAAAAAATACATATATAAAATAAATGAATACAAGTCCATAGCATGACCTAGATCATTATTTTGTGTGTGTGTGTGAGAGAGAGAAAATTTGCTAAAAATTAAACCATACATATAGCTATAAATTGTAATTTTTTAAACTATAGTGGTTTATCGTGAATACATATCATATGTTTGCTTAGTTGTGTAATTTTTCCTTTTTTTTATCCCTCACTAAGAGCTTTCACCTTTTTGCTGCTCCCTTGGTGATTCGAACTTATAACCTTAGAATTAGAATTTCTTGGTGACTCGAACTCACAACCTTAGAATTGAAATTGAGAGGTATATTCTTAAAAAAAAATAATTATTAACTTATATAGGACCTTCAAAACAAGAACCGAGTAGAACACAAAGAAAGTAAATTTGAAGGAGATATATACTGAAATCGAAAAAGTACAGTTGAGTAAATTCGATAAAAACGACGTAGAATATTCTACTTCTTGCCGTGTATTACTACTTAATTAGGTCATGTGTTTAGGTGCGGAGAAGCCACAGACACAATCATGCTAAGATTGAAATTGTTTGTATAACACTATTTTAAATAAATTAATGTCTTTGACTTTCGTAGCTCCTTTAATTTTAGATTAAATTAAAGGAGTTTAGTCTTAATTTAGAGTCTCTTGATTTTCTGATTTAGATTTTATCTCCATTGCTGAAAAGTACAGCGCAGTTGAATTCTATAAGAATTCGTCGAGTGTATAACCACATTCAAATTATTTACATTATTATTGTTACTAATAGAAGAGTAAATCCAACACTCTTTAAAATGAATTTGTATTGTGATTGCAATTCTGGAAATGTAGCACATTATAATTGTAGTATGATGCTTAATTATTAGGAAATAAAGGCGTTAATTGTAATTATAAATATCAAAACTCATAGTCAAATGACACAATAGAATATGTCACAAATACTTCTACAAGAATCCATTTCAAACGTTCGTTTTCTTTTCTTCCTAGTTATACACTGTCATACCTGTTGATGCAATATACCAAATTTGATAAATTTAATGGTATTTTTTGCCTTTTGTTTTACCAAAACATAGTTAATTTTTTTTTTAAAAAAGAATGTTATTCAGATACATATAATATCTATTGTGATTTTCTCTCACAATAACAATAGAGAAATTATAAAAATATTGCTTTTTTGTAGTTATGGACACGAATATTTCAACATTTTTTTTCATGGCACGTATATTTTAGAATTTTTCTCATGAATTAATGTGTTTTCTCGTAAATTTTAACATTAACTAAAAAAATAAAAGGGGACAAATGTTCTATCACTTTTAATAGTAAGCATTAATTCAAGTTAATAAGATTTTAACCATTTATTTTCAATAATTATCTTGGATATTATTATAAAAATATTATTTGTTACTATAAAGATTTGAGTAGTTAAATTCAAAGTTCTAAAATATCTATAGTAGAAAGTAGACAGTGTTTCTTTTTATATAAATTTTGTACTCTTTTTTAAAACTATATTATAAATAGAAAATAAAAACATAAAATTCACAATTAAAAATATTTGATGCGTCAATATTTGGGAGCCTAAGCTAAATTAAATTAGATAAATTTAATATTTTACATTTAAAAATTGTAATAAAAATACTATAAATTATAATTATTCTCATATCAATTTAATAAAATTAAATTTATTTTAAAATATTAATCATAGTTCATATAGTTTGACTTTTGAGTAGCAAACCATGACAACTATTTTGATACGAAAAAAGTGTAAGGAAGTTAATTTAAAGTGTTGTTAAAACTAATGTCGACCTAACTAATAGTATTATCAATTATGTGTTTGGACCATCTTGGTTTAAAGTCGCTCAAGTTTTTGAAATTGTCTTCAAATATCATTTTTATTTTATTTAGGATAAAAATATTACTCAACTATCACTAATTTTCTCAAAAAATGCTCTCCTAGTTAGCATGCTATATCATTAAGCCTCATTTTTAATAATAGACTTATTTAACTCATAAAACTCATTTAACTAAAATTATAATCTTATTATTTTTTTTTTAAAATACTGTAGTTTAACAAAAACAAATCATGCTTAAAAATCCTTTATCATACCTAAATTTATATATATATAGATTTCCATCAAAAGCGTTTCCACTTATACTACAATAATAAAAATATTCATTCAAAAATTCTTTTATATTAAACCAATTACTTATGCTTAATTGTTCTAATTTTATTAAAGCGTTTCTTTGTAGGGTTATTAATCCACTATTTGGGTCTTCTCCTGTTATTAAACTATGTATTTTATTTGTAAAATTATAAGGATTTGATCCCATATTTGCCATTCCTTGAAATTCTTCTGGGAATTCAGTTTTGTATGCTTCCCATAAACCTTTCGTGGATTCTCCAAGAAATGTTTCCATGTATCTATACATTGTTTCTGCATCATTATCTTGATTAGTCTGTATGTAATCTGCCACTACTATTCCTTTCCATAAGTCTATTACAGAATTCCATAGCTAAGGATCATGGGCAGCTATATTTAAAAATTTTCCTTTATTTCCTCCCTCTTGGAGTCTAATATGTTCTTCTATAGGTAGTCTTTTTCCTTTAGGTTTTAAATTTTCCGTCTGTACTTTTTGGTTTACTCTATATACCCTATATCTTGGTAGATTTCCCGTATTTGTCTGTTCTTGTTGCATTGAAGTAGTTTTTTGGAATGGGTTTGAGCTACTCGAAGCACTTTCCATTAATTCTTTTATACTTAAAGTTGTTTCACTTATTACTGATTCTTCTTCTTCTTCTTGCATTCTATATCCATAATTATCTTATCTCAATCTACATGTTTTAAAATGTTCTTCTACCTGATTAAAAAATAATTTTCCTTCTTTACATCCCTTACATCTGAACCTTGTGTTTTTATCTCTGTTATACATTTGTTCTGCATTTTTTATTGCTTCATCTACTTTGAAATCCTCCTCTTCTATAATTTCAATATTCATTAGTTCTTGATTATCATATTCCTCTTCATCTATCTCTTTTTGATCTGTATAAGTATAATCTGTGAATCTTATGGAAGTTTGTCATTTACTGTTTATATACATTAGATGGTCTTTTGGTTTCAATATTTCTTTTTTACTTAAATTCTCCAAATTTCATTCTAATCCCGCATATTCTTCTGAGTCTATTTTTAATGGTTTCATTACTTTTATACCTTTGTCTCTCATTAATCCCACTACATCTTCTACTTTTAATTTAAATTTTGTATTACTATTCGTTGCGATTTTTCCTATAAAACCAACGCAGATTAATAGGTTATTACCTCCTATCATTTCCTCATATCCTTTTGTTTGTATACCTATTTTAATATGGTTTGCAAAATTAGTGGAGCTTAACATAAAGTCTGGACTACAATAGAATAATCCTCCGTTATTTGTCATGTCTACTTCTGTTAATCCTATTATTGATTTTTTTAGTTCTGTCCATCTATCATCATATATTGTGATTAAGACTTTTGTCCCTAGATTCTTTCTAGTTAATTCTTTTAAACCTATCACTATTAAACCCATATGCATTAAAGTCATATTTGATTTCTTTATTTGTTTTAAAGATTCTGAGCTTATTAAACTTAAGTTGTTACTGTCTTTTCCTATTACGCACATTTGTTCTTCTCTATAATGTTTGTATAATTGTGCTTGTCCTGCAAAAAATCCTTTATTATATAATATTTTTGGATTTAACAATTTTAACTTATTTTGTTGAAATATTTGTATGTCTTTATCCACATCTATTACTTCTTCTAACTGTTGACTTATATTTGTCTTTGTCTTAGAAGAATCCAGGATTCTTGCTAGTATTCCTCCTCTCAAGCTATCTTGTATATATATATATATATATATATATTATTATTATTATTATTATTATTTTTCTACTATGAAGAATAGTTTTTTTAACACATACTATAATGTCATTAGTTTTGAATAGTTATAGACATATGTATTCAGAAAATATTACAATTTTAAAAAAATCAAATAAAGTTTAAAATAAACCATGATATACAAACCACTTCATGAAAGTTAACGTACATTGTTTAATTATATTATTGTATAATGGATCAATGCTATTAAAGGTCAGCTAATCATATCATTGTGTACTTTGAAACTTATACTTACAATATCTTTCTTTTAAAAGTTTGAAAGTGAATAACCTTTGTATTTTTATTTAATGGATGATAAAGCAGGGGGAAGATTATCATATCACAGCGATTAAAGAAAATAAAATTTTGATATTTATTAATGAGCATATTACACTCGTATAATGCGCGTGTTATTGAATTAAAATAGGCAACCCAACTAATTAGTACTTGTATTTCGTGAATTTGGGATGAGATAAAGATATATATTTAGTGTGTAATTGTACGATAAGACAAAATATATATAATATAATCGTCACAAAAGAATAAAAATAAAAATAAAATAATAATTTTCTTTTTTCATCAACCTTTTTCTATGTCAATCTTACGGATTTATTTGAATATTTTTGTGAAAAATTATTTGCTTAAAATCCCCAGATAATTTTTTAGGGATTTCAAAAAACCTCATGTAATAATTACCTACTTTGTTTGGTGGAAATTTTTACAGGAAATTAGAATATTTATGATTTCTTTTTTGTATTAATCTACAGATAAATTTTCACGTAATTTTCACACACACATATAGACATGAGTTTGATGAGGTAAATAGATCTATTAATTTTTTAAAAGGTCAAATCCATCGGTGGCCACCTAAAGTTGGCACAAATTTTCACTTAGACCCCGTAACTAAACTTTGTTCATTTTAAACATTTTATGTGGAAGCTTGTTGTGTTATTTTGACATTTTTTTTATATTCTCAGAACTAGCTTAAGTGCGTGTATCCAAACGCCTCCCATGTGGATAAATAAACGAATCCACATGTGACATGTGGAATTTTTACTTTTTTTTAAGAATAAGCTCACCTTTTACTTTTTTTTTTTTCCTTCAAAATATCTAACCCCATTCCCCCACCCCCACATTTTCTGCTTCTTCTTCTTCATGTTTTTTTATTCTTTCTTTGCGTTATTCTTTTTCAAATCCATCAAATTCATATGTTCTTGTGCTAACAAAAATTTTGATTCCTCGCGTTACATACCTTAATTTCTCTTTTCTTGAAAATCAAAATTGCATCTTGAAAGAAAAATAACAATATTATTTAAATGGTGAAGATGCCTACAGAGGAATAAATTGGGGATTTAGTTCTGAATACTATGGGAAAATGTTTCTCAAGTAGTGTATTAGCTTGTTCTTCCAATTTTCGTTGTTAATGACCCAGAAAATTAGGGCAATTTGCAATTAAAAAAAAAATCGAAAATCAAGAATTTTTTTCATTTTTCTTGGGGCAGAAGTTTTTTATTTTGTTGTAGTAGCAGACACCATTAATCTAGCAGAGCTTAAAATTTATGTGATTTGATTTTTAAAAGAAAAAGAGTATCACAAATTCTTAGAGAATGATGATGGTCTTCATTTTTTCTGGTGAGATTGCTAAAGAAATTGACTCTGTTGTTGAAGAAATTGGATTCTGATGTAACCCAACAAAATTTTGTCAATTTTTTAAAAAAAATTGTGTGGTGATGGAGGGTGATGGAAGGTGGAGAAGTTGCAGAGAAGAAGAATGAGGAAGAAGAAGAGAGAAAGGATATTTTCCAAGAATTTTTTTTTTTCACGCGCATAAAAATCGTGTAACACACATGCTATGCTGAGTCAGCGAAAAGTGTCGAAATGACACAACGAGATACTACATAAGGTGTCTAAAATAAACAAAGCCTAGTTAAGGGGTCTAAGTGAAAATTGGTGCCAACTTTAGGTGGCCACCGATGAGTTTGGCCTTTTTAAAATGATGGTTTATGACATGACATGTCAACTAGAATAGAAGGAGACTTTTGAGGTATTTAGTATTTTTTGATGAAAATAATAATAGTTGAGTGATATTATTGTCTTTAAAAAAATAAAAGTGATTTATATAGACAATTTTCAAAACATGCGTGCCTATTTAGAAAAACAATATAAAGTTTAAGCATCGAAAAAGATTCTTAAGCATGTAGATTCCTTCTTCATAAACTGTTGGATATTTTGTAATATATAGAGATCTTAAAATGAACAGACACATCTGTTTATGAAAGAACATGATTGTTATGAAAATTTAGGGGCGAAGGCACATATAAGTCTTGGACACCCTTCGTCGAAAAAAAAAACCCGTATATACAAGTAAAATGATACATGAAGTGATTAAATAACATATTTTGGACACCCTTGATATAACAAGTTGTTATAGTCTAGTGGTTTCAAACCCCTTTAATGTGTTTTAGGCACCTTAAATGAGCAGTGCTCGCGTGTTCGAATCTTATGAGAAATAATTTTTTTCCCTTTTTTAAAAAGAACTTTTATTGTGCAATTTCTAAATACCCTTCGTGAAATTTCTGGCTCCACCACTGTGAAAAGTTATTTGTTCATAAAAGAACACGACTCTTATGAAAAGTCCTCTAATTATGAAAGAAAATGACTCTTATGAAAAGTCATATGTTCATGAAAGAACACGACTGTTATGAAAAATCATCTCTTAATTTTTATAAATATAAAGACTCTCTAAAAGTAGCCTAAGAAAAAGCTGCATGTATATACAAGGGCTTTGTTGTATCCTGAAGAGAATTGCTTGTATTATCCCCAATATGTATACGGGTAATATCTCTTTAAAGACAGTGATTTTACATGCCTCAAAGCCATCTTCTTCTTCAATTATATTTTCTATTATTATTTTTCTAACAATTTTAAAGAGATGGAGTTTGAAGAAGATACTAACAGTTATGACAATCTAAATTTCACAATTGAAATTAAGTTGGAGAAGAGACATTGACCCTTTGCTTTCCAACGGCTTCGTAAGGTGATTGTGGAATAGAAAATCAATGAAGTGGTTATGTTCCAAAAAAAAAAGAAATGGAATTATGTTCCTAATGTTGCCTCTTTCTGGAGGATTTTTATTATATAGATATTGAAAAAAAAAACCAATTGATCTGGCATCTCCAGGATGAGACCTTAGTGGATTGTGGATGGCTCATTGAGTGCTAGTGAAATAGTGATTATTGCATTAGTTTTGGTCATCTCATTTCATTTGGTGCAATTCACCCCCAAATTTTTGGCACATCAAAAAAAAAAAGTGAACTAATATGAATCAAGAAAGAGAGAAGACAATTGATTTGGCTTTGATATGAAAAAGTGTTCATATGATTAGAGTCGTGGATCAAGAAGAAAGCGATGAACATCAAGTTTTACTTTCTTAACTTTGCGTGTTAATTAATTATAAATTTTATCCTTTGAGATTTTTGAGAAATTATTTTCATAAATATTAGGATAAATAATTCACTTTCTGAGAATCTTGAAATGCTTTTTAAATAAGTTTAAGAATAACATATTTGATATGCTTATTATAAATTTGTTATTTAGGACAAATTAAATAAAATTATTATGGCATAATTGTGTTGCATAAATATCATGTGAATTTTATTTTCAAGTTATGAGATGATATATATAAATTCCTTAATTTTGATGGATAATATTTATACTTGAAAGTTATTAGAATAATTTGAAATTAAGAGAAATGATAGTTTTTATTAGATCATTTTATGTTCATTAAAGGTTGAAGACTTTGTCTTCTTATCAAATGCTCACGTGTTATAGTTTTGGAACGCTATAAATTTGACAATAAGATGATCTACTGATATTAATTAGATGTCCACACAAGTTATGAAAAGGACATTTGAAACATTTAAAGTTTAGGGATGATTGGATCATGATTAATAGTCAATAATATTTGAAGAAGTTTAAGATATAAATTATTTCTTCAACACCCACAAGATATATCTTGATGTATTTGACATGGTAGTTATATTTACAACTTGATAATTTTAGCGATAACTAGTTGATTAAACTGCTAGTGTGATGATTATGCTATAAGCCTTCGTAGAAATATTGTATAATTTCATGAAGTGTGTCACTTGAAAATGTCGTGACTTTTCATGAAAAGAAGTATCCGTTGTAAGATAACTCTTGTATAGACATGACCAATCATACATAGATGAATCGGTGTGCTGGTCTATAAATAGTAAATCTTATAATGATAATGATAAAATCCATATAAGTTGAATTTGTAACATGTATGAATGTGCCTTAAGATTTGCATCAAAAAGGCTTGATTTTCATAGTGGGATAAGAATATATTTAGCATATAAATGCTTGAAAAGAAATAGAATGATTGAAAATATGATTTTGAAATGTTGTGGCCACAAGTGATGCAATCATTCTAAGCTATTGAGATAATGATGTTGCTTTAAGAGTAGCTAATAGTTGAATATGCAATAGAAAATCTAGGCACATGTATTTGCGATATCCCTAGGTGAAAGATTTTCGTATGATTTATATTAATCTTGTAAGATTAATATTTCAGAAAATGCAGTATGATAAATCTGTGAAGGAATAAGGCTAAAATTCTTAAACTAAATACAGGTGATGAGAATCCAACTTTGAGTTAGTATACACTCTTAACAATACAAGTTCAACGGGTAATAACAAGTTACTTTGTGTTGCTAAAGCACGAGTCTTCTCTATCAGAGCCTCCATTCAAGTGTACTACATACTGTTATGTGAGAAGTTGAGGAGTTGTTAAATGCTTGAAATAACAGTGGCATAGTGACAAACTCCATAATGCAGATTGTTACACGGATATTGAATTAATTCTTAATGAAATTTGTAAATGTCTACAGTAACAGGGACATAGTAGCTAATTTCACCTATATGTATATTGAAGTGGTGCCGCTTCAAGCAAGATCTAAAGGGTTGATCTTGTAAATATTCATGAAATCAGGATGAGCACATGACCATAAACGTGCTAAAGCAAATATTGAATTTTTTAAGCTACAGTTTTTTTTTTTTCATTTTTCGTAATTAATATCTCAACAACTAATTAACTGTTTCTAATTAACATTTCAACAATTATTTCTTAATCGCTATTTCTTAATTGCTAATTTACTGTTTCTAATTAATATTTCTATAACTAACAATTCATTGGACAAGTCTAGTTTAATCTTTTTTAAAAAAAGAAGTTAAGCTTAAAGTCAAAGTTTAATATAAATTTTTTATATCTTTGATTTTTATTAATTACAAAGATTTAATTTTCTTCAAGTTCCTATTTGGTATATTAAACCCGCAACCTGCCCTGCACCGCCCTGCATTAATTTTAAAAATAATTACTTCAATCCGTTCCGCCTTGTCCCATGCTCATTGCCATCCCTACTAAAAAGTAGTCATATAAATTCTCGAAACACAAAATATGACAATTAATTTAAGACGGATGAATAAAGTATGTGATTTCTCCCAAAAACAACCACACACAAGCAAGATAACTAAACAAGAAAACTTGTTATAGAAAGGAGAAAAACAACCACACATAGAAGTTGACCAAAGAGCTCCAAAAAGCAACCTTATCCTACTCACATCCCCTTGTGGACACACTATTTTCCTTACCTTCACAAAAAGATTTACACAACAAAACAAACTATAACAATAATTAATTCCCAAAAAAAAATAAAAATTTAAAACTTAAATAATAGAGTAGTAGTACGACACTACAATAGGTAAGTAAGTTGAAAATAAAATAAAATGGCTATGGAATTCGATCTTCCCGAGGAAATTGTGGAAGTACTGCCGTCGGATCCATTTGAACAGCTCGATTTAGCGCGTAAGATCACTTCCATTGCCTTATCCACGCGCATCTCCGCCTTGGAATCGGAAGCCGCCGCCTTACGCCGCCACTTGTCGGAGAGAGATGACATCATCAACGACCTTAACTCCCAGCTTGACTCCCTTGACTCCTCCCTCGCCGACGCCTCCGATAGACTTTCCCGCGCTGAGCAAGAAAAGGTCCGACCCGTTTTGGATTCGGCGTTTTTCTTCTTGTTTACTGCGGGTTGACTTGTTTGTAGTGGTTGAATTTTGCAGGAGAGTTTGGTAAAAGAGAATGCAACGCTGTCTAATACTGTGAGGAAGCTTAATCGTGATGTTGCTAAGGTATTATTCAGCCAGATTTTTTAAGAAAGGTGAAAAATATAAAGAAGTAAATTCACGCAAGAAGAAGAAGGAGTGTTAATATGTAATATATATACTTAAAAAAGAATATTTTTACCAAGCTACCTAAGGAAATTTATCTCAATTTGTCAACTAATTGATGATGATGCTGCTGTTGCTCCACGTAGTCAGTACTTTCATTTGAGATTCGAATGTTTTGTTTTATCTCCTTGTTAGATAGCTCAAAATGAGTAAAGTTTGAAGCTTTAAGTAGGTGGCCAGGTAGATTGGTTTGTCCTTTTGATTGAACCTAATGTAGAAGTTTTTTTTTTTCCTTAAAGCATCCAATATCAGAAGTCTACTGGCAATTCTAATCCGGATTCATGTCAGTCCTCTGGAAAGCCCACTATGGGGTAAATTAAGGAGCCTGGTGACGAAACAGACTCCATTCCCAGGATTCAAATCTGAGACTTCTAGTATTGAAGCTAATTGAAAAAAAAAACAGTATAATATGGCTTGATAAGAGATTTAAGAGAAGGGTGGAAGACAAGATTATGAGGGGTATTTTGTCTAAGGCACTTTAGGTTCATTTTATCCCGAGTAACTTGTGGCTTGTTATGGACCTTATGGAGTGAATAAAGCTCCTACGTGTGATAGAATATGTAATTGTCTGTTTAGCAATTACCCGATTAAGTAATTTTATAGTTTCCAACAATGTCCTTTGGTTAGAGTAGTGACATGTACATTACATATTGCTATTGTATCGGTCATCCTTTCTGCTAGCACCGAAGCTTTAATGTTGTCTATTCATGTAAGTTATTCACTTGGATATACAAATGGAGCTTTATTCATACACATTACCCTAATTCAGTAGTAGTATTTACTGAACCAGCACTAATGTTTTCTCATGTTACATTGCCATCGGACTAGTATTGGAGTACAGACGACTGCATAACTAGTTGGAGCTAACGATAATCTTCTCTTTCCTCTATTTAAGCTGTGTCATACATTGCATGTATTTTATACACATATATGTATATATTAGCTTCTCTGAGCTCAACCTTTCACACCCTCAATCCTCCTATCCATAAGGTGCTATTCCACTTGATCCGAAATTCTGACATCATGTATCTACAATGGTAGTAGGGTATTTTTTTGTTCTAGAAGACTGATCTTGAAACTTACAGTTGGAAGCCTTCAGAAAGACGCTTATGAGATCGCTTAATGAGGAAGAAGACACCTCGGTAAGTCCTTGTATGAAAATCGAAGGATTTCTCCATCTTCCTGTTGTTATTTTATTCCTGTAACTAAAATAATACCTTTGAGGGTACTATACTATTACATGGAAATGGGCTAAATTTCTCAGTGCTGAAAATTTTACGGGAACCGGCAACACTATTACCTGCTAATCTTGTAAGTAGCAAACGTTGTCCTCATTAATAATCTGTCGCTTTTGGTGTTTGACAGGGTGGAGCTCCAGATTTTGCTAAAAATGGACAAAACCAATCAGGTTTATCTTTTTGGTCATTGCTCAATGTCTATATTCTTTATCTGCAATTCGCTCATATTCAGTAAATATCTTTGTTTGAAGGTGTTCTATTGCTCCAAACTTTACCATGTGTAATATGTTCCAAAGTTTGCTATGTGAAATATGTTTATTAGAGTGAAGTTTCTCCACAATTTTAGATATAGAAACTTTTCTCTTCTCGTGAGGATATAATGAAGTTGTCTATTATTGGTTCTAAAGATTAAAAGGTTTTATTGATTTGACAATCTTTTGTGCATCTTTTGTCATATGCAGTCGACAGTTTAATATACTTGAGTCATTTCCTCTTCCCTTTTCATTTTCTCTTAGCATATGTTTTAGGCCCTTCTTTTTCTATTGGATAAATGGGGATAAGAGGAAACAAGCAGCATTGCAAATTATTTAAAATGAAAGGTGTTTTATCTCTGTGCACTTTAAAGCAACATTTTTAACTTACGAGTACGAATTATTTAAAATGAAAGGTGTTTTATCTCTGAGCACTTTAAAACAACATTTTCAAGTTACGAGTATCACTTAACCAAGCTAGTTTAAATTATTCAGATCAAGATTCTTCCTCGCCAGCTGCTTCAAGACCTCCTCAACGGACCCAGTCAACAGAGGGTGTATATTCACATTCAGAGGATGCCGAATCAGAAAGTATGCTCCAAAATCCAAATTATCTGTAGTGTGATATTATCGGTGACCTCTGGCTAAGGAACTTTTATTCTCCAAAACACTTTACACTGTGTAACGTAACCAGAAACTTTTATCTCTATTCAATTATTGCAGCTTCGAGGCCTCGAATATCACCAGGTCTCTTGTTAGCATCACAGACTAGCACCCCACGTCTTACTCCTCCTGGCTCCCCTCCAAGTCTTTCAGCATCCGTGACTCCTTCAAGGTCGCCAAGACCACTATCTCCAAGGAGGCATTCTATTTCGTTCTCAACAGTAAGAGGCATGTATGATGACAGATCTTCAGCATTTTCTACATCGTACAGTCATCATGGCTCGATGTCAGGCCTTGAAGCAGGATCACAAACTGGTTTGTTCTTTTTCTGAAGAACTTATATTGGGTTCCTTTCTTTGCTCATTTTGGCATGCATGATTAAATATCTGCGGTGTCTGTTCAGTCTAAAAATACAACAGTTTTATCTTCCGCTCAAAGGTTGCTGGGATGAATAAATTTTACTTGATGAATAAGTTCACCCTAGTTGAGGACCTATTGTGAGTAAGGTAATGCAAGGGAGAACGGACAGTTTTATTATCGGCAATCACCACCTTCTATTGGATAACATGTGGTCTAAGTACCACCAGTCAACTACTCTTTTGCACCTATATATAGTGCATGAGTGCCTAGCTGTGTCTCTACTTCCTCCTTAATTTAACAAAATTAAAGCCTCATATGTTTGAAGTCTGACATGAGTGTCACCACTTTTGCATGTACCCTCCCAGCACGAGCTCGAGTGGATGGAAAAGAGTTCTTCCGACAAGTCAGGTAAAGCTATTGCTGCTGAAAACAAAATTATTATCTATTTCGTACTGACTGATCCACTGCACTTTGTTAGAGAAAGTTCAATCGCATATGTAGGATTGACAAAAAATACTTATTTTGAAGTCAAGATGCACCCTGAGGGTCTAAAAGAAAGTCCCATCAGTAAAATTCACTACAACCTCCTCCGCTAAGGGTCATAATCTTCTTTCCTTTTTTATTTTTTGATGTGAGAGTTACTGCAATTGATGTTTAACTCAGAATTAAAACATCTAACTGTATTTATTTAGGGGAAGAAAATTATTGCATAAGTCGGAGATCTCTTGTACCAAATATTAAACAAGGCTCTCGTAAGCACCGACACAAAACCTGATTAAATTGTTGCCCGGGTATTCAAAGAAATGGACCAAGAGACCAAAGTCTTTTGCTAAATTGGTTTTATCTATCATTTCTTCTAGCATGTCGCAAACATTTTTGGTGTTCACTTCGTCTTCTTTTTTCCTGGGAAGGACTAAAAGATTATACTCTTCAACTGGATAACTGTAAAATGTCTTAATTAGACCTTCTACTAATGCAAAAAGTGATGAAACTTGATATTCCATAACTCTGACGATTATCAGTCTTGTCAAACCAGATTTGCTGTGTGCTTTTGTGATATGCTCCATGTTTCATCTTTGTATATTCTAAGTCTTTGAGCTTCTATTTCATAACAATCGGATGGATTTGCATTATCAGGAGTCGGCTATCGTATGAGCAATTTGGTGGTTTTCTAGCAAATGTCAAGGAACTAAACTCACACAAGCAAACTAAAGAGGTATGTTTTGCCTCACATGATCTTATGACACTAAGACCTTGTTTGACATTGCTGTTGGGAGGTCAAAAACATGTATTTTGAGAAAAAATCACGTATTTTGAGAAAAAATCACATGTATTTTGAAAAATTAAGGCGTTTGGCAAATAAGTAAAATTGCTTTTAAATGAAAGTAAAAGCAGTTTTATGTTGTTGGGAAGAAGTTAAAAATTTCTATTTTTTAAAAAAAAGCATAAGCAAAAAATTATTTTTTTCAAGACCAAAATATCCCTTATTAATTAATTAGCATATCTCATAAGTTTGGTTAAGTTTGATTTAAGATTTTATTTTTTATTTTTATGTAAAAAGATCTTTTATTTTATTTTACGTATTATTTTGCAGGATTAGAAAGAAAAAATAAGCTAATATTGATTGAAAATTTGAATACGTACATTTTAATTAAATTAATTTTTTTATAATAAATATTTAAAATATTTTCTCTCTATAAAACAATCTTAATATTAAAAGTATATTGATACTTGTCCTTTTCGTAATTTGACTCTCAGAAGCACTTTTTAAAAAAGATTAGTCAAACATAATTTGCTTATCAAAAACAATTTTTAAATGAATTGGCCAAACACAAATTGCTTTTTTTTAAACGTACTTTTCTAAAAAACTATTCTAAAAAAATGTTTGTAAAAATAAGCAATTTTTAGTGGCAATACCAAACAGTCTCTAACTACCAATACATTGCTCTGTACAAATATAACAAGCTTATTTTTGGACATTTTAGGAAACTTTGCGGAAAGCAGCTGAAATTTTTGGTGAAGAAAACAAAGACCTTTATACCATCTTTGAAGGGTTGATCTCTCGTAATGCCCAATAAAATGTCCAAAGCTTGAATGTTGCATGTATTTTTTACTGTATATTGACTGAATAAACTAAATGTGCCAAAATTGTTTCACTACGTTGTAACTTCTTCTTTTGTTGTCGATGTATTTTATTTTAATTTATTTATTGAAGTTAAATGTTTTGAGCTTCGAAAATAGAGTAGTGCCTCAATCAAGGCTTCAATGTATATATGTGCTTGCGCAAAACACATGGAGATAACATTGAATATAAACTTTATTCTATCAACTTGGAATACCACAATGATTAAATTCTGAATCTGCCATTGACTTCATTGGAAAAAAAGAAAAAAGAAAAACGAGTAAGAGTAACTGAAGGGGAGGAGGAAAAAAGATGTAGAATACATTATTAGATAAAAATAGGCATGATGCATAAATATGCCATTTAACTTGGATTCAACTGTGGCTTCCAACTTTGAATGTGCACAAGTATGCATTTAAACTTATATAAAATTGAACAGATAGACACATTTGTCCTATGTGGCGTCCTACATGACAATTTTGTGTCTTATGTGGCGTCCTACATGGATTATGCCACATAGGACATGTGTATCTACTACTTGTGCACATCCAAAGTTGGAGGGCATAGATGTCAGGTAAAGCCAAGTTAAAAGACATATTTATGTATTATGCCATAAAAATAGATTAGAAGTCACAAATGGTACGTACAGAATATAAGTGGTGAGCATATATAGGCTAATACAAAAATATTACTGTATATTCTTTTGTTGTTGTTGTTATATATAAAAATGAAAGTAATGAATTAAGTTGAACTTAGGTAGATGCATGTACGTACTATATAGTAAAATATATTTTTGAGGTTCCACAATTTTGGGCTATAGGTGCATTGGCAGGCATGCATGCAGTTTTACAAGATAATTACCACTATTTTCCCTCTTTAGTTTTCCTCATTTTCTCCTCTGCTCTAAACTTCTCTCTCTTTCTCATTCCTTCTGCAATTCTCCCATTCTTTGGTGTCTCTGGAGGAAGCCAAATTCACCCTTATTTGGTTGTTTATTTGGCTTTTGGGTTCTTTCTCTGAGGATCAATGGAAACGATTCTTGAACATTCAGCTTCTCCATGGTATGTTTATATTCTCAATTTTCTGATTATTGTTTTCTCTATTGGCCAAATGGACAGCACTTTTGTATTTTTAATTGCTTAATGTATGTGTTTGCAATGTCACACCCCCATAAGGTGCTCTCTCTGTGTGTGTATTTATATATATCGTTCGAATTCATATCTGGATCGTTATAGATCTTATTAAATCAAACACCTCTCAATATCCCAAATTTGTTATATGAGTATATACATATAGACTTTGACTATTGTAACGTTGATCATCAACCAATCGCAACTCTCCTCCTTTATCTGGTGTGATAAAATTTATGCAATGACAAAGATACAGAAACATTAACAATATTGTCATATTGGGGTAAAACAAGAAATTAATGATGTTGGCACTTCTCTTTTTGATAGCAATTGAATTTCTAGATTTTGTTTTTTGATAGTATAGTATAGTTTTCCAAATGATAGAGGGGAGTCAGATTTGAATGGAACTGGACAAAGAAATGGTGGAAGAAGCCTTTTCCTTGCTTGTAAAATCTTTTAAGAAATATTTGCTTGATTTTCTAAAGTTAAATAGTAACATCTATGCTTTTTTAATGGTCTTACTTATATCTCTGGCTTCCCAAATTATGTTAACAGTGACAACACCTGCAATAATGTTGGTGAAGAAGAGTCAGACGAGGAGCTTTTCAAGGTTGGACCCAAGCTACTATTTTGTGCTTCCTCCATTTCACTCACCGCGGAAGGTGATAACAAGCTAGTTTCTTTCATCGTATTATCTTAAATATCATGTGTTTAATTATATTCTAACCTTTTATTATTTTTATGCTAGAGTTTCGAAGTCTAAGCGTGAGGGAAGATCATGATATGGATGAGGATTCTACTAGAGAAGTTATCAAAGAGGATAAAGTATATGAGGAGTCGATAAGAGAAGCTGCGGAGAATCAGACAGATCAGTCTGAAACAACTACTTCCAAGCCTAGCACTTCAGATTCAGATGGTTGGCAAGGATTCATTAAAAGACTAAAGAAAGGACCGTCTATACAGTTGCATACGTTCCATCCTACAATTCCTTCGCTACCTTCACTACCTTCACTACCTTCCATAAAGATTCTATCCAAAAGAAAAAGTAGGAGTGCACGTCGTAGCATGCCAATGCTGCCTGCTCCTATTCTTGATGCGGATTTGCAACAATGCTTTGAAGCTAACTGGAAGAATTTCTCCCTCTCAGAACTTAAGCAAGCTACCAACAACTTTAGCTCTGGTACGCAAGTGTCTTCTCTTAAAAAGATATTTTTAATTTCAGTTGGCTCGGAGGTAGCTAACTTCAAATGGATATATGATTTTGATCTTCATAGTACGAGCTAGTTTGTTTGTGATCTCTCTCAAATTTGAAGTGCGTATTTAGTATTCTTGTAGAACCACATTGTGATGCCTAAGCTTTTGTTGTCATTTTGGAAGATAACTTGATTGGTGAGGGAGGTTATTCTGAAGTATACAAGGGACTTCTCAAAGATGGCCAACCTGTGGCAGTGAAAAGGTTGACCAGGGGATCTCAAGAGGAAATGACGTCGGACTACTTATCTGAGCTAGGAATTTTAGTACATGTCAAACATGCAAATGTTGCCAATGTAATTGGCTATGGAGTCGAAGGAGGGATGCACCTTGTTCTTCCTTTGTCTCCTCATGGGAGCTTAGCTAATATGCTCAGTGGTATGTTCATTAGTATTCTTTTTATGAAATGATGCTTTCTCTAGACTTTTAACAACTAATTACTTTATTTTATTATGTTTACAACATTTTCAGGTGACAGGGGTAAATTGACTTGGCAAGTAAGGTATAATATTGCTCTAGGCACTGCAGCAGGTCTTGCATATCTTCACGAGGGCTGCCAGAGGCGGATTATCCACAGAGATATCAAGGCTGCTAATGTATTGTTGACAGAAGATTTTGAGGCTCAGGTTTTTCTTTGAACCACTCATCGTGACATGAAACTGACTTCATTTCTATGATTTTGGAATATCCCCTTCCATAATACCTAGTCATATAAGCAAACTGTAAGGCTTCTAGTTTGTCCACATTGAATTGCAGTATCTGTTGCTCATCTTTTGGTTTTGTGTAGATAACTGATTTTGGACTTGCAAAATGGCTCCCTGATAAGTGGACTCACCTCACTGTATCGCAGTTTGAAGGCACCTTTGGGTTTGTTTGAACCGAACCTTTACCTATTGTAAATATGCGATAAGTATCCTTTCTCAGTAACTTTCATCTTGCATGTTCATGGCAGATACCTCCCTCCTGAGTTCTTTATGCATGGAATTGTGGATGAAAAAACTGATGTGTATGCTTTTGGTGTGTTACTGTTGGAGATCGTTTCTGGACGTCCAGCTTTGGACGAAGCTCGTAATAGTGTTGTGATGTGGGTATGTAATCATCTCAACTCCTTTCAATTAATCAAATGCAAATGTAGTACTATATAATTGCCTATTTTCTCCAACTGAAACCAATCCACTTTACAGGCAAAACCATTGCTCCTCAACAAGAAAAATAGTGAGATAGTCGATCCATCACTCGGAGATGCATATGACTTAGAACAGCTTAATCAGATTCTTATGGTTGCCTCATTGTGCATACAACAATTTTCAACTGATAGGCCTTCAATGATCCAGGCAAGTAACTTGAGTTTTAGTCAAAAAATAACCAATATTAATCATATCATAGTAACATAAATATTGTTAACAACCATTTAAAAGAAGAGTATGAACTTCTGCTGCAATTTTTTCCATCTTCTTGTGTCTTCCATGGTCATGCTTCTCTTAAATCTTAGTAGCTAATGCGCGATGGAACAATAATGTTTAAAACTTGAATATAGTCATTCAAAATGAAAATCTAATGACAGAATATTACAATCACAGAACAATAATGCACAATACATAAAGCTTGTTTTTGTTGTAATGCAGGTTGAACAAATGTTAGTTGCTGTTGATGGCATTCTGCAGAGCAAGAAAAAGTTTCAAAGGTGGCCTCCCCTCAAGCGAAGATGCGCCATAGAACTGGATGCACTACTTGAGTCACCCTAACAAAAGTTTACACAGATAATCCAAAAACCAGTAAAATCAGGTAGAACTAGAGATATTTTCCTTGTTAGCAGCAGTTAGGATCGGTCTTCAATGCAATTGATCACTCTGTAGTTAATGTATGCAACCATCCGTGGAGCTTGTTCTATACCAGTTAAGACGGAATCTGAGAAACAGAATACATTAATCCAACCGGGACAAGAAATCAAAATAATTAAGAAGTGTGTAATGCTTCAAGAGTACTTTCAAATTTTGACAGGCGTACATACGTAGTAGCTTTCTTCAG
The DNA here is from genome assembly GCA_018342035.1 of Solanum appendiculatum. NCBI lineage: Eukaryota > Viridiplantae > Streptophyta > Magnoliopsida > Solanales > Solanaceae > Solanum > Solanum appendiculatum. The sequence goes on from JAGDQO010001005.1 coordinate 445,794, forward strand.
TGAATGTGCAGTAAAGTTATTCAGCTATATGTTGAGGAAGAAAAGAGATGCCAACATTTCTAGGGAGATTCGTCTCCAGTTTACGCGATTTTTGTTTTGATACATCTACAAACTTCTGAACTAGGTAGATATTGAAACTGAAACCAATTGATGCATAGAACTGTGAACTGTAGATATATATTATGTAGGTGAATTTGTGATATACTAGATTCCATGTATGTAAAGCTTGACATGATTTGACATGGTCAGCAAATAAATATGCATAGTACGTTCTTTCTGTTTATTTTGCACTGTTGAAATAATTTCAGATGCATATCTTCCAATTTATTTTCTTATATATTCTGGTTTTGCTTTCTTCATGATGTCATTAGCACTAATATTTTGGTCTAGATGAAATGGATGATCCAAGATTTATAGAAATCATTTGCAGTCGTCATACTTCGACTGATTTACTTGAGCTGGACATGGTTGATTTTGTTGTTATGCTGATTATCGTACTAAAGTAGTCAAATTTCATTTTCTAGGTGAGCCAGTCCTGGAATGGAAGAGAAATTCTGCCACACCCAAGGATAGGTTTATTTTGTTACCTATTCACAACTAAGAAATTTGCTATTAAAATGGAAGGTTCTTGAAGTAGGTGAAGTCTCAAAATAGAAAGCAAAATCAAAGGCGAAATATCAAGCATTAAAGGAATAAAGAAGAAAAAAAAAGCAATTTGGAAAGGTTTGAGAGATTATACACTTTCTTTGTTATTTGAGATGGCCATTATTTTCAAACTAAGAAAATGTGGGACATAGCATCATAAAGGCCAATCCAGCCTCATCAACTAAGTGGCAGGCTAGCAGCTACAAACTTAGTAGGCGTTTGAATATGATTGAGTAATATCTTTAAAAAAGTGGTATTCGATGTTAAGTTGAAATTATGTTTAGATATGCTGTTAGCATCCAATTCACCAGGTCATGCGGGCACCCACTCTAACTCCTAAATAGAAGAACTCTTTTCAGAGAGAGAGAGAGAGAAATAATAACATTAAGCTAATATAAAACAAACAAACAGTGAGATTAAGCTAACCTATAAATACAACAGTCACATTAAGCTAATCTATATATAGAAACAATGAGATTAAACTAATATAAAAGGTGACGAATTGTTAGTTTAAGTTAACCTATAATATACAACAATGACATTAAGCTAATATAAAACAATGACAAACAATGAGATTAAGCCAATATAAAACAAAAAAAATAAAGACAAAAGTTAAAATAAAATAATGATAGATTACCTCGATTCTAATATCTTCTAACATCTTGATTATAGGTTTTACCCTTGCATCTAGAATTTATTTATTGAATGACTTTGTAAAATAATTTTCATACGAGTGTTTTTGCATATTGTGTCAAAATAAGCCATGCACTAGTGTTGTGCAGGGTACCATACCAAATTCTTGCTTGTTTAGATACAACACCCATGATTTTCAATTAATTTTGAAATTCTTCTTCATGGGTGCTCCAAGCAGACCATCATAGTAACTTTTTTAGTTGTACATCTTTTTAAGTCTTGCTCCAAATGGTTTCTATGTGCCTTATACACCATTTATGATGTGCTTTAGAAAGCACATGACTAACAACATCCAACAGCCCCTGTAACAATATATCATAACAAGTTAAAGTATTATTTGCAAAAGAGTTTAACTGAAAATCAAAAATCTATAATAAAAGTGTCAGAAATTACCTTTTACATATAAGACATAAATGTGAATCCTTCACCATCTGTCAGGTTTAGAGAATTTCTCACCATCTCAACAAATCATTTTCTTATTCTAGATGTTTCTCTGTCCATCACTGTTAAAGCAAGTGGATAAAATTTAGAAATGTTTCATTGAATTTTGTCCAAGAACAACCAATAAGATATTTTTTGTATTTCTCTTTCAAAAAAGTCTCATCCAACTCTATAAAAGGCCTCAAACATCTTTTCCAATCATTTTAAAAAGTTTGAATACACACATACATTCTTAAGAATCTTCTTTTTTCTTATTTCAAAGCCTCTCTAAATATATTTATGATAACGTCAGTACCAGAGTTGTTGTCCCTCAATTCTTGAACATAACCCTCCAACTTATTGAATTCATCAATGTAGCTACCTTTCAATTTCTCTAATTCAAGCCTTTTAATCCTCTTCATCTAGAAATAATTAATATTCAATGAAAATTATCATCCAAATCTTGTCTCATATCTTTCACCATGTACTTTGGATTAATCTAAATTCTTTTCTTGAAGTAGTGTGCTAAAGCTTCTTGAGTAACTCTTTTGTTCTGAAAAACTTCCCCACACGAGTATTTTGTGTTCAAGATCTTAATTTTGAATTACTAATTTTTCTAATCTCCAAATATCAAACACTCAAATGGATAACCAATATCACACAAATATTTCAATCTAGTAGATTATTATTAAACCTAAAAATTATTACTCATTGAGAGATTTAAGTGCTTGTTTTAAGTTTTTGGTTGTGTTGAATAGAAAGAAGGGTTACTTGGAAATTCTAATTCCCTTGAGGTCTTTCTAATAGATTAGGTGTTTGAATGAATATTTGAAGAAGGTCATGGGTAGAGCTATTCTATCTCAAGGACAATTGGACACCCTTCATCGAAAAATTGCACTATATATATAGGTAAAGTCTGACTTATAGTGGTATAATATATAGTATTTTGGACACCTTGAAATACCAAAGAAACCTGTAGTACAGTTGGCTAGAGCCCTCGCGTAACCACATGCTGCCCCGATTCAATTTCTTGCATGCATGTTTCCTTTTTTCTTTAATTATTGTGGTCTTCTTGAGTTTAATTAATAAATAAACATGCAAAACTCTTATATAAATAGTTGGCGAAATGGTCCGGTGGACCCTTGTACTTGTCTCGGTTTGTATTGTGGACCCGGCTACTTACCCCTTTGTCATCTGGACCCCTGAACCCATCCAAACGCAACACTTTAAACACATTTTTTGACTTGGCATCCTATGTGGCAGCTAATATCAAAGAGCATGTGATACACACCTATTAGGAGCTTGAGACCCTTGGAAAAGGGTCTAAAAGTCACATTAGAGCTTTTTAAAGCCATCATCTTCACATTTGCATCGAACACCATTGTTGGACACAATTTGAGGTTTTCTGGCTTCTTTTTCGATCTTCTCCCCTCAAATTTCTTCTCTATTTTTTCCCGTCATTATAATGCTCTCTTTATCGTGCATTTTCAATTACTTTTTTCTTCAATATTGGTTGATATTGTTGTATTCTTCTTCATCACCATGAAAATTCATTTTTGTTAGAATCCTATAATCCAATCAAAATCATGAAATACGCCATTGAAGGCATAACACTACTACAAAAACATCTTACACTAATGTTAGGCACAAAACAACGCAAAATTTTGAAAAATTTTCAACAAAATCAATGTAATAGACTAAAACCCCAAAATCAAACAAAGACACAAATAGAAGATGAAATCCAGAGTAAACAACAAATAAATTGAAAAACCTATACTTAGGCATCCAAAAGAGATCTTTGGCTTCAAGCAAATTGAGGTGAATTTCTTCAAGTATAATATATCTAGGTTGCATACAACATTAAAATCAATAAAAATTAAAACTTTAGGCTAAAAAAGGCAAGAAAACCCCTGCCACAAGCTCATTTCCAAATAGTAGTCCTCCGATCTAAAATTAAAAACTAAAAACCAACAATCTCTTCAAGAATTTCTTGAAGCATAAGAAAACCAGGGCAAAACAAAGCTCATCACGTAAAACCCTTCAGAAAAGATAAAAACCCCAAAGCAACTCCACCAATAAACCTCGATCTTCACAACGCCGCCAGCCCCAAACTCCGGCGAGATTGTGAACAACCAGACCACCCAACAGATCCCCACTCTTCCTCAACGCCACCAATCACCATCAAAATCCCAACCCAACAGAACCCAAAATCAACTCCAAGTTCTAGGGAGATTGTGAACAGCGAGAAATCATTCCGACATTTTTTCTTTAATGGAAAGAGTACAAGAGGTTGGGAAAGGAAAAGTGTAAGGAAGAAGAGAGAGATAAATGGAATGAAATTGTGGGAATGGGGATATGTATGGCAGAGGCAAATAAAAATTGGAAAAAGAAGTACAGATACATTAATCAAATATAATAAAAGGAAATGATGATGTGGAGGGGTTATATATACACTTGTCATCTTATAATCATACATGTCATTTTATAATTATTTTAAAAATTACGTGTCAAGTGTTTGTGATACACACACAGCTGAGTAGGAAAAAATGTATTTAAAATGTTGCGTTTGGATGGGTTCAAGGGTCCAGATGACAAAGGGGTAAGTAGAAGGGTCAATAATACAAACCGATACAAGTACAAGGGTCCACCAGACCATTTCGCCTAAATAGTTAGTAGCTTGGTTGTAAATGATGTCAAACTTAGGTTGAATGTTCCAAGTTTGAATCTTATTTTTCATTTTTTTGTGATTTTCTTATTTTTACTTTAAATTATGCTCTAATTTCATTTTTTTTAAATTCTATTAAAAATTGTCTCATATTTAATTAAATATTGCTTAGTTTGATTATTTATTTTTGTAATTTAAATCATTATTTTTTTAATATTTACTATCCTAAGTTTGGACACCCTTCATGAAATTCCTGACTATGCCACTGGTCATTTCTATATTGAATTGGTAGTCTTTAATTCCTTTCTTATGTCTAAGGCTGGCAAGGGGACGGGGACGGGGATGCCGGGCCGGGACATAGGGGGACGGGATGGGACGGGTCGAGGTTTGATCGGGATTCAATCGGATCCGGGATGAACCGGGCCGGGATTCGCGGTACAAATCTAAGTCCCATCCCGTCCCACTAGATTAACGGGATGGGACAGTGTTTTAGGGGTCGGGATGGGACGGGACATGGGATTTTTATTTTTTTTGTATTTATTTAATTGTTTTGAAGTTATATTTTTTTTGAATGACATTTTTAATTTTTATTGTTTTGAATATTATTTTTTAGCTAAGTTAAAATGCTTAAGTTTTGAAAAATTCAAATTTCATCGTTTAACTTTCAAAATTCAAATTTCAAATTTCAAATTTTGAAGTAAGTTTTGATAAGTATAGTAAAGTATTAAATTTAAATGCAACACAATAGTTATATAAAAAAGACTTGAATAAAGCCTTTAAATTTATTCAAATAAAATTCAATTGCAACTTACAACTTACAAGTTACAATTTACAAATTAAATATTAGAGGAGTAACTAATTTACGCAGCCACCTTCTAGGAAGGGTTCTGTTTCAAAAAGTTCTCGTATGTAAATCTAATATTTGTAACAAATATTAGATGAGTAACTAATCTACGCAACCACCTTCTAGGAAGGGTTCTGTTTCAATTAGTTCTCGAATGTAAATCTAATATATGTATTGTCCAATAAAACTTTTTTCTAACTCTTGTATCAAATCGACGGTAACATCCTCCGGTGTTGGCAATGATGCTTGAAACTCTTGTGCATTTAGTTCATCGTCACTACTACATCCAAATATTGAATTAAAATAAGAGTCTTGTTTGGCGCTTAACTTTGGCAAATTATAATTTCTTCTCTCGGCGTTGATCCAGTCTCTAAATAAAACTGATGACTCCAACCTTTCTTCAGCCAATGAATGTCTGTGATCTCCAATTTGAAACCTTGCCGCACTAAAAGCAGCCTATGAAGCAACTGATGAAGCTTGAATAGCTAGAACATCACGAACCATTTTGCTATGAGTTGAAAATACACTACCACGTTTCCTCCACCAATCTAATACTTTTACGTTGCCCTGCTCGTCGGTAACTGTTTCCAAACACTGATTAAGATATTCTTCAAAATCATCACGGTTAGTAGAATTAAGACCAAGAAAACCAAGCATATAATTATCAATATAATCATTGTTGATAGCATTAGAAGTTTGATCAACAACTCCTTCATTAATTTCCATAGTTTTATATTTTTCATATAAAATTTTGGCTTGCACTTTTATGCTAGACTTACAAAATTCACAACTTGGAACTTCTTCCGGTAAAATTTCTAAAGTATCTTAAAAAGTTTGAACAAGTCCTTGTACACCTTGTAATTTATATTGAGGGTTAAGTAAAGTCGCAGTTAAAAAAATTTGAGGAATAGGAAAAAAATATTTTTAAAATTTTTCAATCATAGCTTCAATTGACGGTCTAAATTTTTCAATTTTTTTGTATGTTTCAAATTGAATTGAAATAGCACAAATATTTACTAAGACTGATGAAATAGTAGGATAATAAATTCCAGAAAACATGGTTGTAGCATTATAAAAAAGTTTTAGAAAATCCAATAGTTCTTTGGTTTCTATCCAATCTTCAGCACAAATTCTTTCTAGTGGGTCATAATTATGGGCATTAAAAACCATTTGTATGGGTCGTTGATATTCATAAGCAACTGAAAGCATTTCATAAAAAGAATTCCACCTAGTTTTAACATGTTTTGGAACTTTTCGTGGTGTAAGATTACATAGTACACAACGCTCGTTAAATTCCCTAATTCTAGCAAGTCTATGAGCATAAAAAATCCATAAAACAACATATTCTATTTTCATACAACCACAATCAAATAATGAAATACCATATTGTACAATTAAATTTAATATATGTGCAGCACATCTAACATGGAAAGCGTTATTATCAATTGGACATAGTCTAGTTTTTAACATAGCAGCAGCGTTGGTGTTATTAGAGGCATTATCTAATGCGACGCTCATCACTTTATCACAAAGCATATAAAAATCTAAAATACCTAAAACAGTTGAAGCTATATAAGCACCAGTTTTTTTCTCTACACATTCTTTATAACTTAAGATTCTTTTTTGCAAATTCCAGTTATGATCAATCCAATGTGCTGTGACAGTTAAATAATCACGTCCATTAACACTACGACCCATATCAGAAGTTATAGACACTCTACAATCTAATATGCTAAATAAACAACAAAGATATTGACAATGTTTACCTTGAAATTCTAAAACATCAGATTTAACTGTATTTCTTGAAACACCTTTAAAAGACGGATTATAAGTTTGTTGAATATATTCAATAAAACCGGGATGTGAAGGAAAACCAAAAGGTAAACCACAAACAGAAACCATCTTAGCTAAATTTTCGCGATCTCTTTCTTTATTATATTTACGTTGTGTAATTGGACCACCGGGGTTAGAAGGATCCAATGTTCCTTGAACCATGTTAGAACACTCTACCGATTGAGGAACACTAGAATTAATATCATCATCATCAATTTGAATTCCCTTTTTTTTATCTGCTAGAGCTTTGGCCGCCTTATATTCAATCGGTCTACAAGATAGCAAATGTCTATTTAAACCCCCCGTCCCACCTTGACCTCCACCGACTCTATGTATAAATGCTTGTTTACACTTATTACAAATAGCAAGAGAGTTTACAGTATCTAAAGTCATAAATTGCCACACAACAGAAGTTTTAGGGCGTTGATACTTCACCTTTCCCCTTGTAGGAGGTACAAGGGGGGAGGGGTGGGGGAGTTGACTATCTTCCTCAGTTGGAGGTGTAGTTTGTGTTGGAGCTTCCGTCGCCGGACTGGTAGGTGTTTCATCTAATTCATCTTCTTCCAAATCAACTTGTACTTCATCATCTAAATTTTCATCAACATTAGGATTATTAAAACGTCGTTCTAAAAATTCATGATCAATTTCAACATTTGTATCTATATTATAATGAGGAGTGAAAGAAGTATCATCAACAAAAGTAGAATCATTTGTATTAATTCTAACTCTAGGCATTGATTTAGAAGAAGAACCACCACATTTACTTTTATTTTTTTCCTTACTACTTTTTTTAGGAAAATTAAATAAATTGGAAACAACGGTTGCTATTTTTTCCTTACCGGTATTTTTTTAATTAGAACTCATATTTAATAAAATGTAAAATGTAATATATAAATAATAATAACACAAAAACTAATTGCGAAAAAAATGTATAAATAAAGAAATGGAACGAATGTACCAAACGTCTGCGTTAATAGCAGACGGTTATAACCAATTCTTGAAGCTTGCTCCAACCAAATGTATTATCGTAAGTTGTAAGTTGTAGCTTCAATACTTGATAGCAACAATATAAAATATAAAATAATTGAATTATAAATATTATGATATTAATTGAAATATAAATATTATGATATAAATTTAGAATTGAGAATTGAGAATTAAGTGGAATCAAGAATCAAGATTCAAGAATGAGAGAATATAAAATATAGAATTGAGAGAGTAGATAATTTGTGAGAAATAAAAGAAGGATAAAGGGCTATTTATAATATAAAGAGTGGACTAAAGTATATTTTATGTAACTTGAGGGTTAAAATAAAATATTAAAGAGTAGGGGTGGTAGGGGGGTGTTTGGGACTCCCAAAAATCAAATATATCCGTTGGGGGGCCCCACTAGCCGTTGCCCCAACAGATAAAATATAAATTGCAAAGTTAAAAAAAAAAAAACTGTTGGCCCGCGTGACCGGCCGGATCAACCGGGACGGACCGGGCCAGGTCGACCGGGACCAAATCATGAACCGTCCCCCTATCCCCTATCCCGCTTCGCCACGTGGAATCGGGACCGGCGATATGGATCTCAAGCCGGTACCTGGCCTGGGCGGGCCGTCCCGGTCCGCTTGCCAGGCCTACTTATGTCTACCCTTCTATCTTATTTTCTCGTTCTTTAATTTATTCTTGTTATTCTTAGTCATGTCTTTAAAATTATATCAATTGGTATCAGAGCTTGAATTATATTTATTTCAACAAATTTAGTCTTGAAAATTTGATATCTTCAATAAAAAAATACAATTTTTTTTCTTGTTTAATTTCTTATTTTTGACACTAGATTGTTGTTCTGTAATGTCTTTTGAGTTTAAATTTCAAATTTCATGTCATATCTAATTGTAGTGAAGATTCTACCATTAAATAATGTTAAGACTTTGGAAAAAAAATAATTCAAATGGGTCTTGTTGATTTAGATTGTATCAGCGTCTTCTTCTACTATAGCGCCTGCATAGACGTCCTGCTATAGCGGCTTGCACGGAATTAGAGACTCGTAAACCTCTCTAAATCTCCTATTTTGCAATATATCTTCAATTTTTAACGTCTTATACTAACCCCTTTCACACCAAGTTCGATTCTAGGAGTTTTATTTACCAAAATTCAATTTTGAAAAGCCCCATGGACTCTCAGCTACTAGAAAATTCAACTCAAGTTTAGACATTATTCCCAATCCATTCTCGAATTGTCCTAGTCCTCACATTTCTCATATTTCGTCTGAGATTGACCAGGCCTAACCTAAATTTTTTTTAATCTCTATCTTATAAAGTTTTCTAACCTAATTTCTTTCACCATTGGTCCATCCATAACAACCAGAGTTGGTTGTTACAAGATAGGACCCACTTGTCCCAATAATTAAATACCAAATCGACTTTCTCAATCATTCTTCAAAACATTCAAATGGCAGACATAACCAAAATGGAAAGGAACTTGTCAGATATAAACACAATAAAATGTCAAAAATTAACATTAGTTAATGTAAAAATAAGGGTAGTAAAGTTATAGGAACCACAAAAATTTGTAACAAATCAGCTTACACATGCCTACTTCAACTTCACATGGAATAAAACATTCATAACAAATTTTAAAAAATTGACAAATTGAGAACAAAAAAATCATACACATTCTAGAGAAACAACAATCAATTTTCAATTCAGAATTTATTTTTCAGTAAAACTAAACAACAGACTGTAATCATGACAATGTTTTTTGAGAAAAAAATTTACAAAACAAATAAACTCTAGGCTCTGATACCTATGAAAAATTTATTGAATATTTTTAACATTATTTTGAGCCAAATTAAGTTCATTTATGTGTGATGCTAATTAACAAATATGTCAGCAACTTGATGATTAATTTTGTTTTTGTTCCTAAGTAATTTCGTGCGTATTTTCTTTTATCTTTTTATTTCTTCTCCGCCTTGTTACTATTATGAATTGATTGAGAAAGTATTTGAAAAAAATTATCTAAATAACTTATATTTTTTAGCCTACTATCAATATCCAATTTCAACTTGTTTGTATTGTTTTATTTATATTTTGTTAATTTCAGCATACTTCAATTAATTAGAAAATACTTATTTAATTTTAAAAAAATATTTTGCAATGCTGAAATATTTTTCTAGGATAGTGTCAAGCATAGCTCAAATACTTTTTGTATATTACTTAAAATACTATCATAGTAATATTTATTAAATTTCAATATTATTATTTTGATATTATATATATAATTTACACTACTCAAAATTGTCAATTTAATTATTTTTAAAATTCTTAAAAATATAATTATTTTAAAAAAATTTAGAATCACAACAAACATAAAAATGAAATAAATTCTTTAATATTTAAAATCGATAAATATTATTTGGCACCATTATTTAATAAATATTTTTGACGTATCTATACATACAATATTGAACAATTTTGACAACAAAAAGCGTGATCACTATCTTAAAATTTGCAGCATTATAATAAAAAATAAATGCAATAATATATTTTTAATTTTACTTTAAAATAAAATAAAATATGTGATAACATACAATTAAACATGAAAAAATAATATCAAAAATCTATTAAGGGTTGTAGTTTTTTAAGTCGAATAAAAAAAACTCTGCACTTTTTATTCTAGAAAATAATTAAAGGAGAATTTTTAAAATTTTTTATACCAAACAATTATTGTAATATTAAGCCACAATGAAACAAACAAAAAAAAAACACAATGAAAAATTACCTCTTAGATATTTACGAAATAAATAAAATGTAGGCTCTGATACCATTGAAAAATTTGAATATTTTAAAAATACTTTAGTTATAAAATGAATATCAATGCTAAGAAAATAGTAGATATAATATTTTTATCTTCACTTGTTCTTGTTTCTATCATTTTTTTTACAGAAAAGGAGTTTATATAAAATCTGAAATCTAAAGGGTAACTTTTTACCTACAAAAAGAATAAACAGTCCATCAATTTTTTTAAACCAAAAGGGGCAAATCGTTCCCTATGTAGTGATATCATTTGCACATAATTAACACAGTTAACTCCATTAAAAAAATATTCAAAAAAATCGTTGTTGAAATTTTTAATTAAAATCGCTTCTAGCGTAGCTATTTTTTTAAAAAAAATAATTAAAATCGCTGCACCTGCAGCGATTTTCAAGATAATTTTTTTTCATAATTTTATTTTTTAACATATTTTTTTATAATAATTCTTCCTCATTTTTTTCCAATAATATTCTTCCTCAATTATTTTTTAATTGTGTCCTGCACATCACACTGACATGTCATGTTAAAACAAAAACTAATAAAGTCACATGCATTAGCTAAAAAAACAAAAAGTGATATAAACTTATTATAAATTGAACATTGTTGAAGTATAATTTTTTTCAAAGTCTGTATATCTTACTTTAAATTTTTTCAAAGTCTTTCATTTATAAGGTAAATTTTTTCAAAGTTTTTCATTTGCAGTAAGATTTTTCTTTCTTTTTTTTCAAATAGTTTCTTCCTTTTTTTCTTTTCAAAATTTTCAGTATGCTTCTTTTCCAAATATGCAGTATAGTATTACTTTTTAATTTAGGTCAAATCAACTATTTTTAAGTTAGATCAAATCAACTATTTATTATAGTGTGGTATAATTTAAATACAGTGTTATACCAACTCATGGATCTCTTTTTAATTTTTAATTTTAACTCATTTAAATGGTCAATTTATTATTATATAGTTTATAGTGCAGTATAATGCAAACAATATATTTAAAATGCAATAAGGCAGATTAAATGCATATAACATGTATTTAAAAATGATATATTATTATATTAATAACAAGCCAGAAAATTACATTCATCTTAAAAAAAAAAACATAAATAATATATTTAAAATTGAGTAAGATATCGTGCCTTTGTGTGACCCGTTTCCTTGCAAACACTACATTTTCTGGCCATGCGAGCAGAAGCTATATCCGTATCATTCTTAAGTCAGCTTCTTACTTGCACATCACATGTCTGCATATATTCAGTATTTGCAATTAAATAAAATGGGGTTGGCGGCCAATACACTTCATCACCCACGAGGGTAAATGTCCAATGTATGTTTGTTTGTAATATTTTGTACTATAGAATTTACTTACATATATCTTTGGCTTGATTCCACGGAGTTCATAAAATTTAATGGCATGCGAGCAAGGCATATGATAGTTTCTCCATTTTCCACAAACACATTTCTTACCCTTTGCAGTAACCTTGTGGACATTTTCCCTTTTACTATCATGTGCAAAAGTAAAAAATTCAAATACTTCATCACCAATGTTGTAAGTCATCATATCAGTGTGCCCTTGAGCTCTTTGATAATAATCATTAAATTTTTTATCTATTGCAAGAGGTCACGGCATTTTACTTTGAAGTAATGCAACAGTAAAGTTGTTTCTTTTGACAAAGCAATCAACAAGAGCTTTGAACGTCATGCAAACCATGACAGTCACAGGAAGTCCCCTAGCTTTTTTCAATAAATCATTATACGACTCAGATACATTTATCGTCATGGCACCCCATTTACGACCATCATCTTTATACATTGTTCATTTTTTCAAAGAAAATTCATTTAACCATGCATATTTTGCAGGAGACAATATTTTGATTTGTTGTATCTATTGCACAAATTTCTTCTTCTGGTCTTCTGTAGCAGCTAACCACATTAATTTCTCGAGTTCACTATGTATAAATTTTTTATTAAAATTTACTTTTAAGTGTCGAACACAAAATCTGTGGTATGTGTTGAGTGGATTCAACCAATCATAAGATTGAATACATTGCAAGATTCCTTGATGACGGTCATAAATGATGTTGACATCCTTTAAAAAGGCACAACGTCGTGGTGACTCAAAAAATAATCAATTTTAAATAATAAATGAATTTTAAAATGGTTTTAAACGGGTTTAAAGGGAGTCACCACCTAATTTTAGGAAAAAACTAGGAAATCAATTAATTAACTAACAAAAATAAGTCTACGAAACCAATAGATTCTAGGTAAGGGTTCAAGTAATTTCGAAGGGAAGGTATTAGGCATCCTTCGAAATCCACAACTATGGGTCCGACTGAATTTATTTTTTTCAAATTGAAGATGAGATAACACAATATACAAGTATGATAAAAATGCGATATACACAAATAATAAAACAATAATATAAGAAACGACCTAAAGTTTATCTAACGTCAATGTATACAAAATAATGAATAAAGAATATAATTCGAACTTCATTCGAATAGCTTCAATGGGAAGTAACTCCTGATACATATAAAGACACTTAGTAAACGTGTTAGTAATAAATAAATATGAATAAAAATAAATGAATCAAATAATAATTTAAAAATAAAAATCCGTCTTATAAACATGGGAGGCCTTGGAAATCGACGGTAATTTCTTCATCAGTCAATTTTAAGATACAATATATAACGTATAATACAACTAAATTTATGTCTTTTAACATTGGAGAGGCCTCCAAAATCGACGGAGATATTTTTTCATTGGCCAATTTTAACTATTTGTCAATACAAAATCGTATAAAATAAACAAAAGATAATTAAATTAAGATGCCACACCCAAATGATAATGACAACTAAATAATAATAACTTAAGCCACTGGAAAATTTTAGAAGAAATATAAATGGTAAAACTAATAAAAAAAAACAATTAACAACATAACCAAACAATGACATTGCTAACTGGAGCAAACAAAATGGAACAAAAACACAATAAACCTAACATGAGAGTCACTGGAAAATTTCAATAAATAAATAATAAAAATGCACAACTCAATGGTAATAAATCAATATTAAATATGTCAATAGTAAATAGAAATGAAGCATAACAACATGTAGAACAAAAGCCACAGAATGTGAAATAACAAAAAAAATGGTGAATCAACACTGTGCAAAAAATTCAACATAGCTGGTCAGAGAAAACAAACTTTACCGAAAAATATGAAAAATGAAACTAACACTGGTCGGAATTTGAACTCCTCCGGCCAGATCCGAAAAAATAATGAACGTAACTAATGGCATATAAGAAATGTGATTAACAAAAATAGTGATTTAACCAAACTGAACAAATATTTGAACATATTCAAACCGGTTGTGATAAAAAAATAATGTAAACAAAATTAACCGATAAAAATCCTAATATTTTAAGAAATAAGGATAATTATCAACAAATTGCATTGTAATTGCAAAACATGTATTTTGAACTATTTAACAAATAAAATATTTTAAAATATTAACTTTGAAAACTATCAGAACGAAGTTTGGTGTCAACAACTTGCCCCTTTGTTTGATTAGGATCGATGAAAGAGATCCTGGTCAAACAAAGTTGACGAACCCAAATTTGGTTTGATAAATTTTGAACAAAACAATATGAGACGTTTGTAGAGCTTTTGAACAATACTCTACGTCCGTCAACGAAGCTGAAAATAATAATCAAAAGGCAAGGATTGATCAAACATTCACATACCTTCGATGTTATTTCAGAGATTGCATAATGAAGGTAGTGTACCTCTTTGAAAGGAGGACGGTGCAAATAACATGTCACTTTGGAGGTGACGGCTTAACTTGTCTCTTGAAAGGCAGACGATCCAACTTAAACTTAACGTGTCACTTTGAGGGAGATGACAACAGAACATGTCTCTTTGAAAGGCGGACGGTCCGATTTGAACTTAGCATGTCACTTGAAGGGAGGTGACAACCCAATTTGAACTTAACATGTCATTTGAAGGGAGATGACAACCCAATCTTGAACTTAATATGTCAGTTGAAGGGAGACAACAACCCAACGTGTCACTTTGCAAGATGGATGGCCCAATTTGAACTTAACATGTCATTTGAAGGGAGATGACAACCCAATCTTGAACTTAATATGTCACTTGAAGGGATGTGACAACTCAACGTGTCTATTGAAAGGCAGACGACCCAATTTGAATGTAATATGTCGCTTGAAAGGATGTGACAACCCAACTTGAATATAACATGTCACTTTAAATGAGATGACAACCCAACGTGTCTCTTTGAAAGGCGGACGATCCAATTTGAATATAACATGTCACTTTGAACGAGGTGACAACTCTACTTGAATATAACATGTCACTTTGAACGAGGTGACAACTCAACGTGTCTCTTTGAAAGGCGGACGACCCAATTTGAATATAACGTGTCACTTGAAGGGATATGACAAACCAATGTGTCTATTGAAAGGCAGACGACCCAATTTGAATATAACATGTCACTTTGAACGAGGTGACAACCCAACGTGTCTATTGAAAGGCAGACGACCCAATTTGAATATAACATGCCACTTAGAGGGAGGTGACGACCCAACGTGTCTTTTGAAAGGGAGACGACCCAAATTGAATTTAACATGTCACTTGAGGAGAGGTGACAACCCAACGTGTCTATGGAAAGGCAGACAACCCATTTTGAATTTAACATGTCACTTTGAACGAGGTGACAACCTAACGTGTCTATTGAAAGGCAGACGACCCAATTTGAACTTAACATGTCATTTGGAGGGAGATGACAACCCAATCTTGAACTTAATATGTCACTTGAAAGGATGTGACAATCCAACGTGTCTCTTTGAAAGGCGGACGACCCAATTTGAACTTAACATGTTGTTGCTCCCAAATGCACACGCAAGTGTACGTGGTCGCAGAAATAATAAATAGCTCTTTTAGAACCGGGTTTTCATACCCAAGGGACTTATGATCAATGTATATTAATTCAATTAAATCTACAACTTAAAGAACGTACTAACGATATGGTTTTAATTACTACTACTAAGAACAATTTAAATAATACACTAACTAACAAGGATAACTATAATTTCGGTGTTTTAATCAATTAAGGGACAATTTCAGGGCTGCAGCATGCTTTGGGTTTCATGTATCACATGTCATGCAAAGAATCAGTTTTATTTGTCAAATTACTGATTTACAGGGTTAATGTTATGATCATGATCTCTCGACCTCTAATCGCCTACTCCAACTAGCTATCTAACTACATCGTTGAGCGGGGATAGACAGTCCTAATTGGCGAGCATTTATATTTTATCCTGTTTCGTAACCAAGCTAGGTGTTTGTCCGGGCGTCACTCCTAAACACGAATCTAATCAAAGTTAGAACAAGCTCTTTACATTCTCTGGTCTATCTACCTCTTCATCTCTCGAGTCCAAGAATAGACAATAGATTTATTTCTATAGTGGCCTAGCATGAAATACTAAAACAAGAATGTAAAAGTAATGTATGTGATAACCAATAATCAATTCAAAGCAAGTCGATGTTCAACAATAACCCGTAGCTACAGCCCCAGAACAAGGGCTTTTAGCCACTCATAATATTCATAAACTCAACAATAATAAGTTTCATAAAATTCAAACCTAAAGAAGAAGTAGAGAATTGAAACCAAAGATGAATTGTAATCCCTTGCTCTTGCACACCAAAAGAATAGCTAACCCCTTACAAAATAACCCTAGGGTCCTATTTATAGAGTTCCCATAAGTAATTTTCCTAATTTAAAACAAAATAGGAGTCCTACTTAAAACTATTTTCGCTGGAAATTTCGGACATCCACTGGCATAGGGCGCAAGCATAGCCCCATGGATTTTCTTCTGAAGTTTTGGGCCTGGTTTAGGGCGCCAACAGTGCGCCAGGCCCCTGTTCTGCTCAATTCTGGCTGGGGCAGCGCGCCAGTGATGCGCCACTGCCCAGCGTCTTAGTTGTTTTCTTTGTTCGCTCCATTATCCTTGCTCATTTCCATTCATGCTTCCTTCCATCAATTCCATTTATCTTCAAAAGCTCCTGCATAGTCTAATCACAAGTTTTAGTGCACAATCATAGCAAGTTATTCAAAATACAACCAATAGTTTAAAGATCATTCTTAAACACAAGACTAATGTGGGAAATATTTGACAAACCGGCATATAAATATGCCTAAGATCACCACCCCACATTTAAACTCTTGTTCGTCCTCGAACAAACTTTTCACTATCACCTTTTCATCACTACCTTTGGACTTATCTACTCGCCTCAAACTCAACCAAACATATTTAATCATGCTTTTATAGTACACACTTTATGCAACATTCAACATTGTTAAACTCTTTATACTAGCCTACCTATCAACAACATATAACCTCAAAGAATGACTCTTTTTCATAATTCCGGGCTAATGCAATCATATAAGAACACACCAAACAATAATATATCCAACATTTGTGATGGACGCCCTCACAAATTTTTGGTATAGCCTTCACTCCTACAAACATTATGTTCACACATTTATGTCAATACAAAGCCCTTTTTCACAAAATTTTCCACTCACTCTCCAAAAGAAGTTCACACATATCATAACATACCATAAGTTTGCCCGTAGTTTACATCAATTTTCACAAAGTATTTATCATGGAATCAAGAGGACTTGCATTTGGTTGTAATGTCGGCTTAAGGTAAGGGAGGATACGTTTAGGCTATAATTAGTGACTAGTCCTCCCTAATGCACATGTTTTATTTTACGACATACTTCTTCATCCACTTCTTCTTCCTTTGTGGTACACCCCTCACTAGACTCCTTCATGTTTCAAGTGTTGCCCCTTTTTTATTATTTAAGCACTTGTTTATTATTATTCATGATATATTTTTTTTCACAATATGTTCTTTTTTTTTTCTTTTTCCAAGTGCCTTTTCATTATGAGATCATGGGCCAATTCACTTCTTTTCTTTAACTTCACCACACTAACAAGCATTTTCACCCTTACTGACTTCTACCATTTCTTACACAATCACTTCATAACATAGTGCATTAAGGACCAACTATTGGGATCAAAGAAGTCATGGTATCAATAAAAGGGATTCGGCTCAATTTGTAGTTTAATCAAAAAAATTAGTGGCTATAAAGGCTCAATGAGACTAACTAGGGATAATTCATTTGGAGGCACACAAAAGAGTCAGAATTGGCTATTCAAAGAATTGCCTCAATCACTTTCCTTAAGTCCTACAAGTTACTCATTTAAGCACACACGGGGCAAATTCTAGCTATCAATCAATGCATGAACTAAGCAATCACTTTCCACACATGGCATTGCAACACAAGTAAGGATACAATCACTATTCAACATGCTCACATAAATCACATTACGGTGCTTCCACACAATTAAGCCCAATTTTATTAATTTAGAGTCAAAACAAAGAGATTATGGTTGTTTCAAGGTTGCCAAGTTCATTTAAGTTGCATAAAAGTAGAACCACCCATGACGTCTGGCTAAATCTCAAGGCAAGGTGTCAAAGTACCAAAAGGTCAGTTTCTAGCAAACTACTACTCCTAGTGACTAATTTTCCCTTAAGACGGTCGTCATCCACCCATTATTGGGAACTGTCAATCCTATGACAACTCTAAGACTCATTAAACGAAAACAAACCACTAGTCCTAATCGGTTCAAAGGGACTATCCTCAGGAAAAGTACCGAAAATAAAAGTCGAGGAACCCACCTAAAAATACAAAAGGCTTGATAAAGCAGTAAAAATATGCACAAGGAAGCTCATCTCCCACCCACACTTAAACACAACACTGTCCCTAGTGCGAAAAGTAAACAAAGTATAGAGGTAGAGAAAACTCCCTCAGGCCTCTAGGCCTCGTCGTCCTCACCATCACGACCACCTGCCACAGATGTGGCACCATCAACTACCATCAAAGCCGTATCGGCTGCATCTCCCGCATCATCATCCACAATGGCTTCATCGTCGTCTAGTGGCTCTTGAAAAGCCGGGCCCATCCGACACATATACATGGCACTATCCGTCAGTGGATAACGCTCAGCCAACTCCTCCATCTCTTCATCGGTCACCGGACGGCCTCCAATGCAAAGTTGCAACTCCGCATTCCAAACATCCGTGCCATCCAGCTATCATCTCTAGCCTGTCGGTCAGCAGTCGATAGGACAGGCCCGTGGGACACATCCAAAGCTTTAGTACGCGACACATCAATAAGGCTACTCACTAGGTATGGGGCCCTCGCTTGGTCCATGTCAAGAGGTTCTTCGTCAATACCTTCAGCACTCAGAAACTGAGTCATCAAACTACCATAACAATAGCGCCACCTCTCATTATTCTGGAACTTCATCATATTCTGACGAAGTACCACCCCAACATTGATTGGCATTCCTTTCATGAGCATGTAAATTAGGACCACATGGTCCCTAGTCACCTCGGAAGTGTGCTTGCACGGTAGCAACACGTTACTCACGATCTTGAGCCACACTCGGGCTTCTTGATTTAAATGTTCATTGTGGTGTGTGGCGTGCCTCCCGGTGTCCTTACTTCTCTCCCACCTCACCGTGGAGTTAACCCCACACAATGTATGTCGAATCTCTCTATACGGTGGAGTTTCTTTCAATAGATTATACGCAACAACATCACAATGAGGGGTCCCCAAAAATGCATTAAGTATTCTTGAAGTAAATCGGACCGTTTTCCCCCGGACTTCAACCGAATGACTATGCCTCATTTCCATTATCCAATTAGCATAAAATTCCCTCACAAGAGTGAGGTTACAATCTCCTTGATTCACGAATATGAACTGCAACCTCAAATTATAAATAATTTCATGAATACGGGGGAATTTCACTTGTAAACGTACCTCATTCACATGTTCATCTCCAAGGTATTTTGCCTCCTTCTGGCTCTCAAACCAGTCCTCACCATGACGCTCCACCGCCTGCTTACCGAATTTCCTAGACGGAAAATTTGGACTAATAGTCCTGGCGGTGTTACCTTTCCTAGAACGCTTGCTACCCGCTCCAACCTCCAATTTTTTTCCTTTGGGTGCCATTAGAACTAGAATAGAGCAAGAAAAGTGAAGAAAAAGAAAAAATTTGGGTTGAGGATGGAAGGTCGGGTTGGGCATTGGGGTTTTGGGGTTTTTTTTTTTTTTGGTTTTGAGTTTTCTTGGTTGTTTGAGGGTTGTGGGTGGTGGGGATGGAGGAAGCTTGGGGGGAAGATTAATGGTAGATTTGGGTTTTGTGGGGAAGAAAGTGTTTGAGAAGAAGAGAAAAATTTGTGGGAAAGTTGAGAAAAGTGGAGGGGTCGGTCGGGTAGAGAGAGAAAGTGAGGGAGAATTTTAGGTGGGTTTTGAAACTTAAAAGGGGAATTTAAAGGATTTGGGTCGGGTTTTGGTAGTTGGATAAAGTCCTACCAAACTAAAAAATGCAACTAAAACCTAAAGAAATAAAACTAACTAAACATTTAAAAATCTAACTAAAGTAAGAATTAACTAGTTATTACAAGTTGGCACGGGTTGCCTCCCGTAGAGCGCCTGGTTTAACGTCGTGGCTCGACCTAGCTTGGATCATTCATCATTTAGCTCAAGAGCTTCACGATCTCGATCCATATCCTCTCCAAAGTAATGTTTGAACCTTTGCCCATTCACCAAGAACAGAGGGCCAATTTTGTCTTTAAGCTCTACTGCGCCATGTTGAGTCATCCTCACTACTTCAACACTCCATTTGGATCTTAGTTTTTCGGGGAACAGCCTAAGTCTAGAGTTAAAGAGTAGTACATTTTGCCCCACAGTGAAAGTGCGAGGGATTATGTGCTTATCATGCCATCTCTTGGTCTTTTCTTTGTACATTTTTGCATTCTCATAAGCATGGAGCCTAAACTCCTCAAGTTCATTCAATTGACCAATTCTCTTTCTACCGGCTAGCTCTGGATCAAGATTCAACTTCTTTATAGCCCAATATGCTTGGTGCTCTAGCTCTGCCGAAAAATGACATGCTTTGCTGAATACCATGTGATAGGGAGAAGTCCCTATAGGTGTTTTGTATGCAGTCCGATATGCCCATAATGCATCACCAAGCATCTCAGACCAATCTTTGCGCTGTGCATTCACCGTTTTCTGTAGTATCTGCTTCACCTCACGATTCGAAACTTCAACTTGACCACTAGTTTATGGGTGATAAGCTGTAGCTACCTTATTTCGTATACCATACTTAGCAAGGAGATTCTTCACAAGATGGTTAATGAAGTACTTACCCCCATCACTTATGATTGCCCTTGGAGTGCCAAATCGCGTGAAAATGTGCTTCTTGATGAATTTGATCACCACTTTTGATTCATTTGTGGGGAGAGCTACAGCCTCAACCCATTTAGACATATAATCAACGGCCACAAGAATATATTGGTTTCCATTTGATGGTGGGAAGGGACCCATGCAGTCAATACCCCACACATCAAAGATTTCTACCTCAAGAATATTATTTAAGGGCATTTCATGTCTTCTCGATATTGTGCCCAACCTTTGACACTTATCATACCCCTTCACATAAGCTATGGAATCTTTAAAAATAGAGGGTCAAAAGAAGCCGGATTGCAATACCTTGTGAGTCGTACGTTCTCCCTCATGGTGCCCTCCATAAGGACTTGCATGACAACTCGGAGCACTTGCTTGACCTCATTCTCCGGAATGCATCGCCTCACCACTTGGTCCACTCCTTGCTTAAACAAAAATGGCTCATCCCATATATAGAATTTAGCATCATGCATCAGCTTCTTTCTTTGTTGGGTTGTTGTGCTAGGTGGAAACACTCCACTCACCAAGAAATTCACAATGTCCGCATACCAAGACACTTGGGAGATATCCAGAGCCATCAACTGCTCATCCGAAAACTCTTTGCGTATTTGTTCCCCTTCATGCACATACGAAAAATCTTCTAACCTTGACAGATGATCAACGATCTGATTTTCAGTACCCTTCCGGTCTTTGATCTCAAGGTCGAACTCTTGGAGAAGCAATATCCACCGAATTAGTCTGGGCTTAGCATCCTTCTTGTTGAATAGGTACCTAATAGCTGCATGGTCAGTATAAACAATAACTTTGGTACCTACCAAATATGATCTGAACTTGTCGAAGGAGAATACTAGAGCAAGTAACTCCTTCTCAGTCACTGTGTAATTAGCTTGAGCAGTATCAAGGGTCTTGCTCGCATAATAGATTGAATGGACCACTTTGCATTGTCTTTGTCCCAATACTGTACCCATTGCTACATCGCTCGCATCATACATGAGTTCAAATGGCAGCTCCCAATTAGGAGCAATCAAGATAGGAGCTTCAATTAAGTTCCGTTTCAGCTCCCTAAACGCCTTTAAACAACTTTCATCGAACTCGAATTTCACCTCCTTTTCCAAAAGACTGCACATAGGTCTAGCAATCTTGGAAAAATCCTTGATGAATCTCCGGTAAAAACCTGCATGTCCTAAGAAGCTTCTCACCCCTTTTACAGAAATAGGAGGGGGCAATTTTTCAATAACTTCCACCTTCGCTCTATCTACCCCGAGTCCTTGCTTAGATACTTTATGACCCAAAACTATGCCTTCTCAGACCAAGAAGTGACACTTTTCCCAATTTAGCACTAGATTAGTGTGTTCACAACGAGCAAGTACTCTATCAAGGTTTCGAAGACATACCTCAAAAGACTTCCCAAAGACGGAGAAATCATCCATGAATACTTCTACAAAGTCTTCCACCATATCATGGAAAATGGCCATCATGCACCTCTGGAATGTGGCAGGAGCATTGCAAAGCCCAAATGGCATGCGCTTGAACGCATACGTGCCATAGGGACATGTGAAAGTAGTCTTCTCTTGATCCTCAGGTGCGATCAAAATCTGATTATATCCAGAATACCCATCCAAGAAGCAATAATATTCCTACCTTGCTAAACGGTCAAGCATTTGAATAATAAAAGGGACAGGGTAGTGATCCTTTCTTGTGGCTCGTTCAATTTCCGATAATCTATGCAGATTCTCTATCCGGTGACAGTTCTTGTTAGGATCAACTCATTCTTGTCATTCTTCACTACTGTCATCCCTCATTTCTTTGGTACACATTGCACCGGACTTACCCATTTGCTATCAGAGATATGATACACAATTCCTGCATCTAACCACTTAATTACTTCTTTCTTTACAACCTCCTTCATCAAAGGATTTAGCCGGCGTTGGTGTTGTGCACTTGGTTTATGGTCTTCCTCCATGTAGATTCCGTGCATGCACAATGCCGGACTAATTCCATGAATATCCGACATTTGCCAGCCTATTTCTTTCTTCCTTTTCTTCAATATCTCTAAAGCCGCATCAACCTGTGCTTCAGACAATTCTGCAAAAAGTATAATCGGTAAAGTTTCATTAGCGCCAAGATATGCATACCTCAAGTGTGACGGAAGATATTTTAACTTCAGCTTTGGTGCTTCTTCTATTGAGGGTTTGGGAGGAGGACCCAACACTCTATCTAATGGTTCCACTAAACCATTTCGTGAACCAACTAGCGCTACATTAAGACAAGTAGTCAGTTCTTGCGCTTCTGCATCTCTAACTATGTCATGCCCCACCAAAACTCTTTCCAAGGGATCCTTGGGAGTTATGCAATGCGATTCTACGGCAAGGTCTACTACTGTAATAACAGACAACTCTTCATAGACATAAGGCAACTTCAAGGCGCGATAGACATCAAACACCTCCACCTTATCATGAGCTCTCATCGTCAACTGCCCAGCTGCTACATCTATCAATACTCGCCCCGTAACTAGGAATGGTCATCCCAAAATAAATGGAACTTCAGGGTCGGGCTCAAAATTGAGGACAATAAAGTCCACAGGAAAGATCAGCGACCCAACTTGCACCAAGACATCTTCTACTACTCCTTTCGGCTTCGCCACCGACCTATCGGCCAATTGGAGAATGATTGTGGTTGGTTTTGGACTACCCAACCCAAGTTTATTGTATAAAGATGCCGGCATGAGGTTTATACTAGCACCCAAATCACACAAACCTCGGGCATGAACACTTTGGCCAATGGTGATTTGGACCGTGAAGCTACCCGGATCTTTCAATTTTTTGGGTAGTCTATTCTGAATTCATGAACTGCACTCCTCCGTGAGCGCCATTGTTTCATACTCCGTCAATCTCCTCTTATTCGC
The DNA here is from genome assembly GCA_018342035.1 of Solanum appendiculatum. Lineage (NCBI taxonomy): Eukaryota > Viridiplantae > Streptophyta > Magnoliopsida > Solanales > Solanaceae > Solanum > Solanum appendiculatum. The sequence goes on from JAGDQO010001005.1 coordinate 469,933, forward strand.
CACTATCTCCTTCATATACTTGGCATACTTAGGAATTCCCCGCAAAATATCAACCAATGGTAGATTAATGTGAACTTATTTAAGGAGAGACAAAAACTTACCAAAGCATTCATCCTCATTTTGCTTTTTGAACTTTTGTGGAAAAGGAGGGGGTGGTTTTATTTGAGGAACAACCCTCTCAACATTCACATCTTGAACCACTTATTCGGGTTTCTTTTCTTCTCTCACCACCTCATAACTTCTCTTCTTTAGAGCTAGTTCCTCCAGTTGTAATCCACTTCTTGTTCTCACCACATTCAGTTGCCTTGGGTTAGGATCCGTGTCAACTGAAAGACCTCCAGGAGGACGCACATTGACTGCATTAGCCAATTGTGCGAACTGCCTTTCCAGATTTTTCTGCGCTAACTGGGTGCTTCTCAACTCTTCTCCCAACTTCCTATAGTGTTCTTTATTTTTGTTATTGATTTTTGTACTTAGCTTTTGGAACAACTCCTCATTAGTCATGTCCCCTTGCTTCGCACCTTGATTATTTGGCTATTGAAATTGATGTTCATTACCTTGTGGCCGGTATTGGTTCTGCCCTTGAGCCTGATTTTGGTGTTGATTCTGATTTCCACCCCATGAGAAGTTGGGGTAGTTCTTCCAACTTGAGTTATACGTGTTCCCATAATTCTGCGCACCTCCACCTCTTTGGGCATTCCCCAGATAGTTCACAGAGTTTGGGTTTTCACCGCAAAAATCAGACACATGGTCTCCACTTCCGCAAACTTCACACCATCCGTGCGGTTGGTGTACAATATTTACCTGTGCTTGTTGTTGCCCAGCTGATAACTTCTTGAGCTGCGTGGTGAAATTAGTTGCAAGTACATCCAATTTTGCATTCAGTGCAGTTAATTGATCTACTTCCAAAACACCTGCAGCCTTTGGTGATGTGCTCCTTTGCGTATCACTATTCCAATCCGTGTTGCTTTCAGACATTTTGTCCAAGAGCTCCACTAACTCATCATAAGTCTTCTCAAGAGCTTGCCGACCTGCTGGAGTATTTAATAGAACCCTAGCATTATATTAAAGGCCTTCAATAAAGGTATGAGCTAGTACCTCATTAGCCTGATAGTGATGTGGACACGCAAGCAACATTTGTTTGAATCTATCCCAGGCTTGGTACATGTTTTCTCCGCTTCTCTACTTGAAACTCAATATTTCACTTCTCAGTTTTGCAGTTCTTCCTGAGGGGAAGAATCCATTAAGGAATTTCTTTGCTAACTGATCCCATGTGGTGATAGAGTTGGGAGGCTCAGAGTCTAACCATCGCCTCGCTTCTCCCAAAAGTGAAAATGGGAACAAGGTCAATCGCACATAATCAGTTGATACACCATGTGGAATATAAGTGATGGTTATCTCCAGAAAACCTCTGACGTGCACTTGGGGATCTTCATGGGGTAGGCCAGTAAATTGCCCATTAGTATGGAGGAGATGCACCATGGATTGTTTCAACTCAAATCTTCCACCCGGTGGTGGTTTCCGTATGCTCGAGGTCATATTGGTGGTGAGTAGGACTGCCACGTCACGAACTGGCCTCGGAGCTATCACTACAGGTATCTCCATGTGTTCTCTTTCCACGTGTTCTCCACGATCATCAACCGGGTTTTCATCCCGATTTTCTGGGAGATCTAGTCCTAATTCCCGCTGTCGTCCGAGATTAGCCAGCTTTCTTCGTTGTTGAAGGGCTCGTTCAGGTTCGTCATCTGGTTCAATAAGATCACCTTTGCGAGCCAGACTTTAGATCCTAATTGCCTGCAATACAGAACGGCTAAGATCAAGTTATTAGCACTTCGAGCAATTACTAGTAGACTCAAAAGAATTAAATATAAATTAATTTCTAAGTCCCCGGTAGCGGCGCCAAAAACTTGTTGCTCCCAAATGCACACGCAAGTGTACGTGGTGGCAGAAGTAATAAATGACTCTTTTAGAATCAGGTTGTCGTACCCAAGGGACTTATGATCAATGTATATCAATTCAATTAAATCTACAACTTAAAGAATGTACTAACGATATGGTTTTAATTACTACTACTAAGAATAATTTAAATAATAAACTAACTAACAAGGATAATTATAATTTCGGTGTTTTAATCAATTAAGGGACAATTTCAGGGCTGCAGCATACTTTGGGTTTCATGTATCACATGTCATGCAAAGAATCAGTTTTATTTGTCAAATTACTGATTTACAGGGTTAATGTTATGATCATGATCTCTCGACCTCTAATCGCCTACTCCAACTAGCTATCTAACTACATCGTTGAGCGGGGATAGACAGTCCTAATTGGCGAGCATTTATATTTTATCCTGTTTCGTAACCAAGCTAGGTGTTTGTCCGGGCGTCACTCCTAAACACGAATCTAATCAAAGTTAGAACAAGCTCTTTACATTCTCTGGTCTATCTACCTCTTCATCTCTCGAGTCCAATAATAGACAATAGATTTATTTCTATAGTGGCCTAGCATGAAATACTAAAATAAGAATGTAAAAGTAATGTATGTGATAACCAATAATCAATTCAAAGCAAGTCGATGTTCAACAATAACCCGTAGCTACAGCCCCAGAACAAGGGCTTTTAGCCACTCATAATATTCATAAACTCAACAATAATAAGTTTCATAAAATTCAAACCTAAAGAAGAAGTAGAGAATTGAAACCAAAGATGAATTGTAATCCCTTGCTTTTGCACATCAAAAAAATTAGCAAACCCCTTACAAAATAACCCTAGGGTCCTATTTATAGAGTTCCCATAAGTAATTTTCCTAATTTAAAATAAAATAGGAGTCCTACTTAAAACTATTTTCGCTGGAAATTTCGGACATCCACTGGCATAGGGCGCAAGCATAGCCCCATGGATTTTCTTCTGAAGTTTTGGGCCTGGTTTAGGGCGCCAACAGTGCGCCAGGCCCCTGTTCTGCTCAATTCTGGCTGGGGCAGCGCGCCAGTGATGCGCCACGCTGCGCCACTGCCCAGCGTCTTAGTTGTTTTCTTTGTTCGCTCCATTATCCTTCCTCGTTTCCTTTCATGCTTCCTTCCATCAATTCCATTTATCTTCAAAAGCTCCTGCATAGTCTAATCACAAGTTTTAGTGCACAATCATAGCAAGTTATTCAAAATACAACCAATAGTTTAAAGATCATTCTTAAACACAAGATTAATGTGGAAATATTAGACAAACCGGCATATAAATATGCCTAAGATCACATGTCATTTGGAGGGAGATGACAACCCAATCTTGAACTTAATATGTCACTTGAAGGGAAGTGACAACCCAACGTGTCTCTTTGAAAAGCGGACGACCCAATTTGAACTTAACATGTCACTTGGAGAGAGATGACAACACAATCTTAAACTTAATATGAATGGTGTACCACAAAATTTGCAATAACAATGTTAGTAACAAATGTAACATAAAAGCAACATAAGCTATGCAAATATGACCTCATATGAGCAATGATCAAGGTGATAAATGCAGACAACATTTAGAACATAATCATATCACGAGTATAAAAAATGTCAATTTGAAAGGAATAACAAAATAAAAAGTGTCATTTTGAACGGCATGACAAACCAATTTTAAAAAGTATCATTTTATTCGAAATAACGAATCAATTTTTTAAAGTATGTCATTTTGAAAGGTATGACGACCTAAATTTAAAAAGGTGTCATTTTGAAGGGTATGACAATCCAAAAATATAATTTCAACAATGAAACGATCCACAAAGTTAGTCTGAACAACTATTAAAAAGTGGGTGTCAACCCATTTTTAAAATTTTTTTTGAACAATGAGACATATTTTAACTTGGTTAGCACCAACAACTAGTATTGTACAAAAAATTCTCACAATTTTCTCTTTTAACTGAGATTAACTTCAAGGTAATTTCTATGGATTCAAGTGGTACCTCAAATGTACTCAAGTAACGACAAGATTTGTTCATCTTGCTTCAAACAAAGGTTTTGAACTAGACCTAACCTCATGTTTCAAGTGGCCTCACCACAAAGAAAGTCCCAATTTGCACACATTTAAAGTGTTTTGATTTGAGGACATTTAGCAAAATTCACTCACACTCAGAAAAATATTCAACGTATGCAATTGTGATACCATAGGCTTGACCTTCATGTAAATCTCCACTAATGTGAGAACATTTGAAATGAAATCATGTAGGACTTGTTATTGACTTGTAATGTAGGCTTATAGACGGGTAGGATATTTATTTGGGATAAAAGTGACTTAATCCCTTCTTGAGCATTGCACTGAATTTGAATTTTCAACGTTTGCTACGCTTTTAACGTTTGATCCTCTTTGTTGTCCCTTTCTTTTGAAGCTTTGGTTGTCTGAGTTTTTCCCCATTTTCATCATCTTTTGAAGTTTCTCTAGTTTGTTTGGAGTAATCTTCTTATTTTGTTGCAATCTTACTTGCTTGAACTTGTGGGGATTTTTCAATTCTTTCTTCTTTCTTTTGAAGTCATTTTTGCATTCTTGAGTTTCAGGGACTTTGCAACTTTTGTCTTTGACAAATTTGAACTTTTAATATTCTTTTGTAACTTGCACGTCTTCAGTGCGCTCAAGAAAGTCGGGCCAAGAGAGAGAGAGAGTGCATATAAGCACTCGGAAAGGGTATAGGCTAAAATGTGGTTCTCCAAAGAAAAGGATTAAGGCTTAAAGAGTGGTGGCATACTGAGGATTAATGTTATTTGGTAGGCTTTGAAAGTCTCAAACGGGTCAAAGAAGGCCTACAATCATTTTTCAAATCAAACATCACTCAGGATTTCGCCTCAACAAACATTTAGGCTAAGTTCTAGATCAACAATGCAACACAATTGAATTTAATTCAAAACTCACCATACAATGCACATGAAACAATGAATCCAGTTTTGCTCTTATCCTGAGTGCATGCAAGAGCATATATTCAGGTGTAACAAAAATATAAATGAGAGATACCAAAAGAATCTATGGTTTAACAAGAAGTCAATCCTCTCTATTGTATTAATTATTTTTCATATGCACACTCTAATTGTGTTGGCACAACCAAGTCAAAAAATGATTTCAAAAATATAAACATTAAAAAGAATTTTAAAAAATTGAATAAAGAATACTGAACCCTAGAAGGGTTGTCTACGTATCTCATTGAGAGAATTATGTTTGCGTAGTTCGTTCAGATATGGCATAAAACATATGTTTTGAACAACAAATGAATTTGTAAAAGAAAAAAAATAATAATCGAAATGAAAACTCAATAAGTGACATTGAAGGGCGGACAACCCAAATTAACAAATATTTTTTTTGAAAGAAAAAATAATTGAAATGAGAAATGAATAAGTCACATTAAAGGGCGGACAACCCAAATTAACAAATATTTTTTTTTAAAGAAAAATAATTGAAATGAGAAATGGATAAGTCACATTGAAGGGTGGACAACCCAAACTTTAAAAATGTCAAACAGTTAACAAATAAAATCAAGGATATACACGAAATATAACATCATGTACAAATTAATGAAGATGTATAAACCAACTCGGAAAGATGCCTCATAAATTTGGAGTCTGAGTACAACCTTGGTGAAATTTTCAAGGGCTTTCCTTAAAATTTTTGCCTCTGTTTCAACTTTAGCAACCTCTGGTATTCAATCTTCTAGCAACTGTCTCCTTCGTGAAATTTTTGGAGACCTCAAAAAATTTGCCCCAGTTTCCATTTTAAAATATGAGAAAGCTTACAGGGAACATGACCGAGCCATTGTGGCGCCTACGTATTCCGTTGAAGCAGGAATCAGGTCAAACGTAGTTCCAACCGACTGTGATTTGAATGAAAATTAGACTGAGATTATGAATGTTCTAAAACTAGGTAACCAAGAGTGGGCTTTTTGAAAGACTGGGCCCAAGCGGACAACTCGGGTTGGAATTATGACAATCATTGGATGCATAACGAACTAATAAATTGCCTTAGATTTCGAAAAGGGTTACATATATAAAAGACCGGCTGCGATCGCAAAACCGTTCTTTAATATACAAGATTGATACCATTTGGCGGAAACCTGTCATGAATGCAATGACAATATACATATAATTGAGCAAATAATGAATAAATAATGAGTACAATATGCAAATATTCAACAAAATATACAAGATATGATGAATAACACAATAAAAGAATAGTCTCCTCAATTTGAAAAAATAAACCCATAATGGTTAGAACCTCTATATTCCCGACGGAGTCGCCATTCTGTTGACATCCTTTAAAAAGGTGCAATGTCGTGGTGACTCAAAAAATAATCAATTTTAAAGAATAAATGAATTTTAAAATGGTTTTAAAAGGGTTTAAAGGGAGTCGCCATCTAATTTTAGAAAAAAACTAGGAAATCAATTAATTAACTAACAAAAATAAGTCTACGAAACCAATAGATTCTAGGTAAGGGTTCAAGTAATTTCGAAGGGAAGGTATTAGGCATCCTTCGAAATCCACAACTGTGGGTCCGACTGAATTCATTTATTTTCAAATTGAGGAGGAGATAACACAATATACAAGTATAATAAAAACGCGATATACACAAATAATAAAACAATAATATAAGAAACGACCTAAAGTTATCTAACGTCAATATATACAAAATAATGAATAAAGAATATAATTCGAACTTAATTCGAATAGCTTCAATGGGAAGCAACTCCGAATACCTGTAAAGGCACTTAGTAAACGTGTTAGTAATAAATAAATATGAATAAAAATAAATGAATCAAATAATAACTTAAAAATAAAAATCCGTCTTATAAACATGGGAGGTCTTGGAAATCGACGGTAATTTCTTCATCGGCCAATTTTAACATACAATATATAACGTTTAATACAACTAAATTTCTGTTTTTTAACATTGGGGAGGCCTCCAAAATCGACTGAGAGATTTTTTCATTGGCCAATTTTAACTATTTGCCAACACAAAATCGTATAAAATAAACAAAAGACAATTAAATTAAGACGCAACACCCAAATGATAATGACAACTAAATAATAATAACTTAAGCTACTAGAAAATTTTAGAAGAAATATAAATGGTAAAACTAATAAAAAAAATAACAATTAACAACATAACCAAACAATGACATTAATAACTGAAGCAAACAAAATGGAACAGAAAAACAATAAACCTAACATGAGAGTCACTGGAAAATTTCAATAAATAAATAATAAAAATGCACAACTCAATGGTAATAAATCAATATTAAATATGGCAATAGTAAATAGAAATGAGGCATAACAACATGTAGAACAAAAGCCACAGAATGTGAAATAACAAAAAAAAAATGGTGAATCAACACGGTGCAAAAAATTCAGCATAGCTGGTCAGAGAAAACAAACTTCACCGAAAAATATGAAAAATGAAACTAACACTGGCCGGAGTTTGAACCCCTCCGGCCAGATCCGAAAAAATAACGAAGCAAAATAGCTATAATAAGAAAAAATAAAAATGTAGATTACTTGTTTGCCAGAGGTGGTGCTGTTTTAGAGCTCGGTTCTGAAGCTTTGGAGCTTCACTGGTGGAAAAAAGAGCTTGCTAGTTGTTTGAAGGTTGTGTGTGATTCACCGGAGAGGTTGAGAAAGGTATTTCCTGGGGGGTTTGGGTCGGAGTTTTGAGTTGGTTTTCCGATGGTGGGTGGTTGTTTTGGTTGGGTTTGGGTGGGTCTTGGTCGGAGGTCGTCTGGTTGTCGAAATTTGGGGTTTCAGGTGGTTGATTTTTGGGTCTATTTGGTCGCTGGACAGTGTGGTGAACTGATGAGGCAAAGGAGTAGAAGTTTTGAGGTGGTGGTTCTGATGGGGTTCGGTGGTTTGGTGATGGCTGGCCGGAGTTGTTGTTTTTGGGTTTGGGATTTGCTGGTGTTGGGTTGTTGACCGGAGAAGATGGAGGTTTCAGGTGGTCTGGAAGGTGAGGAAAAATGATGGTTTGAGGGTTGTTTTTTGTCGGAAAAAATGGGTTTGGAGGTGGGAAATAGAGAGAATGGAGACTGCTTTGGTGGTTGTCTCGTCGGTCGGAGTTTGGGAGGTGAATAGGGTGAAGTTGAGGTCTGGTGTGGGTAGCTAGTTCTGGGTCTGTTGGTGGCTGGTTGGAGAAGAAGGAAAAGAGGGGAGGAGAGTTGCCGGAAAAAATGGAACAATGGGGTCTTTTGGGGTGGTGGACTCGCCGGATTCCGGCGGAACTCCGGTGAACTTGTCACCGGAAAATTATGAACACTAAAAGAATTTATCAAACACTAAAAATCTGAAAATTATCCCTAAAATTTTATCCACCCCCTAACTTAATGACCAAGCTATTACTTAAATAGAAAATTGAAAATCACCAATAGTACAATACCATTATCTTAAAACCGTGGGCCAAAACCACCAGAAAATAAAATATTTGTGTATGAAATCTTATCCATGTTTGAATGAATTTCTAGACCGTGCAAAATATAAAATTAATATTAACAAATGTAACGAATAAAAATGAATATTAAAAAATATAACGAACGTAACTAATGGCATATAAGAAATGTGATTTAACAAAAATAATGATTTAACCAAACTGAACAAATATTTGAACATATTCAAATCGGTTGTGACCAAAATTAATGTAAACAAGATTAACCGATAAAAATCCTAATATTTTGAGAAATAAGGATAATTATCAACAAATTGCATTGTAATTGCAAAACATGTATTTTGAACTATTTAACAAATAAAATATTAACTTTGAAAACTATCAGAACGAAATTTGGTGTCAACAAATGAGACCAATTTCTTGTTGCTCACAAACAACATGTGTCCATAATAACTTGAGAAATCATGACCAAGACTCAAAACTCTCACATGCAACTAAAGCATATGCAAGTGAAAAAATAATTTCATTCGCATTAATCAGAACCACAATTGATAGTTTCATACCATACAAACTATAAAGATGTATGCCGTCGATGGAAATGACCAGTCTACAACTTTTGAAACAATCAATGCTTGATTTAAAAGCCTAAAAAAAATTAAAAATTCTCACCGTGCATTGTTGTTGAATGATGCTCCCACTCAATAATAGTGTCTGGATTGAATAATTGTAGTGCAACCATGTATCGAGGTAATGCCTTAAATGAACTTTCAAAATCACCATAAATCATTTGAAATGCTTTTCTCTGACCTTTTTTGCTTTCCTATAACTAGGAGTGTAGTGATATTTTCTTTTAATGATTTAACGAACCATCTTAATATTTATATTTGAATTTTGAATAACATGGGTATCAATGAAGTGGCAATCATGTTCTATTCAAATTGAAATGATACTCCTTATAGTTATCCGTAAGACAAGTATGCGATTCAATCATTTTTACTGCCTTCCACATACCACTTTGAAATCTCTCTGAAGCGAATCATCCAATTACACCCCAACTTATAACGCTTGCAAATAACTCTCCAACTTTGACTCTTGGATCGATCACAAAGAAATTCCTTTTTTATTGCAAGACTATATTCTCCTACGACAGATTTCATTTACTTCTTATTCATAAATAACATACCTAGTTGCATATAAACATTAGATTAATCAATATAAAATAAATAAATAAATACTACAAAAAATAAAGTTTTCAACAATCGAACATGACTAAATATATTTAAGATTGTTTGGATTTCAAAGTGCAGTTTGGATAGAACCATCATCTCTTGTATAGATAAAATCTTCTGCACTTTCTTCAGTGTGATCTAAGTATGGAATCATAATAGAATGATCAGAGCCAGAACCAGGATTCTAGGTTTGTGGGTTCTATTTTTTTTTTTAAAAAAACGATCTTAACCTAAAGTAAAAATGTCAAATTAACAACAAATGCGGATCCTAAATTTATTTATTTTTAAAAAAATGATCTTAACCTAAAGTAACAACCGTCAAATTAACGAACAAATACAAGTATTTAATTCACTAAAAAATAAATAACAATTATTTTAATATAATCAATTATCAATATATGGAATAACCTTAGAATCAAAGATTAAAAATAAATTTTTGAATGGATAATTATATAGTGTAAAAACAAACAAATAAGAAAAAAATGAAAAGGTAGAGGCGAGAGTACATACCGAAGGCTAAAGGTCGGATGGTAGCAATCAGATCAACAATAAAAGCTAGAGCCTTAACTTTTGAAAATAAATTTTAAATTTGGGTTAAACTTTTTTTGAATTTCTGAGTAGAAATCAATAAGTCAAATATTGTTATAGAGTATGACACAAACACTATTTTTCTATTTTTTTCATTTACCGATTTTCTACTTTTTTTTTAAAAAAAAAATTCTATTTTTTTCAGTTACCGATTTTCTGTGTTTCTTTAAAAAAATTATTCTATTTATTAAAATTTTTTTATATATAAACCTACGTATGTCTTTATTTGTAGGTTAGAATTTTTTTTTATATAAACCTACGCATGTCTTTATTTTTAGGTTAGAAAAAAATTCCAAAAAAAGAGCGCTCATTGAGTTTTAAACCCACGTCCCACGGATTGAAGGGCTTTGCTGGATGCACAAAAATCGCTGGGCCACTCGCCTCACTGTGCTTATGGGTTCGTAGGAAATTTTTATATACATTGTATCTAATATTCTAATACAAATATATGGTCTACGGAAAAGCTAGTAGATTCGTCTGAACCCCCTTCCAACACTGTAGCTCCGCCCCTGAGAATGATGATTAACACTTTGATCTTCAACAGGTGCATTAGGTGCATTATCTACATCATCATCATCATCAGACATTTCATCACTATCTGTTAATTCATGCTCCAAAGGTTCATCACTATCCAACTCACCAACTTGTTCATCACCCATAACATTGTTGTTCACAATTTGTGCACAATAATTCACTGCATCTTCAAGTTGGTCACACCTATAAAATTTAGTAATATAAATATATTGTATAATAAAATAATTTTTAATTTAATAAATAAGAAAATATCACTTTATTTACCTATCAATTGACTCCGGTGGAAAAGAATGATGTCTATCACTCGGATTCAAATTATCCAAGTGCATGGAAGCATTGCTAGGCTCCCCCATATTGTAATCAGGCACACTCCAATCCAAACCTTCATATTGTGATTGTCTTTCAACTTCTGTCACTATTTGTTCTGGGACCGTATTCCTTGAAGAATCAATATTTAAATTTGAATATGTAGTATCACGAAGATCAAATTCACTATCAGTAGGTGCTTGAGCTATAGGACAACACTCAGTTGATACATATATATGAAGCGTCCTTACATTAGTTTGATCAGCAAAACTTTCAACACCACGAAGAAATACAGATAATGAATCATCATTCCAAATGCATGTCTCTTCATACATTGGATGCCCATCAGATGTAAAGTAAGTTGGATATCTCCCAATAATAACAATTACATTTTCTGGATCAATTATCTCCATTTTCTCCCTTAATAAGCGCTGCAAACGATCATATTTAAGAGACAAAGAAAATATTTGAACTACTACAGGATGTCGATTATATTGTATAGAACCAACTTCATGCACAATATTACCACCTCAATATAAATTTACTCCCACCTTATCATCCATTTTGTTTTGAATGAACAAAACAATCTAAAGTTTGAGCTATTTTAGACAAATGATAAAAGTTAAATTTTTTAATAAGGTGATTGAATTTTGGACTAAGAAGAATGATTGATTTATGTAAAACCAGTAAAGTAAAAGATCATGAATATATAAGACAATTTTTTCTTATGAAATTGCTGCTTCAGAAGCGATTTTTTAAAAAAAATTTTAGGGAGAAATCGCTGCACCAGCAACGATTTTTATTTTTTATTTTTTTAAAAAATAATCTGAAAATCTCTTCTAGAGTAGCGATTTTAATCAATTTGTTTTAAAGAAATTGCTGATAGAGCAGCGATTTTAGTTTAAATTTTTTTTTAAAAAAAATCTTTGCTCCTTGAGAATTTTTTTAAACGGAGTTAATTATGTGCAAAGGATATCTCTCCTAAGGGAGTGATTTGCCCCTTTTGAGTTTTCTTAAAAATTGATAGGTCGTTTATGCTTTTTGAAGGAAAAAAGTTGTCCTTTTCACTCCGGACTCATTATATTTATATACTTGGACACCAAATAAAATTTAAAATATCTATTTGTCATTATATACTTGGGCACCAAGTATATTATATGGTTAGCTAGTTTACAACACATAGTATATTGCGTGTATATTTATCTTACAAAACACTATACATTGTCTGTACATGTATGTTACAACATAAAATATATTTATGTGAACATCCATTTTACAACACTCCCTCTTGGATGTCCATGTAAAAGAAAAATTCTAGTGAAAGAAAAATTGTAGTAATACGCATTGTTTGTTGTCTCATTAAAAATCTTACCAGAAAAATTCAGTGGGATAAAATCTGGGTTAAGGGAAAAAGAGCACAACGCATCTTAACTCTCCTTGATGAAAACATCACTTAATATCTCGAAGATGACGCATTCTAATATCATATATCAGCTTCTCAAAGTCAAAGGTTGAAGTTCATTTACTATCTTGAATGTTTTAGTAAGGCTATATTAAAATTACTATTGTATTAGTTTTATTTCATGTTTAACAACTTTGAGCAATAGCAATGGCCATTACCAAATAATTGCACAATTTATGTCAAAAAGTAAAATAAAATCAAATTCATAAGAGAGAAGTATTGAAAACACCTCTAAAGTTGGCACGAATTATTAGTTTCGTCTTCGAACTATTGACAATCTTAAAAACACCATCTACTTGACTAACTGAACTTAAATACACCATTGATTTGACTACATGAGTGAAATACACTCCTAAATTCTCATCAAGTTTAGGGGTGTTTTCAACACTTTTCTCGGCTTTTTATTAAGATCCTCATGCTCGTATAAGAGTTTGAGATCACTTGCTATGCCATGTGGCAGATTAGGGGTGTATTTAAGTTCAATTAGTCAAGTAGAAAGATGTTTTTAATGCTATCAATAGTTTTGAAGACTAAACCAATCATTTATGCCAAGTTCAGGTATGTTTTCAATACTTCTCTCAATAAAAAAATAATGATTTTTTCATGAGATTTGTGTGTTCTTATCCATGAAGGGAGCTCTATTACTTTTATAACATGTAAAAAGTTAAAATTAAATTTGAACCCGTATAACACTGCATGGACCAACCACCTGCCTCGCCCCGCATTAACTTTTTAAAAGTTACTTCAACCTGCCCCGCATCCGCTCCCACCCCATATAAGTTTAAAATCTCCCTGCCTCGCATAGCCTTAAATCCGCCCCGCCCAGACCTTTATTGATACAATTATATAATTAGGCCAAATTTAAAAGGAGGTTGGTACAATTATTTTTAAAATGAAAAAGGGATAAAAAGAGAAATAAAAGAACAAGCATATAATAGCGACGATCTGTATCCTGTGCTAAATATTCAAGTGACAGATCACGCGAATTGGATTCAACATTTTCCCGAGAAAATTCCATACTTTCGCTCCATGAATTTCTTCTCCCAGATCTTCACTTTCTTCTTCTTCTTGATTGCTGTGTTCGTTACTAAATCATCATGCTCTGCAATCATCAATCCCTCTAAAGTCAAGCAAATTTCATGGAAACCTAGGTATTTCACTTTTTTTTTCACTTCAAAAGCTCAGAAAATTGCAATGTTATCGGATAGGAATTCAACATTTTAAGTGTTTTTTTTCCTGTAATTTTTTGTTTATTTTCCGATTTTGAAGCTAAGAAAAAGTTCAGTATTGCTGGAAAAGGTCAATTTTACTTCTTTTTTTTTTCCTGTAATGTTGTAGTGTTCCACCGATTCATGATCTTCTGCTTTTGAAGCTAAGAAAATGCAATATTGTTGCAAAAAAAGAAAAAGAACAAGGCTTAAGATTTTCCTGTAACGTTGTAGTATTTCACTGATTTAGCTTTATGTTTTTCATGAAAATGTATGTATTTCACCATCTTCTGGTCTCAAAGCTAAGGAAAGTGCAATATTTTTTGGGGAAAAGAGGTTGATTTTATCCTTTTGCTGTAATACTGTATTGTTTTTCCATTTAGCTATATGTAACTCATGGAAACAGAAATTTCATTATTTTTTAGTTTCAAGGCTAATAAGTGCAACATTTTTTTGAAAAGATATTCAATTTTGAATTTATTTTTCAATTTTCCTTGATTTATCTATACGTATTTCATGAAAAGCTAGGTGTGCCTTTATTTTCCAGTTTCTAAGTTTTCAAAGTTGCAATATATTTGGGCAAAAGCCAAGTTTTTGAAGAATTTCGTAATGCTGTAGTGTTTTACGGAGTTTGCTATTTTTGACTGTTTGCAGAGCTTTTGTGTATGAAGGTTTCCTTACGGACGAAGAATGTAATCATTTGATATCTCTTGTGAGTGTTGATTTCGATTTATACTTTTGGAGAATGTTAATTATGTTTGGTTGGATAAAGTTGTTGAGATCTGTTTGTGTTGGAAGCTGATTTGTCAATTGTGGTGTAGGCGAAAAAAGAGTTGAAAAGATCAGCTGTGGCAGATAATGAGTCTGGGGAAAGTAAGCTTAGTGAGGTCAGGACTAGCTCCGGAATGTTCATTAGCAAAGCAAAGGTTTGTTTTTTTTTTAACTTTCCTCATTATATTGCTAAATCATATTACTGTATAAATACTACAGTTTTATTGTTTATCTACGTTGCAAAAATGAGTTAGCAACTTAGCATAAATGTTTATAATCTGAAAGTGTGACGTCTATTTCTTGTTTTATGAATTTCTATCACTTAAGTGTGGTAAAGGATCATTCCTGGGTCAGAAGATCCTTTTGTTGATGGATCTGTAACTCAATCGGGTGCACATGTATGGTGGTTCTTTTAAGAAGTTTATACCAAAAAAAGACATGCTTTATAACGAAGAGCAGTAGGCTCTCTTCCAGGAGCATCAGAATGAAAGAAAAGCAAGCTGCTCCCTAGGGTCATCTGTTGCATTCTTCTTCTGTTTAACTTTGAGATGCAAAGAATAAATTGTTAATAGCAGCAACTCTGCCTCAGTTCCAAACAAGTTGGGTTCAGCTATATGAGGCTATGTTCCCCAATTGAATTCATCTAAGGCCAACATTACATAAAATAAGAATAAAAATGAAAAGTACTAGAAGTTCTCTGTATTTCCTGCTGGTTATATGATTAAAAAGATCAGTTAATGGCTTGTTACTTTTGTCAAATTCTTGCAATATCAGGACCCAAATGTTAATGTTCATTCAGGTGTATAGTAATGTAAGAACTTAAACATTAGCCCTTTTGGCTATGGACCCCATTTGCTGTATTTCAAACATTCTTATCATGCCTCCACATTTTCTATGCTGAGTTTTCATGCCTTCAGTTTTATTTATTAAGTGGTGATATTGTTAATGAGATTACTAATTAGGAGGATGTCATTGATGTGATCTTGTGCACAACGAGAAGATGTTTAAGTGTTGAAACATTATGAATCATGGAAAAAGTTTGAAATTCTTGTTATGTGGTAAATGATTTTTGTTAACTTTTTCTACTTCCACCATGCTTTTTTCGGTGTATGAGTGTGTTTCTAAGCTGGAGGACCTGTAAGTATCAACAGCTAAGCCACTACTAACTGATTGGTGGAATGCTAATTAGTGCACTTATTTGGAAAGATCTACGGTTTTAATACTTGTATCTGTCGCAATTTGTTTTGAGTCCTTTCCTAACCTAGTTGGAAAGTTTGACATAGTAAGATTAAATTGAACCTATCTGTACAATCATAAATGATAGATTGTAAAAACGTTGAAATCTTGCCTGTATGTTCGTCCGAATAAAAGTACTAGTCTAAGTCAAATTTATCAACTATTTATGATAACGAAATGGGGATTTGAGATCCATTTGTGATTCTTCCTAGATAGTATAAGATATGCGTCAAATTAAGGGCCCATTCCTGTCACAAGAATAACTAAAGCAAAATTTTCTACTTTTTCCTATAATTCTTTGCTGGTTTTAGTTGGTGAATACATTTGATGCTAACTTTACCTACTTTAAATAATTTAGCATGCTTAGGGGAGAAGAAAGCCACAGAGACATTATTAGTCGACTAGCATAAAGAAAAACAAATTCATTGGGAAACCAGATTTGTTAAGGCCTGTTTGGTTTGGAATTACTAACTGATTCAATGACCTTTTTTTTTTTAATTAAATTAGTTCTGTGAATGGGAATAAACTAAACCCCCATATAACTCTTATAAAAATGATTAATGTAATAGGGATTATTTGATAATTGTTTAATTAAATAACTATTATCATTTCCAATATTCAGTGGTTTTAGATGACTTATCGAGATCCATAATACTTGGGACATTTATTTTTAAAATCCTTTTTAATGGATCACTGCTTCCTTATGCAATTAGCATGAATTATGATGGGCAGCATATGGCGCTGATCCCTTTGAGAAAAACCGTTTGCTATCTACTCAATGATACAATTTTTACAATCCTGTATCTTTGATTGTGTCAGCCCTTCATTTTGCCTCCTTGTTTTTTTTTTTTGGCTGCAGGATCCTATTGTCACGGGGATAGAGGAGAAGATAGCGACTTGGACTTTTCTACCTAAAGGTCTGACTAACTCCGAAGGATATCACAATCTAGGATAGCGAAACCATCCATAATTAGTGGCAAATTTGAAGAATCTTCTTAATTCCCACTTAAAGTATGTCTGGCACGAATAAAAAGAACTTGGTTGCTATTCTTTACTGACTTCAAGAAAATATTTTGTTGTAATTGATTCAACATCAGTAATTCATCAATCCACTTATTCTTTGTCATCAATCCTTAAATAGATTGGAATTTTCTGAAGCTTTGCAAATGTTTTGGATAATCTTTGTAAGAAAAAGGTTAGAAGAAACAAAGAAAGTGAGAAGTCATAATTTTCCAAGTTTTCCCTTCTTATTCTCTGTTCATTTAGTCATATAATTTGTTATTCTATTTTATCTCTCTCACACATATTGGTTATTGAAAGATTTTTTATGCTTCTTATCTGTGTGCTCTATTGAGAGTCGGTACTAATTTTATTATGTACTGTCTCATACTTGTACAATACTGTTAAACTATCCATCTTTGTTAAGTTCTGAACTTTTTGTCTTACCATATTAGAGCGAGTGCAAAGTAATATATGTTATGAGGTGATTCTCTGGTTGAAAGAGGAGATAAACTAAAGATTGAGCAATGCACGGTGTCATTAAGAAGTAACATGTTAGAAGGAAAGTGCTGTTTGAAAGGACTTGGTATCTTTGGCTGTGGTTCTATGAAATCATATTTATTCCAAAATCTGATGTTGTAGACTTCAGATGCTTTCTTCACTCTCTTTATGGTCCATACTATGTCAATGGATTCCAATTTGATGCTTATTTCTTTTTTATCTCCCCCAGAGAATGGAGAAGACATACAAGTTCTAAGATACGAGGAAGGACAGAGATATGAGCCACACTATGATTACTTCACCGACAAGGTTAATATTGTTCGTGGTGGACACCGGTTAGCCACTGTACTCATGTATCTCAGTGATGTAGAGAAAGGTGGTGAAACTGTTTTCCCTGAAGCTGAGGTTAGTTTGTGTTTCTCCCTTTTTTATTCCTTTGCTCTGATACAAGCATGACTTTCACTACTCTATTTTTGCTTATTAGGTGTCATGTATGAGTTTGTTTTATGCTACTTTGTCCCCTTGAATATTACCATTTGACATAGGTTTCCAAAGTATAGATTAGCTTAGAAATTCATGATGATGATGTTTATAGAAAAAAGGTGAAAAGTTTATTTTGCAGCATATCTGGTTCTACAAGGGGGAGTGAAAGGTCAAAGGATAAGAAGCTCCTTGGTTTGTTTCCCTTCAGTGTGGTGTTCATCACTTGCTTCTAGTTGTTTGGTAGGATTTGAGGGGAAACAAAAGATATATATTTCCTCCTTGTGAACCAGTTCCAGAGTGACTGGAAAAGCTAAAATACCTTTCTACTTCTGCGTCCCATCCTCTTCCACTTCCTTATCAATAAAAAAAAATAACCTTTAGCTATTTTGTTTTTCTCCACCCTTCCTTTTCACCCAAACTAATCATTATCAAGGATTAGTGTCATCCTGCACTTTATCAATGTTAAGAAAATGGCTTGGCCTAATTCAACTCTAAAAGCTAGCTCATGATGTGAGGATTGTCAAAGACCATATAAAGAAGAAATTTATCCCATCCCACATCAATGTGGGACACTAACACTCCTGCATGCTCAAGTTCATTTCTTAACATGGTATCAAAGCAGATAAAGGTCTTGGGTTGGAGTCTCACCGCCACCTATTATCAAAAAGAATTTTCACATGCTTGACACCATAAAAAGAAAAATCAGGCCAGCATGTGTGGGCGGTCTGTTGAAGACATAATTTAAGTAAGGGTCTGTTTGGAAAGCCATCAGGTAATTGGAATTGGTGTGATTACTAGGGTAGTAATTACCAGCCTAGTAATTACGTTGGCCTGTTTGTTTGCCACAGTGTAATTTGTAATTACAAGTGTACTGTTTGGTTGCATAAGTGTAATCATAAGGTTATATTGAACTTTTTAAATAAAAATTAATTTTTTACAATTTAAAATTTAAAATTTATATTAGACAAATAAGGGCCTTTATAAATGATATTAAATTAAATATTTAAGATATATATTGTCTCTTGAAAATATATTAATTAATAAACATATGTTCTTAATTAATATTATAAAAAATAATTGATTTATATTTTCCAATTTAGTATATTTTAATTAAATTAATCATAAAAACTAAAAGTACTTAATTTCTATAAACATCATGAAATGCATGTTTGACAAAAAGATCAATATTATAAATATAATGCCATAAAATTGTAAAACATTTGACAAAAAGATAATCTATCGAGAGTAGCTTTAACTTTAAAAAAATAGCTTGTAATGTAAAATATCGAGTCAATACTACTAAAACAAATGAAATTGAAAATATAACATAAGTTCTAAATTCAAAACAAAAAATTTAGCATAATACTCTTATGTCAAATTTCAACATAACATACATAAATATGATTTAAAAGAAAAGGAAAACACAAGTCCATAACTTTATTCAACAATGAATTCTATTTTAATTTAAAAATTAGAATACTAACAAGATTATGCTAATGATTTTTTTTAAAAGATACGAAAAATTGCATGGAATCACATGAAGTAAAGATTGAGAATAAGAAGGAAATGAAATATAAATAACATAAAAAAATATTTTAAGAAAATATTAGAATAATAAAAACCAAAAAAAAATTTAAAAAAATAAAAATAAAAAATATGTTAAAACGAAAAAATTAAAACAAAAATAAAAGGAAGAAATTAAAAAGTAATCAGCTTGTAATTACACCATGTAATTACGAGCAATTCACAGCCTCCCTTGTGAATTGCATGGAATCACATGAAGTAAAGATTGAGAATAAGAAGGAAATGAAATATAAATAACATAAAAAAATATTTTAAGAAAATATTAGAATAATAAAAACCAAAAAAAAAATTAAAAAAATAAAAATAAAAAATATGTTAAAACGAAAAAATTAAAACAAAAATAAAAGGAAGAAATTAAAAAGTAATCAGCTTGTAATTACACCATGTAATTACGAGCAATTCCCAGCCTCCCTTGTGAATTGGAGAGTGTAATTACACCCTGCCAATTACACTCAATTATCTACTGACCCAACAGGATAGATAGTGTAATTACACCAATTATACCAAATCCAATTATCAGGGTGAGCTTTCCAAATAGGCCCTAAATAAAATGTACTCTTTGTGACACCTTAAGCTTTTAGATGAGATGATCACACACTTTAACATGGTTTCAAATCAAGTCTAGAGGTCATAAGTTTGAGTCTCACTGCTACCATCCATTATCAAAAATATTTCCATGTGCTTGGCCTATGAAAAAAAAAGAAAGAAGCAAGCACGTACGTGAGGGGGCGTGTTGAGACTTGATTAAGAAACTAAAAATGTACTCCTCTAACAATTATAGCTTTTAGATGAAATGATCACATTCTTCAACATGGCATCAGATCGGGCAGATGTCGTGAGTTCGAGTTCGAGTATCACCACCATCCATCTATCAAAAGGAATTTCTACGTACTTGGTCTGTGAAAAAAGAATCATGCCCATACATGAAGGGGCGCGTTGAGACATGATTAAGAACATATAAATGTACTCCCTCTAACAACTTAAGCATTTAGATGAGATGGTTACACACTTCAACAATCATAAGAAAATTAAACATACCATTAGGGTAAAAAGTTCTTTTGCATTCACCTATCTTTTAGCAAGAGTAGGAGTAGAAAGATGCCAGATGTGCGGGGCATATGTGGATGTGGCAGCATATAGTTGTCTTATATAGGGTTATCTTTAGAATAGTAAAACTGCATTTTTGCTAAAGTTACATGTTACACTCAGCTAGACATGCTATAAAAGCAGGCAACTGCATGAATTGTGGGGTAATGCCGCTTTTTATCTTACATTTTATTCATCTCTTCTCTTTGCTCTTTATTTATACGTCTATGGATTAGATCTTCCTACATGACTTTTGATTCACCAAGGGTAACTTTGCTTTGCTATCTGCTTCTTTTTTGTCTCTTTTCCAGATTTGGTTTCCTAAATCATTGTTCTCAGTTCGTTCTCAAAATAAATAAATAAAAACCATTGCTTTCCAGTTAAATGTTTCTGTATAAAAACTGAATATCTGTACAGGAATCAACTCGGCGTAGGTCAATGGCAGCTGACAACAGTTTGTCCGAGTGTGCAAGGAAGGGTATTGCTGGTGAGCCTACAATACATAACTGCTCAACATTGTTGCATTGTTCCAGTTGCTACAAAACCTAATCTCATTTGCTTCTGTCACTCTTTTTCTGGGAATGTTTCAGTAAAACCACGGAAAGGAGATGCACTTCTTTTTTTCAGTCTCCATCCAAATGCTGTTCCTGATCCTATGAGCCTCCACGGTGGGTGCCCCGTAATTGAGGGTGAGAAATGGTCAGCAACAAAGTGGATTCATGTGGATTCATTTGACAAAACAGTGGGATCTGAAGGAGTACATTGTGCCGATCACAACGAGAATTGTGAGAGATGGGCGGCACTTGGGGAATGCACCAAGAATCCAGAATATATGGTTGGAAGTACAGACCTCCCCGGGAGCTGTAGAAAGAGCTGCAAATCTTGTTAACTTGTTTCTTCCACTTAAATCAATTCAAAAACAGTACTTTTTCTCTTTTTTCGTTTGTTTTTCTGTTTTCTCAGATGATATCTTCTGTCGGGTCGTGTTCTTGCTATTTTACTCAATTTTGCAAGTAACCTTTTACACTATTTAAGTTGTTTTCTTTCTTCCAGAGCGAAGTTCGTCTTTATGGGTGTCACACTCACAGTATACTACATATATATGTAAAACATTACGAGAATGCAGAGACTCTAATTAGGTTTTGTTACTAAGCATTTACTATCTAATACAAACTGATATTCTTATATATCATTTTAAAGATTGGTTATTTAGTGAATGATATGTAATGAGTGGTCATTGTCGTGCATCCATTAGCTCAGAAAGTTAAGTGGACTTGACACAAGGATGTTAGCAGATTCTTGTTGGCAAAGTATAATGTAAGTTTTCATTCAATGCTCATAGCAACACGCTTTGTATTTGATTGACTTCAACAATTTATCAATAATCTTTTTAATGCTTGGTGTGAAAACATATGCATTTGTGTGTGTATTGTGGGAGTTGGGGTTTAATAAATATAAGGGTAATTATTTAATAAGTACCATTATAAATGGGTATTGATTGGTTAAACACTGTACTATTGAATTGATAATCTTATTAAAGTCCCCTTGTATATAAGAAAGACATATTTTTACACATAAATAAATATTGAGAAATTGTTCCACAATTTATTCTAGAAAACTTCAAGACATGAATTAGG
The DNA here is from genome assembly GCA_018342035.1 of Solanum appendiculatum. Classification (NCBI taxonomy): domain Eukaryota; kingdom Viridiplantae; phylum Streptophyta; class Magnoliopsida; order Solanales; family Solanaceae; genus Solanum; species Solanum appendiculatum. Next base: position 491,945 of record JAGDQO010001005.1, read on the forward strand.
AGAAACTATCTAATTACACGAATAATCTTATCATATTTATTAATTCTTCCTATAATTTGAAATAATTATATTTTATATCACTAATTAATAATTTCATACCAGATTTCCAATCAGACACACTTAGATATATATTTTTTGCTACCAAATACATTGAAATAGGGAAAGAAGCGAGCCAGATTTGTCTATGTATCTCAAATACATGCGATACCACGTGGATACAGTGTATCTAGAGTAAATTACACCTAATTTTGACTCATGTATCCCAAGATATATGTATTTAGACGTATCTAGATGTACTAAAATCTGGTAAGATATGTAATATTACAAACTAACGTATATCTAAGTAATTAACTCCTAAACTAGTAGGATTTTTTTAAGTTACCCCAAAAATAATAATGTGCCTCTATGATGGGTTGGGTATCCCGTTATTAAAGGGTGAGAAGTGGTCAGCAAGACAGCAACAAATTAAAATATATATTCACGTAAGTGGACTCATTTGACAAAATTGTGGGATCTCAATGACATCAAGTATACGTATATATATATATAGATGCTAATGAAGACGAGAATTGTGAGAAATGGGCTGCACTTGGGGAATGCACCACCAACCCAGAATACATAGTGGTCGTTACACTCTTTGTCGAACAATTATATTTTATTTATAATATTAGTGTTTCATATCAGTAGGAGCTGGGGACTTGATCTAGTTATCAATGGCGGATTCAGAATTTTTTTATAAAAAGTGTCCAAAAATAATGGTGTGCATGTATAAAAGTGACTTGCTGTCAAAATAAAACAAAAAAACATTGTACTATAAAAGTGACTTGCTGTCAAAATAAAACAAAAAAAACATTGTACTATAAAGTAGGAGATGGGGGACTTGATCTCGTTAATCGTTATATATATGATCACCGCTGAACTAATTTTGAAGTTTAGTTAGATTTGAAGTTCCCAATTATTGGTTTAATAAAGCTTGCTAACCTGTTTTCTTCCACTTAATTCAGTTCGGAATGGTAACATTTTTTTTTTTCTAGTTGTTTGTCTTCTGCAAGTAATATCATATTTTCCTTTCTTGGCAGAGCAAATTAAAGTTTGTTTACACACTATGCAAAACATTATGACATCCATCCACCAACTATCTTATTCGGTTTTGTTAATCATTACGTCATTTCTGACATAAAATTATACTATCAAATGTATTTATGGGCTATAAAACTTATTGGACCATACAAAATTCTCAATCTAAAGTTGAAATAATACTTTAAAAGATAAAAAAAATTAAAAAAAATTAAGAAATATATACAAATTACATTACGATAAACATTTTATGTATAAAAATTATATACATGTAATGTCGAATTGGTTTGATATGATTTGACTTTTTTATTAAATAACAACTTAACATCAAATTAAATCAATTATGATTGAATTTATTTTCCTGATTTACCTTGATTTAATAGTTTAATGTATTTATCGATTTTCTTTATACATCACAACTATAAATAAATAAAAATTAGCTCTTGCACACGTAACCATGAATAGTGACACTCTCAGCTAATTAAAGAGCAAACGTATGAATGCAAGTATACATTATTAAATCTTTGTTTTATTTTTTGTCTCTGGTCTCCATATCTATATCACAATTTTATAATATGTATTTATTAAGCAGATATGTATTACAAAATGTTGGTGGAGCAGAATGAGATTCCCATCACATCACATAGATATGGAAAACAAGAACTTTAAGAAATCACAAAAGAAAAGAAAGTGTCACCAACATATGTAGTCAATGATCCTTTTTTAATTAGAAGTCTTAAATTCGAATTCTGAATTTTAAGAATATTATATTTAGTAGAGCCCTACATGATATAAATTTCGAATAATTAAATTTTAGTGTGGATATCAAACATCGAGTAAAACCAAATGGAAAAAGGAAAGCACATTAATTGCTACTTCATCCTCTACCTCATATGATTCATGCATCCATTAGAAAATTATAACAATAATTATAATTAACTGTTTAAAGTGAAACGTTTTAAGAAAAAAACAACTTTTGGGACAGTTGTGTTGTCACGTTATAATAAAGAATATATTTAATAAACATAGAATATTATTAAAGAAGATCAAACAAATCTTTAGTTAGGCCGGTAGACTCCTTAAAAACGACTCTTGGCCGAGATTTGGAATTATATTACACTCATGAATTTAGTCGCCTTTTGCGCAGTTATAAAAATTAAAAATAATTTGAAATAATTTGCTAAAAATATAATTGAGATAAAAAATTTTAAATAGTTTTTTTTAAGTATACAAAAAAAAATAAGTTAATTAAATTACACAAAAAAATTTAAAAAATTCTCAGGGACTCCATATAGGTGTATTTTTGTATTTCAAGCTGATTTTGAGGGCATGCAAAATTCTCAACTTTTAAAACAGTTACTCCCTCTGTCCAACAATACTTGCCTACTATACTATTTTGGAATGTCCAACAATACTTGTCCACTTTATGAAATCAATGGATAATTTTACACTTAGTTCCTAATTTACCCTTATCATTAATTATAGTCATCTCTCTATTACATTTTTCAATACATTGTATTTATTATATTCAAAGGGTAATATAGTAAAATCACTCTTTTATTTATTGTTTCTTAAAGGGTGTCCCAAATCAATGGTGGATAAATATTATTGGACAGAGGGAGTAATAGGTATATGCAAAGATGCTATGAAGTTCTAAATGAAATTAGCTCTTTTATTTCTTAAAGAAAAAAAGCCTTTCAAGAAAATTTGTAATATATTTTTTGAAAATAATAAAATACATTTCTCTAATATGCTTTATGAATATTAAAGTGGAATTTTAAAAATAATTTTGATAGATTTTCATTATAATTATTACTTTAAAAAATATATTTTTTCAAGTTGTAAAATTTACCAAATTCCTCACAAATCGACATTCTAATAGAGACAGCTCCTATTATTTCATTTTTTTTAAAAAAAAATATTTGTTATCATTTCAACACCCATCCCTTCATCTAAATGGAGACCAGCTGTTTAATAACTAAGCATAATTGTCAAACAACTTAAGCAGTTGTTAGGACAACTTTTGTTTTTGACTGTCAAATATTGAACTGTTTTTTTAAACAACTTTCATAGTTGTCAGTATGTTTTGATATAAATTATTTATTTATTACTTTTAGCTAATTTTTAAAATTTGAAGGACTCTCACTTAACTGACAAACTCATTTGTCCCTTTTGATTGAGACTCCGATCCCCACATGCCTCTTTTGTTGATTTCTATTAGCTCTTCATGTTTTGTTTTAAATTTGATGATTGCAAACATGAAAACATGTCATTATACCTTTCATTGCTTGAGAAAGAAAGTTAGGATTTGTAAGAATATTAATTGCAAGGATTACCTCATTTAATGATCTTAATCTAGAGATAAGGAGAATCCTATTTGGCATAAATTGGATGTTTTTCACAAATCTTTAAAACTCAAGAGAGTTTTTAGAGAGACATTTGAGATTTACCAAACCAATGTTCACTTCATTGTGACATCAAAACAAGCCCAATATCACACCTATTTGTAGTACTGTTATTAAGGAACCACAATCTAGCTCCATCTCATACTTCCTCCCTTTTTATTTATATGTCACTATTTTAGATTCCACGTCCCTTAAGAAACTAAGTTTATTAATATACCCTTGTTTAGTATTTTCTTGAAGTCAAGTTTTCAATAAATTAATTTATTTTCATTAATTAAATTGACCAATGAACATGAATTACTCATTTAGTTTTCCTATGTTGGCCAAATTCACACTTTTAAAGCTAATAACTCTCAAGGGTAAAATATGAAGAATAATGTTATTTATGTATTGATTTTGTGAAATGACACGTATTAAGGACTATCTATTTTTAATAAGGACGACATATAAACAGAAACGAAGGGAGTACTGATTAAGGAAACTAAAACAAATTCTTGTTATGTAATTAATGATACAATTAATTACTCCCTCCGTCCAACAATACTTGTTCACTATACTATTTTGGGATGTCCAACAATACTTGTCCACTTTATGAAATCAATGGATAATTTTACACTTAGTTCCTAATTTACCCTTATCATTAATTATAGTCATCTCTCTATTACATTTTTCAATACATTATATTTATTATATTCAAAGGGTAATATAGTAAAATCACCCTTCTATTTATTGTTTCTTAAGGGGTGTGTCAAGTCAATAGTGGACAAATATTGTTGGATAGAGGGAGTACAATATTAAGTGTGAGAATTCAATCAACAATTATATATTACCCACCCACCCTTTTTTTTTAGAATTAAGACTTTGAGTTGAGTTTTACACTGAATAAATAGTGTTTATTTATTTTATTTCATGTGGTATTCGACTTCAATTTAATTGAGTTTTATATTTGACAATAATTATTTTTTATTATTTATAATCTGGCAAGAGCGTATATTAAATTTGGATAAAATGCCTTATCGGCCCCATTTACGGTCACATATTGATCTGCAAATCAAATATGTGGTCTGCATATTAAATGGTTCTTTCGCATACTACGTTTTGCCCTCTTCATATCTTTATCTACATCATAATTTCAAAGTTCATATTTTGATGTTTGCGGTCGCATATTGACTATTAAAAATCTAGATTTTCTATTTTAATTTGCAAGCACATAATGTGAACTGCTATTGCAATTCATTTAGCATTTTAAACTTCAATTGGCCTGCTTCACTGATTTTTTGATTTTAGATATGCGATCCGCACATTAATATTTATGGCTGCATATTGTTCTTTTCAGCTAACTTTGGTAATTTTTGCTCATTCTTGTCACTTTGATTTGGCAATCCTATAAAAACATGAAACATTTAAGAAATCACATGAAACATGCTTAGCGAGTACCAAAACTCACATAAATGATATCACATGTATTGTATTTTTACAGAACATTACTCCATAAGCAACTGCTTTGTTAGTATTGACTCTTTTGTTCGACTCCTTCTCTAAAAAATTCTTCAGTAATTTTTAAACTTTTGAAATCTTGATAGTTCCGTCTATCAATACATCAAATTTTTTAAGTTGATGCTTCTCTAGCATAATACTCTCATAGTTATAATAGATAATCTCGCTTATACTTATTTTGTTTTAGAGATTCATTCTTTTGAATATTTTAAAAATTCAGATTTTTATACAGTTTTCTCTAGACTAATGGCTCTGATACCAAATAAAAATTTAGAAGGAGAAACACTCTCATTTGCTCAAATTTTTTCTTGAAGATTAGTGGAGGAAATAATTCATCTTTACTTTACTCTACTTAATTTCGTAATCAACGATTCTCTTTGAAGACAACTACACTTCTATCAACTTGACTTACATTTTGACTATAGTATCTAGGCATTTATAAGACTATCCAAGAAAAGGTCTAGTTTAGCGTATATATATAGTTTATTTTTTATTTTATTTTTTTCATCCGGTGTTCGATAACCGAGCGCTCCATACCAAAATTTTTTTCATACCTAGGGCTCGAATTCGAGACTAATTAAGAGAGAAACAACCTCATCCACTGCACCACATCCTAATTTAGTACATATTGTAGGATTCATACCCACTAAATCTAGATAAACATAAATGAAGTTGAATTGCAGCAAATGTTGAAAAGTTTGTTGCTTATTGTTGAAGTCAACAAATGCTACAACAAACCAAAGCTCACCATTTCTTTTCAATCAAAATATTACCAAGATATCTGCATAGTTGAAAAGTTTCAAACTTTGGTGTTTTCATGTTGTCATTAGTGACATTATTAGGAGAAAATTTCTCTTATAAATAGAGAGCCCTTGCTTAGTTCAAATAGATACACCAATTAATAGAGAAAGAAAAATATAGAGAGCTGTGAGATTTTCATAGACTATATAAGAAAATAGTCTGTGAAGAAAAATAGAGTGTGAGCGATATTTTTAGTAAGGTAAAAAATCAAAAGAGTGTTATTCCTTTTTAGTATGTAGTAGTCACTTTGAGTATTGTACTCGTGATTACATAGTGTAAAATTCATTGCTATAGTAATATCAGTTGATCCTCTTGGCTCGTGATTTTTTTCCCTTATTTAAAAGGGTTTCCACATAAAATTCTTAATATCATTGTTTTCTCATTTTATTTTCATTATTTTGATCATATTTATTTTTGTGTTAGTCCACGTTTTTCCAACAAATTGGTATCAGAGGGTTAGTTTGCAATAACTATATTTTTTTGGGGGAGAAATAATAGAAGTCAACACAAGTAGGATGGTTACTTTGAATAGTGTTAATTATGGCATTTGAAAGGGAAAAATGAAAGATCTGTTTTATGTCAAAAAAATTTATCAACCAGTCTTTACCATTGTAAAGCCTGATAGTAAAATAAATTAAGAGTGGAATATGTTGCACAGATAGGTTTGTGAATTTATTAAGCAATGTGTTGACGATAATGTGTTGAATCATATTACTAGGGAGACACATGCGCGAACCCTATGGGAGCATCTTGAAAGTTTGTATGTTCGGAAGACTGTGAACAACAAGATGTTCTTAATAAAGCATATGCTAAGTTTAAAATATCTTGATGGTTCTCCGATGATAGATCATCTGAATAATTTTTAGGAGATCATGAACCAATTATTTGCTATGGGCATCAAGTTTGATGAAGAAATTCAAGGCTTGCTTCTACTTGGTTCCCTACCAAACTCTTGGGAAACATTTATAACTTCTTTATCAAATTTTGCTCCGAATGGTGTGATCTCTATGGATTTCGTCAAGAGAAGTGTCTTGAATGAAGAAATGTGAAGAAAATCTCAAGGTTCTTCTTTATCAGATGTCCTGATAACTGGCTCTAGGGGGAGAAACAAAACTCGTGGTTCTCAGAATAGAGAACATAATAGGAACAAATTCAGAAGCAGACCTAAGGATATTGAGTGTTATCATTGTGGCATGAAAGGGCACACAAAGAAGTTTTGCGAGAAGTGAGAACAAAGATAAAGAGGAAAATAAAGAAGATGGCAATAAAAATTATCTAGCCACCATTACCACCAAAGATCTTGTTATCGTCCTTGATACAAATATGTTAAATATAACTTGTGATGAGTCAAGTTAGGTTGTAGACACTGGTGCCACATCTTACGTGACATCAAGGAAGGATTTTTTTCTCTTCCTATACTCCGGGTGATTTTGAAACCTTGAGTATGGGTAATGAGACTATATCTAGAGTGGTTGGTATTGATATAATTAGCTTGAAAACAAGTATTAGAACTAAACTAGTTTTAAACAATGTGAAACATACACTTGATGTTCATTTGCACCTAATTTTTGTTGGTGTTTTGAATGATGAAGGATATGTCAGTATCAATGGTGATGGAAAGTGAAAATTCATTAAGGGTTCCTTGATTGTGGTTCATGGCAACAAACGGCATGGTCTATACTGGACTACGACTTCTACTTGTATTGGTATGGTGAATCCAGTTGAGAGCGATAACTTTTCAACGTTATGGTATAAGAAGCTTAGCAACATCAGTGAGAAAGAACTTAATGTTTTGGCCAAGAAGAAATTATTGTCATATTTTCAAAGTGCTAAATTAGAAAGATATGAGAATTGTTTGGCTGGAAAACAAAATAGAATTTTCTTTAAGTCTAGCCCTCCTTCAAGAAAGACAGAGTTGCTTGCGTTGGTGTACTCTGATTTATGCGGTCTAATGAAGACAAGGACATTGGGTTCTGCACTCTAGTTTGTCACTTTTATTGATGACTGCTCAAGAAAATTTTGGGTCAATGTCTTGAAGACTAAAGACCAAGTGTTAAGCGTCTTCAAGTAGTTTCACGCTTCAGTTGAAAGAGAAACTGGATAGAAATTGAAATGTATTCGTACTAATAATGGTGGTGAATATTGTGGACCATTTGACAAATACTACAAGAATCAAGGTATTAGACACAAAAGACTCCTCCTAAGACTCCTCAGCTTAGTGATTTCACGGAAAGAATGAACATAGCCTTGATGAAAAAAGTTAGATATTTGCTTTCTAAAGTAAAGTTGTTGAACTCATTTTTGGGGTTAGACTTTATTGACCGATGCAGTTGTTATTAATCTATCTCGTACTGTTGCTTTGCAAAGTGATGTTCCAAATAGAGTTTGGTATGAAAATGATGTTTCCTTATGACCATTTGAGAGTATTTGATTGCAACGCTTTTGTACATGTGCCGAAAGATGAGAGGTCAAAGTTAAATGTCAAGACAAGGCAGTGCATCTTAATTAGATATGGTCTTGATGAATTTGGTTATAGGCTATATGATCCAAATAAGAAGAAGCTTGTGATAAGCCGAAATATTATTTTTATGGAGAGTCAAATCATTGAAGATATTTACAAAGCGGAGAAGCTAAAATCTTCAAATTTTGATGGCATAATTCATCTTGATAAAGTTCCTCACACAAGTATGCATGATATTGTTGGGCTTGATGATCACGGTGACACCCATAATCATTATCGAATCAACACGTTGATGTTGATAATAACAATGATGTTGTTATTGATGTTCCTCTTGCTCATAAAGTTCTGGATGAATCAAATATCCCGCTTAGGAGGTCCATAAGATAGCGGGTTCCTTCGTCTCATTATTCATCTAATGAGTATATGCTACTCACTGACGAGGGAAAACCTGAATGTTATGAAGAGGCCATGAAAGATGAGCATAAGGATCAATGCATTGAAGCCATGCAAGATGAGATGAAGTCTCTGCATGAGAACCAGCCTTATGAATTAGTGAAATTGCCTAAAGACATGAGAGCTTTGAAGAACAAGTGGGTGTTCAAAGTTAATGTTGAAGAACATAACTTGAAGCCCAGGTATAAAACTAGATTGGTTGTTAAGGAATTTGGTCAAAAAAAGGGTATTGACTTTGATGAAATATTTTCTCCTGTCGTGAAAATATCCTCAATTTGTACAGTTCTAGATTTGGCTTCTAGTCTTAATTTAGATATTGAGTAGATGGGTGTGAAGATGACTTTCCTTCACGGTAACCTAGAAGAAGAGATTTATATGAAACAACCCGAGGGCTTCAAAGTAAATGGTAAAAAAAAATTTGTGTGCACTCAAAAAGAGTCTCTATGGCCTAAAGCAAGCTCCTAGACAGTGGTACAAGGAGTTTGAATATGTTATGAGAGAGCAAGACTATAAGAAGACTTATTCAGATCATTGTTTATTTGTACAAAAATTTTCAGACGATAATTTTATCATCCTCTTGTTGTATGTGGATGATATGTCGATTGTGGGCAGGAATACTTCCAAGATTAATGAGTTGAAGAAAGAGTTATGTAAGTCTTTTGCTATGAAAGACTTTGCTCATGCCAAACAAAATTTGAGCATGAGAATTACTCTTTAAAGGAAGATTCATTTGTCATAGAAGAAGTACATAGAACGCGTACTGGAGCGCTTCAATATGAAGAATGTTAAGCCTATTAATACACCTCTTGCTGGTCATATGAAGTTGAGCAAGAAGATGTGCCCCACAGCTAAGGAGGAAAAAGAGAGCATGGCCAAAGTACCATATTCCTCCGTTGTCAGAAGTTTAGTGTATGCAATGGTATGCACTAGAACTGATATTGCTCACACGGTTGGTGTTATCAGCAAGTTTCTTGACAATCCCGAAAAAGAGCATTGGGAAGTTGTGAAGTGGATACTCAAGTATCTTATAGGAAGCTCAGATGAATGCTTGCGTTTTGGAGCATCAAATCCAATCTTGAAAGGCTATACAGATGTTGATATGGCAAGTGACCTTGATAACAGAAAATTCACTACTCAATATTTATTTACTTTTTCAGGAGGAGCTATATCATGGTACTCAAAGTTGCAGAAGTGTGTTGCACTGTCTACAACTGAAGTTGAGTATATTGCGGCTACTGAAGACGGCAATGAGATAATACGGCACAAGCGATTTCTTAAACAACTTGGATTGCAACCGATGGAGTATGTTGTCTATTGTGACAATCAGAGTGCAATAGACTTGAGCAAGAATTCCATGTACCATGCAAGGACAAAACACATCAACATCAGATATCATTGGATTCGTGAGGAAATGAAGAGTAAATCATTTCACATCAAAAAATCCACACAAGTGAAAATCCTGCAGATATGCTGACTAAAACAATACCGAAAGACAAGTTCGAGTTATGCAAAGAACTTATCGGTATGAGCTCTCTCTAAATAAGATGAAGATACCTCCTTCTTATGCATGGGTCTGGAGGGAGAGACTTGTCGGGTCCATACCCACTAAATGTAGATAAAATAAAGAAAGTTGAATTGCAGCAAATGTTGAAAAGTTTGTTGCTTATTGTTGAAGTCAACAAATCTGCAACAAACCAAAGCTCACCATTTCTTTTCAATTAAAATCTTACTAAGATATCTGTATAGTTGCAAAGTTTGAAATTTTGGAGTTTTCATGTTGTCATTGGTGACATCATTAGGAGCAAATTTCTCCAATAAATAGAGAGCCCTTTCTAATTTCAAATAGATACATCAATTCATAGAGAAAGAAAAATATAGAGAGCTGTGAGGTTTCCATAGACTATACAAGAAAACAGTCTGTGAAGAAAAATAGAGTGTGAGCGATATTTTTAGTAAGGTGAAAAATCAAAAGAGTGTTATTCTTTTTGAGTGTGTACTAGCCACTTTGAGTATTATACTCGTGATTACACAGTGTAAAATTTTTTGCTATAGTGATATCAGTTGTTCCTCTTGACTCGTGATTTTTCCCTTATTTAAAAGAGTTTTCACGTAAACTTTTTTGATGTCATTATTTTCCCATTTTATTTCCATTATTTTGAGCATATATATTTTTATGTTAGTCCGTGTTTTCCTACCACATATATCATCATTTAATATCTATTCATTCTTCCTTTTCTCAAATACATGTTATTCATCCATACTTGTATCCTTACAATAATATCACATGAACAAACTTAATTCATGTGTCACACAAATAAAAAACTTTTTTTCCTTTTCTCAAATGAAGTTCACATTTCCACATGGTGCAAACTTTTTGGCATATAAAGTGGCAAACATGAAAAAGGCTTCCTTGTATAGAAAAAAACAATCAAAGAAATAAAGTTTTTACCCTTTCAAATTGAAGTTGCATAGCTTATAAAAGTTTTTAAGATTTTCCAAAAAACAAATATAAAAAAAATAAGAACGTGAGTCTCAAAGTCCAATTTTCGTTCATTGGAAGAAGGTGAATTATTTATTATTCCATCTTGTCAAAATATTCCATTTTGATAGTGGACAGAGCGACTTGTCGAATTGGAATTCATCACCCACAATAGAATATGAAATAAAATAAGGGATAAATAGTTATTTTTTTAAGAAAAGATAATCAGAAAAAATATATATGTGCATTTACCAAAAGAAGAAAAATGCTAATTAATTCCATTCAGCCTTTTGCAACTATAAATAATTCTTTAGGAAAAGATATGCTTCACAGATTCATTGCATTTGATTTTTCATAATGGAAACAGGTAATAAAAGATCAGATAACAAGATTCTCTAATTCTTTTATATTCCTTGGCTATCAAATTTACTATCTCTATACAACAATAACATATCCCGCCGGTAAAATCTCACTAAGTAGGGTCTAAAGTGATGACACTTGTGTGCCATTAGTATGAATTTGATGATAAATTTAGTTTATAACATTGGTATAATAGTTTGATGACCATTCATGATATATCAATTCGATATAGGAAAAGATTCAAATATGGTATCGAATTATTATAAATATATCATCCATTAAAAGTTGAGTTTATATATGCCAATGTCGTTATAAAAAGAGTTTATTCGCGCAATTATTTTTTAACAAAAAATATATTCAATTTTCCAAAATTATTTATGCCACATGGCTTTTTATTGAAGGTTATGTCACTAAAATAAAATCGGCTCAATATTTAATTAAAATCAAAATCAAAAGACGACACATTAAATAAGCACTTTTAAGAAACATATATTTAAAGTTAATTTTTTCATAAGTTAGAAAAATTATTGTTTCCTAAAACTTAATTTTAAAAAGTACTTTAAAAGTATTTTTAAAAATTTAGTTAAACATTAATGGTTGTTTCAAATTATTTTTAAAATTTATTGGTCAAACATAAACGGCTTCTCATTAAAAATATTTTTTTAAAAAAAAATTAAAAAATAAACTAATTTTCGAAGTTTGACCAAATAGACTATTAATTGGACAAGAATGTGATTGATTTTAGAGTCTGTTTGGAATGACTTTTGCCTTTTTACTTATAAGCCAAAAGTATAAGTTAGTAAATTTTGACATATGTTTTTCATTTTAGCTTAAAATCAAGTATTTATAAGCACTTTTTTAATTGAGAAAAATTTCTTAAATATACAATTACCTAGCTTACATTGCAAAAATATATCCCAAAACTTACATTACAAATCTTTAGCCCAAAGCATAAACCGGTATACAATAATATATAAAACTTTCATAAATATATATATATATATATATATATATATATTAATTAATTACAAAATGTATAAAAATGTGATATAAAATATTATGCACCCAATATACAATATTGTACAAAATTATAAGAGGTATTTATACACTCATATACAATAATATACATTATTATATATATATATATATATAACTGTTTTCATCTTCTTCCTTGAATTCCTACACTAAATTATCCAAAAAATTATAGTTAGGCTCCTCAACATGTAACTTGATCTTTTCAACAATATCCACTCAAAATGAAGCTTTTTTTCATAAATTTAATTTTCAAATTTTGAAGCTTCGAGTTTCAACAATGATTGCCTCTGTATTCAACGAAATGTCGATAGTACTTTATAGCAACTCCAATTATGGAGATAAAACAATGATTCAATAGGTAAATTTCTTCAAAATCATGACTTATTATTAATCACTCGACTATATATACATATTAATTTATTCATTTCACTTTGAACGAGCAAAGAAAATTAATCAGTTGATTACCATAACCATTATTGCAATAACCACTTTCATCAAAAAATAATTGTTTAATAACCACTTTCATCAAAAAATAATTGTTGGCTATTACCTAATTCGAATAGTAATGAAATCACATCTAAAGATTTAAAAAATGTGTACATAATGAAATGTGCTAGAAGAGAAAGAGCGTGTGTGTTTTGGGTGTGCAGAAAAAATAGAGGAAAGAGAAATATCAATAGATTATTGGTCTAATTTGATAAAATTTAAAATCTCAAACCCATTTTAACAATGTACTTAGATCAATTATACTTTCAAATAAAATTTAAAATATTAAAATGTTAAAAAATATTTTAATTTAAAATTTTTAAAATAAGCTAATTCAAATAGACTAGGAATGCTTATTGGATGGATTGTGTGGATAATTATACTTAACGATTTGGCTTATTAGATATCAAATTTTAAATATACTAATTCAATAATTAACCAATAAGCTATCAATTGATTTGGTATCAGATTAATAATTAACGAACAATTATCGGATAATATATTGTCTCAATCATTTCATGAGCCCTTCCTTCACTTTCAATCACCAATATATTGATCTTCAATCAAACAAAACAATTTTTTTTAGCTCTACTTAAATTAGTAATTATGTGATTGTAAATCATCGTGAGTAATATATAGGCAAAATTACCTAAATACACAACTTGTTTTATCATATTCTCTAAAATTTTCTATCATTTGAAAAAATTACAAAAATCTCTACTTTCTTTTTCTCGGATACATCACTTTATGCGATGTATAGATACATCACTTTACACGATGTATCGATCGAATACATCACTTTACGCGATGTATCGGGACATACGCGATGTATCGGGACGTTGAGTGATGTATCCAAAATTGAGATGCCGATACAAACATTGAGGGATGTATCCGAAATTGGAACTTTTTGGGATGTATCCGAATTCCACCAAATTTAAGGAATTTTTATAATTTAGAAAAGAGTAGAGATATGATGTAATTAGCTTTTAACACCATGAGATTTGAATAAAATTTCCTAATATATAAAAGTCTAAAATTTTGAGGATGCATGCATATAAATATTTATTTAACAAATCTATTTATGATAAAAATATAATTACGATAATTTTTAATAAGTTAATGATTTACCTACTGATAAACTGTTAACTATAAACTTTTAATCCGTTCACCAATCGTTTATTCAATAACTTTATTGACAATAAATCAATAAGTCAAGTGAGTGATTGACTTATTGATTACAATTTGATTTAAAACCCGTCCTATGAGACACTCACATTTTGGCCAATAGTTCTCCAAAATAGTAAAGTAAAAATGACTAGAAAAGTCAAGGGTAATAATTGGTGGAGACATGAATAAAACCTTAGTGGTGGGAGACAAGTTTAAATGGTAGGGACTCCAATTTTAGACAAGAAGGAATAGAATCAGCAATCCAAAGCTCAGTTAAAAAGGTTACAATTTTAGACATCCATTTCTGTACTAGTATACCTTTGACTGTTGCCCCCACAACCCCTTCTCCCCCAATACAGGTTATTCTTTTGATTCTTCTTCTCTGCAGCACTCTGCTTCTGTTAATTTCCCCATTTATATCTCCTTCTGATTTCTTCTTTATTCTATAAGATCTGTCTAAAAAGACATATTTTTCTAGTAGTTTTGGACATATCAAGATTCAAGGAAATGGAAGTGGGTCAATTGCAGAGGAGCTTTGCTGAATACATGGCCTCTTTGTTTCGTGAGGTAAGTGAAAAAGGAGAATTCTTTATGTGGGATTTTTTGCAATTTTGATTTTCTTCTTGTTTATGACCTTTTTGATTCATGGGGGGTTGTATTTTGCTGATTTTTTTGACTCAAAAGGAATTCTTGGAGGCCCCTTCTGCTTTTGACTTGTATTTTGCTCAAGTTTTTTGGTCCTTTCCTTTTGATTTGATTGTATTGTTTTTTTTTTTTAAACAAAAAGGGGTTCTTGGTGTTAGATTTCTGCTTTTGTTTTTGTTGCTATTCTTGATCTTTCTGCTTTAGAGTTGATGTATTTTGCTGTTTTGATTCAAAAGGGATTCTTGGATGCTCAGTTTAGTCAGCTTCAGCAACTGCAAGATGATATTAACCCTGATTTTGTAGTTGAAGTTGTGTCTCTCTTCTTTGAAGATTCAGAAAGACTTCTCAATGATCTCACCATGGCTTTGTGAGTATTGGCCCCCTTTTTGCCTTTTTTGATCATCCATGGAAGCATATTCTCTCTTTTCATTTTCTTTAGTTTGAATTTGTTGTGTGTTTTCCCAGAGATCAGCCCATTGTGGACTTTAAGCAGGTTGATGCTCATGTTCATCAGCTCAAAGGTAGCAGTTCCAGGTACATCAAGACCTTAAAGCTTCCTTTGAGTTTTTGAAAATTTTATAATTTTTCATGAATAGAAAGGTTAAAAAGGTTGAATCTTGAATCTGCTGATATGGTCTTTAGATATTTACTCTCCTGAGGTGTTTTTTTGTGTTTATGATCGACTGAACAGTGTTGGTGCTCAGAGAGTGAAGAATTGCTGCATCCCTTTCCGCAACTGCTGCGAAGAACAGAACACTGAAGCGTAAGTTTCATTGCGTTCTGGTTCTTTCCTGATGCACAGCTTATGCTGTTAGAAGTCTCTCAAGAAGTTGAAAGTTCTAGATCATGTAGTAAAATTGGTTAGTAATATTGCTTAGAATAATATTGGATTTCTCTTGAGGTTGTTGAGTAGGGATTCTGGTAAGATGAGCCAATCCACCGAGTACTGTCATAGCGGTTATTCATACAATGGTGTCCTACTGATTAATTTTGACCAAGCTATGTTAATCTCTTGCTTTGCCTGGTGTACAATGTGTCAACCAATTAGGTACTAGAAATTGAGTATGCCTGTGTTTCCAGTTTAAGGCTATGTTATAAAGACTTTCTTTGAGTAGTACACCCGTGTATCAATTGGATGTTATGACATGTTTAAGTTCACAAGTTTCAAAAGTCTTATAGCCACAAATGTTATGACATGTTTAAGACTACAAGTTGCAAAAAAGTTCCTTTCCTTCTGAAACTTCGTGCACAGCCTAGTAGGTGTACATAAATTGAAACGGAGGGAGTAATCAATAAGAAATACTATAGGTTCATAGTGTACCTTAAATCATGCTTTGCTTCTTATCTTCTGGTTGATTGGATCTTTTAGGTGCGTGAGATGCTTGCAACAAATTAAACAGGAGTACTTGCTTGTGAAGAACAAGCTTCAAACTTTATTTGAGGTAAGGATGATTCTTTTATCCCTTTACTGTGGTTGGCTTCTTCCATTAGCAAATAGGAAGCTCTCCTGTTGATTACGATACAGAAAATTTGCATTTAAGCTACTAAATTTCATAGATACCTAAGTAACTTTCCTTCTTCTTGGCAACAGTTGGAGCAGCAGATTGTGGCAGCTGGAGGAGCAATTCCCTTGGTGCAATAACTCAATGCTTACGGGATTAGCCCTAGTGAAGGAAAAAGCTACTAAATTCTGTTTGCAGAGAAGAGTTTTCTTTTAGCGATTTCTTTGTGCATCACAGTATCAACTTTATCCATCAGATTCTCTAGGTGGTCTATGCTTGCTGTAAATTATTGACGAAACAGTGTCAAGATGTGCTTCTTTTTATCAACTGATACTTATCTCGCTGTTTTTAAATGAAAAAAAAAACTTGCTATCTATTCTATGACCTTAGTTCTACCGATATTTGGCTTCTTTAGCATTCATCATATGATTGAATTCTGTTTAGAGCGCATGTTGAGTACTTCTTGTTTTTGGGTTTTCAAACAAGAAAGGTGCATTTGCAAATCCCCTTGTGACTTGTGGACTGTGATGAATTTGTGGCTTTTGCAACTGCCAAAGCATTTACCAGGGTTCCAGTAAAAATTATTGCCAAATTGCATAATCACTAGAAGAACAAAAGAGTAAAACATAATTTCTTTCCATTATAGAAAGAAAACCTAAGAAGTAAGAATCATGTTGCAGACAGAATATATGTGAGAGGAACTAAAGAAAAAATGTAGCAGTAGAGGGAATATGTTTGCTGTTCATCCAGCTCGATAGAAGGACTTTAGGCTTTTTGGTCAACTCTTTTCAAATAGTTTTGAGTATTCTCTTTTATTGTTAAAAATATATTATACCAAAATGTACTTTTACACATCAATTGTAGAAACTAATCTAAGGTATTAAACTCCACATAAATGTCAAACATCTTGAATTTACATTATATTTAAACTCAACATATGAAACGTATGCTTCAAACTAACTACATTAATTCAATATATTATTATTTCTCTTTGTGAAATGATAAAGAGAAAAATGATCAATGTTATTGATTATTCAAATAAATTTCTCAGATAATTAATATTATTAATGAAATTTTAATATATTATTTAAATTCAATTTACTAAATAAATCCTAAATATAACCAAAGGCCACATAAAAATCTACTAGGTTGTTTATTTAAAAGAATCCATTCTGAATTCAAACACAATATATTTCAAATTTTACTCTATGCCAGAATTATTCATATCAATAATGTATTGGATTTCTTCTTAAACTAAAAGTTCATATTTTAGCCAAGGTTAATTCTAAATTAGTACATATTTATCTTGGTTAAAATGTGCTAATGGCGATTCTAAAACAATATTGTAAGATGGATCAGTATTAAACCGTTTGAACGAAGTAGAAAAAGATCTTGACGAAGAAGTTTGCCAACATGGTAAACTTTGATCATCTAAATAAGCCATAATCTATCATCTGAAAGGTAGTTTGTCAGACTCTATTATATATCCTCAGTAACAATGTCACTTTGTTTCTAATTATAGCAAATCTCTCACCTTTCCTTCTTGCATTTTCTCTCTACCATTCATTTCAATATTTTCGGGATAACAGTAAATTATTATTCATTTTTTTATTGGATTATAGTCAATATATCAAAAATTTTCATTCTGGATTGTTGATTTGTTGTTTAATGTTTGAATCTTATTTTCTTTTTAGATGGATACAACCAATCCTATTTGTGTATAAGATAAATTGTATTTGTGTATCAGAAAAATCACACACATTATAAATTGTATCTTTAACCAATTGTATCTATGTATTAGAATTTTTTTTTATATATGTGTATCCAATTGTATCTATGTATTAGAAAAAAATAATATATGTATCAAAAATACTAATACAACTATACTTTGCCGCTGAGAGGGTATTTTGGCTTATCAAACTGTATGTGTATCGAAAAAAAATCGAATATAACTATTGTCAGAAAAAATAATATTTGTGTATTTATTTTAGGGGGTGATACAATATTTAAACATTGTATCAATGTTCTTTTCATTTGTGTATCACAGTTGATACAAATTGTATTTGTGTATTTATTTTAGGGTGATACAGTGTGTATCTGTGTATTTATGTTTCTGTTTCATAGCTAATATGTATGTGAGCGAGATTTGGGAGAAAGGAGATTGTATATATGTGTATCTGTATCTCAGTTTCAATTGAAGTAGAGGTTGTATCTCGCCTCTCTCCTCTATCTCTTTTGATCTAGCTAGCTTCTCTCCTCTATCTCTCTCGATTTTGCTCGTCTCTCTCATCTATCTCTCTCGATCTTGCTCGCCTCTCTCTTCTTTAAAACTATTGCTATAAATTCTAATTAAGCAAATTATAACTATTATTCATAATTATGATTCAAACAATAACTATTTATGAAAATTACTCTTTACATAAAGGAAAGCACTTTGCATTGCAACTAACATGGATCAATTGTACAAAAAACAAATACTATCAACAACCTAGGAATGAATAGTTTCCTATTTCCTCTTCTGCTCATAATGTTTATGGTAAGTCAAAATAGATAATTACACTTTTTGGTGGGACTATTGGAATTCTAAAAGAATTATGAGCTTTTTAAGTTACATTTTAATACTTCTTCCGTTTTGGGAAACACATTTGGAAATGACTATAGTTAATAATAAAGGTAATTAAGAATTAAGTGATAAATTGTCTTTTAATTTTCTAAATTGCACAAGTAAAAGTAGACATTTATTTTTAATATAGTAGACAAGTAATCTGAACGGGTTTTGATGAATTCCTCGGAAGAATATGTACTGCAAACAAATCACATTTCAATCAATAATATATACTATTCACTCCGTCCAGCAATAGTTGTTCACTATACTAAAAATAGTTGTCCAATTTAGAAAATCAAGAGATAGTTTACCTTTTGTGTCTATTTTACCCTTGCCATTAAATACTATTTATCATCTAACACATTTATCAAAGTATTAAATTTAATAAAGTCAAATGATAATATAGTAATATTATCTCTATTATTTATTGTTTCTTAAGGGGTGTGCCAAGACAATAGTGGACAACTATTGTTGGACAGAGGAAGTAGTATTATATAAGATACAAATCATAATACAGAAAAATATTGTAAACAGATGTACTGCACACAGATATCTTGTCTGCTTATTAAAGCTTCCAACTACAGCTGACTGCTTCTCATCACTTAGTCTATTTGCAAAAATATTGTAATAACCTAAATGATCCACATTCTCTAATACTTTCACTGATTTGCCTTGCTTTTCATCGATAATTATCTGTCCATCTACAGATTCATACCCCATTGCATTGACTTTAATTTTCTTGACATCAAACGTTGATTTCAGTACAGAATCACCAGCCAAAATTACTGCTCCGAGGATTTCTCCAACAAATATATCCTGAAATGTGGCACGTTAGATGCTATACGAAGAAAAACTTTAGGACAAATGAAGAGGGGATTATATACCATATGCTTGTATGTAGGATGTGTCTTTTGCAGGTGCTGTAACTTTGACAGTAAACGCTTCACAAAAATTACTTCAGGTGTCTTCTTAGTTAGCTGAAGTCCTTTAAGAATCGTAGGAAATGCACTGAATTTCCGTTGTATGCCAAGTGGAATGAGAGTGATATTAAGTTCTGAACTCAAAACTGTCTTTGCTGCTAGAGGGTCAAGAAACATATTCAGTTCGGCAAATTTATTTGAGGTTACATTGAATACATTTCCCTTATCAGTATTGTCATTATTGATGTGCCCTCCGACAACTAGTATTTCCTGCATCACAATTCAAAAGAAAGAGTTTTTTCACTTAGGAATGTCTATTCTAGATATCTTTAGCTGTAAACTCAAACAACAATCGTTGCAGTTAAGTGATATAGAAATGTATTGATGTGATATTGTGACTAACTTAAGTTACCAAGGTACTAGGAAACGATATGCAGATAGCTAGGATCTCATGATTGCCTCAGAATAGCCATATTAATAGTGATTCTTGATTGAGTAATCCTGCATTGATCATCTCTCGTAAGGATAGAAAGAACACTTGCCTGAATGGCATTGGTCATATTTTTGCCTGCGAGAACGATCTTTGCTATGTTGGTCAATGGGCCATTGGTTAAAATGGTAACCTTGGATCCTGGATCAAGTGATTTCACCACTGACTCCCATACTTCTACTGCCAGAGGTTGTCTTAGTCCAGGATGATCAATGTCCCTAGGAGCTCCAAATTTCACAGAATTTTCCATTGTATATCTGAAATTATTTACACCAAGATGGTATATGAGCAGAAAAGTACAGTAAAAACATGAACCTGAGGGAACTAAATTGCTTAGACACATAATATGGAATGCCAATGCTTGACAAAGTATTAAGAGTAGACAATGTACCTGCGAGGACTACGAGGCAAAGAACGAGATAAACCATAAAGAGTGTCTGAGTCTAGAAATCCACCGCTGCCTTGTGGGATTATAGAAGTCATTATATGGTAGCAGAGTTCACATCTTAACTCTCCCAAGATTTTTTTTCGATCCTCTGACTACAACCGTAAACTCACTCTTAACAAGCTTGGGAACGTCTGAAATATGGACTCCACCACTAGCAGCAACTCTAACGTTGTTGTTCTGTTTAATCCTGTTTCCCAGCTGCCGATAAAGCTTGTTGACAGCCATAACTTCTCTACTTGGAAGGCCCAGATTTCCATGCTCATGAGTGGGCACAATCTGTTTGGCCATCTTGATGGCTCTTCTCCCGCTCCTTCCACAACTATCATGCAAAATAGTAGAGATGTGGTGAACCCAACCTATAGCCTTTGGTTCCGTCAAGATCAATTGATCAAGAATGCCATCATGGCTTCTATCGACCCGACGATTGCTGCAACTCTAACTACTGCCTCTTCTGCTAAACCTTCTTGGGACTCTCTGCACCTTGCTTATGCCAACAAGTCCCCAACATGAATTTTTAACCTTCGTGACTAGCTCGCGCGTCTATCAAAGGACTCCGACCCAGTAGCCCATTATCTCCGTCAAGTGCGCTCTCTCTGTAATGCGCTCGCCACTACCGGTGCTTTAATCACCAAAAATGAGCTAGTAGTAAAATTTTTGAGTGGTCTTGGGTCCGATTTTCGTGAAATTGCCGCTGCAATTCGAGCAAGAGATTTCATCATCTCGTATGATGAGTTTTACGTGAAACTAATTGTTTATGAGCTCTTCCTCAAACAAGAGAAAGTGAAGAAAGAAACTAGTGTCATAACTGCTGCTATGGTAACTCACAACAGATCCATCAATTCCAACAACCGCACTGCTCATCAACCCAACAACACCTCACAATGGTGTTCCAACAATCGTACAAATGCTCATGCGCAAGGGCGATACTCCAATAATCCTGTTCGCAGTCAGTTATGCAATAAACAGGATCATACTGAATATGTTTTCCGGTCACAGTCTCACAATCATTTAAAGGTAAAGGCCAATTTTCTTTCAAGTAACCAAGTTGCAGAAAGCCAAATTTAAAAGTGCCAATTAGAATTAACATTAATCTTGTTTTATCAATAAGGATACTTTGATTTCCACTTTATTCTGGTTTATGATAAGTATTGAACCTTGTGCTTTTAGGAACCTATACATTCATACATGAGACATACACATAAGTGTGATTTTATGAATCTATACTACAAGCTAAATACAAAGAGTTGTTCATTTTGCATTTGCATTTTGCACCTCTATCTAGAATATGATGCAATAAAAAAACACACACACGCACACATTAGAGGTGCAAGATGCAAAGAGCGTTAATTAAGTAGTAAATAAAAAGTATATGATAGATAATATTTAGATGATTATATTCAACATGGTTTCAGAATAATAGAGTCGTAAAAATCTTGGGTTCAAGTCTTACCATCACCTTTTACTCACACAAAAAAAATTACATATATATATTTAGCGCATAAAGAAATCAATCATTCACCCACATGATGTGTTAAAAATATAATTAAAGTAAATAGAAAATGTGATCTCACCGTGGTCAGATAATTCCAACACTTGATGATTAAAAAATAGGACATTGAGGGGGGAAAAGTGTACCTTCAAGTCAATTTGTGATCTATTAAGCTTCAAAATGTAGAGAAGAGCAAAGAAATCATCAGTATCCACATCTGTATCCAGAAGAATTCTATTAAGACTCTCTACTCCATTGAAGAAAGTTGGCACAAATAGCAAAATCATGAAAAAAATTCTATGTAAAAATCCCAAAAACAACATCTTCTCTTTCTCCTTCATCACAACAAAAACTTCTTTTTTCTAGACAAGTGAACTTCTCTTCACTATATATATTAATTCTTGGATAAGTTCTAAAGTCATATTAGGTAAGTATATATACTTCCTATCATTTAATTTCCTAATTAAGAACGTGTGAAGATATTTGATTTATAAACTTTTAGAAAAATTTCTAACACGTTATGGTATGGATAAAACATCCATTTGGCCATTTTAAAATATATTTAACAAAAAATAATACAGTATTTTTTAAAAAATTTAGTTTGGAAAATTTTCAAAATACTGCACTATTTCTAAATTTATATTCATTGATTAATTTTGATTTGCATCATATAGAGATTCACTATAAGTGAAAAAGCTTTCTACGAGATTCACTCAGATTTTCTAAGCCTTTTTTATAATTATAACTTTATAAAATTTCGAGATGTGACGATTTTAATGCCTGATGGACTCGTTCTAGCTAATTTGATCAAAACTTGAGCTCTTGCTCTGCCCTCCAATAGCTACCGCATAAAAAGGTACGTACTGAAATACCTTTGCCAGTACTTGTGAAAGCACAGAGCTGGTTTTAATGCATAACCCAAATCTAATTTACTAAATAAATTCTAAAAACAATCAAAAGTTCAATTCCAATTTTGAATTCAAACACGGAATCTATTTCAAATTTTACTGAACAATAACAATTTACTTGCACTGTGCTGCAACTTCTCTTAATTAATTCCGATCCCTCATTTATAAGCTACAAATAATGCATATATACTTGTGAATAATATTGTTAGTTTGCATGTCTACAATATCAAATAATATTGTTAGTTTGCACGTCTACAATATCTAAAGCGAGTACATGAATGATCAATATAATATGTGTCAATAAATAAGATATTTTTTTTTTGTTTATTTTCACTTGTCCGCTATTTCAAAATAGATTTTTACTGATACAACTATTATCAAACTGTATTTGTGTATCAAAAATGATACAAATATTATCAGATTGTATATGTGTATCAAAAAAATGGATTCAACAGTTATCTAGAAAAAAATTGTATTTGTGTATTTATTTTAGGGTGATATATTCAGACATTGTATCAATGTCTTTTCATTTGTGTATCACAAAAAATTGATACAAATTGTATTTGTGTATTTACTTTAGGGGTGATACAGTGTGTATCTATGTTTAAGTTTCAAAGCTAATATGTGTATATGTATATTTATGTTTCAGTTTAAAAGCTAATATGTGCATATGTGTATTTATGTTTCAGTTTCAAAACTAATATGAGTATCTGTTATGAGATTAGGAGAGAAATGCAGGTGAGCGAGATTTGGAATAGAGAGCGAGATCAAAATAATGACATTTCAATCAACTGTGTATGAGATTAGGAGAGAAATGAAAGAGGTGAGCGAGATTTGGAATAGAGAGCGAGATCAAAATAATGACATTTCAATCAATAATATATAATAGTATTACATAGCCTATTACATAAGATACAAATCATAAAATACAGCAATATGGATCTGTTTTACAGATATTTTCTCGGCTTATTAAAGCATCCAACTACATCTGACTACTTCTCATCACTTAGTCTATTTGCAAAAATATTGTAATAACCTAAATGATCCACATTCTCCAATACTTTTACTGATTTGCCTTGCTTTTCGTTGATAATTATCTGTCCATCTACAGATTCATACCCTGTGGCAGTGACTTTAATTTTCTTGACATCAAACGTTGATTTCAGTACAGAATCACCAGCCAAAATTACTGCTCCGAGGATTTCTCCAACAAATATATCCTGAAATGTTGCACATTAGATGCTATATGAAGAAAGACTTTAGGACATATTAAGAGGGGATTATATACCATATGCTTGTATGTAGGATGTGTCTTTTGCAGGTGCTGTAACTTTGACAGTAAACGCTTCACAAAAATTACTTCAGGTGTCTTCTTAGTTAGCTGAAGTATTTTAAGAATAGTAGCAAATGCACCGAATTTCCGTTGTATGTCAAGTGGAATGAGAGTGATACTAATTTCTGAACTCAAAACTGTTTTTGCTGCTAGAGGGTCAAGAAATATATTCATTTCCGCAAATTTATTTGAGGGAACGTTGAATACATTTCTCCTATCAGTGTTGTCATGATTGATGTGCCCTCTGAACAGTAGAAGAGATTGCAAAAAGATAAGCATTGCTGCCTCAACTTAGCTATCTACAGAATCTAGTCCTAAATTGATCAAGACTTCATAATAAAGAGTTAAGAGACAACATTCCCATTCGCTCAACCAATGTAGAACACTTAATATCCCCACATGCTTAAAACTTCTGGTGTGTGGACAAATATATTATGAGGTCCAACATTGAGTAAACCAAGAGTATGAGTATGACTTCGATACCATGTTAAGAATATGGATTGGTTCCAACTCAAATCGATATTGATCAAGCTATTATACTGAAGATAAGGGAAGGGGATCATACCTTGAGATTGATTTCTTGAACTGGTAACTTAAGGAGATAAACGAGAGCTATAAAATCTCCAGCACTCATATCCATATCAAACACAACTTTTTTTCCGAGATGCTTGCCCCTGAAATCTGGTTTGTGGAGTTCTCCTCTGTAATGAGGAAATTGTGTAGAAAAATTGAATAATCCTGAATTTTCTCTTTGGTTTAAGACCTGAAACCATGAAAAAACATAGAAGTAAGTTGTGTTCTAATTTAGAATCTAAAAGAAGTTCAGAGTAAATAAGACGATGATATTCTATTAAACTGAGTAATTAACTTACATCTAGGAAGCTAACAAAAAATTCTCTGTCTAGTGGACTTTTAGGATTTTGATTAGGTTTTGCTCTTACAGCAACACGAACAGGCACTCCACTTTGCCCAACAACTTCTTTTGTATAACCATCCTAATAAACAGCATCAGCTCAGATCACATGCACAAGTACAACGATAGAATAAATAATGGATCACAAAAATCAGATAGGGAAAAAACGAAATCATTATTCACGTGTTGTGTTGGCAAGTTACCAACGAAATGACAACATTTCACAAGAGACATAAACTACAAACCATATTACAGATAGTGACATGGTTCAATTTTTCACCTGACATTTGGCCTTCCCACTCTTGACTACACAAAATGGATCACGAAGTCTCGTCTGAACATGACCACTGTGAATTCCATTTCTTTCCAAGTTGAAATTGGGAGTTTTACGTCTATCAAAAAATGGATTTGATCCATCGGATATCCCGTATGGCATATTTGAAGTAACTACAGTAATATTGATATACTCCATTTCTGCAAATTCATTTTCTCCTTGGTGGTTGTGTTGTTTCCTCATGATTGAAGCAGCTATTCCAGACATAAATGAGTCCCACATAAAGAAACTCTGCATCCAGCAGCATTATCATCACTTAATTATATTCAAGCTGATGTTTTCATATCAAACAGTATTGTCTATATGTACATTGTAAATGTTACCGTATAGAATTGGTCACCAAACCAAGTATCACGAGCAATTTTCAGGGACTTGAAACAGTACTGTGCCTCGTAGGTATGCTGATTCTTCTCAAATGTCTCAAAAAACTCTTCGGTTATGGGAATGGTGTTTGTGGCATCCAATGGGACAAGAGTAACTGGAATACCAGAATGAATCACCTACAGTAAAAGGAAATGATCATTAAGATTAGCTACAAGCCTACAACACATGACTAGAAGTCACGTCGAGAACAGAATGTGCAGAAAAAATGGCTATTGATTTTTATAATACCTGATAAGCAGCAAAAGGATCCATAAACAAATTGAATTCTGCGTAAACGTTGCTTGTGTAATCTGAGAATAAATTGCCAGGGTCACCACACTGTCTAGGTTGGCAAGAAGAGGTCGAGTTCTTTGGGCAACACCCTATATCACCTCCCATTATGTAAATATGCTCAACATTTTTCTTTAAATGTGGATTGCTTAGCAGAAATAGTGCAAGGTTTGTATGCGATCCTGTGAGAAAAACAACGGTTGGCCCAGAAGAAATTGTTTTAATCATTACTTGCTGAGCAGTTGGCTGTCGAAGAGGAGAATATTGTCTCTTGCCCTGGATACAAGTTCCAGATTAACAAGTTATGGGGCGAAATCGGATCTAGTGAAAAGATAGTCTTGAAACACTTCAACACTTCTAAATTCTAAATGTGATATCATTGCAACACTCTGACAGCAGAGAAAGATATTAACACTTCAACACTTTTAAATTCTAGTGTACAATAGAGTGAAGAAAAACAGGATATCAATTGGGTTAATGATTGCTTGTGTTTTACACGTGCGGATCAGGGAATTGAACATTGTATAATTATAAGAAAGAAAGGAGGAAGACTATTTTGTTTAATATGATTAGGACTACAAGAATGGTACCTGTGGAAGGAAGCTCTTTCGGAATCCATAATTTGAGTCGATATCCAAGCGCCCTCCATGACCAATAGGTACAGCTTGTCTATATCTACAATATCCAGCTGTACCATCTCCCTAACAAATCATTGAAACTTTAGTAGCATATTCAGGAAATGGGCAAGCATGGAGATGTATAACTAAACGACATTTTGACAGTAGAAACAAATGCTAAATTTCAACCTGTAGAATAGTGTCAAAAGGTAGAGTAAATGCAAAAATTCTGTTCACCTGATCAATTATAGGGAGATATCCACCAACATCTGGCATAATGGTACCATTGGGAAGTATTCCACCTTCACCTCCCACACCAACAGCAATATCGTCACGCCCCATCATGTAAAGCATATCATACACATGATTTACAGCATGCCCTGCATCAGCCCATCCATTTGTGCTAATAGTTATTGCCTGTACCAAAAGGTTTTATCAATATGATTTGTCTAGGACAGCCTTTAATATTAACTGTAAGAAAACACAAATATATAAGGGGACGGAGTAATCTCAATGGTGTGAGGCCTTTTGAGTAAAACCGTTGCAGCCTTTTTCCAAAAGTGGACAGTATCATTACATGTTAAAAGGATCTTTGTGCTGGCTCAATTCAATAAAGTTCTTATTGGAT
This sequence comes from Solanum appendiculatum, assembly GCA_018342035.1. Classification (NCBI taxonomy): domain Eukaryota; kingdom Viridiplantae; phylum Streptophyta; class Magnoliopsida; order Solanales; family Solanaceae; genus Solanum; species Solanum appendiculatum. The sequence continues at coordinate 519,652 of JAGDQO010001005.1, forward strand.
GTGCAGATAAAGTTCTTACTTTTTTTGTGTTCATACATAAACATAAAATATTATCTTAAAAATATTTATTTAAAACCTTCAGAAATATTATGGAAAGTAGGGGTGAGGTAGGAGGTGTGGGCGGTGGGAATGGGGGCTACTGGGTGTGAGGGTAGTGGTGGTGGGTGAAAATAACACAATGAATTTGGAATGTCTTCTGTACTTCCACAGAGGACGTCATTTTACTTATTTTTAAGCTATTTGGTTTTCTAGAGAACACCCGAACAGGGAAATTGAAAAACTCCATACTGAACACACCGTAAGTATTCTCGGTAGGAAGGAAACATTTTTTGGAAAATGTTTTTCAATTTTTTCATGTTCGATTGGTCAAATATTTTCTCTAGGAAAACAAACTCCTTAAAAGTGAGAAAATGAACTCCATAATAAAAGCAGGAAAAACTAAGTTTTACTATTGATATTCCACTTTGATTGTGTCCTCATCTCCCTCCAACAAATCTCATTTTCACTCCACTCTCATAACCCTCATCCACATCATCTTACACCCCCACCCCCAACCCCACCCCCACCTTCCATTGAATTTATATAAATTATATACATATGCTATTTAGATAATAATTAATTTTTGTTTTTACCTACAATACAAGAAAATAAATAGAAAATATTTTCCTTGGTACGGAACACACCCTTATTAAAACACTAGTTTCTGGGAAAGTGCGTTGCACGTTTCTCCCAAACAATAATATATTCATCACATCTTTCACATAATCAATAAATTTTAAAAGTTTGGAAATTGATATTATGCAACATAAAGTTGTAAAGAAAGAAGAGATTCTTACCAAACAAATATAATGAATCATCGAACTTGACACATATAATAATAGTTATATTTTGTCATGCGATTATGATGTCATGAAATTTGAGAGAGGATAAAAATGAAAAACATATATCAATTAAATGTGATAATACATAGATGAGGAAGAAATCAAATAAGAAGAAACTATGAAATCAACAATTGAACACTATTGTTTCTTATGATTCATCTCATATTGTCCAAGGTCTTAATTTATAGTTTGCAAGACCAACTTTTTTCTTAATTTAGTATGAGAAAATGAAAGGATAAGAGTTCTAAAATTTAATTTTTTAAAATGAAGGGTCTTGAAATCATGATCTATTCATTATTATCTCTCTTAATGTCTTTATCATTTAATTGAATTTAAAAGTTGATTTAACTTTTGGCTTAACACCTTTCCACATTTAGTATTTAGAATAATATATATATGATATCATTTAATATTTAACTAATTAGATATTTTATTTAGTTTAGAGGCAAAATGGTAATCCAATTTGGGATTAAGCTCTTCCCACTTTTAGTAATATATAATATAAATATAATGATATGATATATGATGATGATTATTTATTACTGCTTTTATCTTATAGTTACTGTGTATAGGTAGATTGTTTCACTGTAGAGTTAGTTATTATGTTTCCACTATTCTAGGAGTTTAACATTTTATTTTCCCTGATCTCTAGATAATTTTCAACCTAGGAGGGGCTCTGTTATTTTGTTTATGTATATAGTTCAGTTTACCATTGATTAATAAAGGTGTCGTTTGCTTCATCTTGCTCAAGTCATTATATGATAGCAGAGCTCACATCTTAACTCTCCCAAGATTTTTTTTCGATCCTCTGACTACAACCGTAAACTCACTCTTAACATGCTTGGGAACGTCTGAAATATGGACTCCACCACTAGCAGCAACTCTAACGTTGTTGTTCTGTTTAATCCTGTGTCCCAGTTGCCGATAAAGCTTGTTGACAGCCATAACTTCTCTACTTGGAAGGCCCAGATTTCCATGCTCATGAGTGGGCACAATCTGTTTGGCCATCTTGATGGCTCTTCTCCCGCTCCTTCCACAACTATCATGCAAAATAGTAGAGATGTGGTGAACCCAACCTATAGCCTTTGGTTCCGTCAAGATCAATTGATCAAGAATGCCATCATGGCTTCTATCGACCCAACGATTGCTGCAACTCTAACTACTGCCTCTTCTCCTAAACCTTCTTGGGACTCTCTGCACCTTGCTTATGCCAACAAGTCCCCAACATGAATTTTTAACCTTCGTGACTAGCTCGCGCGTCTATCAAAGGACTCCGACCCAGTAGCCCATTATCTCCGTCAAGTGCGCTCTCTCTGTAATGCGCTCGCCACTACCGGTGCTTTAATCACCAAAAATGAGCTAGTAGTAAAATTTTTGAGTGGTCTTGGGTCCGATTTTCGTGAAATTGCCGCTGCAATTCGAGCAAGAGATTTCATCATCTCGTATGATGAGTTTTACGTGAAACTAATTGTTTATGAGCTCTTCCTCAAACAAGAGAAAGTGAAGAAAGAAACTAGTGTCATAACTGCTGCTATGGTAACTCACAACAGATCCATCAATTCCAACAACCGCACTGCTCATCAACCCAACAACACCTCACAATGGTGTTCCAACAATCGTACAAATGCTCATGCGCAAGGGCGATACTCCAATAATCCTGTTCGCAGTCAGTTATGCAATAAACAGGATCATACTGAATATGTTTTCCGGTCACAGTCTCACAATCATTTAAAGGTAAAGGCCAATTTTCTTTCAAGTAACCAAGTTGCAGAAAGCCAAATTTAAAAGTGCCAATTAGAATTAACATTAATCTTGTTTTATCAATAAGGATACTTTGATTTCCACTTTATTCTGGTTTATGATAAGTATTGAACCTTGTGCTTTTAGGAACCTATACATTCATACATGAGACATACACATAAGTGTGATTTTATGAATCTATACTACAAGCTAAATACAAAGAGTTGTTCATTTTGCATTTGCATTTTGCACCTCTATCTAGAATATGATGCAATAAAAAAACACACACACGCACACATTAGAGGTGCAAGATGCAAAGAGCGTTAATTAAGTAGTAAATAAAAAGTATATGATAGATAATATTTAGATGATTATATTCAACATGGTTTCAGAATAATAGAGTCGTAAAAATCTTGGGTTCAAGTCTTACCATCACCTTTTACTCACACAAAAAAAATTACATATATATATTTAGCGCATAAAGAAATCAATCATTCACCCACATGATGTGTTAAAAATATAATTAAAGTAAATAGAAAATGTGATCTCACCGTGGTCAGATAATTCCAACACTTGATGATTAAAAAATAGGACATTGAGGGGGGAAAAGTGTACCTTCAAGTCAATTTGTGATCTATTAAGCTTCAAAATGTAGAGAAGAGCAAAGAAATCATCAGTATCCACATCTGTATCCAGAAGAATTCTATTAAGACTCTCTACTCCATTGAAGAAAGTTGGCACAAATAGCAAAATCATGAAAAAAATTCTATGTAAAAATCCCAAAAACAACATCTTCTCTTTCTCCTTCATCACAACAAAAACTTCTTTTTTCTAGACAAGTGAACTTCTCTTCACTATATATATTAATTCTTGGATAAGTTCTAAAGTCATATTAGGTAAGTATATATACTTCCTATCATTTAATTTCCTAATTAAGAACGTGTGAAGATATTTGATTTATAAACTTTTAGAAAAATTTCTAACACGTTATGGTATGGATAAAACATCCATTTGGCCATTTTAAAATATATTTAACAAAAAATAATACAGTATTTTTTAAAAAATTTAGTTTGGAAAATTTTCAAAATACTGCACTATTTCTAAATTTATATTCATTGATTAATTTTGATTTGCATCATATAGAGATTCACTATAAGTGAAAAAGCTTTCTACGAGATTCACTCAGATTTTCTAAGCCTTTTTTATAATTATAACTTTATAAAATTTCGAGATGTGACGATTTTAATGCCTGATGGACTCGTTCTAGCTAATTTGATCAAAACTTGAGCTCTTGCTCTGCCCTCCAATAGCTACCGCATAAAAAGGTACGTACTGAAATACCTTTGCCAGTACTTGTGAAAGCACAGAGCTGGTTTTAATGCATAACCCAAATCTAATTTACTAAATAAATTCTAAAAACAATCAAAAGTTCAATTCCAATTTTGAATTCAAACACGGAATCTATTTCAAATTTTACTGAACAATAACAATTTACTTGCACTGTGCTGCAACTTCTCTTAATTAATTCCGATCCCTCATTTATAAGCTACAAATAATGCATATATACTTGTGAATAATATTGTTAGTTTGCATGTCTACAATATCAAATAATATTGTTAGTTTGCACGTCTACAATATCTAAAGCGAGTACATGAATGATCAATATAATATGTGTCAATAAATAAGATATTTTTTTTTTGTTTATTTTCACTTGTCCGCTATTTCAAAATAGATTTTTACTGATACAACTATTATCAAACTGTATTTGTGTATCAAAAATGATACAAATATTATCAGATTGTATATGTGTATCAAAAAAATGGATTCAACAGTTATCTAGAAAAAAATTGTATTTGTGTATTTATTTTAGGGTGATATATTCAGACATTGTATCAATGTCTTTTCATTTGTGTATCACAAAAAATTGATACAAATTGTATTTGTGTATTTACTTTAGGGGTGATACAGTGTGTATCTATGTTTAAGTTTCAAAGCTAATATGTGTATATGTATATTTATGTTTCAGTTTAAAAGCTAATATGTGCATATGTGTATTTATGTTTCAGTTTCAAAACTAATATGAGTATCTGTTATGAGATTAGGAGAGAAATGCAGGTGAGCGAGATTTGGAATAGAGAGCGAGATCAAAATAATGACATTTCAATCAACTGTGTATGAGATTAGGAGAGAAATGAAAGAGGTGAGCGAGATTTGGAATAGAGAGCGAGATCAAAATAATGACATTTCAATCAATAATATATAATAGTATTACATAGCCTATTACATAAGATACAAATCATAAAATACAGCAATATGGATCTGTTTTACAGATATTTTCTCGGCTTATTAAAGCATCCAACTACATCTGACTACTTCTCATCACTTAGTCTATTTGCAAAAATATTGTAATAACCTAAATGATCCACATTCTCCAATACTTTTACTGATTTGCCTTGCTTTTCGTTGATAATTATCTGTCCATCTACAGATTCATACCCTGTGGCAGTGACTTTAATTTTCTTGACATCAAACGTTGATTTCAGTACAGAATCACCAGCCAAAATTACTGCTCCGAGGATTTCTCCAACAAATATATCCTGAAATGTTGCACATTAGATGCTATATGAAGAAAGACTTTAGGACATATTAAGAGGGGATTATATACCATATGCTTGTATGTAGGATGTGTCTTTTGCAGGTGCTGTAACTTTGACAGTAAACGCTTCACAAAAATTACTTCAGGTGTCTTCTTAGTTAGCTGAAGTATTTTAAGAATAGTAGCAAATGCACCGAATTTCCGTTGTATGTCAAGTGGAATGAGAGTGATACTAATTTCTGAACTCAAAACTGTTTTTGCTGCTAGAGGGTCAAGAAATATATTCATTTCCGCAAATTTATTTGAGGGAACGTTGAATACATTTCTCCTATCAGTGTTGTCATGATTGATGTGCCCTCTGAACAGTAGTATATCCTGCATCATAATTCAAAAGAAGGAGTTTTTTCACTTAAGAATGTGTATTCTATATATTTCGAGCTGTAAACTCAAGCAACAATCGTTGCAGTTGAGTGATATAGATGTGAAAAAGTTAAAGATGATTTTTTAGAATATCATAGATAAGGTTCTAGAATAGTCTAGTGTAGTATCTAAGAAATGTGTATATATTCTAGAGGATTAGATATTTATAGTAAATTATAGAATAGTCTACATTCTTGTTAGATAGTTAGAAGATAAGGTTATCTAGATTTTTCTTGTACATGTATCTAAAATAATTTCTAGAAGCATCCTACAGAAGTATAATTAGGGGTAGCCATTGTCATTTGTAAACAACCCAAAACAAAGACAATTCAAAGCAATTCAAGAAGTCTTCAAAAATCTTCCTTCTCCTTTCTAGTTTCCACTTCTTTACTTGAATATTCCAATCTTAGTTAACGATTTTGGGCTAGCAAAAGGTTTTCCGATTGTACTTTTCTTCTGCTATTTCTCTACAATAGAAATGTATTGATGTGACATTATGACTGACTTAAGCTACCAAGGTACTAGGAAATGATATGCAGCTAGCTTGGATCTCATGATTGGCTCAGAATAGCCATATTAATAGTGATTCTTGAATGAGTAGTTCTGCCTTGATTATCTCTAGTAAGATAATAAGGATAGAAAGAACACTTGCCTGGATGGCGTGGGTCATGTTTTTGCCTGCGAGAACAATCTTTGCTATGTTGGTCAATGGGCCATTGGTTAAAATGGTAACCTTGGATCCTGGATCAAGTGATTTCATCACTGAGTCCCATACTTCTAGTGCCAGAGGTTGTTTGAGTTCAGGATGATCAGTGTTCCTAGGATCTCAAAATTTCACATAATTTTCCATTGTATATCTGAAATTATTTACACCAAGATGGTATCAGCAGAAAAGTACAGTACAAACTTGAACCTAAGGGAACTAAATAGCTTAGACACATAACATGGAATGCCGATGCTTAACAAAGTTTGCATTCTTCTACCATAGGCATATTATGAGTAGACAATGTACCTGCGAGGACTACGAGGCAAAGAACGAGATAAACCATAAAGAGTGTCTGAGTCGAGAAATCCACCGCTGCCTTGTGGGATAACCTTGTTATACTTGCAGTCACCAACTGTAGACAAAACAGGATCAGACTGGTTCATTGCGAACACATCTCTAAGGTCCACGGGGATGTTATAACGACCCATCAGATGAAGCAAATCATACACTGAATCAATTGTTGCAGCATTTGCCCAGCCAGTTGGACTCACAATTATAGCCTGAACAGAAGAAGAGATTGCACAATGATAAGCATTGCTTCCTCAAGTTAGTTATCTACAGAATCTAGTCCTAAACTGACTAAGACTTCATAATAAAGAGTTAAGAGACAACATTCCCATTCGCTCAACCAATGTGGAACACTTAATATCCCCACATGCTTAAAACTTCTGGTGTGTGGACAATATAATATGAGGTCCAACACTGAGTAAACCAAGAGTATGAGTATGACTTTGATACCATGTTAAGAATATGGATTGGGTCCTGTTACTTTGTAGTTTTGATGATTTAACAAACAATGGGACCTGGTCCCATGAGTAATGTCTGTCCTTGAGCGAATGGAGAACAGTTGTAAAAGCTGCCAACATTGTCATGGTTGGTGAGCACGGGAAAAGAGGACATAGCTCTCAGCCAATGGGCTTGCACTAGGTTATTTTGTCTCTACTGATATATACCTTTATTGACAAGAAATGACCTAGTTTTTGGAAGATTCAAAAACTTTCAAAGGCAATTACTCTCCAACAAAAACAGTTTTCAAGAACGGCAAGGGACCTTATAGAGTTATCAAGAGTGTCTCAAGTTGTTTATTCGAAAGTCGTGTTGTGTGTCGTAACATTGTAAGATCTAATCCTAAGTTATAAATTAACTTAGATCATATTATTTATATTCTGAGTTGACAATGAACATAGCTAGAGTTAGTTGTGCAGTGTGTGATTGAAGTCTATGTTAACTAGAGCTAGTTAATATAGTAGGCAATATAGTTATTGCTTTAGTCCATCTTGTAATAGAGTTGTTGCAAGATGTAGGGTTAAGAGTTTAATCCTAGAGTGATTATTGGAGTCTGTAATCAAGAGTTGCTTGAAGTTAGTGATGAGCAGTTGAGAAATCCTATGTGATAGGTCGTGGTTTTCTTCTCCCTTGAGCAAGGAGATTTCCATGTAAACATCCTTGTTGTTTATTGTGCTTTTACCTTCTTTACTGTTTTATATTGTCAAGGGACCTGGTCCTTTGACGATTGGTACCAGAGCAATAACTCTCTATCTGGTTAATACCAAGAGAGGATCCTGAAGAAATGACTGCTCCACCTAGCTTGTAAGAAGAACAATCCACTCCTCGATTCAATGGTCTGTTCTATGGATGGTGGGAGACTAGAATGCATGATTTCATCATGGCTGAAGATAGTGAACTTTGGAGCATCATTCTGGATGAATCTCATGTTCCTATTAAGAACGTGAAGGAAGGAGACCTAACTCGAGTTGTTCCTAAAACTAGGAGAGAATATGATGAAGCGGGTAGAAAGAAAATTGAAAAAAATTATGAGGCAAAGAAGCTGCTGGTTTGTGGAATAGGTGCAGATGAGTACAACAGAATCTCTGCTTGTGAGATGGCCAAAGAGATTTGGGATTGTTTGAAGACTGCTCATGAAGGAACTACTCAAGTAAAGGAGTCCAAAGTGGATATACTTACAACTCAATATGAAAATTTCTCCATGAAGGTAGGAGAAACCATTCATGAAATGCATACCAGGTTCACCTCCATTACTAATGAGCTTCGATGCTTGGGAGAACCTTTTCATCCAAGCAAGTAGGTCCGGAAGATTCTCAGAGTCCTTCCAAAATCTTGGGAAAGCAAAGTTGACGCCATCATTGAAGCCAAGGACCTGAAGACTCTTACAATGGATGAGTTGATTGGATACCTTCAAACCCGTAAATTAAACAAACAACAAGACCATTCCAAGAAAGAAGTGAAGAAAGATAAATTGCTTGCTCTCAAAGTCTCCCAGAATGATGTCTCTGAAGACGATAAGGAGATGGCCTACCTGACTCAAAAATTTCAAAAAATTATGAGAGAGCATGGTGGGTTCATGAAGAAAGGGAATTCGAGTCGATCAGCAAATGCAACTGATTTGTGCCACAAATGCGAAAAGCCAGGGCACTTCATCAGAGACTACCCAATGCACAAATTGGAATATAAGGACTATGTCAAAGCTGGAGGAGACAAAGGCAAGCGAAGGAACCAGGTCCCTGATAAGTCGAAAAGAAAAGCAGTTGTTGATCATGTGGTGAAGAAGGCTCTTGTTGCATGGGGAAACTCCTCTAGTGACTCAGAAGGATTAGAACATCCTGAGGATGCGTCTATGCTTGTAGTAAAAGATGATGAATATATTTTTGACTCTTTGTTTGCTCTCATGGCTAAATATGACGAAGAGGATGCTAATTGAAGAGGCAACTCTCATTGATTTTAAAAAGAACCTAAATGTTTATTCTATCGAAAGACTTAGAAGTCAAGCTGTTGTTCTGATAGATTCAATTAGTGAACTGACCGCTGAAAAGGATCTTCTGAACAACACTCTAGACATCTTTCAAGATGAGAAAGTTTCCTTAGTTTCTCAAATGTCTGAAATGAATGAATGAATGACTATTCTAGAAGCTGAGAATCTAGAACTCAAAGAAAATCTAAAGGGTGATTCAAAAGGAAAAAAGGGAAACAGTAGTCTGCAGTTGGAGCTTGAAGAAAGCTTAAAAAAATTCTAACCTTTAGTTTGCTGTGTCCTTGGAAAGAAATTTTCAGTTAGAGAGGGACCTCGTTCAGGTTAGGGAGGAGTTAAATAAATTCCTAAAATGGACTACTTCCTCTAAAATGTTGGCAAATCTGACTAGTCAAAGATGCAACAATGGAAAAGGTCTAGGATGTTGGAAGTTAGATCCTCCCTATAATCCCCACAACAAATATATATCTGTTTCTGATAATTTGTTAAGTACTCACTGTGGTCGAAATGGTCACCTTAGAAGGATTGTATATCCTTAAATAGGGTAAAAGAAAATCTTTCTAAGTTTTCAAAGCTGAAGGTCCGAGCAGTAAATTGAGGAAGAAAAAACTACCCTTCTAGACTAGGAAGTCACTTATTATGCCTTTGTCTGCATTTTGGGAACTCTGACTTAAGTGGGTTCCTAAATCTAACAAGTGATCTTTCATTTGTAGAAAAGAGGATGTAGTCAATGCTGGTTCATGGATAGTGTATGTTCCAAGATTTTGACTGGGAAAACTGATCACTTCCTCTCACTCAAGTCACTTCAAGGTGGAGGTGTCTCTTTCAGAAATGGAAAGGAAGGATATATTCTCGGTGTTGGGAGAATTGGAAAACCTATGGAGCACTCTATCGAAGACATGTACTACATAAACGGATTGAAGTACAACTTGCTCAGTGTGTCACAAATCTGTGACAAGGGAAATGAGGTCAAGTTCTTGTCAGATAAATGCATTGTTACAAATTTGGTATCTCAAAATGTGATCTTGACTGCAAAAAGGAGCAAAAACATGTATGTGGCTGATTTGAACTTTGCTTGTGGAAATAATCTCACCTGTCTTAGTGCGCAAAGTGAAAATATAGATCTTTGGCACAAGAGACTTGGTCATGTTAGTGCTTCTCTTTTGAACAAACTTGTATCTAGGACCTAGTCCGTGGGCTGCCGAAGATAAAGTTTGCAGACAACAAAATTTGTGATGCTTGTGTTAAGGGAAATCAAACCAGATCCTCCTTTAAGTAAAAGAAGCAAGTAGGTTCCACTAGACCCTTGGAGCTTCTTCATATGGGTCTTTGTGGTCTCGTGAAGATTCAGAGCAGAGGAGGTAAAAAATATATTTTTGTGATTGTGGATGACTACTCAAGATTCACCTCGACCATATTCCTAAGGTCCAAGGATGAAATATTCGATGTGTTGAGGGTTTTTGCCAAGATGATTCAAACGAAGTTGAACTACAAAATCGCAGGGATCAGGTTGGATCATGGCAGTGAATTTTAAAATGCTAAAGTTGAAAGTTTCTGTGCTGATCATGGCATACATCACAACTTCTCAGCTCACAGAACTCCTCAACAAAATGGTGTAGTTAAAAGGAAGAACAGAACCTTGGTGGACATTGCTAGAACCATTTTGATAGATTCTAATCTTTCAAAAAAAAATTGGGCTGAGGCAGTGAACACTGCCTATTATGTGATAATTCGTTGCCTGATCAGATCAACCCTTAAAAAGGCTCCATATGAGCTGCTGAACAAACGAAAACCCAAATTGAGCTATCTTAGAGCTTTTGGGTGCAAATGCTTTGTGCTCATCAAGGGAAAGGATGACTTTGGAAAATTTGATCCCAAAAGTGATGAAGAGGTGTTTGTAGGTTACTCATCAACCAGCAAGGCTTACAGAGTGTACAACAAGAGAACACTATGTATTGAGGAAAGTGTTCATGTCATTTTTTATGAATCCGGGGGAATTGAGAGTCTGAAGGACAAGGATGATGATGATGAGATTGAAGAGTTACTGCAAATTCAGAGGGACAATCTTCTTGAAGAATTCACTACTAACAATTCATCTTATGAAGCTGATAATCTCGAAAAGGAATATGAGGAACCTGAGAAACTTAGAAAATAGAGATTGCAGAAAGTTAAGAAATGGCAGTGAAATTCTGGAGGAGAAGAGAAATGGCTGAAGTTGTATATTTACATTTACTGCATACCAATATATATATACATGTATTACAAATCAATTAAGACCTAGTTCTAAGGCACTATATCTGTGATCCATATTATATGTGATCTAATTTACACTAAATAGGAAAGTGAATATATGATAATATAATATTTCTTAACACTCCCCCTCAAGTTGGAGAGTGAATATCATGAAGTCCCAACTTGTTGCGTAGTGTCACAAACTGATCCTTTCCCAATGCCTTTGTAAATAAATCTGCCAACTGGAAGCGTGTAGGTACATATGATGGACTAACCATTCCAGCTTGCAACTTTTCTCGAACTATGTGACAATCTATTTCAATATGTTTTGTACGTTCATGGAAGACAGGATTTGCAGCAATATGCAAAGCAACTTGATTATCATAGTATAATTGGGTAGGAGTTAATTGTGGGACTTTCAGATCTTGTAGAATATAGTGTAACCATGTGAGCTCCAAGCACGTGTTAGCCATAGCCCGATATTCTGCTTCTGCTGACGATCTTGAAACATTCGATTGTTTCTTGGACTTCCATGAGACAAGAGAATTTCCAACAAAAATGCAATATCCTGTAATTGATCTCCTTGTGGCACTGCAACCTCCCCAATCCGAATCACAAAAGGCCTTCAATGTTAGATCATTGGTGGAATGAAATAATAAGCCTTGACCTGGAGTACCCTTAATATATTTAAGGACTCGTACATCAGTATCCCAATGAGGTTTCCGAGGCTCGTTCATGAATTGACTTAGTGTACGAATAGAGTAGACTATGTCAGGTCTTGTAACCATAAGAGAAATCAGTCTGCCAATTAATCTTCTATACTTGGTTGGATCATTCAATAATTCACCATGTGTAGAAGTAAGTTTCAAATTTTGTTCCATTGGAAACTTGTCTGGGCGCGCCCCTAGTAATCCTGAGTCTTGTAAGATGTCTAATGCATATTTCCTTTGAGACATGAAAATACCTTTATGTGATCTGGAAAACTCAATACCCAAAAAATATTTTAAATCTCCAAGATCTTTGATGCGGAAGCGTTTAAGAAGGATCCTTTTGAGATGCTCGATTTCTTTAAGATCATTTCCTGTGAGAAGTATATCATCAACATAAATTAAAATTGCAGTAAATGAAGTACCTTGGGCTTTGGTGAAAAGAGAATAGTCAGCTTTTGATTGTTTATAGCAAGCTTTTCGAATAGTTTCTGAAAAGGTGAGAAACCAATTTCTTGATGCTTGTTTGAGACCATAGAGGGATTTGTGTAGCCGACATACAGTCTTCTCCCCCTGTCGGCGAAGTCCAGGGGGAGGTTCCATATATACTTCTTCATTCAAGTCACCATGAAGGAATGCATTTTGGACGTCTAGCTGGTAGGCAAACCAATTGCGTGTAGCAACAACAGTAAGTAGACAATGAAGGGTAGTAAGTTTGGCTGTAGGAGAAAATGTTTCCTGATAATCAGTCCCCTCTACTTGAGTATGTCCTTTAGCAACAAGACGAGCCTTATATCTTTCAATGGTACCATCTAACTTGTACTTAATTTTGTAAACCCATTTGCAACCGATGGGTTTATGTCCAGCAGGAAGAGGTACCAAACTCCATGTATTATTCTGTTGGAGGGCTTCTAATTCTACATCCATGGCTTGTTTCCAGTGAGGATCAAGAATTGCTTGATCATATGAGGTAGGCTCGGTATGACCTGTAATGTTAGCTAAAAAGGTACAGTGTGCAGATGATAAACGAGAATAAGAAAGAAAATTGGAAAGAGGATAATGAGTACCTGATTGAGAACTTGGTGTTGGGTTTGATTGATTGACTTTTGATGACAATATGTAGTCTTTTTTCCATGCCGGAGGCTGTTTAGGACAAATGGATTGTCTGATGGGAGGATCAGAAAGATTTGTCGGGGTGAAAGAAGGTGTTGTTAATTCCGTTGAAGGGTTTATTATAATATTTGGTGCAAGAGTAGATTCAACTGAAGGTGAAGTTTCAGAATTTATGGGTTGGTCTTGTGATACTTCTGATGCTTCAATGGGTTCAGCTGGAGATAATAATTGAGAAGATGTGGGATTATGTACGTCATGGTATTGGGTTGGTTGAGGTGGAGTATTAGGAGAAGATGGTGCACACTGCCAATTATTCGTGCATCCGGAGGACAATTTATCATTCATAGAATGTTGATTTGGTGAAGTTGAGAAAGAAAAAGTGGTTTCCAAAAATTTAACATCTCGGCTTACAAAATTTTTTTTAGTATCCAAATCATAAAGTTTGTAACCTTTTTGATCAGTAGGATACCCAATGAAAATGCAACGTTTTGCACGAGAATCAAATTTATGAGTAGGATTAACAATTGTTGCGTAACATAGACAGCCAAAAACTTTTAAGTGATCAAGGGATGGCGGATGATTATATAATAACTCAAAAGGTGATTTAGAAGATAACAATGGTGATGGAAGCCTATTGATGAGATAGACAACAGTCAACACACATTCTCCCCAAAAAGAGAGAGGTAAGTGAGACTGAAATCGTAACGCTCTTGCTACAACTAGAATATGACTATGCTTGCTTTCAACTACTCCATTTTGTTGAGGAGTATAGACGCAAGTCCGTTGACATTCAATGCCTTGAGACTGAAAGAAACTTCTCATAGATAAGATTTCTCCTCCATTATCTACCCTTATGGTTTTAACTGAGGCATGGAATTGAGTACGTGTGCAAAGGCATTTGCAATAAAAGATTTTCCTAGATTTTGTGTATCAATTTTTTTTTTCATAAGAAATACCCAAGTGCATCTTGTAAAATCATCCACAATAGTAAGAAAGAAACGATCTCCCAAATGTGTGGATACCCTGTGCGGACGTCAATTATCACAATGCAATAAATCAAATGGATTATGACTAGATATTGAACTTAAAGGAAATGGAAGTCTTGTCTATTTCGCCATAGGACAAATGGTGCAATTATCATTAAAAGAGAGATTTTGAGAAGATAATAATGAAGAAGCTAATTTAAGACGAGACGGTGATGGATGACCAAGACGCATGTGCCATAAATTTGATGCCTGAGAAACTTAGTGAGAGGTAGGTATCTTCCGCAATGGAGACATGTAATACAGACCACCACGTTGTTCACCCAAGCCAATCATCTTCCCCATAGCCAAGTCCTGCAAGACACAAAAAGTGGGAAACAACATAACACAACAATTCAGGGCATTAGTGAGCTTGCTTGCTGACATTAAATTTAAGCGAAAAGATGGAACACATAAAACATTTTTTAAGGTGATATCTTTGTCGAAAGGAATAGTGCCTGTGCAAGTGATGGAAGCAGTAGATCCAGTGGGTAAATTAACAATCGGTATGGATGGGGATTCTATGTGTGTAAAACGTGTGGAATCAGAAATTATATGATCAGTAGCTCCACCATCCAAAATCCATGGCTTATGAAATACAGAATTAATTGAAGTATATGGGAAAGAGGATAAACCTGTTGCGTTTGCATAAGTATCAACATTACCAGTAGCAAAATTTTGAGTCATCTTAGACAAAGCTTGAGCAATTTGTTGAAGTTGATTTGTTGAAAGTCCATGTGAATAACTATTGGTATCTTGAGCATGAATTCCATGTGAAGTTTGAGAAGAATCTGTAACATTAGCCGATTGAACAATATTTTGTGAGTTACCTTGACTTCTACGAGAAGGTTGTTGCCCGTTTTGGTTGCTTGATTTGCTTGAAACCCACGTACCATTTTTGAATTTACACCTATCCTCTGTATGGCCTCTTTTGTCACAATAATTGCAATGAAATTTTAGAGTCCTACAATTATCAACTGTGTGTCCCTCTCTGTTGCAGTGTTCACAATGCTTGTTTTTGAATTTGTTTAAAGAATTATTTTGACGACTTTGGATAGCACCAGCAATAGAGAATTTTTCCACTTGTTCCATTGCCATACCTCGCTGTGTTTCTTCTTGAATAACAAGCGAGTAGGCTTGACAAACATTGGGTAGTGGTGACATCATGAGGACATTTGAACGGACAACATCGTAGGTGTGGTTGAGTCCAACATCATGGGTAGTGGTGACATCATGAGGATGGAATTATCACAAGAAATAAATCACGAGTGGTAGTGCATGGGTATAATCAAGAAGAAGGAATTGACTATGATGAAACATTTGCTCCCATGGCCAGAGTAGAAGCAATAAGAATTCTTATTGCATTTGCTTCATATATGGGATTCAAATTGTTTCAAATGGATATAAAAAGTGCCTTCTTAAATGGGTACTTGAAGGAAGAAGTTTATGTAAAGCAACCTCCTGGTTTTGAAGAAATTGATTTACCTATCATGTGCTGTAATTGGATAAAGCATTGTACACAGATTGAAGATGGCTCCTAGAGCATCGTATGAGAGACTGTCTAAATTTCTTCTTGAGAATGGGTTTAAGAGAGGAAAGATTGATAACACTGTTTTAAAATCAAGAGGGAAGGAGTTACTCATTGTTCAGGTATATGTTGATGATATTATATTTGGAGCGACATTAGACCTACTCTACAAAGAATTTGCTGCACTGATGAAAAGTGAATTTGAGATGAGCATGATTGACGAACTTAACTTTTTCTTGGGGTTGCAGATCAAGCAGTCTTCACACGATACTTCAATATGCCAGGAAAAGTACATTAAGGAGCTTCTAAAAAAATTCCATATGCTTGATGCAAAGCCGATTAACACTCCGATGGGAACTAATTCTAAGCTTGACACTGATAGACCTGGTCCTGAAGTAAACGAAACCATGTACAGAGGAATCGTTGGGTCACTCTTGTATCTAACGAAAAGTAGGCCTGATATATTGTTTAGTGTTGGAATATGTGCAAGATTTCAATCCTGCCCCAAGGAATTTCATCTGAAAGTAGCAAGGTGTCATTCTGGAAGTACCCAGAGAGGGGATCAGGTCGGTTGAAAGGTCATGCCTTCTAAGGCATTCGTCATTGAAGCAGGTAAAATGAGTGGGTTGAATGGGGCTAGAATTCCAAAGAAGTATCTCCAGGGCGAGTATCAATTATACTTCGAGTTTATTAACAAAGTTGTACTTCCTCGAACGGAGAGGAGGATAGTGGCCTTGTTTGCAGACCTGGTTCTAATGGAGGCACTGAGTAAGTATGATTCCATAAATCTTCCGGGGATCATGTTGGAACACATGGGAAAGGTCATGTCAGCTAAGGATGGACGTCATGGGTTGGCCTACGGCAATTTGCTAAATCGGGTCTTCGAACATTTCAAGGTACCTCTTGGCAAGGGAATGGCTTGGACGATCAAGCAAGCTATCTCAATGACCACTCTCATTGAATGTGAGTGCATTGAAGGTCGAACAAAGTCAAAGTCCTAAGTGTCAAAGCTCCTCGACCAACAGGACTTGCTTAGGAAATATCTGGAGGACCTAACTGGAGCCTTAGCAAAAAGGGATCTAGAAATAGCTAGGCTTAAGGCTTTGCTTCAACAGGCGCAGTCTCAGAGATCAGGTCTCAGTCCAGATATGAAGAATGAGTTGGAAAACCTTAAAGCAAAGAATGGAACCCTGCTTGAGTCAAATGAGAAATTGAATGAGGAAGTAAAGACCCTCACTAAGCAGCTTCTTCAGGCCCATGCAGATGAAAACACTTGCATGACCATGCTGTGACTATCCCTTACTCCACAGCCCCTTCCGTCCTATAGTCCTTCCTGTCCTCTTCTTGTTTTTGTCTGGTGGCATATGTATGTTCTATGTAATATTTATTTTTACAGTACTGATGCTATTGCCTCCTTTAATATATTATATGTCTTGCCCTGTTCTCCTGTGTTCTTTTCTTCTCTCCATGCTTACTTACTCATGTTTTTATGTGTTGCCTCAGTGGCCATGGATTTATTCAAACGTGTTTGACAGTTTGCTCATGTTTACTGCTGTTATTTTTTTAGGATGTCAAAAGGGGGAAGAATGTATTAACTTTGGTTAATATAGTTTTATATTACTGATAGGGGGAACTTATTGATAAGGGAATAATGGGGAACTTACTGATAGGGGGGAGAATGCTGAGAGAATTTAATGAGAGGTGGATACTGTTTGTCATCATCAAAAAAGGGAAAAATGTTACTTTGTAGTTATGATGATTTAACAAACAATGGGACCTAGTCCATGAGTGACGCCTGTCCTTGAGCGAATGGAGAACAGTTGTAAAAGCTGCCAATATTGTCATGGTTGATGAGCATGGGAAAAGAGGACAGAGCTCTCAGCCAATGGGCTTGCACTAGGTAATTTTGTCTCTACTGATATATACCTTTGTTGACAAGAAACAACCTAGTGTTTGGAAGACTCAAAAACTTTCAAAGGCAATTACTCTCCAACAAAAACAGTTTTCAAGAACAGCAAGGGACCTTATAGAGTTATCAAGAGTGTCTCAAGTTGTCTATTCGAAAGTCGTGTTGTGTGTCGTAACATTGTAAGATCTAATCCTAAATTATAAAGGAACTAAGATCATATTATTTACATTCTGAGTTGACAATGAACATAGCTAGAGTTAGTTGTGCAGTGTGTGATTGAAGTCTATGTTAACTAGATCTAGTTAATATAGTAGGCAATATAGTTATTGCTTTGGTCCATCTTGTAATAGAGTTGTTGCAAGCAGTAGGGTTAAGAGTTTAATCCTTGAGTGATTATTGGAGTCTGTAATCAAGAGTTGCTTGAAGTTAGTGATGAGCAGTTGAGAAATCCTGTGTGATAGGTTGTGCTTTTCTCTTTTCTTGAGCAAGGAGGTTTCCACGTAAACATGCTTGCTGTTTATTGTGCTTTTGCCTTCTTTACTGTTTTATATTGTGTCAAGGGACCTGATCCTTTGATGTGTGGTGGACTTTTACAACTTAACAGGTCCAACTCAAATCGAAGGTGGTAAATATTGATCAAGCTATTATACTGAAGATAAGGGAAGGGCATCATACCTTGAGATAGATTTCTTTAACTGGTAACTTAAGGAGATAAACGAGAGCTATAAAATCTCCAGCACTCATATCCATATCAAACACAACACTCTTCCCGAGATGCTTGCCCCTGAAATCTGGGTTATGGAGTTCTCCTCTGTAATGAGGAAATTGTGTAGAAAAATTGAATAATCCTGAATTTTCTCTTTGGTTTAAGACCTGAAACCATGAAAAAACATAGAAATAAGTTATGTCCTAATTTTGAATCTGTCAGAAAAAAGAGGTTCAGAGTAAATAACAAGCATATTTGAAGCAACTACAGTAATATTGATATACTCCATTTCTGCAAATTCATTTTCTCCTTGGTGGTTATGTTGTTTCCTCATGATTGAAGCAGCTATTCCAGACATAAATGAGTCCCACATAAAGAAACTCTGCATCCAGTTATATTCAAGCTGATGTTTTCATATCAAACAGTATTGTCTATATGTACATTGTAAATGTTACCGTATAGAATTGGTCATCCAATGAAGTATCACGAGCAATTTTCAGGGACTTGAAACAGTACTGAGCCTCGTAGGTATGCTGATTCTTCTCAAAGGTCTCAAAAAACTCTTCAGTTATGGGAATGGTGTTGTGGCATCCAATGGGACAAGAGTAACTGGAATACCAGAATGAATCACCTACAGTAAAAGGAAATGCTTAAGATTAGCTACAAGCCTACAACACATGACCAGAAGTCATGTCGAGAACAGAATGTGCAGAAAAAATGCCTACTGATTTTTGTAATACCTGGTAAGACAGCAAAAGGATCCATAAACATATTGAATTCTGCGTAAGGGTTGCGTGTGTAATCTGAGAATAAATTGCCACTGTCACCACATTGTCGAGGTTGGCAAGAAGAGGTCGAGTTCTTTGGGCAACACCCTGAAGGATTTTGTGACCTTACACCACCTCCCATTATGTAAATATGCTCAATATTTTTCTTTCAATTTGGATTGCTTAGCTGAAATAGTGCAAGGTTTGTATATGATCCTGTGAGAAAAACTACTGTTGGCCCAGAAGAAATTGTTTTAATCATTACTTGCTGAGCAGTTGGCTGTCGAAGAGGATAATATTGTCTCTTGCCCTGGATACAAGTTCCAGATTAACAAGTTATGGGGCGAAATCGGATCTAGTGAAAAGAGTGAAAGATAGTCTTGAAACACTTCAACACTTTTAAATTCTATATGTGATATCATTGCAACAGCAGAGAAAGATATTAACAGATATCTTGATATTCCATTCTGCCCATTGAAGCTAAGATGTCTCATTGAAGAAAAACAGGATATCAATTGGGCTAACGATTGCTTATGTTTTAAACGTGCGCATCAGGGAATTGAACATTGTATAATCATAAGAAAGAAAGGTGGAAGACAATTTTGATTGATATGATTAGGACAACAAGAATGGTACCTGCGGAAGGAAGCTCTTTCGGAATCCATGATTTGAGTCGATATCCAAGCGTCCTCCAAGACCAATAGGTACATATCTACAATATCCAGCTGTACCATCTCCCTAACAAATCAGTGAAACTTTAGTTGCATATTCAGGAATAGGGCAAGCATGGAGATGTATAACTAAACGACATTTTGACAGTAGAAACAAATGCTTAATTTCAACCTGAAGAATAGTGTCAAAAGGTAGAGTATATGCAAAAATTATGTTCACCTGATCAATTATAGGGAGATATCCACCAACATCTGGCATAATGGTACCATTGGGAAGTATTCCACCTTCACCTCCCACACCAACAGCAATATCGTCACGTCCCATCATGTAAAGCATATCATATACATGATTTACAGCATGCCCTGCATCAGCCCATCCATTTGTGCTAATAGTTATTGCATGTCCCAAAAGGTTTTATCAATATGATTTGTCTAGGAAAGCCTTTAATATCAACTGTCAGAAACACAAATATATATATGTACATATATTGGATTTGCAGATAAACTATCATATTGGAAGTTGATAAGAAAAAGAAGTTATATATAAGGGGACGGAGTAATCTCAATGGTGTGAGGCCTTTTGAGTAAAACCGTTGCAGCCTTTTTCCAAAAGTGGACAATTTCATAACATGTTAAAAGGATCTTTGCGCTGGCTCAATTCAACTGGTAGCAAAGACAGATGGTTTGGCAAGACGAGTATGGATATTGAGGATAGTCTGTGGAGCAAGACGAAGCATGTGAGATTTGGTAGCCGTAAATATTCGGATGATTTGGGTGACTGACACACCAGGTAAACCAATAAATTTTGGTGATAGGCCATGCGGTACAGAGTTTTGAGTGTGCGAACAAAAGTCTCATGTTAGAATTAGTTAATAAGAAAATGAAGCTACGCATAATAAAAGGGTGTAGGGATACTCTAAAATGTGAGTTCATTTGGAAAATATTTGCAAGTTTGTCCAAAATGGACAATATCGCACCATATTAAGAATCAGCCTGACAAAGTAGACGAAGGGCCAAACGCATTCTATTATTAGGAGGGGAATTGGTGATATGTTCCTATTTTGGGGCAGTGTATAATTTTTGCATTCAAATATGTGATCTTTAATTTTTTTCATTCGACACTTAATAGCAAAAAAGTGGCCAAAATACCCCTGACATAAACAAAACAAAACACAAAAATATCACAAGACAAGAGTTAGTTCTTACGAGGCATTACTTAGTTTCTAGTATAAAACTTATGTGATAGAGACATAAGTTTGTTTTTAGAACCCATAAAGTTATGCCTTGCGATACATAACTTATTTCTATGGAACATTTGCTGGATGAGACAAAATTTCTCTAAATTTATGCCTTGCGAATTTGATACTATAAAGTTTATGTTGGAACTAAAATTTTGCCTTGCGAAATCAGATCAGAGTTAAGAGTACTTTGGCCCACAAATTTTCATTGAATGAGAGCACGGAAAAAATTAAAGATCATCCCTAAATAGGGACAGTACGTGCAAAAACTTGATAATCAAGTGAGTTCACGAGAGAAAGTCAATATGATATTTGTGTTGATTTTCCAACGAAACTAAGCTCTTTTCTTCTTTCTCATTCGAAAGGCTCTCTTCATTTAACACGTGTTATTTATTTAATTTTGTTTGCCTCCTATTCTACTATTTTCAATGATTTACGCCCTAATCTTTTCATTTCCCTACAAAACAACAAAAAAAATTCTTTCTTAAATTATTTAGGAGGGAAAAATAAGAAAAAAAATAAAAATAAGTATATTGCAAAACGAAAAATTCGGTTTTTATACAATGTAGCAACTCAATTTCTTTCTCTAGAGAATCAATTGCAAGAAGCTAAAAATAAGTAAACAATACCAAGATGAACATAATAAGGTTAAATAAAAAAAAAAAGAACATAATAAGGTTCTATTAAAATTCACACCAGAAATAAATCCAAAGTGCTTTTGTTTCTGCCAACATCAAGATAGAATCTGATGGCTCTAATTTGATAATTGTAATACATCTAGGGTGTGTACGGTATGAAGGAGGATGTTTTCCGTGAAAATTATTTCCTTCTATGAAAATAAGTGGTTCTTACTCTTTTTTTTTTGTGTGTGTACATACATAAACATAAAATATTATCTTTAAAATATTTATATAAAACCTTCACAAATATTATGGGAAGTAGGGGTGAGGTAGGAGGTGTAGGCGGTGGGAATGGGGGATACTGGGTGCGAGGGTAGGGGTGGTGGGTGAAAATAACACAATGAATGTGGAATGTTTTCTGTACTTCCACAGAGGACATCATTTTTCTCATTTTAAAGCTATTTGATTTTCTAGAGAACAACCGAACATGGTAATTGAAAAACTCCATATTGAACACACACCCTTCCATACCGAACACACCCTAAGTATTCGGTATGAAGGAAACATTTTTTGGAAAATGTTTTTCAATTTTTCCATGTTCGATTGGTCAAACATTTTCTCTAGGCAAACAAACTCTTAAAAGTGAGAAAATGAACTCTGTAATAAAAGCAGAAAAAATAAGTTTTACGAATGATATTCGATTTTGATTGTGTCCTCATCTCCCTCCAACAAACCTCATTTTCACTCCTCTCTCATAACCCTCATCCACATCATCTTACACTCCTACGTACTCCCCCCCTCCCCCCTCCTTCCATTGAATTTATATATACATATGCTTTTTGAATAGTAATTAATTTTTGTTTTTACCTAAAATACAAGAAAATAAATGGAAAACTCTACTCATTTTCTAAAAAATAATTTTCAACAAAACATTTTCCTTCATACGGAATACACCCTTATTAAAACATTGTTTATTACTTCTTATTTCTTATAGTTACTGATGTATATATAGGTAAATTATTTTACTGTATAGTTAGTTATTCTGTTTCCACTATTCTAGTAGTTTAGTATTTTATTTTTCCTGATCTCTGGATAGTATCCACCGTAGAAGGGACTCTGTTATTTTATTTATGTATATAGTTCAGTTTACCACTGATTAATAAATGTATCATTTGCTTCATCTTGCTCATGTCATGATATGGTATGAGAGCTCACATACTAACTCTACCCGAGACTTTTTTTCAATCCTCTGACTACCACCGCAAATTCACTCTTAACATGCCTGAGAACATCTGGAATGCAGACCCCACCACTAGAAGCAACTCTAACATTGTTGTTCAGTTTAATCATGTGCCCCAATTGTCGATAAAGCTTGTTGACAGCCATAACTTCTCTTCTTGGAAGGCCCATATTGTCATGCTCATACGTGGGCACAATCTGTTTGGCCATCTTGATGGCTCTTCTCCCGTTCCTTCCACAACTATCACGCAAAATAGTAGAAAAGTGATGAACCCAACCTATAGCCTTTGGTTCCGTCAAGATCAATTGATCTAGAATGCCATCATGGCTTCTATTGATCCGGCGATTGTTGCAACTGTAGCTGCTGCCTCTTCTGCTAAACTGCTTGAGACTCTCTGCACCTTGCTTATGCCAACAAGTCCCAAACATGAATTTTTAGCCTCCGCTCGTCTCCGTCTATCAACAGACTCCCACCCAGTAGCCGATTATCTCCATCAAGTGCACTCTCTCTGTAACGAGCTCGCAACTACCGGTGCTACAATCACCAACAATGAGTTGGTAGTAAGAATTTTGAGTGGTCTTGGATCCGATTTTCGTGAAATTACCGCTTCAATTTGAGCAAGAGATTCCATCATCTCGTGTGATGAGTTGTTCGCGAAACTAATTGATTATGAGCTCTTCCTCAAACATGAGAAAGTGAAGAAAGAAACCAGTGCCATAATTGTTGCTATGGTAACTCACAACAGATCCATCAATTCCAACAACCGCACTACTTATCGATCCTACAACACCTCACAGTGATGTTACAACAATTGTACAAATGTTCATGCACAAGGGCGTTACTCCAATAACCCTGTTAGTAGTCAGTTATGCAATAAATAGGGTCATACTGCAAATGTTTTCGGGTCACAATCTCACAATCATTAAGAGGCAAAGACCAATTTTCTTTCAGGTAACCAAGTTGCAGAAAATCAATGGATTATTGACTTTGGTGCTACTCATCATGTCACAACAGAGTCTACCAATCTGGAAGAATATCATTATTCAGAAGGCATAGGTACCAACGATCGTAAAAGAATTTCAATTACCCACCATGGTTCTACTGAATTAGTTGCATCAAATAATGCTTTTAGACTAATTGATACTTTGTGTGCACCTGCTATCAAACAAACATTCTTTCCGTATCAAAATTTTTGCCAAGATGATCTGACCTCTATTAAATTTTTCCTATTTTCTTTTTTTGTGTAGGACTTGAAAACGCGGGTACTGCCGATCTCCAATCGGAATAGGAATGGACTCTATGAATGGCTTAATTTCACCTTTAATAAACCTACTGTTCAAGTTGCCAGTACAATGGTTCCTCGCCAAGTCTGGCACCGTCGCCTTGGCCATCTCCATTCAAGAATCTGGAACTTTGTTTTGAACAAATTTTCTCTCCCAATTTTATCACCGAACAAGTTTACTTTCAGTAATTCTTGTTGTTCGTATAAAGTTAAACATTATCCATTCAATTGATTATCTCTAATTAATACTGCTCCACTACAAATATTTTTCGGTGACTTGTGTGGTCCATCGCATGTCTTTACCATTGATAAAAAGCGATATTACTGTGTTTTTATTGATCAGTACACTAATTATATTTGGTTGTACACTCTTAAAACCAAACATGAGATTCGAGACATTTTTTCTAAGTTTCATTCCTTAGTGGAAAAATATTTAAAGCAAAAACTTGTCTCTTTATATACTGATGGAGGAGGTGAATATAAAGGTATTGATCCATGTCTCAATTTAAATGGAATTGAATGCCTTGTATCACCTCCTCATACACCTTAAAGAGTGTCCATAGCAGAGCGTCGTCATCAGCATGCCAAAACACTTTTACATGAGGCATTCCTCTCTTCAAGTTTTTGATCGTTTGCTTGTCAATAGGCAACTTATCTTATTAATCGATTGCCCACCCAACTTTTAAACCATATGATGCTTGCACACCAAGTCATGATAAGGAGTTCAAGAGCTTTGCATCAAGTCAATACTTTGGAGGTTTGAAAGGAATTTAGAATGAAGACTTGAAGCGAAAGAGGCTATAAATCAAAATATCTATTCTTAAAATGGAAGCCTCTTGACTAAGAAGACAAGGCCCTTAATTGATTAAGGGTATTTTTGTAATAATAATCATTAGACTTTAGTCTTAGTTTAACTTAGTATAAGTACTACACTAGGTCATTTTAATTAGGTAGATTATTATGATTTGTTGAATTCTCATGAATTGAGTGTAACTCTTGAGAGAGCTTAAGGCTAAGGCCATAGTTGCTAGGAAATGTTGAAGAGATTGTTTGCTTGAAGATCATTCCTCTTGAGGGTTATCTAGTGATAGGTTCATGCTTAAGAATTCATTTCTCTTGTGTGGGTCTTATAGATTTCGTACTTGTATTAATTCTTAACAGGAGGTTCTAGATTTAATATAGCTATTGTTGCCAATTATTTCCTTTACTTGTGTCTATCTTCTATATTTACTTCCTTGTTCTTAGATTTTAGAGTTTATTTTCTATTTCCGCATTTCGATATTTTATAACAATACATCTTCATATGAAAAATTATTTGGTGTTGCACCCAGATACGAATCACTTAGAACTTTTGGTTGTCTATGCTACACATGGCTTAAGCCTTACACCACCCATAAGCTTGAGCCTAGGTCCGCTCCATGTGTCTAACTGGGCTTCTCACAAGTTCATTATGTGCACCAATGTTTGATCCCATTAACTCTAAAAAAAATTATCTCACGCAATGTAAAGTTTTTGAATATTATTTTTCCTTTCACTCAATATTCTCACATCTTAAAAATAAATCTTTTACGCTCACGTGGGAAGTTATTGATACTTCTACAGATTCTCAAACTCAAACTCTTTCACTTGATATTTCTTCACTTCCTTCTCCTCTTCTTGTTTGAGACATTCCTACCAATGGCAAAGCTTGTGAGTTCATCTCCTTCGACTAGAATCATATGCATCCCACAGGTTCAGGTAATTCACTTTCTCAATTTTCTCCTTCCCCTGCTTCTTTGTAGCAGCCCCAATCTTTTGTCCCATCACATAATACAACCCCTAATCTTATCACCTATCATTGTCAAAACAAAA
Organism: Solanum appendiculatum; assembly: GCA_018342035.1. Lineage (NCBI taxonomy): Eukaryota > Viridiplantae > Streptophyta > Magnoliopsida > Solanales > Solanaceae > Solanum > Solanum appendiculatum. Next base: position 545,708 of record JAGDQO010001005.1, read on the forward strand.
CATAAATTTTTTCACCTGCTTCTACAATCTATCCTGCACAACTAGTGAGTTTACCTTTAAATCCTCTACCCTCACCACCTCCTCCGTCCCCACCACCTCCTCAAACCCGCCCAATGACCCGATCACAAAACAATATTTCTTTCCCCAAGAAACCATTTAATTACCTTGTCCAACTTCCTACCAATGTTGCTCCTCATACCTTCAATCAAAATCTAAAGCACTCAGAGTGGAGGTCAGCTATGAAAGCTGAATTTGATGCGTTAATTCAGAATAAAACATGGGAATTGGTTCCTAAGGATTTCAATAAGAATGTTGTTGATTGTAAGTGGATTCATAGGATTAAAAAAAAAAGTCGATGGTTTTGTTGACAGGTACAAAGCTTGGTTGGTTGCCAAAGGGTTCACTCAGCGTCTAGGTCTTGACTACCACTGCACATTTAGAGCCTGTTTGACATTGTTGTTGGGAGGTCAAAAGTGCTTTTTTTTTTAGAAAAAAACACTTTTTTTGAAAGATCAAATGTTTGACAAACTCTTAAAAGTGCTTTTAAATAGAAGCAGAAGCAGTTTTTCTGCTGTTGGGAAGAAGCTAAAAATTTCTGCTTCTTAAAGAAAAGCATAAGCGGAAAATTATTTTTTTGAAGACTAAAATATCCCTTACATATATACATATTTACCAATATATCTCTTATTAATTAATTAACATATCTCATAAGTTTGATTAAGTTTCATTCAAGAATTTTATTTCGTATTTTATATGATAAACTTTTTATTTTATTTTATGTTTACATATTATTATTTATATTTTATATTGTATATAGTATTTTACATATTATTAGAAATAGGTAACAACAATGTTTTTGCAGGATTATAAAAAAAGTAACAAATAAAGATTTCTGCCCTCACAGAAAAAGTAACAAATAAAGCAATTTTCTTTTCTTAATTTACGTATTATTTTATTTTAATTTAATTTTTTTCTTAACTTTAGAGGATTATGACCAAAAAAAAAAAGATGATAGCTAAAGATTGAATCCAAAAAAAAAAAAAATAGGTAACAAATAACAAAAAGATTCTTCTTAATATTTTTCAACATTACTTTTGTAAAATTTTTAAAAATAATTAAAAAATAATAATTAAAGATTCCAATTCCCCTAGAAAGGTAACAAATAAAAAATTTCTTTTTCGTAGTTTACATATTATTTTTTCTGATTTGAATTTTTTTTAACTTGAGGGGATTATAACATACAAAAGATAATAGTTGAAGCACATTGATACTTGCCCTTTTTCGTAATTTGACTCTCAAAAGCATTTTTTAAAAAAAAAAAATTAGCCAAACACAGATTACTTATCAAAAACACTTTTCAAATAAATTTGTCAAACACAAATTGCTTTTTTTGAGAATCACTTTTCAGAAAAGCTATTTTAAAAAAACAGTTTTTAGCAGCAATGCCAAACAGACTCTTAGTCTGGTTGTCAAGCCTATGACACTTCGTGTTGTTCTTTCACTTGCAGTTCAGCACAATTGGGTTTTAAATCAACTGGACATCGACAATGCTTTTATACAAGACACACTTGAAGAAGAGGTTTTCATGAAACAACCACCCTGTTTTGAGAATGCATCTCATCCCTCATATGTTTGTTGTTTGCATAAGGCTATTTATGGTCTCAACTCTCAAGCAAGTGGCCCGTGCTTGGTACAATGAACTGACAACCTATCTTTTCTATTTGGGGTTTATTAAGTCTTACTCTGGTCCTTCTCTATTCGTTCTTAATGACTCTAATGGTGTTGTGTATATTTTAGTCTATGTTGACAACATCATCCTTACAAGAAACAGTTCATCAATAGTTCAATAGGTTATCTCTTCTTTGGCTTCCCGTTTTTTCCTTAAAGATCTTGGCCCACTATTCTACTTTCTAGGAGTTGAGGTTAATCGAGATGGCAAAGGCCTCATGTTTTCACAACCAAAATATATCTTAGATCTTCTCCATGACCTTTTGATGTAAGATTGTAATGGTGTTTCCACACCCATGAGCTCTTCTCAAAGTCTTATGCTAAATGATGGTACTCCATCACATGGTGCTATTGAATATAGAAAGGTTATCGAAAAGTTGCAATACTTGTCTTTTACTAGGCCTGATGTTTCTTACTCAGTGAATAAATGTCTCAATTTATGCATGCCCCATCTGAAGCTCATTGGAGGGTTGTTAAACGCCCCATTCAATATCTCAAAAGCATTGCTAATTATGGCCTTAGAATTACTCCAAGCAGTAGACTTTATCTCTCTGTGTTTTCTAATGCTAACTGGGTTGGAAACCTCTCTGATCGCAGTTCCACCACAGGTTACATTGTTTTTCTTAGGCTTACTCCCGTTAGTTGGTCATAAAAAAACAACGTATCATTGTCCGCTCGTCCATTGAAGGAAAGTACCGAGCTGTTGCTAATGTCGTTGATGAGACCACTTGGGTGAAAAATCTTCTCAAGAAATTCCATGTCAAAATACTCACACCACCTACCATTTTCTGTGACAACATTAGTGTCACCAACTTATGTGAGAACAACAATCTGCGTAGCCGCATGAAGTATATAGTTGTTGACTTCCACTATGTTCGCCAGCAAGTTGATGATAAATGTCTTACCTTCAAGCATATTTCTAGTTCTGACCAGTTGGTTGATTCGCTCACCAAACTACTTCCAAGAACCTCATTTCATCGCCATTTATCCAAGTTAGGTGTTGTTGCACACCATCTAGCTTGAGAGGGAGTATTAGAAAATTATTTATTACTGGTTATTTCTTATAGTTACTGTTGTATAGGTGAATTGTTTTACTGTATAGTTAGTTATTCTGCTTCTACTATTTCAGGAGTTTAGTATTTTATTTTCCCTGATCTCTGGATAGTTTCCACTGGAGGAGGGACTCTGTTATTTTTTTTTATGTATATTGTTCAGTTTATCATTGATTAATAAAGGTACCACTTGCTTCATCTGCTCAAGTCATTATAATCCTTAGTCAATTTGAGAAAAAAATTGACACAACATGATAATCTATAGACTAAATTGTCAATAAGTAGTCCACTTTTATTTTTCTGGTAAAAAAAGTTTTCTTATATTTATTTTTTCACTTAATAGCCACATTTTGTTGCTTGAAAAGTTTCACTTTTCAATTGATTTTTTCACCGTATTTTTTCAACTTCCCTACTTTCTTCTCTTTCTTTCCTTTGTTTCTCTCTCTCTTTCAAATTTTAGGAATTCTATTTTCTTCCCTTAAATATCTCCATTAGAGATCAATTACAATAGTAAATCTTCACAATAAGGGACACCTCAAATCACACCAAATCTTTTTTTATATTGATTATCTGCTATTTTTTTTTAAAAAATCAAAGGTTTCTACATTTCTTAGCTTATAATTAAATACAATGGTTTTTAAAAATTTTGTGTTTTCTATGGAATTTCAATGGATGGATAAGAGTAGTCCATTCTCAAAAGAGAAAAATATGTAGAAAGTGATGAAGATTTCATTATCAAAAGAGAAAATATGTACAAATTGATGTAGATTGCAACCACAATATGAAATCTTTGGAGGAAATGGTGAACTGAAAAACGACGATGAGTTTGAAAATTGTCAATTTTGGATATGGATAATAATTTTATTTGAAATTTCTTCACCTACAACATCGCTTTCAACACATGTAAACTTACTTCGCTATTCAATTAGTCGAAGAAACCTTTAATTCTTATTTAATGTTAAACATGAATTCTTATACATTGAGACAAACTCTATAACAATCTAATGTATACATCTTTAAATTGAATGTATACCTAGTAGGTATTAGATATACGCAGTTGGTAGTATGTCTATAAATCTGATTAGATATATCAAAATATTTTATCACGAGGTAATATATTCATGCATACATATATGTGTGATTTTATGAATCTATACTACAAGCTAAATACACAAGAATTGTTCATTTTGCATTTTGCACCTCTATCTAGAATAGGATGTAATAAAATAAAAAACACATTAGAGGTGCAAAAATGCAAAGAACTTTAATTATGTAGTAAATAAAAAGTATATAATAGATAATATTTAGATGATTATATTCAATGTGGTTTCAGAATAATAGAGTCGTAAAAATCTTGGGTTCAAATCTTACCATCACCTTTTACACACACGAAAAAAAATTACATAATTATTTATCACATAAAGAAATCAATCATTCATCCACATGACGTGTTAAAAATATAATTAAGTAAATAGAAAATGTGATCTCACCGTAGTCAGATAATTCCAACACTTGAGAATTAAAAAAAAAAGGACATTGAGGGGGGGAAAAGAGTACCTTCAAGTCAATTTCTGATCTATCAAGCTTCAAAATGTAGAGAAGAGCAAAGAGATCATCAGTATCCACATCTGTATCCAGAAGAATTCTATTAAGACTCTCTACTCCATTGAAGAAAGTTGGCACAAAGAGAAAAACCATGAAAAAAAATTCCATGAAAAAATCCAAGAAACAACATCTTCTCTTTCTCCTTCATCATAACAATTTTTTTTCTAGACAAGTGAACTTTTATTCACTATATATATATATATATATATATATAGTGAATAGAAGTTCACTTGTCTAGAAAAAAAATTGTTGTGATGAAGGAGAAAGAGAAGATGTTGTTTCTTGGATTAATTCGTGGATGAGTTATAAAGTCATGTTAGGTAAATATATACTCCCTATCATTTAATTTCCTAATTAAGATATTATGGAGAAAAATCAAGAATCTTCATTATATATATTAATTCTTGGATGAGTTTTAAAGTCATGTTAGGTAAATATATACTCCCTATCATTTAATTTTCTAATTGAGATATTATGGAGAAAAATCAAGATTGAGAATTACTATATAATTTAACGTGCATGTAAAAGTCAAAAAAGAACAACCAATTAAAAAGAATGAGTCATTACATGTGTATAATAAATAATAGTAAAGAGTAGTATAGATGAGATTAAGATGTTGGAATTCCTCCGTATCATTAATCAAATTCTCTAGTTTTAAAAATAAACAAAATCTTCTTGGTAGAGAAAGACAACACTTCTTAAATGTATCTGACGCAAATTCAAATTAGCCCAATCAACTTCAGGATTAAAAAAAACGTGTGAAGAGATTTTATAGACTTTAGAAAAATTTCTAACACGTTATGGTATGGATAAGACATCCATTTGACCTTTTTAAATATATTAAACAAAAAATAGGATATCAATTGGGGTAACGATTGCTCGTGTTTTACTTGCGTGCATCAGGGAATTGAACATTATATAATCATAAGAAAGAAAGGTGGAAGACAAAATTTTGATTGATATGATATTAAGACAACAAGAGTGGTACCTGTAGAAGGAGCCCTTTCGGAATCAATAATTTGAGTCGTCCGGCAAGACCAATAGGTATAGCTTGTCTATGTCTACAATAAATGTCCGTCTACAGATTCATACCCCGTGGCAGTGACTTTGATTTTCTTGACATCAAACGTTGATTTGATCAGTACAGCATAATCACCGACCAAAATTATAATATTCCAAAGATTTCTCCAACAAATATATCCTGAAATGTTACAAAAGAGAAACACAATTTCATTCTATTACAGAAAGAAAATCTGAGAATTTTGTTGCATACAGAATCTCTATAAGAGGAACTAAAGAATATATGTAGCTGTAGAGGAAATATGTTAACTGTTCATCCAGCTTGATAGAAGGAATTTAGGCTTTTGGTCCCTCCTATTCAAATAAGTCTAGAGTATTCTTTTTATTAAAATATATGATACCAAAATATACTTTTACCTATAATTTGTAGAAACTAATCTAAGGTATTAAACTTTAGGTAAATATCAAAAAAATTGAATTTGAAATAATACCACTACACTATATTTAAACTCAACCTATAAGACGTATGCTTCAGACTAACTAAATTTATTTTTAAATATTATTGTTTCTCTTTCTAAAAAAATATAAAGAGAAAACATAATCAATGTGATTGGTAATACGATAGAATTGTCATGTGCGCAAAAAAAATAATTCAAAATGATTGAAAGTTTAAGGAAAACGGTAATTAATAGCATTAATGAAATTTTAATACACAAAATCCTACCATGTGTTTTCTTTCCAATTTTGAATGCAAACACAAAATCTATTTCAAATTTTAGTAAACAATAACTACAGTCTACAAATAAATAATCTTCAAAAAACCAAAATTAAGAGATTTATATCTAACAATTATTTTTGTTCTTATTGACAGAAATCAAGAAGAAAGTCAGTTGTAGCACTTCCGGAAAACAGTAAGGAAGTGATTAAACAATTAGGAGCCTTAGTTAGTTAAGTTAGATAAGTCCATGTAAATATGATTTTACACATTCAATGAAGATATCATCTTCTTCTATTTCTGTTTCTAGTTAATAGTTTCTGATGGAATCAGAGCTATCGATCGAAGTTTGAGTAGGTCAGGGTCTATGTGTTATAGTCTTGAATTTCTGAAGATCATAATCTGAAAATCATTGAGCTTTCGCGATACAAAGTAAAAGAGATATATAGAAGAAGTGAATAATGGTGGCCATGCTACTCATTTCAGTAATGGTGGACATCCTGGAAATGGATATTCCACACCAATTATGCCTATGAGTCAAGATTGGATTACAATCATCCATTGTTCTTAAGTCCTGCTAATGTTAGTGGAATTAATCTCATCTCTTTTTGGCTTTTTGGAATTGAGAACTATCTTTAGATAGCAGGTCGATTAGATACGCTCTACTTGGTAGAAATAAGATTGGTTTGGTAGATGTTCTGGTAAAAAGGATGATGTTAGTCAGAACTAAGAGGTCAGTGGGGAGAGGGAAAATGCTATAGTTCTCTCATGGCTTCTAAATTCTGTGTCCAAGAGTCTGTTAGGAGGAGTAGCATTTGCTTCCTATGCTCAAATTATTTGGAGTGATTTAAAGAAAGATTTGATCATATGGATGGATCAAAAACTTTCAGCTTGCATAAAGAAATTGCAACTCTGCAGCGAGCTACATAGTCTGCGTCTGTCTATTTTACAAAACTCAAAACCTTATGGGATAGTTTGAGGCCTTGGTTCCATCTCCAGACTATAATTGTGAAAGGTTAAGAAGGGTTTATTGTAGGCAAAAGCTCTACCAATTTCTTATGGGGTTGAATAAGTCACATGGACAGGCAAGGAGTCAGATTCTATTGATGAATCCTGTTCCTAATGTGAATCAGGCTTATGCTATGGTAGTAAGTGATGAATGTCAAAAGTCTGCTTCTAGTGGTACAAGTATGGGTATGAGTACTATCAATTCAACTGGGTGGATCCTTTGGTGATGTATTCAAGAACTGGAGGGTCTTCTAGTGTACAAGGGTCTAACAAGTTCAAGAAGAACTTTGGAGTTGTGTATGAGTTCTGCAGATGCAAGCGTCACACTAAAGATCAGTGTTACAAGTTGATTGGTTATCTTGCTAACTTCAAGTCAAAGAGAAAGGTGGTTAATGGAGCAGGGAATGCTGCTTACATTGTCATGAATGAGCAAAATTGTGAAAAAAAAGTGGATCTACATTCAACTATGGTTTTAACACTAATGAGACAAATAACGCATTGTACTTTCCTATTTGAGTGTGAGGCTCCCCTTTCTGAGTGCCCAAGATGTAGCTTTTTCATAAAATGATTTCTCCCCTTTGCTAGTTGCCTTAGTTATTTGTGTTGCCTTTTCTTCCCCTTTGACATAATTTAAAAAAAAACAAACATGCAAACATGAGTAGGCAAATATGCAACGGAGTAAGCAAGCAGTGAGACACACACACATATACATATAGTCAACTACAAAGTAGGCATAGCAAAGCAAAAGAGGAGTTTAGAGAGGGAACCAACAGCTCGTAAGTTACAACGCAAAAGAACACATGAAGACAGACCCCCCCCCCCCCCTTAGTATCAAAACAAACTTAAGAAACTAAGATAGGGAAAGCACCATGAAGGCAGAGTTTAACTATCACCAAGAAAATATATTAGAATATTGAGAACATTTCTACATAAGATATTGTAGGAACGTTCAATATTTTTGGAGAAATTGGAGTACGAGGTCTGAACAGAGACATCGAGATAAGTGTTGGAAGAGTCAACTTCTTCTTTGAGAGAGTCTACTTGGAGGATCAGCTTGTTCACAGTGGACTCTTCCTACTTTAGACCATCCACAGTAAGGCTAAGCTTTCCAACGTCTGTGCTGGTGTCTTTGGACAGCTGGAGTATTTTCCCTATAGACTTTTGTGTTGGGTATTAATTGCCCTGAGTTTCCTACCATAAATAGGTTTTTCTCTTAGGAAAAGGTTTAGGATTGGCTAGTCATTTTCTTGTAGGAAAAGGTTTGGAATTTTATAAATAGAGGCTTGTTCCTTCTAACTTAATCAGCATTCACAATGTAGTCCTAGGGGCTTTGAGAGTTTTGGTTAAGGGGAGAATTTGTTGGACACAGGTGAAACATTTTCACTTGTGTGAACCTCCCGAGTGAATTGGTTGCAGTTTTTTCTCTTTATATTTTGTACTCTTGTGTTAATATAGTGAATTGCTAATCTCCTTTGTGGACATAGGTTGGTTGATCGAACCACGTTAAATCTTTGTGTCTTTTGGTATATTTCTCGTTTATTTTCTTACTTGTGGTCTTTCAAGGTTTGTGTTGTTAGCTTCCGCATGACACCTGATTATTTCCGGTCCTAACAAGTGGTATCTCATTAATGAACCTTCAAACCTGGCTACATTATTGAACCTGACTCTGTCATTAGACCTGGCTCCATCATTGAACCTGGGAGCCAGGTTCAATGATTCAATGGTTGAATCAAGTTAGAAACGGGTGTTCATCTTAGCGGGTTCTGTTCTAACAATAACCTATTTGACAGCAATGAAGATTTTTGTTGGAGAAATTGTTTCAGAGAGGTTTTTTGTGTTAAGACATAGATTTTGCAGAGGAGATTATGAAGAGGAGATGCAAGCTATTGAAGATTATGTGAAGAAGGTGGACAAATTTATTTTGTCAGAAATTCATGCCAAGGCGGAGATTATTTGGGTATTATTTGCCCTGAGTTTCCTACCATAAATAGGTTTTCCTCTTAGTAAAAGGTTTAGGATTGGCTAGTCATTTTCTTGTAGGAAAAGGTTTGGAATTTTATAAATAGAGGCTTGTTCCTTCTAACTTAATCAGCATTCACAATGTAGTCCTAAGGGCTTTGAGAGTTTTGGTTAGGGGGAGAATTTGTGGGACACAAGTGAAACATTTTCACTTGTGTGAACCTCCCGAGTGAATTGGTTGCAGTTTTTTCTCTCTTATATTTTGTACTCTCGTGTTTATATAGTGAATTGCTCATCTCATTTGTGGACGTAGGTCGGTTGACCGAACCACGTTAAATCTGCGTCTTTTGGTATATTTCTCGTTTATTTTCTTACTCGTGGTCTTTCGAGGTTTGTGTTGTTAGCTTCCGCATGACACCTGATTATTTTTGGTCCTAACATTTTGCAGTACCTACATACCATTTTGGATTTCAGTTAGGTGAGCCTTGACATTCTTTATGTCCTTTAGCAGTAGAGATGCTTAGTTCAGTGGCAGAGCCAGAAATTTGATCAAGGGTGTTCAAACTTTAAAGGAGTGAAATTATTATTTTTTTTAGCGAAGTGGTGCACAAAATATTTTTTTTCTAATGAGTGGGTATATCCAAATTTAAAAATAAAGTAGATATCATTTAACTAAATCATACGAAAATTTAAATTATAAAACAATCAATGGTATAAATCAAAACTAACGGAGAAAAATCAAGAAAAACAATTTTAACTACTAGTTGAATACTCTCCCTTTGATTCATATTAAGTGAATTTTTGGGACTTTTTTCGTGAATTTTTTATATTTCAAGAGAATTGTTGAGACTTTTTTCCCATATTTACCTTTTCTTTTAGAAAATAATCAAAAGACTAATAGTGGAAAGTGACCTTTAAGTATATCTTTAAATGTAATTTCTTAGTAAAGATAGGGGCAAAGTGGCCTTTAAGTATATCTTTAAATGTAATTTCTTAGTAAAGATAGGGGCAGCTATTTTTGTTTCTTTCCTCTCTTTTTTTGAAAAAAAATTGGGCGCTACAGCAAGAATTGAACTTGGGACCTCACCCACTCAAATGAGTGGCCCTACCTCTGGACCACCTTCATTCATTGTGTTCAAGATTGTTCATTTATCAATATATTCAAATAATAAAGAATATTTTGCCTATATACATCGTCTAATTTTCCGGGGAAGGGTGTTCGGCTGACCACCCTTGCCGGGCTGTAGCTCCGCCCCTGGCTGAGTCGACTAAGACTCAGATGACTTTGACAGATTCTGACCTTGCTTTAACCGAGTCTTTCTTGTGCTATTGATCCCCTACAAGAGTAGAGCCATGCTGGAGAAGTTCCTAGTGTCATAGGTAGCAGAAATCTCAATGGATTTGAAGCCAGAGAGATCACCTAGAGTATCTATCAAGATGCGAGAAATTAGCAGTTTGCAGGGCAAGCTTGCAGAAGCATTCAGATCCTCAGAACTTTCCACCATATATTCGTGAATCCATGAGGCTCAGTTAATCCTGTACTTTTTGAGAAGACAATACAAAACAAAAACATCTCTGGACGAGATGTTACTGGGAGATCCCTTCCTTGATATCAAAGTAGTTGCAATCATGTGAGCAAGAGTACGATTTTCAAAACACAGAGATAGGTCAGAGTCAAGCTTAGCAACGACCGCTTTGGCCACTTCTAGAGAGAGACTTCAAAATCCTTAGGCCAGACGCTATTCATACACGCACAACACCAGATAATTCAGTACTAAAAACATTTTTAAAAATAAAGTCATTCACAATAAAACGCTTTTCTAAAACCAGAGTGCCCCACTCACCACTGCCTTTAGATAAACGAGGTCATCATAAAAAAGATGAACAGGTTCCTCATACAACTCAAGACCTCAAAGATGAAGAAGTAGAGGCAATTTCTGAGCTTTGATAAATGAACTTATCCGACAGTGAAAATCCTTCAACTGATCCAAATTGATAACTCGTCCAGGAACAATAGGACGATCATTTAAAGTTTCAAACTTGTTCTTCTGATCAATGCCCCAAAATCTATGCATATCTTCAGGAAAAAGGGTTCCAGAGAGATCACTGTGAATAGTAGAAATGAAATAACCTGATTCTCTTTTAACTTTTCTAAAACACACTTCAAAGTTAGCAAAAGCTTCATGTTTGTGAGCTAAGAAAATAATTCAAGTAAAACAAGAATAATCATCAACAATAACAAACACATATATTTTTCCTCCGATGCTAGTAGTCCTGGTAGGACCGAAAAGGTCAATGTGGAGAAGTTGGAGAGGCTTGGAGGTGCTCACTATGTCTTTGAGTTTGAAGGAAGTGTTGGTCTGCTTAGCAAGTTGACAGGCGTCACAGATGTGATCCTTTTCAAAATTTAATCTAGGCAGGACAATAACCAACTCGATCTCGACTAAAAGTGATAGTTTTCTCCTGATTGCTGATGGTACATTTTACAACATTGAATAACACTTCAAAACCAGCATCACATAGTTGACTTATGCTGATCAAATTATGCTTAAGTTGTCCATCAACCAAATATTTTCTTCTCATTTTGTATTTACTCAGTATTTAATAATCTTATTTTATTCTTTACCTTACCATTTTATAATAGTTTTACCCCATACCCTACTATTTTGTAGGTTTATCATTCAAATTGTTGGTGTATGATATTATGTAACAACAGTGATGCAATCTATCAAAAAATTATATTCGTTAAAACATTACAGTACATACAACACAATACGATACATTATGAAACATATGAAACATGTTCATTCAAGTTTTCATTAAAAAACTTGGCCCTTAAATTCACAAGGGCAATCAATTCAATTCTCGAAATACAGGCTTAAAGAAAACAAATTTTGGGCCTCTGCTATCTGATTACTAATGAATGGGCAGTTTAATTTCTATTAGATGGTGCGCCCAAAAGTCTTGTCTGCTTATTAAAGCTTCCAACTACAGCGGACTGCTTCTTATCACTTAGTCTATTTGCAAAAACATTGTAATAACCTAAATGATTCACATTCTCCAATACTTTCACTGATTTGCCTTGCTTTTTGTCGATAATTATCTGTCCGTCAACAGATTCATACCCCGTGGCAGTGACTTTAATTTTCTTGACATCAAAGGTTGATTTCAATACAGAATAATCGCTAGTCAAAATTACTGCTCCAAGGATTTCTCCAACAAAAATATCCTGAAATGTTACAATTGATAAGTTTTTATAGGATATAGCAAAACTGAATTTGTACATTGCACGTTAGATGCTATACGAAGAAAGACTTCAGGACAAATTCAGAGGGGATTATATACCATATGCTTGTATGTAGGATGTGTCTTTTGTAGGTGGTGTAACGTTGACAGTAAATGCTTCACAAAAATTACTTCAGGTGTCTTCTTAGTTAGCTGAAGTCTTTTAAGAATCGTAGGAAATGCACTGAATTCCCGTTGTATGCCAAGTGGAATGAGAGTGATATTAAGTTCTGAACTCAAAACTGTCTTTGCTGCTAGAGGGTCAAGAAACATATTCAGTTCTGCAAATTTATTTGAGGGAACGTTGAATACATTTCCCTTATCAGTGTTGTCATGATGGATGTGCCCTCCGACAACTAGTATATCCTGCATCATAATTCAAAAGAAAGAGTTTTTTTCACTTAGAAATGTCTATTCTAGATATCTTGAGCTGTAAACTTAAACAACAATCGTTGCAGACTTGCAGTTGAGTGATATAGAAATGTATTGATGTGACATTGCGGCTGACTTAGACTGCCAAGGTAATAGGAAACGATATGCAGTTAGCTAGGATTTCATGCTTGGCTCAGGATAGCCATATTAATAGCGATTCTAGAATGAATAATCCTGTATTGATTATCTCTCGTAAGATCATAAGGATAGAAGGAGCACTTGCCTGGATGGCGTTGGTCATATTTTTGCCTGCGAGAACAATCTTTGCTATGTTGGTCAATGGGCCATTGGTTAAAATGGTAACCTTGGATCCTGGATCAAGTGATTTCACCACTGACTCCCATACTTCTAGTGCCAGAGGTTGTCTGAGTTCAGGATGATCAGTGTCCCTAGGAGCTCCAAATTTCACTGAATTTTCAGCTGTGTATCTGAAATTTAGACCAAGATGGTATATCAGCAGAATAGTACAGTACAAAAATAAACATGTGGGAACTAAATTGCTTAGACACATAACATGGAATGCCAATGCTTGACAAAGTTTACACTCTACTATACTAGATAATGTACCTGCGAGGACTTCGAGGCAAAGAACGAGAGAAACCATAAAGAGTGTCTGAGTCCAGAAATCCACCACTGCCATGTGGGATAACCTTGTTAAACTTGCAGTCACCAACTGCTGAGAAAACAGGATCAGACTGGTTCATTGCAAACACATCTCCAAGGCCCACGGGGATGTCATCACGACCCATCATATGAAGCAAATCATACACAGAATCAATTGTTGCAGCATTTGCCCAACCAGTTGGACTCACAATTATAGCCTGAACAGAAGAAGAGATTGCACAAAGATAAGCATTGCTTCCTCAACTTAGTTATCTACAGAATTTAGTCCTAAATTGACCAAAACTTCATAATAAAGAGTTAAGTGACTAACATTCCCATTCACCCAACCAATGTGGGGCACTTAACATCTCTTGCACGTGCACGTCCATGACAGGACATCTGGTGCCCAGACAATGTAACATAGAAACCCAACATTGGATAGAGCAAAAATTGGAATGGATTTGTCTCTGATATTATGTTAAGAGATGGACCTTTGGCGTAACTCAACAACAAAAGTTAACTCATGAGGTGAGGATTGTCTAAGACGGCATCAAGAGACAACAACCCATTCCCTCAACCAATGTGGACACTTAAAAGATGTTGATCAAGCTATTATTATACTGAAGATAAGGAAGGACATCATACCTTGAGATTGATTTCTTCAACTGGTAACTTAAGGAGATAAATGAGAGCTATAAAATCTCCAGCACTCATATCCATATCAAACACAACATTTTTTCCGAGATGCTTGCCCCTGAAATCTGGTTTGTGGAGTTCTCCTCTGTAATGAGGAAATTGTGTAGAAAAATTGAATAATCCTGAATTTTCTCTTTGGTTTAAGACCTGAAACCATGAAAAACATAACAATAAGTTGTGTCCTAATTTAAAATCTGTAAGAAAAAAGTGGTTCAGAGTAAATAAGAAGCTGGTATTCTATGAAATATATACAATCAATTCAAACTGAGTAATTAACTTACATCCAGGAAGCTAACAAAATATCCTCTGTCTAGTGCACTTTTAGGATTTTGATTAGGTTTTGCTCTTACAGCTACACGAACAGGTACTCCTCTTGGCCCAGCAACTTCTTTTGTATAACCATCCTGATAAACGGCATCAGCTCAGAACACATACACTAGTACAATAATCGAACAAATAATGGATCACGAATTATAGCTCATGTTTTGGCAAGTTACCAATGAAATGACAACGTTTTACTAGAAACATAAACTACGATCCATATAACAGATAGTGACATGAGTCAATTTTCACCTGGCATTTGCCCTTCCCATTCTTGACTACACAAAATGGATCACGAAGTCTAGTCTGAACATGACCACTGTGAACTCCATTTCTTTCCAAGTTGAACTTGGGAGTTCTACGTCCATCAAAAAATGGATTTGATCCATCAGATATCCCATATGGCATATTTGAAGTAACTACAGTAATATTGATATACTCCATTTCTGCAAATTCATTTTCTCCTGGGTAGTTGTGTTGTTTCCTCATGATTGAAGCAGCTATTCCAGACATAAATGAGTCCCACATAAAGTAACTCTGCATCCAGCAACATTATCATCACTCAATTATATCCAAGTTGATGTTTTTTTATCAAAAAGTATTGTGTATATGTTGATGTTTTCATATCAACGTTACCGTATAGAATTGGTCATCAAACCAAGTATCACGAGTAATTTTCAGGGACTTGAAACAGTACTGTGCCTCGTAGGTATGCTGATTCTTCTCAAAGGTCTCAAAAAACTCTTCGGTTATGGGAATGGTGTTTGTGGCATCCAATGGGACAAGAGTAACTGGAATACCAGAATGAATCACCTACATTATAAGGAAATGATCATTAAGATATGCTACAAGCCTACAACACATGACTAGAAGTCACGAGAACAGAATGTGCAGAAAAAGGCCTATTGATTTTTGTAATACCTGGTAAGCAGCAAAAGGATCCATAAACAAATTGAATTCTGTGTAAGGGTTGCTTGTGTAATCTGTGAACAAATTGCCATGGTCACCACACTGTCGAGGTTGGCAAGAAGAGGTCGAGTTCTTTGGGCAACACCCTGTAGGATTTTGTGACCTTACACCACCTCCCATTATGTAAATATGCTCAATATTTTTCTTTAAATGTGGATTACTTAGTAGAAATAGAGCAAAGTTTGTATGTGCTCCAAGGAGGAAAACTACGGTTGGCCCTGAAGAAATTGTTTTAATCATTACTTGCTGAGTAGTTGGCTGTCGAAGAGGAGAATATTGTCTCTGGCCCTGGTTACAAGTTCCAGATTAACACACATTTTAAATAACGGAGAATAAGCAATGAGAACTAGGCTCAGATGTCTCGCTGTATTTTTCTAGTGTACGATAGATTGAAGAAAAAACAGGATATCAATTGGGCTAACTATTGCTTATGTTCTACAGGTGCGCATCAGGGAATGGTACCTGTGGAAGGAAGCTCTTTCGGAATCCATAATTTGAGTCGATATCCAAGCGTCCTCCAAGACCAGCAGGTATAGCTTGTCTATATCTACAATATCCAGCTGTACCATCTCCCTAACAAATCAGAGAAACTTTAGTGGCATATTCAGGAAAAGGGCAAGCATGGAGATGTATAACTAAGAGGCATTTTGAATTGGGCCAAAGTAGAGTAAATGGAGAATTTTTATCACCTGTTCAATTATAGGGAGATATCCACCAACATCTGGCATAATGGTACCATTGGGAAGTATTCCACCTTCACCTCCCACACCAACAGCAATATCGTCACGCCCCATCATGTAAAGCATGTCATACATTTGATTTACAGCATGCCCTGCATTAGTCCATCCATTTGTGCTAATAGTTATAGCCTGCAGCAAAAGGTTTTATCAATATGATTTGTGAAGGAAAGCCTTTATTATCAACTGCTAGAAAACACAAATATATACATGTATATTGGACGCGCAAACAAAGTATCATAGGGGACTGAGTAATCTCAATGGTGTGAGTCCTTTTGAGAAAAACCGTTACAGCCTTTGTCAAAAGTGGACAATATCACAACATGTTAAAAGGATCTTTGCGCTGGCTCAATTCAACTAATATCAATGCCAGATGGTTTGGCTGGATGAGTGTGGATATTGCAGATAGTCTGTGGAGACGAACACTTAATACACATGATGAAGCATGTGTGATTTGGTAGCCATAAATACTCGGATGATGTGAGTGACTGACACACCAGGTAAACCAATAAATCTTGGTGATAGGCCGTGCAATGCTTAGTTTTGAGTGTGCGAACAAAAGTATCATGCTAGAAGTTGATAAGAAAAAGAAGCTACATATAAAAAGGAGTAGGGATACTTTTAAATGTGAGTTCTTTTGGAAAATATGTGCAAATTTATCCATTATGGACAATATCACACCATTAGGCCATAGTTTAGAGTACTTTGACCCAAAAATTTTCAGCAAATGAGAAGCAAGGCAAAAATTAAGATCTCCTGACATAGGGAAATTACATGCAAAAACTTGATAATTAAGTGTGTTTGGAAGAGAAAGTCAATATGATATTTGTATTGATTTTTCAACAAAACTAAGCTATTTTGTTCTTTCTCATTCGAAAGGCCCTTTTTATTTAATTAACGTGTGTTATTTTTCTTTTGCTGGCCTCCTATTCTATTATTTTTAATTATTTGCATCATAATCTCTCCATAGCCGTACAAAACAACAAAAAACTTTCTGTCTTAAATTATTTATGAGGGTAAAACAAGAAAAATTAAATTAAGGTTCTATTAAAATTCACACCAGAAATAAATCCAAAGTGTTTTTGTTTCTGCCATCATCAAGATATAATCTGATGGGCTGATGGCTCCAATTTGATAATTGTAATACATCTATGGTATGTTTATCATGAAAAATTTAAGTTGTTTCTTATTTTTTTTTCGTTATTTTCGATATGCAATTATAAAATATGATCTTAAAAATAATTATATATAACGTACACAAATACTATGGGAGATCGGTGAGGTAGGACTTAGGAGGTGTGGGCGGTGAAAATGGGGCTACTCTCCTCTTTTTTTCTTCAAATCAAAAGCTTGACTTGAAATAAACTGCTCTGATTTAATTTCAATAACTTTGACTATTTTTTTGTTTTTGAAATTAATTATTCTCATTTATTAATGAGGAATATATATTTGAGATTATTGAGAAGAAAGACTGCCATTTTTGTCCTTTTTTCATCTATTCCACCAAGCTAAATTAACATAATTAAATGTTCGTAAAAGAGTCATTGGTTATTTTCTTTTGTATTTTAATACAAATAAATTGGAACCGTCGGATTCTATCTTGATGATGTGGCATGATCTTAGACAGCTACTGACCAATACTTGACTGAATAGTAACTAACCCAATTATTCAAACGTCTTAATCTTAATGAAAACAAATGAGGGCTAAATCAAACTTAGACCAGATGTATTACAATTATTATTATCAAATTAATTAGTTCCAGTTGTCTTAAGATTTTCTAAAATAAAGGATTCTCTAAATCTCTACATGTTGTTATATATATTAACTTATATTAAATGTAAATGTGCCAACTAGAATTGACCTTAATCTTGTTTTATCAATAATAAGGATACTTTGATTTCTACTTTACTACGTTTTATGATAGTATTGAACCTTAAGATTTTAGGAATTTATACTACAAGCTAAATACAAAAGAATTGTTCATTTTGATAATGTCTTTTTCCTGTTTTCTCCTCATGGACAATTCAAGAAAAAAAAATTGTTACTATTTTGTAAGAAAATGAAGAGATTAGAGTGCATATTTATTAAAAATAATAGAAGAGGATGCAATTAAAAAAAAACACACACCCACATTAGAGGTGCAAAATGCAGAGAATTTGAAGTAAAAAAAAGTAAATAAGAAATATATTTTAGATAATTTTAGACTATTACATTCAACATGATTTTAGAGTAATAGATCAGTCATAGAATTCTTGGATTCAAATCTTATACCATGACCTTTTGCAAGACAAAATTCACATACATATTTTTAAAAAATGTGATCTTACCCTGGTCACACTATCAAACTTGAAGATTAAAAAAACAAGACAAGGAGAAAAAGAAAAAAAAAGTACCTTCAAGTCAATTTGTGATCTATTAAGCTTCAAAATGTAGAAAAGAGCAAAGAAATCATCAGTATCCACATCTGTATCCAAAAGAATTCTATGAAGACCCTCTACTCCATTGTAAAAAGTTGGCACAAATAGCAAAATCATGAAAAAAATTCTATGTAAAAATCCCAAAAACAACATCTTCTCTTTCTCCTCCATCACAATAAAATCTTTTTTATTTTCTAGACAAGTGAACTTCTCTTCACTATATATATTAATTCTTGGATGAGTTGTAAAGTCAAGTTAGGTAAGTACATACACCCAGCATTTAATTTTATTGATGGGATATTATAGAGAAAAATCAAGATTGAGAATTATATAAACGTGCATGGAAAAGTCAAAGAAGAATAAATAATTAAAAACAATGAGGTAAAGGATGGTGTTCGATTTGGAGGTCGTGGTAGAGACGAATTTTGTTTAGTATACTCTCTCACGTCCGTTTTAGTTGTCACGTTTTTCAAAAGTCAATTTGATTAATTTTTAAAGTTATATTAGATTGCCTTAATTCGATATTTTAAAATAAAATTTTTAATATTTAAAAACTATATGGAAAATATTTTAAATTGAAAAAAAAATTCACATCAATATAATGAAAAACATATAGTAAATTATTAGTCAAAATTCTTATCGTTTGACTCTAAAAAAGGAAATCATGATAACTAAAACAGAACGGAGGAAATACTAAATAGTAATTGACGAAACACATGTTGAAATTGGGATGGTTAAAAAATTTTCATAGTTAATGGAAGTCTCGATTTTCTTTAAGAAAACAAAACTAAAAACTTTTTGACAGATAGAACGTGCACACTTCCTAAATATATCCCATGCGAATTTGAATTAACCCAATTAGTGATTTCATGATTAAAAAAGAAACAGGAAAAACGTGCGAAGAGATTTTATACACTTAGTAGGCATTTGGCCATGCCATACCATATCAGGATATGAAATTGTGAGATGGAATTAACGTTTAGACATGCGATTTCATGCTGATTGCATCTCATGATTTCATATAATGAGATGGAATCTCATATTCTCCAAAAATCATGATTTGAAAATTTCATACCATGATTTGGGATTTTTGAAATATAAAAATTGACCCACAAGTTTATATTTTGTTAAAACAATCCGACATTTATATCAACTAACCATTTATTTCATATGTAAATAAAATTTATAATCACGTCATTACTTTTTAAAATTTATTATGCTCACCAACATAAAATTTATTATTACTTTAAATTTGATGAATATAAATGATAAAGTCGGAATTGATTTGGTGAATATAAATAAGAACGGAGGGAGTAATACTGTTTTGATTTTTCATAATAAAAAAAAACTTCTCTTTCGGCTACATATGAAAAAGTTTAAATCAATTTAATATGAAAAAAGACAAAATTGGTGATGTATGTTTGATAATCACTACTTCCAATATGTTTGATTTTAACACGAAATTAATGCACTGAAAATGAGTAATTGCACACAAGTGAAACATACAAGGCATGAACCATTATGATATTGACACACAAGTGAAAATTATCATAGCTTGTGCAGTGTTACATAATTATTTGCGAGAATACCAAAGGAGTGATGAAATATTTATGGTCTAAGAGCATGAAAATACAGTTGCGGATGATATTGACCAACAAATGACTCAGAGCAACAATGTTGGTTCGTCTTCTCGGTCATCTGATCGAGAAATGCAAATTCAACGTGAGATGATTGTCCGTACTATGTGGGAGGATTATATTAAAGACTAGTACACTACAATTTATGTTCAGTTTTTTATTGAATTAAAGTTTGATCAATTAAAGTTAGATGAAGCAGTTACTTAAGTGGAGAATAAATAACTTTATAATAATTTATTATGTGATTTTATAATTTTTTGTTTATTTGGTTATAAGATTGAATAAACAATTGGGGCTATTTTAATAGTTTTACAACTTATGAGATTCTTATGTTTATGAGAAAATATACAATACAAAAAATTCATATCGCATGTCCAAACAAAACTTCAACTTCATCTCGTGATTTCTTATTATGATATAATATCATGATTTCATATCCTATGGTCAAACGGACCCTTAGAAAAATTTCTAACACGTTATGGTATGGATACAAAGATATTCATTTTACAAAATATTTAACAAAAAATAATGATTTTTTTAATATTTAGTTTGGAAAATTTTCAAATTACTGCACTTTGTATGAATCGATATTTATTGACTAATTTTTATTTGCATCATATAGAGATTCACTAAAAGTGAAATAGCTTTCTACCAAGAGATTTTTATTTTCATGTTCTGAATTTAAAAGCTCTACATCATTATAACGTAGTCCATTATATATTTTTTAAAACTTTTAATCATATATGTATACAATAAATTATATTTGTTCAATATATTGTTGTCAATATAAATATATATTTAAAAATTTGAGAACATTAAAAAAGATGTTTTTTTAATTAATAAACTTGCATTACATTGGCATACAAATTTAAACCAAATAAGATAAATATAAAAAAAAGTATAGATGAGATAATAATTAAAAAATACGTGAAAAACAAACTACAATTTACTTAAATTTATTGAATCCATTATGGATTCAATAATATTAATTGAGATAAACAAATTTTGATTTCTTTGAAATTTTAATTGAGTTTCAATAAAATAAATAAAAAATATTTTTTGTGCATTGAAAAAAGATCTAGTAGGTGTGTCAATATCATAGCATTAGAGACATTTTGTGTAATTCGATGTCTTTTTCTGTAAATGGTCAAACTCCTTGTACCAAATTACTTGAATAGAAAAATAGCATGTTTTTCCCATTCAACCCACAACAAATATCAGCGTGGATTGTGGTGTAATGGTAGGACTGTTTCACCCTTAATCAGACCTGAATATGGAGAAAATTTTGTTGGAAGCGCCACTTCCAAATGGCCTTGCAATCCGTGATCCGTATTTAATCAGGGCTCTAATGCGGGCTCTGAACACAGGGTGAAAAACCAAAAACAAAATAATACCCACAACAAATTATCTACTAGCATCATGGTGGATCATCGATTGTGAATCAATATTTACTTTTATCGACAGTGAATAATTTTTTATATGCAAACTCAATTAAATATGTTATAACGTTTGAAAAATATGGACAAACACATCATATGAGAGCTCTTTACAGAAATTACAGATATTTTTGCATATAAATAAATAATCTTCTTCATATTGTTTATTCTTCTCCCCACTACCAAATAACTAAAAAAAACACCCATGCACTTCGACCCTATCACACATTTTCAAATAATGAACATAAAAAATAAACCATACAACAACCTATTTATTTTATTCCTCTGCTCTTCAACTAGCATCTATTTTTCTTTTAGTTAATCAATCCCTCTCTTTTCCGGCGTCTCTTAATGTGAATTGAAAGCTAAAGGGAAAGGTAGTAACTAACATGAAAGGAACGGTATAAGTGCAACATATTTAAAAGAACTAAAATAATAATGTGAATTGAAAGGCTAAAAAGAAAGATAGTAACTAGTAAGTAACTGATATTGATATTTACTATTTATGTAGGGGTAAAGTAGTAAATTACTACCGTCTTGACGAGTTATCAATTTACCCAATAACTCAATATTAAAAAATCAAAATCAAACCGATGATCCGATAATTTTTTATATAAAACCAATAAGAACCCGTTAATCCAATAACCAGTAGCAATAAACCAAGAGGAATTGACATAAAAGGACATCTGTTACAAACTATTAGCAATTTATAGCCCAATTTTATTTAGCAATTAATAGTCCAGAAAATAAATAGCACGTATTAGCCCAAAACAATATGACAATAGTTTAGTAGATTTTTTCTATCGTGCAACCAACTAGCAATAAATAAGGAGACATGGGATAACTTTTTCTCCTTCCGTGTTTTTTACTCCAAGATTGCATTTCAATTTCCCTAAATAACTTAACCCAACTTCATTAACAGTGTATCCTAAAAAAAATTGGAGTGCAAACAACTACGTCAAGATATAGATGACATCTTTAGTTACTTTGATTCATCATGGCGGGGAATGGGATAATAACATACAAATATTTATTTCAGTGGATACATTTAATTGATATTAGATCATCCAAATATCGATACTTCTATTGATTTCTTTGAATTTCATTATAAGATTGGTGAAATTGATTGTGTGGTGTTGATTGTTTTATCTGTTCTTACTTCCAGATTGTTGTTATTTACTGGCGCTACATTCAATATCTTGATATTGCTAGCAGTCGACGTGTTTGTGGTGTTGATTCATGCTTCGATAAGGAAAATCAATTATTTGTTCATGGATAAAGAAGTTGTTGGATGATTTATTCCTTTTTAGCAATATTTATTATTGTTCTTTTATGTAAACATGAAAGTATTTTGTATTCATTCATTTAAAAGTTATATACATTTATGTATTCTGTAACTGCAACATGTATACAGTGGTCCGTATTCATTTTTGTATCCATTGATCTGTATTCATCTAACAAATTTGTATACATTTATTTAAATTGAGATTGATATTCATTGGTATACATTGGTCGAAGTGTATTTGCATGGGTAAAATTTGAAGTTGTTGGTGAAGAATCAACAAAATTGAAATCATCACTCTGTTTTTTACAAAAAAAATCTTATGAGAGCCTTTCTTACCCATAGAATTTATACAAAAAATCCAAAATCTAGAACCTAAATTTTCTCCCAAAAAAGTTGAAAAACTTCAATTCCACAAATCACAAAATTTCCCAATGATTTGGGCGAAAACACAGAACAATGCATAAACATATATACTATATCAGATTTAATAAACAGAGAAATTTAAGGAGTAGAAGAGAAAATTAAGGAGAAAAAAAAAAGAAAAAATATCCTATGAGATAATTTTTTTCCTTCTCAAGAAATTATAAGGCAGACGTGGCTGAAAATAGGAGAGAGAAAAATCAGAATTTCTTTTTAACTTTTCAAGAAAAAAAATGTGGCTATTGAATGCTAAATAAATATTTAAAAAAATCTTTTTTTGCCAATTAATTGAAAAGGGGCTATTTTTGCACACCGCTACTCAGCGCTATTGTGAAATATATTTACTGTTACAATATTTATATAAAAATCTTAGATTTAATGGAAGAAAAAGGAAAAATATTTTTAAAAATTGCCGTGAATAAATGAGATAAAGGTATAAACATTAATAATCCCCTACATTTAGTTTAAGATATTTCTTTATATCTAGGAAATGAAAATTTACGAATAAATGCACAAAAAGTAAAACTGACTTTGCTAACTGTTAATCAAATGATAACACATTTCGTTAGCCTCAAACCTTTTTCTAAAAGTCAGTTTGATTCAAAAACAAAAACAAAAACAAAAAATTTCTTTGTGGAATAATAGAACAAAAGGAAAACATTAAGTGACATTATAAAAATAATCATACTGTTTGGTCGAAGTTCTAACATCAGTTTATTATGAAAAATGTTTTTTTTTTATAAAAATATTTTAATCTCCTCTCTTTACCGTTAAGTGACTTTCAACTCCTGTATTAAACC
The DNA here is from genome assembly GCA_018342035.1 of Solanum appendiculatum. Classification (NCBI taxonomy): domain Eukaryota; kingdom Viridiplantae; phylum Streptophyta; class Magnoliopsida; order Solanales; family Solanaceae; genus Solanum; species Solanum appendiculatum. The sequence goes on from JAGDQO010001005.1 coordinate 569,834, forward strand.
TTCCCCTTTTAATAATAAAAAGGTGAGCAACTTCACTTCAACTCGATAAATGACGTCTACTTCATAAGTGCTAAGACAAAATATATCAGCGAAAGGAAAGGTGATATGGGAACCTAGCCATTTCACTCTACCTAAGTAATAAAGTAGAAACCCTCCTCACGATCGATTAAAAGGAAAGTCATCTAGAGATATTTGTTCAAATTCAATTCGTGACGGAGTAAATTCAACAAAAATCTAAGGAATAAATTACATGAACCCCTTCCTTTCAGTTTGTGAGAAAGTTTGTGTTTGACGATAAATTTAAAAAACACTTTTGAGCAGCAATTAGTATTTAATCAAGCTTTTAAAAAGTGTTTTGACCTCATTTTATTGTTTTCATTAAGATTTAGACGTCTGAATATGAATGATTAAAACTGTTTGTTTTTCAACATCTGAATATACAAAATTTATTTATTTATATGTACATGATAAATATACAATTCAAATAAAAACTAATTAAATATAAAAAATCATTATTTGATTAAATAATATGAAACACTTATACTTGCTAGTGATGGTGGAGATAGTTTGTAGTGGTGGTGTTGATGAAAATAGTTGTTGTTAATGGCTAGTAATAATGGTGGTGCTTTGTGATAGTGGAGATGATTGGTGTTGTGGTGACTGTCATAATGGCGGTGATTGGTAGTGGTGACTGATGTTGGTGGTTGTAATGATGAACTTGGCTGATGTTAGTAGTTGATGGTAGTGGTTGAAGAATTTGTGGTGGCTGATGATGTGTTTATAGTAGTTGGTGGTGGTACTAGGTATGATTATGGAGATGGATGGTGGTAGAGATTGAGCACATTGGTGGTAATGGCTGATAATAGTGGTGGAGGTAGTGGTGACCGAAGAATAAATGGTGATAGTTGGCGACAGTGCTAGTTGTGAGCAAAGTAATTTGTAGGTAGTAGGAATTGACTATGTGGTGATAGTGGTTGATAGTGATGGTGGAGGGTATAGAGACATGGGTGATGATGACAAGGGATATAATTATAATGATGGAAGAGGTACGTATGGTATGGTTAGCAATGGTGGTGGTTGTAATGACAGAGGTGGTTGGTGATAGATGATAGTAATTTGGTTGAGAATAGTGGTGGTGGTGGTGATGGCAAAAGTGGTTAGTGATGATAACTGGTGATTGTAGATAGAGTGATAGTGAATATTATCCACACAAAATTACATCTTAATGATATTAAGACTCTTTATATTCTAGATCTTAATAAATAAAACCTATTCAAACCAATTAAGTGCTTAAATCTTAACGAATACAAATGCACTTAATGATCTAATGTCTAAACAATTCAGATTCAAACCTCTATTAATGGCAAATAAATGAGGTCTATATGTATTTTTCTCAAAAGTGCTAATAAGAAAAAACTACTTTTTTAAGTTTCTAAAAATAACTTTTGTTCCTCTTTAAAAATACTTATTTTCTCTCAAAAACATGACTAAAAACCCCGCTTAATAAAAATAAACTTGGACAAACCGGATACTAGTTGTAACCACCCCTTCTGGTCGTTATGACTCAACATAGATATCTACAGAGTTTAGTCCTAAATTGACCAAGACTTTATAATAAAGAGTTAAGAGACAGCATTCCCATTCAGTCAACCAATGTAGGGCACTTAAAATCTCGTGCACGTCCATGACTGAACATCTAGTGCTTGGACATATAACATTGGATAAAGAAAAAATAGGAATGGGTCTGTCTCTGATATTATGTCAAGGAGATGGACCTTGGGCGGTTGGGCCTAACTCAACAACAAAAGTTAGCTCATGAGGTGAAGATTGTCTAAGACCGCATCAGGAGACAACAACCCATTCCCTCAACCAATGTGGACACTTAACAGATGTTGCTCGAAGGTGTTTAAATGTTTATCAAGCTATTATTATACTGACGATAAGGAAGGACATCATACCTTGAGATTGATTTCTTCAACTGGTAACTTAAGGAGATAAATGAGAGCTATAAAATCTCCAGCACTCATATCCATGTCAAACACAACATTCTTCCCAAGATGCTTGCCCCTGAAATCTGGTTTGTAGAGTTCTCCTCTGTAATGAGGAAATTGTGTAGAAAAATTGAATAATCCTAAATTTTCTCTTTGGTTTAAGACCTGAAACCATGAAAAACATAGCAATAAGTTATGTCCTAATTTAAACTAAGAAGCTGGTATTCTATGAAATACAACCAATTCAAACTGAGTAATTAACTTACATCCAGGAAGCTAACAAAATATTCTCTGTCTAGTGGACTTTTAGGATTCTGATTAGGTTTTGCTCTTACAGCAACACGAACAGGAACTCCACTTTGCCCAACAACTTCTTTTGTATAACCATCCTAATAAACAGCATCAGCTCAGAACACAGACACACGAACAATGATCGAACAAATAATGGATCACAATATCAAATAGGAAAAAAACGAAATCATAACTCATATTTTGGCAAGTAACCAACGACATGACATGTTTTACAAGAGACATAAACTAGAAACCATATTACAGATAGTGGCATGGGTCAATTCTTCACCTGACATTTGCCCCTCTCGTTCTTGACTACACAAAATGGATCACGAAGTCTAGTCTGAACATGACCACTATGAACTCCATTTCTTTCCAAGTTGAACTTGGGTGTTCTACGTCCATCAAAAAATGGATTTGATCCATCAGATATCCCGTATGGCGTATTTGAAGTAATTACAGTAATATTGATAAACTCCATTTCTGCAAATTCATTTTCTCCTTGGTGGTTGTGTTGTTTCCTCATGATCGAAGCAGCTATTCCAGACATAAATGAGTCCCACATAAAGTAACTCTGCAACCAGCAACATTATCATCACTTAATTATATTTAAGCTGATGTTTTCATACCAAAAAGTAATGTGTATATGTACATTGTAAATGTTACCGTATAGAATTGGTCATCAAACCAAGTATCACGAGCCATTTTGAGGGACTTGAAACGGTACTGTGCCTCGTAGGTATTCTGATTCTTCTCAAAGGTCTCAAAAAACTCTTCAGTTATAGGAATGGTGTTTGTGGCATCCAATGGGACAAGAGTAACTGGAATACCAGAATGAATCACCTACATTATAAGGAAATGATTAAGATTAGCTACAAGCCTACAACACATCCCGAGAAAAGAATGTGCAGAAAAAAGGCCTATTGACTTTTGTAATACCTGGTAAGCAGCAAAAGGATCCATAAACAAATTGAATTCTGCATAAGGGTTGCTTGTGTAATCTGTGAATAGATTGCCATGGTCACCGCACTGTCGAGGTTGGCAAGAAGAGGTTGAGTTCTTTGGGCAACACCCTATAGGATTTGATGACCTTACACCACCTCCCATTATGTAAATATGCTCGACATTTTTCTTTAAATGAGGATTGCTTAGCAGAAATAGTGCAAAGTTTGTATGTGATCCCATGAGGAAAACTACGGTTGGTCCAGAAGAAATTGTTTTAATCATTACTAGCTGAGTAGTTGGCTGTCGAAGAGGAGAATATTGTCTCTTGCCCTGAAAAGAGTGATAGATAGTCTTGAAACACTTTTAAATGCTATTTGTGATATCTCTGCAATAGTCTCACAGCAGAGAAAGATATTAAAAGATATCTTGATATTCCATTCAACAATTGAAGCTAAGATGTTTCATTGTATTCTTCTACTGTACAATAGATTGAAGAAAAAACAGGATATCAATTGGGCTAACAATTGCTTGTGTTTCACTCGCGTGCATCAGGGAATTGAACATTGTATAATAATCATAAGAAAGAAATGTGTGATCTGAGGCCAAAAATATACTTTCTTATCATTAATTGCCTCATATTTATTATTTATATTTGTCCTTTTTGAGCATGGATTTTGTGGATTGTGCTAAATAGTGTATTTTATTTGTATGATTAAATTGGTGGGAAGATGAAGAAGTTTGGAGCTAAAATGAATTAAAGATAGAAGATTATAGAAGGAAATCAAGCAGACAGCTTAATAGATTAAATTCAATATAATAATATAATATATATATGACATGCAAATTGGAACGGCGAAATTGGCAGAATTGCCACGTGGCAGCAAACTGAAGACCCCTCAAATTGTGAGGCGGTTTCACGCGGACGTAGGAATCCAATTCCGTTTTGGTTTTGGGTTCCTAATTTGTTTTGGACTCAGTTATTTTATTCAGGGTTTTCTACATCTATAAATAGTCCATAGAAATAATTATTGGAGATACGGGGAAAGGAGAGACTTTTTGAGGAAGAGATTGTGGAAGGAAAAATTGTCAATACTTTTTAGGGTTCTTTTCTTCTTCTTTTTCTTAGGTATTAGTAGCTAAAGACCCTTGTTCTGGGGCTGCGGCCATGGGTAATTGTTAAACATCGATTGTTTTGAATTAATGTTGGTTATCGTTTAAATTACTTTTGTATTCTTGTTTTAGTATTTCATGCTTGATCACCATAGAAATAAATCTATTGTCTATTCTTGGACTCGAGAGATAAAGAGGTAGATAGACCAAAGAATGCAAAGAGCTTGTTCTAACTTTGTTTAGATTCGTGTTCAGGAGTGACGCCCGGACGAACACCTCGCTTGGTTACGAAACAGGATGAAATATAAATGCTCGCCAATTAGGACTGCCTATCCCCGCTCAACGATGTAGTTAGACAGCTAGTTGGAGTAGGCGATTAGAGGTCGAGAGATCATGATCATAAAATCAACCCTGTAAATCAGTAATTTGATAACCTTAGTTAATTCATTACATGAGATGCGATACATGAAACCCTATGCATGCTGCAGCCCTGGAATTGTCCCAATCACTGTAAGTTAATCTTAGTATTTAATTCTTGCATTCTTTTATTCCTTTTGATACTCTTAAATAAATAATTAGACTAGTATAATTTAGTAAATAGTTAATTGACAAGTCTCTGTGGGTTCGATATTCCGGTTCTTAAAGAGCCACTTATTACTTCTGCGACCACGTACACTTGCGTGTGCAATTGGAAGCAACAATGTGGAAGACAAAATTTTGATTGATATATTAAGACAAGAAGAATGATACCTGTGGAAGGAAGCTCTTTCGGAATCCATAATTTGAGTTGATATCCAAGCGTCCTCCAAGACCAGCAGGTACAGCTTGTCTATATCTACAATATCCAGCTGTACCATCTCCCTAACAAATCAGAGAAACTTTAGTGGCATATTCAGGAAAAGGGCAAGCATGGAGATGTATAACTAAGAGGCATTTTGAATTGGGCCAAAGTAGAGTAAATGGAGAATTTTTATCACCTGTTCAATTATAGGGAGATATCCACCAACATCTGCTCATCCTTTTTGTTAGAAGAATATTTGCAAGGACCACGAAAAGATCTCATCATGTGCTCTTGAATACAACAACACGTTTAAATAAAACATGTTCAGACTTAACTTCTCTTTAAAATTTAACAATTTGATTTATCCATGGTTAAGTACGTTATTGGTTTGAGGAAGGGCAGATGTTCACTTCTCCGGTTTGGTTTTATCAAATTTTGATTTGATTTTTTGGTTTTCAATTTTGAAAAATGTGCACGGTTTGGTTCGATTTTTTTAATTTCGGTTCGATTAGGTTTGATCGGTATTTTTAAAACAATTTTTCGAAGCAAAATGAAAAATAAAATGAGGACAAAATCAAAGTATAAGACACTTCAAGATTTAAAACAATATTAAGTGATGATGCGTCTCACCGTCGAACACGTATTGTGCTTAAAAGACCATATTTACCTTTGTCAAAAACATTGTGCCTCCAAAATCATATTAAAAGGCACTTAAATTTATTTTATAAAATTTGTATACTAACAAAAAAATTGTTTTCTAAACAATAGAGTAATCGTTGAAGACAAAGAATAATGAAGAACTTGAAAGAAGAGTACAAAGAATAAAATGGTGGATTATCGATGTTAAGGTCTGAAACTCAATTTAAAATTTTGATTTGACTGTCATCACAAACAAGAAAAAGAAAAGAATGTACCTAACTTAATCATTGAAGTTTTGAACATAGATAGAGTCAAAAGTATGTACACCTTCGGATCGAATTTCTAATCAATTTAAATGAGTCATTCTATTAAGTAACACTCATTGGTGAATATCTAAAATAAATTATAAAAAAAATAATATAATATGTCGAATTAAACGAAAAGAAAATCGGTGCATGAATGTGTAACCCCCCAAAAGTTCTTAGCTCAGATCAGATCAGAGGAAGCCCAGAAAAAAATTCAAGTCTGCAGAAATTTAGATTTTTACGGGCATCATTTACGACCCGTAAATGGTAAAGAGAACAAGAAGAACTGGACATAGATGAACTGATAATTTATTGATTACTGTGTTGACCCTTATATTACATACAAGGCTGAGAATAAAATAACAACTTAGAGAAGCCTACGTAATTACACTTCTAAAGATAAAAAAAAACTAATAAGTCTAATAGATATGAAGGCAATTTAAAAGAGTCCTACAAGTAACAAGAGTTCTACAGATAACATGAGTCTTAGATGCTAGCCGTCATTACGCCCCCACAAGTTGGTGTCGAGATTTACTACACCCAACTTGGAGAAATGGTTACCGAAAAGTGCACGCGGAAGAGGCTTTGTAAGAAGATCTACAACTTGATCAGCAGCATGTAAATGAGCAACTTCAAGTTGTATGCGCTCAACCTGCTCACGGACAAAATGGAAGTCGATGGCCACATGCTTCATGTGGCTATGGAAAACAGGATTCGCACAAATATAAGTGGTGCTGATATTGTCACAGAGAACTCTTGGAACAACAGTCAGAGGAAACTGAAGCTCTTGAAGAAGGTGGGTAAGCCAGTTAGTTTCGGAAACAGTAGCAGCAACTGCCTGATATTCTGCCTCTGTAGAAGAGAGAGAAACTGAACGCTGCTTCTTTGAAGACCATGAAATAGGAGAACTACCAAGATATATAACATAACCAGTGGTCGATGTGTGGTCATGAGGATCCCCTGCCCAGTCTGAGTCAGAGTACGCAAGCAACCTACGATCAGTTTCATTGGCAATGAGCACACCAAAGGAGGTAGTTGAACGGAGATAGCGTAGAAGTTGTTTAAAAGCAACCCAATGAGACATAAATGGTTGATGCATAGCTTGTGACAACTTGCTCACAGCAAAAGCTATGTCCGGATGAGTGAAAGAAAGGTAATGAAGTTTACCAAGAATGCGCCGATATAAGGAACCATCAACTAGATGATCATCAGGCGACGGATCAAAAACAATAGTAGATATCATAGGTGTGGAAACACCTTTGCAGTTATCCATAGCTACCTCATGTAGGAGATCCATAGTGTACTTCTCTTGGGAGAGCAGAAGACCAGCAGAAGAACAAATTACCTCAATACCAAGAAAGTAATGAAGAGGTCCTAAGTCCTTCAGTGAAAAACGTTGAGAAAGAGCCTCAATGATCTGATGAACACCTCGCTGGTGATTACCAGTCACTAAGATATCATCCACATAAACTAAAATATACACAGTGAACCCAGCTTTATGCATAATGAAGAGTGAGGAATCAGAATGCGACTTAACAAAACCCAAAGTAAGGAGATAATTTTTGAGTTCGGTGTACCAAGCACGAAGAGCCTATTTGAGACCATAAATTAACTTCTGAAGATGACATACGTGGGTAGGATTCTCAGAGTTTTCAAATCTCGGTGGCTGTCGCATGTATACTTCTTCAGTAAGACGACCCTGCAAGAAGGCATTGTTAACATCCAGTTGATGGACATGCCAGCCAAGTTGAGTGGCGATAGTTAGAACGAGACGGACAGTAGCAGGCTTGACTACTGGACTGAAAGTGGAATGATAATCAAGTCCGGGGCGTTGTGTGAATCCCTTGGCAACCAAACGAGCCTTGAACCTATCAATAGAACCGTCAGGTTTATGTTTAACTCGGAATAACCAAATACAATCTACCACGTTTTTGGAAGAGTCACATGGAACCAAATCCCAAGTATGGTTGCGAACAAGAGCATCAAATTCGGTTTGCATTGCTGAATTCCATTGGGGAATTAGCTTGGCTTGCTTATGAGTTATAGGGATTTTTGGAGACAATGTAGTGGTTGTGAGAAACTGACGAGGTTTAAGGCTATGAGTCTTTGATCGGGTAGTCATTGGGTGTACTTTGGTGGCTGGCTGGTTTGGCCGGGTTTGGGTTGGTGGGTCAGGTTGAGTAGGAGTTGCTACTGGTTGAGGCGGGCAAGAAGCCATATGTGGCTGATTATGTGCTGAAGCAGATGGATTATGAGGGGGACGTGGAGTTTGGCTAGGAATGGATGGTCTTTCTCGTCTATGATACGTGATAAGTGACCGTGAGGGCAATGGTTGAGGTGCTAAAGAAGAATTAGTTCTCTGTTTTTGTGGCAAGGATGAAGAAGTGGAAGTTGAGACAGGAGAAGGAGCATTACCTGATTGTGGAGAGACACCATCTGGAGCGAAGGAGCTAGCTTGCTGGCGTTGAGGGACCATGGGCAACGTAGTCACTGGTGGGGGGAGTTGATAAGAGGAATGCAAAATTGAATTGGTTTCCTCTTTGGATTGTTGTTCAACAGAAATGTTATCCCAAGAAATATTAACTTTATTACTGAACCTGGAGAAAATATTTTGAAAAGGAAAATTGTCTTCCAAAAAGATTACATCCTGTGATAAATATAATTTAGAGTTAACTGGATCAAAACACTAATGGCTATAATATTTGTTAGAAAATCCTAAATAAACACATGGGGCTGATCGAGGTTCCAATTTATTTTTGGAATACGGTTTGAGCCATGGATAGCATAAGCAGCCGAAAACTTTGATGGAATCATATTTAGGCACAACTTGAAATAGGATTTCAAAAGGTGATTTATTTTGTAGATTTGGAGTAGTCATCCTATTGATCAAATAAACAACTTGATGACACGCATAACTCCAAAACGTTGAAGGTAAGGATGCTTGGTGAAGTAAGGTGCGGGCTGTCTCGATGACATGCCGATGTCGGCGTTCAACTAAGGCTACCCTTTGTGGCGTGTATGGGGGGACACTAAGTGTTCAATGCCATGTGTTTTTAGATAGGAATCTAATTTTTGAAACTCACCACCACCATCAGTGTAAAAGGATAAAATTTTTGTGCTAAAATATTTTTCAAGCAAGGGATGTAAAGTTTGGAAGATTTCTAGAACTTCAGTTTTAGCTTTTAGTGTGAACAACCACAAATATCTTGAATATTGATCAACAAATAAAACATAGTATTGTTTTTTGTCAATCGATAAAATGGGAGACGGCCCCCACAAATCACTGTAAATTAAATTTAATGGATTGGTTCTGTGCAAAGAACTTTTGGAAAAAGGCATCTTGTGGCTTTTAGAATGGTATTACCATTACCCATGATGATCTCCTCCGAGCCGTGGTAGTCTTGCGTAGTAGTTAGACTTTGTGTGTCTGAGGCAATATGGTAAGTGTCAACACTATCAACGATCCATGGAGTTGACTGGTTCTGGAGGTGTGCAGCATAATTAGCACGTGCTTGAAGATGATTGTGAGAGCGTGTTCGGCAGACACGAGGAGTGTGACTCTACCATCACAGAGTTGGCACTAGAGGTTGTTGTTGGGAGACTGTTGTTGTTGATTGTTACGTCAAGACTGATTACGATTTTGATGATTTTGTGCATTGGATCGTCGATTACTGTTCTGGTTATTGTTGGAGCCCTGACGGGTAGGAATAGAAGCAGTCCCTTGAGCAAAGTTGGCTGTGATGGGAACAGAAGGCGTCTTTTTGGCTTCCTTATGCTGAAGGAAAAGCTCCTGGCCAAGGAGCTTTTCATATAGTTCTTCATAGGGGATTGCCGAATCTCGAGCGCGGATAGCGCCTGAAATTTCTCGAAATTTAGACCTAAGGCCAGTGAGAATCTTGACAATCAATTCTTCATTGGAGACGGGGGAGCCAGCAGTGGCAAATTCATCACAAAGAGAGCGAACTTGATGGAGATAGTCTGCTACAGGACGTGAGTCTTTGGAGAGACGGGCTAGACCGTCTCTAAGATTAAAGATACTAGTTTGAGATTATTTTCATAAGAAGTATGCAAGGCATCCCAAGCGACTTTGGCATTTGGAGCAGAAGCGACTGTACTGCCAATGGTCGCATCCACAGTTGCCAAGATAGCATTTTGTATAATCTGATCTTGTTGAAACCAAGAAACATAGGCAGGATTGGATACTTCGAGGTTGTTTTCAGAGATAGTTTTGGAGGGGATTGGGATCGATCCATCAAGATGACCAAAGAGGTTGTGTCCACGCATAAGCATGGATACCTGGGCCTTCCACAACGAAAAGTTATGGCTACCAGCAAGTTTGATGGGGAGTTGAGTAACCGGATTGAACTGGACAACAGTCTTTGAACCGGAGATGTTGTCGGCATTGACGACACTTGTATTGGGGGCCATTTTTGGCTTGAGGTGAGTGGACTGGGAGGGAAAAAAAAAGCATCAAGCTTGTTAAAGCAATAGAGCTCTGAATACCATAAAGAGAACGAGAAGAACTGGACGCAGATGAACTGATAATTTATTGATTACTGTGTTGACCCTTATATTACATACAAGGCTGAGAATAAAATAACAACTTAGAGAAGCCTAGGTAATTACACTTCTAAAGATAAAAAAAACTAATAAGTCTAATAGATATGAAAGCAAAATAAAAGAGTCCTACAAGTAACAAGATTTCTACAGATAACATGAGTCTTAGATGCTAGCCGTTATTAAATGGAACTACAGTTCGTAGATTTGCATAGATATCAGTTGAAGTCAAGTTAAAAAATATTTTTATGTATTATGTCCTTTTTTATATCAAGGAAATGAAAATTTACGAATAAATGCACAAAAAGTAAAATTGACATGCTAACTTATAATCAAAAGAGCCATGAGAAGATAACACATTACACATATTCGTTAGCCTCAAACTTTGAGCGTCAGTTTTTTTACAGAATCAAAAAATATCAAAAAAATGAAAATTACTTGCGGAATAATAGAACCAAAGGAAAACAGTCACACTATGAAAATAGTCCTATTTAATTAGCTTGCGTTTGGACATGCATGTAAAGTCATGAGTTTAGATCTATATTTGGACATGTGATTTAAGATCATGAATTTAAATCAAAATTTCCAAAAAAATATTATTATTTGAAATTCCAAATCATGATTTTAATTTTTTTAAATGTAAAACTTAATCCATAAGTTTATATGTCATAAAAAAAAAGGAGCCCGTCATTTTAAATTTTGCAAAAAGACTCATGCTCAGCATGAAGAGATTGTTCATACCATGTGAAAAAATTATATTAAAGAATAATTAGCTATTACTATTGTTGACTAGTAGACCTTTATAAAATATAGGAAAAAGACTCAAATATGTCATCCAACTTTGATAAAAGGCCCATTTACGTCATCCGTTAAAATTGGTATAATATATAAATGTGCCCTTTAATTTGGCCTCATTTCACATTTATGTCCGCCAACTTTGGGTGTGCACAAGTAGGTACTGTAACTTGTATAAAGTTGAACAAGTAGACACATGAGTCATATGTGACATAACACACATAGGACACCACGTAGGATAAAAATTGTCACGTAAGATGTCACATAGGACGCATGTGTTTATTTGTTCAACTTTATACAAGTTTAAGTGTCTACTTATGCACACCCAAAGTTGGAGGGCAAAAATGTGAGCTAAGACCAACTTAAAGGGTATATTTATGTATTATGCCGTTAAAATTTTGGCTCATCTATGCCATTGTCGTTGGAGAAAAGGCTCATCGATGCAATTATTTTTAACTCCGATTGCAAAACCATTTTTTACCTCAACAAAACCCCCAAACAACTTTTAACACTTTTCATTTGGGGTTTTGGATCAAATGTACTCTTTTTACTTTTTCTTCCTCAAGAACACATGAAGAACTCTTAACACTTTTCAATTTGAGAGTTCTTGATGTTCTTCATGCGTTCTTGAGGAAGAAGAAGCAAAAGGAGTACATTTAATCCAAAACCCAATTAAAAAGTGTTCAAAAGTTGTTTGGAGTCTTGTTGAGGGTAAAAAATAGTTTTGCAAAATCGAAAATAAAAAGCAATGGCATGGATGAGCCTTTTCTCAAATGGCAATGGCATAGATGAGCCAAACTTTTAGTGGATGGCATAAATAAGCCTTTTCTCAAAGTTTGATGGCATATTTGATCATTTTTCCTAAAATATATTATGTGTATTTGGAAGCTTGTAATCGCAAATATTTATTTATAAAAGAAATATAGAAATATGTGATTTATCAATTTGGCGGCTTAAAATATTCTGATATCTTGTTTATGAACTATGGTTTGCTCATTTGGTAAAAATGTATAAGAATTGAAAAAAGTTTGACAGTTTTCATAACTTGTGGGGTTTTCATATCTATGAGAAAAAAATACAACTTTAGAAATTCAAATTGCATGTCCAAAACAACTTTAGCTTCATAACAATTTGATTTCATATAGCATGTCCAAAAGTAATAACCAAAGCCACAATTTTGAAGATTATCAAAGATTCTTAAAAATCGTCAAGATGTTTAAAAACACAAAGGCATTGATTAGAATAGAAAGGGAGATTTCCTATGAGATGCCTCAAGTTGATGTGAGATATGAATGAATGAGCTATGAGAATAATAATCTTCCTTTATTTCCTTCACATTATAACCACTTCAACTGTTTAATGTACAATTCTGTTACTATTTCTTAAGCAACAAGAATGAGTTAAGTGGCAATTGTTTTGAAGAATCAGAGATGTAAAAAAATCACCTAAAGAAACTTCAAAACCAAAAAGAGAAAGAAGGGGAAAAAAACTTCTTTGGAAGAACAATTAAGGGGCAGTTTTCTTTCTATTGGATGGTGTATTCCAAATTCTTCTTTGCTCAACAAAGCTTCCAACTACTGCAGACTGTTTTACATCACCTAGTCGATTTGCAAACGCGTTATAATAAGCTAATGGATCAAGATTCTCCAATACTCTCACTGATTTTCCTTGCTTCTCGTCGATGAGTATCTGTCCATCTTCAGCTTCATACCCCGAGGCAGTGACTTTTATATTCTTGACACCAAATGTTGATTTTAGTACAGAATAATCACCTGCCAAAACTACTGCTCCAAGGATTTCTCCAAGAAATGTATCCTGTTATGATATAAACATTGCAAAATACTTTGAAAATCGCATGCAGTATTACGAGGACAAGTTCAGGATAAATTCATGAGATGAGATTATGTACCATATGTTGGTATTTAGGATGTGTCTTTCTGAGGTGGTGTAACCTTGAGAGCAAACGCCTTGCGAAGATTGCTTCAGCTGTCCTTTTAGTCAGGTTAAGCATTTCAAGAATTTCAGGAAATGCACTGACTTTCTGCTGAATGACAAGTGGAATGAGAGTGATATTAAGATCTGAACTCAAAACTGTCTGTGCAGCTAGAGGGTCAAGAAACATATTCAGTTCCGCGAATCTATTAGAAGGAACGTTGATCACATTTCCCCTCTCAGTGTTATCATGATTCATGTGCCCTCCAACAATTATTATATCCTGCACTAGAATACAAAAAGACAGTGCTATATTAGTACAGTTCTTGAACGAGTAATCCCGCCCTGGCTCATTCTCAAAGGGTAGAGGAAATACTTGCCTGGATAGCTTTGGTCATATTCTCGCCTGCAAGAATGATCTTTGCTATATTAGTCAATGGACCATTTGTTAAAATGGTAATCTTAGATCCTGGTTTGAGTGATTTCACTGTTGACTCCCATACTTCTAGTGCTAGAGGTTGTCTGAGTTCCGGATGATCAGTGTCTCTGAGAGCTCCATAGTTCACAGAATTTTCAGCTGTATATCTGAAATTATTTAGATCAAGCAGGTAGATCAGAGAAACTGCACACTAACAAATGGACATGTGAAAGACACGGTATGTTAATGCTTAAAAATAAAATTTACTGTTTTTCCTTTAGGTAAAGAATTTACACTAGCTAGACCATGTACCTGCGAGGACTTCGAGGCAAAGAACGAGATAAACCATAAAGAGTGTCGGAGTCGAGAAATCCACCACAACCTTGTGGGATAACCTTGTTGTACTTGCAGTCACCAACTGCATAGAAAATAGGATCAGACTGGTTCATTGCAAAAACATCTCCAAGGCCCACGGGAATGTCATCACGACCCATCATATGAAGCAAATCATACACAGAATCAATTGTTGCAGCATTTGCCCAGCCAGTTGGACTCACAATTATAGCCTGAATGGAAGAAGATATTGCACATTGACAAGCATTGCTTCCTCAACTTAGTTATTTACAAAATTTAGTCCTTTATCTTAAGACTCAGCCCGTTTCTGCGATGTCACTCAAGGTAGAGAAATTTTACCACCCATTCAAGAAACTTACTGAAACATAATTTGTGTTTGGTGAAGTAAAATGATTTTCTTTACAGGTTCTGATAATAAATAAAGCAAAATAACATGTAGATCCAGTCTGAATTTTCAGTTGAGGATCTAGTAAAAAGTATAGGACAATTTACCTTCAGATTTATTTCTTCTATTGGTAACTTAAGAAGGTAAAAGAGAGCTAGAAAATCTCCAGCACTCATATCCATATCAAACACAACATTCTTCCCAAGATGTTTGCCTCTGAAATCTGGCTTGTAAAGTACTTTTCTGTAATAAGGAAATTGCGTAGAAAAGTTAAATCTTCCAGTGTTTTCTCTCTTGTTTATGACCTGCAACCATGACAAATATAGTATTAGTTCTGAAATGGTCTGTACTTTTATCTTACATATGAAATACAACCAATTGAGACCAGAAATTAGTAACTTACATCCAGAAAGTTAACGAAAAACTCTCTGTCCAGTTCACTTTTAGCATTTCGATTAGGTTTTGCTCTTATAGCAACAAGAATCGGCACTCCTCCTGGACCAAAAACTTCTTTTGTATAACCATCCTGATAAAACCACCAACTCAGAATACATAACGGTACAGACGTTAAGCATAGAATATTGAGTAAAAGCCAGAAAGGAAATGAAGGAAATCATATATCAACCCTTCTCCAAACTCATCTTAGTTGATTGAAAACATGAAGAGTCATAATTATATTTGAATTTCTTTATCATGAGAGACTTAAAACTCTTGGGTCCAATAAGGAGTTAAATCATGCTTTGGAAAGTTACAACTAAATGTCATCTTTACTAGAGACAATAATTAAAAACCATAATCCAGATAATGACCTGAAACAATTCATCACCTGGCATCTGCCTCTCCTGTTCTTTTCTATGCAAAATGGATCGCGAAGCTTAGTCTGAACATGGCCGCTGTGAACTTCATTTCGTGCTACGCTGAACTTTGGAGTTAAATGACCATCAATTATTGGATTTGATCCATCAGAAATCCCATATGGCTTGTTTGAAGTAACTACAGTGATATTGATATACTCCATTTCTGCAAATTCATTTTCTCCATGCTGGTTGTCTTGTTTCTGCATGATTGAAGCAGCTACACCAGACATAAAGGAGTCCCACATAAAATAACTCTGCGTTTAGCAACACAAAATAAATCTGCATTTAGCAACATTGTCATCAGTAAATCACATTTTCACTGATGTTTTCATATAACTAATCATTTACCTAAGCTCAACATTTCTAAAATATTACCGTGTTGAATTGGTCATCAAACCAAGTATCACGAGCCATTTTCAAGGACTTGAAACAGTATTGTGCCTCGTAAGTGTGCTGATTCTTCTCAAAAGTTTCAATAAACTTTTCAGTTACTGGAATGGTGTTTGTGGCATCCAATGGGACAAGAGTAACTGGAATGCCAGAATGAATTATCTACAGCATAAGGGAATGACGACAGTTGTTTACTATTAGGATTAGCTACAGCATATATGCAGTGAAAGGCCTATTAGTTTCTTTAATACCTGATATGCAGCAAAAGGATCCATAAAGAAATTGAACTCTGCATAAGGGTTGCTTGTGTAATCTGTGAATAAATTACCAATGTCACCACATTGCTGCGGTTGGCAAGAGGAGCTGACATTCTGTGGACAGCAACCTGTAGGATTATTTGACCTTACACCACCTCCCATTATGTAAATGTGCTCAACACTTTTCTTTAAATGTGGATTACTTAGGAGAAATAGTGCAAAATTTGTATGCGATGCGATGAGAAAAACCACTGTGGGACCAGATGAAATTGTGTTGATCATTACTTGCTGTACTGTTGGCTGTCGAAGAGGTGAATAATGTCTCTTCCCCTGTTGATAAGTGAAATTATGAAAACATTTTAAACTTAGGGTAACTAAGCAATCGAACCAAGCTCCTTCATCTAGTCATAGTAATTTCACGAGGGATGAAACTGATCTAGTCCTCAAATAGTTGTATCAGTGCCAAGTCTAGATATTCACATTCAGCACCTTCCCAAGTAAGGTTCTTCATTAATCATATACAAGAATAAGTTATATAATTTGTGCAACACACTAATACTTTCTTATGCTATGTGCCATATCATTGCGACTGGCTGACAACAAAGAAAGACAAATTTAAGTAGGCAGTGGTCCTTGGTTGATTAAACGATATTCTGCCGTTACATTCAACCATACTGCAGACTGAAGTTAAACTGTCTAATTCTGTTTTTTCTTATGTAAAACCAGAAAAGATGTGATTAAGGCGGCTAGACAAAGTAATCCTCCATTCCGCTTTAATACAAAATGGTACCTGTGGGAGGAAGCTCTTTCTGAATCCAAAATTTGAGTCGATGTCCAAACGTCCTCCAGGACCTACAGGAATAGCTTGTCTGTATCTACAATAACCAGCTGTAGCATTTCCCTAACAAATCAGTGAAAAGTTAGCACACTCAAGACTTCAAGTAAAGGAAAATTATGGAGATGTTTAACTAATCAGCAATTTGGCATTAAAGCATATGATTCTTGACTTGCAAAATAGTGCCAAAATAGAGTAAATGCAAAAAATCTGTTCACCTGATCAATTACAGGGAGATATCCACCAACATCAGGCAGAATGGTACCATTGGAAAGTATTCCACCTTCACCTCCCACACCAACAGCAATATCGTCACGCCCCATCATGTAAAGCATATCATACACCTGATTTACAGCATGCCCTGCATCTGTCCATCCATTTGTGCTAATAGTTATTGCCTGCACCAAAAAGCTCTCTCAACTACAAAATCGCTATTAACAAGAGTGAGTGTGAAAAAAAGGCAAACCTTTAAGTCCATTTGTGATGTGTTAAGTTTCAAAAGGTAGAAAAGAGCAAAGAAATCATCAGTATCCATATCTGTATCGACAAGAATTCGATGACCCTTTACTTCATTTGCCAACAATATTAACACCATTATTAGCAGTACAACAAGTTTATGTAGTAACAACATCTTCTCTTTCTCCTTCATCACAACTCTGCTTCTGATTTTCTGCTAACTGTCAAGGCCTATTAAATGTTAATGGGAATAAACAGAGTGAGCTGTACATAACAGAATTTGTTGAGGAGAGAATGTTTAAGGGATTTTATAGACACAATAAAATTTTCTAACATACTGGTATCAATTTGAATGATCAATGGGGGTACAAAATAACCTTTGCTCTACAAAGTAAAAATTTTGTCTGAGCTACGCTAATTTGAATTCGCGCCAAAAAATTTACTTTAAAGTTAAAGTGATCCTTATTAAAAATGACTTTATTTTGGGATTCTTTAAATTTGTGATCTTTAACTTTTTTGCACCTATTGCTTATTTGATAAAAAAAATGTTGGCCAAAGTATTCTTATAGATGACCTTATTTTGTGTGGTATCTAATTCATCATTTAGAGAACTTTTATTTTTATCCAGTATAGGTTCTATAAGAATAAAGTTATGTTTCTTATGACATAACTTATTGGTTCTAAAACTGAATTTATGTCTCTATCGGCATAAGTTCTTAGGAATTAAGTTGTGTCTTTTACCGCATAAATTGTGGATTCTGGATTTTGAATCGTACATATGCCTCTATCAGCAACGTTTCGTAGAAATTATGTAACATAACTTGTATTATATTATGATAAAAATATAAATTTATGCCACTATATTTTAAAATGTCAAAGATATTTTCGACCACTTTAACTTTTTATTTATATTTTCTTAGTTTTTTTTTTTACTTGTCATGTTTATTAAAAATAGGAATTTACATAGGATTAGTTAATTTTTTATCTTATTAAGAGAAGTTGTAATACTTCTGCCAGATTACTCCCTCTCCTCCTTTCTCTTCTTATCTAATATAATCTTAATATATGTGCAAGAGAAAATTGAATGTTGATTACTTGTTTGTAATTGGTTTTGATGGAAGAAACTAGGAGAATATTATTGTTGAGTTTTATTGATCTTGTTTTTTTGTAAAGCAAATAGGGTAGGTCAGTTTGAGTTGAATTTAACAATTAGAATTATAGGAATTGACATTACAAGGTCGAATATCAAATTTGGAGTTGATTTGGAATAATTTGAATCAATTTTGTAGCAAAAATATGTTGATGAAATTTCTACGCAACAAACTATTATGATCGTTAGTATTTCAAACTGAATCGTGATAAATTATTAGGATTTTCAATCACAAATGCTAAAAAGATCCTGATAATTTGTCAAAATTAGTGATAAAAATTGTGATGATCACCATAACTTGGTGTTAAAACATGTCTTGTGACTAAAACCCTAGTGATTCATCACGATTTGGAACCAAAATTCCGATAATCACTCTAACTTATTGTTAAGAAAGTGTTTGCCCAATATGAAATAAAACATTGTGGTGATCCACTAGAAATTTTAAATCTTAAATAATGTCACCAAATTCCAAAAGATATTTGTGTAAATCACCTAATTAAAAATAATTTTTTATTTATTTATCTATTTTAGTAAATTAAGAGAGACTTAATTAAACAGTTTTCCTATAAGTAACCATTTTTTGTGAAATTTATTAAAGTACTAGTAATGAATTTTCGATATTTAATTAATAAGAATAACTCAGTAAATAAATATCTATCTAATGCTTTCTTAAGTAGAATGTAAAATATAATTCAACAAGTGGTTGGGGGGTTAGAAAGTATGAGAAATTCATGATATAATATGGTCGATGGAAAATGGCATTATAATGTACTTTTTTTCTGTTTAGTTTTACTTGTCATATCTGAATTTGAATATTCATTAAGAAAATAATAATTGACATGAATATTTTACCCCACTATTTTTATTAATTGAAATTTAGTATTAGATCTTGAAAAATAAGTAATTAATATTAAGAATAAAATATAGAAAATAATAATTGTCTTTTTTTGATATATTTAAAAGTTGTAAGTACAAATAAAAAATTTATTTTTGAAATAATTAATAAGTGAAAGTGAACGAACGGAAACATTTATGATGTTGTATGGTTATAATTAGTTCTTGTATAACACTCCAAGTGTGTGTTGAAATATGGCTCCAAGAGTGAGGTCAATTCATCATGTTTTGTCATTAAAATAGAAAGAAGAGGAGGCTGCAAATTGGAGAGTAGCAAGTGACTGCTGACAAGTATGAACTCTACTTTTGAACTTGTTTTTTCCCAAAGGAATACTCACAATGGGGCCTCAATCCATAATCTAGACAAAACAAAATCTTCAATAAGATCTTTTAAGTACTAACTCACTATAGTTGGGACAATGTTTCAAGGATCAATTTACCTACATTTCAATTATTTTGTCATGCTTATCTCTCATTAGTAAAAGTATAATGACATCCAACAAGGCTTGTAAGACAAATAGTCTCTAAAATTTCAGACCTTTAGTCTAAAGTTGAACTATTAGAAACGAATATAACTTTTTCTATATTTTAGTTGCATTCAAACTTCATACTCAAATTTGAAGTTTTAAATCCAAATATCTGAAGTTTTCTTATAAGGGGTTAAACTTTAAAACCGTGTAAATTTCGACTATTCCTTAATTATTTTTTTTTAATAAAAGGTTCTCTTCCTTCATTAAAGGTCCTAAAACAACTATTTGTGCCCTTCTACCTAAATCACATATATTTTATTTTTAAATTTTGTATCAAATATGATTTGTAACCCCATGCTTAACTCTTTGTCATGCTGGCTTTGCTAATCAGTATTTTATTTCACATTTTTTCTAATATAAGTATAATGTTGACTCATAAACTTTTTAAAGTCAAATAGTAGGAAGATTTTGACAAAACACTTGGTTTTATTTTACACACAACATATTCGAATTTTAGAATGATTAACCAAATAGACATGATAACAAATGAAATAATCCATTCAGCTTAACAAAACTTTGTACTAACATGTGTAGGTGTCCACTGAACTAATTAAATGCGCATGTAGTGTTACTGTAAGTCCAATCAGTTAACTTTTGTCATGTAGACTAAATTGATTATTAGATTTTTTTTCTCAGATTCGATATTCGTATTGAAGCTCGACTAATTTAAATTTGTATCATATAGATTTAATACTCAAATTGAAGCCTGACTAATCAGATTCTCGTAGTGTCA
The DNA here is from genome assembly GCA_018342035.1 of Solanum appendiculatum. Lineage (NCBI taxonomy): Eukaryota > Viridiplantae > Streptophyta > Magnoliopsida > Solanales > Solanaceae > Solanum > Solanum appendiculatum. Next base: position 590,439 of record JAGDQO010001005.1, read on the forward strand.
AGAGAAAACATTTCATATTAAAGATTTTTTCATATTCAAAACTCGATGATTGATTATTTCATGGATGACGCAATTTGTTAGTGGAAAAGAAAAAGAAGATTCCAACGGATTTACACTATATCGACGTCGGTAAGATTCTTTGTCGTGTAATTAGAGCACAACTATAACATTACCTTGTCGACAAAAAATAATTCCAACTTAATTCATTTGTTTGACCTAAATTAAAGTGAATATCAACATTGATAATCTCAAAAGATTAATTAATACTTAATACTCACTCTGTCCAACAATACTTATTCATTATTAACTTTGCACACTTCTTAAGAAACTAAAAATAGGAGGGTAATTTTACTATATCGCCCTTTGAATATAATAAATATAATATCTTAAAAAATGTAACAGAGAAATGACTATAATTAATGATAAGGATAAATTAGGAACTAAATGTAAAATTATCCATTGATTTCATAAAGTGGACAAGTATTGTTGAACATCTCAAAATAATATAGTAGACAATTAGTGTTGGACGAAGGGAGTAGTAGGCTCCTTCTCCATTTATTTCATGTCTTGTCATTCAACTACATATATAGTGCGAACCTAATTAAGGTGTATTAAATAGAATAAGGTATTTAATTTCCCCCCCCCCCCCCTTTTTAATTTGTAAGACGAGATTATAGGGAGTGATAAAATCAGACTCAATCAGCTCAATTCGTTTAAGTTTGAGTTGGTTAATTATTGACTGTCTATCTATTAACTCAATTCATTTCAGTTCAATCAATTTCAATCCATTAGAATTTGGGTTGATATGTAGCCCAAATTAATTTTTGAGAAATATTATCAAAATATTTTTTAAAAAATTATTTTATTTGATTATATAATCATAATATAAATAAAAAAATTATTAAGTACTAAAAACATATTTAAAAAAATACAGGAATTATAACTTAGTAAAACTTGAGTGGGTTGGATTATGAAAAAAATAGGGATTTAGGGAGAATGGCACAAATAGTCATTTAATTTGAGGACCATTAATTAAGAAATAGTCGGATTTACATTGTTTTAAAGTTTAACCGCCTTATAATAAGAAAACTTCATATCTTTGGATTTAAAATTTCCTTAGAAAATTAAGACTCATTTATAAATCTCAAGATATTTTGATAAGGGCAAATCACCTACCTGTGCATTATTTAAAAAATATTTACGACATTTGGCAACATTATTTTTTTAACCATATATAACCATTTGTTTGAATTAAATTTACTGTGGCATTTTTTTTTCCATTTAAATTTATTTGAATTAAATTTACTGCATCCTTCTTCTTTTTTTCCATTTAAATTTCTCACCCCTAACTTTCTCTCCCAAAATTTCTCTCGCCACTTCTCACTACAATTTTCTGCACAATTACTGCTATACTTACCTTCAGCGATGTGTATTTCCAATTATTGTCAAATTCACCGAAGATAGAATAATCAATTTCGAGCAGAGATTTTGAAGTTTTGAAAGATTCCAAGGTTTGAATTAGATTGCATGCCTAATTCATTATTTTTTTCAAGTTTAATTCAGTTACAAATCAATAACAAGTTCATTAGCTGCATTTTTTCATATTCCTAAAGTTATTTGAAGGTTTGGATTCGATTGCATGCTTAATTCATTATTTAAATCTCAGATCACCGTTGATTTTTCATTAGTTATGTTTCTTATTCATGCTTAAATGCATAGAGTAATGCAGAGAGTTTGAAATTTGAAGTTTTGAAAGGTTCGAAGGTTTGAATTAGATTGCATGTCGAATTCATTATGTTTTTCAAGTTTAATTCAACTTACAAATCAATAACTAATTCGTTAGCTGCATTTATTTATATTCGTAAAGTTGTTTGAAGGTTTAAATTTAATTGTATGCGTAATTCATTATAGATACAAGTTTAATTCAGTCTATAGATCACTCCCTGATCTTCTCCATTAGTTACTTGTTTAATTCATTCTTAATTCTGTTTTTACTGATTCAACTTTAGTATTTGTGTAATACACGTTTCATTCAGTTTGAAGCTTGTTGGTTGATTTGTTACTATTGAATTAATTGTTTAATTCATAATAGATGCAAGTTTAATTCAAACTATAGATCACTCTCTTGTCTCTGTCATTAAGTACTTGTTTAATTCATTCTTAATTCTGTCTTCTGATTCAACTTTAGTATTTGTGTAATACACTTTTAATACAAATTTAATTCATTTTTGCAGTTTGTTGGTTTGATTTGTTCTGATTGAATTACTTGTTTAATTCATAATAGATTCAAGTTTAATTCAGTCTATAGACCACTCTCTAGTCTTTTCATTAGTTACTTGATTAATTCATGGTTAAATCTGTTTTTACTGATTCTACTTTAGTATTTGTGTTTAATTCAGTCTATAGACCACTCTCTGGTCTCTGTCATTAGTTACTTGTTGAATTCATTCTTAATTCTGTTTTTACTGATTCAACTTTAGTATTTGTGTAACACACCTTTAGATAGAAGTTAATTCCATTTTGAAGTTTGTTGGTTTGATTTGTTGTGATTGAATTACTTGATTAATTCATAATAGATACAAGTTTAATTCAGTCTATAGACCACTCTCTTGTTTTTCCCATTAGTTACTTGCTTAATTCATTCTTAATTCTTTCTTCTGATTCAACTTTAATATTTGTGTAATACACGTTTAATACAAGTTTAATTCTTTTTGCAGTTTGTTGGTTTGATTTGTTGTGATTGGATTACTTGTTTAATTCATAATAGATACAGGTTTAATTCATTATATAGATCACTCTCTGGTCTAAGTCATTAGATACTTGTTTAATTCATTCTGAATTATGTCTTCAGATTCAACTTTAAATATTGTGTAATACACTTTTAATACAAGTTTAATTCATTTTGCTGTTTGTTGGTTTGATTTGTTGTGATTGGATTACTTGTTTAATTCATAATAGATATAGGTTTAATTCAACCTATAGACCACTCTCTTGTATTTTCCATTAGTTACTTGTTTAATTCATTCTTAATTCTATTTTTACTAATTCAACTTTAATATTTGTGTAATACACATTTAATTCAGTTTGAAAGTTTGTTGGTTGATTTGTTGCTATTGAATTAATTGTTTAATTCATAATAGATGCAAGTTTAATTCAGTCTATATACCACTCTCTGGTCTCTGTCATTAGGTACTTGTTTAATTCATTCTTAATTCTGTCTTCATATTCAACTTTAAATATGGTGTAATACACTTTTAATACAAGTTTAATTCATTTTGCAGTTTGTTGGTTTGATTTGTTGTGATTGGATTACTTGTTTAATTCATAATAGATACAGGTTTAATTCAGTCTATAGACCACTCTCTTTTATTTTCCATTAGTTAATTTTTTAATTCATTCTTAATTCTATTTTTACTGATTCAACTTTAATATTTGTGTAATACACTTTTAATACACGTTTAATTCAGTTTGAAAGTTTGTTGGTTGATTTATTGCTATTGAATTACTTGTTTAATTCATAATAGATGCAAGTTTAATTCAGTCTATAGACCACTCTCTGGTCTCTGTCATTAGGTACTTGTTTAATTCATTCTGTCTTCAGATTCAACTTTAAATATTGTGTAATACAATTTTAATACAAGTTTAATTCATTTTTCAGTTTGTTGGTTTGATTTGTTGTGATTGGATTACTTGTTTAGTATTATGTAATACATTTTTAAATATGTGTAGGAAAAAATATGACTAATCTGGCTGTGCTGCTTTACTTCAATGGAGGATGAGATTCTAGCAACAAATATATTAAATACTTGGCAGATGGTGTGTTGATAAATACTGAATCAACGTTTGCCACCCTGGTTTCTACGATTGCTGCTCAATTGTCATTAGACACATCAACAAGTAAAGTTGAGATCAGATATAAAATTGATGAAAGGTCACCTCCAATTCAAATTCATAATGATATGGGGGTAAAAGTATATGTTGAAACCAAAAAGGAACATCGAGATATGGCAAGATACCCTTTGTGTGTCACAACAACTGAATTAGTCAATTCGGAGATCAATTCCACCCTTGTTCCACTATTATGTTCAGACACTTCTGAAGATATGAGGGTTATACACAATTCATACTTCTCTAATACATTTAGTGGTATTGGTGATGCAATAGGGTTAACTGGCTTTAGATCATGTGAGGAAGTTGATGAGCTAGAAGAATTAGAACTAGGAATCATTGTTGATCCCAATCACTCTTTATTTGAGAAAGATCAAGTGTATAAAAATAAATATGTCCTCACCCGTGCACTAAGAAGACATTCCATTCTTAAACATTTTCAATTCAAGACACACAGATCAAGCTCAACCAGGTAAGACCTAAATTTAAGTTACTTTAAATTATTGATTGTATATTAATTTTTTTTCTACAACTATTCAATACAGTGCCTAGGAGAAAATTGTAGTTGGAGTTTACGAGCTTCAAGCTTGAACAAATCTCAAATGTTCAAGATTAGAGAGTTTGAAAGCGAACACACTTGTTTGTTGCCACATAATTCATTATCGGAAAGACAAGCAACGAAGATTGTTGTTGGGAGTATTATTGTGGGTAAATGTGTTGAACCAGATGCTATTTACACACCAAAAGATATTCAAAATGACATGTTAGCTGAATATGGTGTGCGACTCACATATATGCAAGCTTGGAGAGATAAAGAAGCAGCGCTTGAATTAGTCCGAGGTGATCCAGTTCAATCATATGCAAAGTTGTCAAGCTATCTTCACATACTAGAGGCAACTTACCCTGGTTCTCATATAAGAATGCATAAATCAGAGGATGGCCATTTTCTATATGCATTTGTAGCTTTGTTTACATCAATAAATGGATGGGAATATTGTAGACCAATTGTAGTTGTTGATGGAACTTTCTTAAAAGGAGCTTACAAAGGGACACTACTAACAGCTAATACCTTAGATGCAGCAGGTGAGACTTTCCGAATATGATACTAGTGCTTTCTATATTGAATTTCTGCACTATGTATTATAAATGAATCACGCTTGCAACAAAATGTATTAAAAATGTCTTAAACAAATTGTACATGGTGCAGGGAGTATACTACCACTTGCTTATGCCATTGCTGATTCAGAGAATGATGCATCTTGGAGGTGGTTTTTTGAGCAATTCAGAGACGCGTTCGGTCAAAGATCAGAGATGTGTATCGTTTCCGATAGGCATGCAAGCATTATTAAGGCAACTTCAAGAGTCTATCATGAAATACCTCTTTTTGCATGCATATGGCACTTATTGCAGAACATAATGAAAAACTTCAGAAAAAGTCAGGAAAGGGTAACTGAGTTGTTCTACTCTATGGCCAAAACATACACCATGACAGAATTTAATCAATATATGACAATAGTTAAGAAGATAGATAAGAGGATTAAGGATTACTTGCTGAACATTGGATACAACAAATGGTCGCGTGTGCATGCTGAAGTGAATAGGAATTGGATGATGACATCAAATATTGCAGAATCAGTCAATTCAAGAATAAGACATGCCAAAGTTCTTACAGTCTTGCACCTCCTGGAATTCATGAGACAGCTCGTGCAGAAATGGAATAACAATAACAGATCAAAGGCGACATTTTCAGGTTTTTACCTTGGAAAAAAAGTATGAAAATATTTTGCGCCGTAACAAAACTGAATCAGAGAAATTAAGGGTATGTTTGTTCTGTAAATTATTTTTGCTAATACTTTTTTTGCTGATTCATACCTAACATCTCTCTTGATTATATTTTTTTCTTTTCATGGGTTATGGAGACAAATGAATATGTGTATATGATACTTGATGGTATTACACGATTCACAGTATGTCTTCAACAACGCACATGCACATGTGGGAGATTTCAATTGGATGAGTTGTTATGTCCGCATGCTTTGATTGTTTTAACAATAAAACACACTGGTTATGAGAAATATTGCTCTAATTACTATACAAGAAAAAATTTACTACTGATATATCAGTTTCAAATGGATCCCCTGCCAGATGAAAGCACCTGGAACACACCAACACATGGTTCTTGAAGAGGTTGTACTTCCACCACTTGGAAAGAGACCTCCTGGAAGGTCAAAAAATAAAAGACATACACAGCCGAGAGAAGATGGATTCAAAAAAGCAAAAATAACATGCAGCAACTGTGGACAACACGGTCACAACAGGAAGACTTGCAAAAATGTTAGGCCTTATGATAAAGAATAAGGAATAAAATCTATTATAGCATTTTCTTTTAGAAGCTCATTAGTTTACTATAAGAATTTGGATCCTTTCTTTGTCTCCTAATTCATTTTTAATACGTGTCTAGTATTGTGTATGAATGATGACTATTATAAAAAAAATTTAGTTTTATATCACTATAAAATGTGTATTAAAAATGTTACGTATAATTCGTTTGTATTACATATGTAGGTGTTGAGAAAAAATTTAAGCTGAAACCTGCATTATGAATTAGTGTTGTATTACAAATGTATTAAACATGTATTAAAGTTGAATTCCTAATTAAATATGTGTATTAAATATACATAAAATGTGTATTCCTAATTAGTATCCATGTTGAGATTAGTTGCTTTATGAATTAACATGGTATTACACATATATAGTTGCTTTATATATGTTACTCTGCAACATCTAAATGAACATCCAGAAAAATACACACTGCTAGGCAACATAAATGAAAAAAAAAAGCATTTTCAGGGCAAAAAGATGCAACTCATCTTTTAAATATTCATATTAGTGAAATTTGTATTAAAAGTGTAATTAATACACTAAAATTCTCCGCAACAAAACAATCAACAGACCACCTATAAACTGTTTTTACACCATATAGTTTCATAGCCATACTAAACTAATATAGCTATATTTCTTTATCTATGAGGTCTTTCATCTTCACTTTGAAGGCCACTTGCTTGCTTGCTTCTTGCATATTCCCATAATAGAGCTCCAAATCTCTTTCAGAGAATGTCTGAATTTACTTGTTGATTTAAAATATCTTGACTATTACTTACTAACTCCGCAAATACAGCAACGAAAACTCCATAGTCCCTAAAAAATTCAAATATAAAATTGTTATCAAAATATCTACTTAAGAAGACCAATACAAAAAGAATACCTATTTGATAATACTTACAGGGAGCTACCTTGTTGTCTGCAAACACCTTTAGTTATGAACTGAAACTCAATTTTCTCCAACTCATCTTTTCCACTGTATTTCGGTGTTGTCTTCAATTCAGGATGCTTATCATAGAACTTGACCACACTTAAGTAATATGGTAAAACATGTGAAAGCATCTCAACAATACTTTTAACCTGATAACTCACCCCTTCCCTAGCCGGGAATGAATCATACACCTCCAAAGACCTTTGTCCAATATCAAACACAACAAAAATCTAATGATGACCCTCTTTAATGTTTAATGGAAAGAGAACATAATCCACTTTGTCCCAAGAGGTACTTGCCAACAAACGGCGTCCACATATATATCGAGCAATATCATCAAAATCTTTTACTTCGTACTTCTTCTTATTCTCATGAGCAACACAAAGTTGAAAAAAAGAATGAGCAATCTTTGTCTTGAATACACAATCAGTAGTTGTAAATCGAACATTACTGTTGGCTTCATATTTTTCTTTCTTTCTTAGATAATAGAAAATGACATCAATATGCTGTAAAAAATTAGAACTAAAATGTAAAAAAGTAATATAGTCTCAAGCAAAGGGACACGCTCTTTCAAATTAAAAGTAACATAGCCTCAAGTAAGAGGACACACACAAGTTATATTCTATTTTCTGCTCTTTTACTGAATTTCAAAGGAGAAACAGGACCAGTCAAAAATTCAAGATGCCTAAGATTGGGGCAAGAAGAAGCTATAGAAAAAAGGTTTCAGTAGATGCTGCTGCAGGGTCGGGCGTGTTGGATACAAGACCATAGTCTCTTTCTCATGATACGTCGGTTGCACTTCAATGAAAAAAGTTAAGATAGCAGATTACTGCAACTTTGGTCCATGATTTTTTCATATTTGTAAAAAAAACTTTCACACTCGGCAAAAAAACAGTACAATATTGATGTCCAACTGAAGTTTATACAACTAACCTCATCACACCATTATTGTCCAGGATGTGTCAATTTGAAAAACCAGTCTTTTGCTTGTAGAGTGCAAATACCTAATTCAAATGCTGGATTGATAACATTAACAACATCTGCATAAGATTTCTTTCCCCTATCAAAACATAAAAAATTGAATTTTCAGTCATTATACAAAACTAAATTTAGTTATTTAAAAACAACTAAGCATAACACTTGACATCAAAATTAGAACCAACAGTCAGTACCATATGCTCGAGTTCTACCAAAACTCTCGATTCAGGAAAAAAAATTGAATGGTGAGAAGTAAGTAGAAAACTCCAAATATAAATAAATTACCTCTTTTTTGTACCCGTATAAAGCCACTTAGTAAATGAATCGATCGAATCGGATTCATTATCTCCTCCAATTGCATATGAAAAAGGATGTTTTGACTCAAATATCTGACGTGTTATGCATAAAGTTCCTCCCGATTCAAAATGTTGTGTGTAAGGAGATGTTATTAACTTTCCTAGATTTTTCTTTCTGCCATGTTTCTTCGGTGTCGCTTTCTTTTTATTTTGATCAACTTGGGCTTTTTTCTTTAGATAAGATGCTTCAGTCCTATTGATCTGAGAAAGATCTTCATCAAGAAACATAAAATCATCAAGAGTTTGCACAGATTTTTGACAATCCTTTGTTGCATCTGCATACAATAGAAATATTGTTTAATTTACAATCAATAGACGGAAAACTTATCTACGTTGACTTTGTTGACTACATTACCATCAGGTTCCACCCCAATTGTGTTAGCATAGCAGCCTCTTAGCCTGCAAACAAAATAAAGATTTTAATAATGTTATTAGAACAAAATGAAAGAAGTTTATTTGAACTTTTTAAAAGATTAATACCATTTATATCAGCAGTAACCTCGGACAAAAAATTTTCAATAGCAATTCCTGCAACATCTTCAACTGTACATAACAAAAATATTTAAAATAAGAGAGTTGAATTAAAATATATGAAATATGTAATATATTTGTATAAAACCCTTCATTACCTATTTTACTTGATACTCTTTCAGAATTTTCAATGTCAGCAAATCTAACTGAAGCTTTAAGCACTTGAGATTCTTCATTTTGATTTGATCCTATAACTTGAGCATCGTTCCCTCTTGATTCATGTACAGATGCATTAACATAGGGAGAGAATGTTGTATATGTAATTAAAACATATTATAAGCAGAAGACTGAGGGAGGAGAAAATAGATGTACAAGATTTTGAGCTAATCCTAACAAAGAAAAGAAGGAGAGTTGAGAAGTGTCGACTACTACGCGAGGCACAATCTTCTTATAAATCTATGCTTGAGAAGATGATTCGAGATGCCATGCACCAGTAAGATCTCTAAAAAATATGTCAACTAGAAAAAATAGAAATTCATTTAGTGTGTGAGATTATATGCTCTTAGTCTCTTACTCTACTGGTGTATGTGATTTGCAGGAATATTGTGTATAAAAAACAAATGAGGTTGAATCAGATAGCAGCTAATGCCCTTATGGCAATACTCGAAGCTCAAAGAATAATGTGTGATTCTGTAGAGAAAGACCTACATAGGAGATTCAAGCAGAGAGATGAATTAACCAGAAAATGTATTAAAAGTATAACAAACCTCCATTGAAATCTAATCCACCCGAAAATGTGTCGCCAGTCTGCTTGTTTGATGGTTCCCTGGCTTTTTGAATAACATAGCTTCTACCACCACTCTTAGCAAACAACAAAGAAATATCCTCCAATAGTTGTTCGTTAGAATTCACCACAAATTCTTTGATTTCATTAAATCCTAAAGCTATCTTCTCTTCAAGTGCTTTGTGATTTTCATTCGCCTAGTGGATAATCAAACATAACACAAATAGTAAAATATAACAATTTTGAAAAAAATAAAGCCTAAAGTCAAGTTTGCATATACCTTCACAAGTTCTTTTCTCAATTTTGTAACCTCACTAGTCAACAAGTCTAGACCGTGACTTGATCCTTTGGGTTCCAATTTTAAAATTTCAGCATTGTAATCACGAGGTTCAGGAAGCTTGAATTTAGAAACTTCATCTTCACTAGCCACTATGTTCTCAAACTGAAAAATCAAATAAGGAAAATAAAAATAGATATATTAACTTGAGTTGAATTAAACAATGTCATAAAATGTATTAACTTTGTACAAATACCTTATTTTTTGTAGGCATGAAGAGACATTTCTCAATATACTTTTGCCATGGACAATCAGCAATTGTCTTCCAATTCAAGATTCTTGGAGTTGAATCAGAAACCCGAATAGCTATATCTCCATCAACTTTTGAACAACACTCAAAAGTCCAAATTTGAAGAGCAAGAGGAAAACCACCCAATCTATAGTATTTATGGGTTGACTTAAGTGCGTGCCTCATAGAATCAAGCAATTCCTCGTAGACATCTAATCCCCATGGATATGAATTGAATTGTCCACTTTCAACAAGGTAAAAATCTCTATTACTAATTTGGTGTTCATTGTTCTCATACGAAAATAAAAATCCATTAATAAAGAAGAGAACAACCAATGAAACAGCGGAGTCATCATCTATGAAATTTTTAGCTAGAAACAACTCGCGTAGATGACTCTTTTGAACAGTGATTTGTTCCGGAAAATAATTGCTCAACAAACTACACATAGAATCCGGAACATTGACAGGAGTGTCATCACTAACACAATTCAAGCCAGTAACTAATCCAAATTCTCTAAGACCAAAAAATAACTTTTTGTCATGTATTTCAATAGCAAACACATCATCTGGAGTGTGTTTTAACTCCTTATTCATAAGGCAATGAATAAGTTGGAGTTGTGTGTTCACTTGTGGAAGGTCAAGAAAGTAACCAAAACAGGTATTCCTGAACAAATCAAGTTGTTTTTCAGATAAAGAGCTTTTAATTTGATCGATGACACTATGATTAGTGTAAGATGACCACCTACTCGCAATATACACAACATCCGGATGTTTTCAAAATTTACGATCCTGCATATAAATAGAAATTCAACTTCAACTTTAATTAATCGAACTAACTTTCACTAATCATAATAAGTAAATCAAGTAACTACAAATGTATTAAACATGAATTAAAAATGTATTAAACTTGTATTACACAAATACTAAAGTCATATTTTTTTCTTGCACATATTTAAAAATGTATTACACAATACTAAAGTTAAATCAGAAGAAAGAGAATTAAACATGAATTAAACTTGTATCTATTATGAATAAAACAAGTAATTCAATCACAACAAATCAATCAACAAACTGCAAAAATGAATTAAACTTATATTAAAAGTGTATTATACAATATTTAAACTTCAATCAGTAAAAAGAGAATTAAGAAAGAATTTAAACAAGTACCCAAATGAAAGAGACCAGAGAGTACTACATATTAAAGTTGAATTAAAGATGAATTACACATATTGGATCTCTTGAAACGTCTACCATTGATATAAGTTCTAAAGAATTTTATGGAGAGGGGTATGATGACAGTGACAAGAGAATTCCGGATATGACTATAATCAATAAACAGCTTGTTATGCATCTATTTTCTCATCTATTGAGTAATTTATACATTTTACAGGTTTTAAGAATAATCTGACATTTGAATTGTTGTTCGACCAGCTTGAACCCGAAAACATCCCTATGTGACTTACTTGAATCAACACTCACCTACCAACACATGACATATGCTGAGGCTATAAAGTAGGCCATGTCAAAATTCAACTGCAAATTGAGGGAAGGTGGAGCAGTTGCTCATAGACGTTTAAATTCTTTTTGTCACTCACATTTTGAAAATCTATAATAGTTGATGGTTATAAGCATCATGTATCCTATGTTGTAAGTCGTGAAAACAGTCATTAGGGAATTGTGTCATAGGTTGATGTAATGTTGTTACTAGAGACTTGTCAACAACAGTTATCAGGCACTAAAATGAAGGAAAGCCTGTAATGTCCTTTTAGTATTTTGTTGTTCATTCTTTTGATTCTTCTGTATGAGAAAGCATCTTGTATAATTTTTTAGACCTGCTGTCTCGGGTAGTCATTTGTTCATCTATATCAGATTTGTCCTTTTTAAATGATTTGTTTGGAATATCTATTATGAAGTATAACATGGTTTTGCCACTCAACTCATTGCCCAGTATATATGATTTTAGGCCATTGTGACTGAAAAACAGCAGGCCACAATGTTTTTCATGACTAGATAGAGAACTGAGGATATTTAGAAATCAAATTGATAAAAGGTAATTGTCTAACACATGATATGTGATCAAACTATAAACATGTGTAATTGTCTGGTAATTCAACAACTCTACCATTAGAAATAAATTTACAACAATATCTGACAAAGTGGTTTGGTCCCTCATGCTAAGTCATTATGCAGGATCAACTATCTAGATAATAATTACTAGAGTTATCTCAGCAGAGTAAATGTTTCCAAATAACAGAGAATAGAGAAGGCTATAATTTCCAAATTTTCATTATTATGAGTCATAACCTTGTTGCCAGATATCTGAGTTCAATATTCAAGAAAAGTATAGATGACATATCTTATTATAAGCAAAATAACTTACATTCATTTTAATCAGAAGAGAAAATGTTTAAGATCTTGGATCAAATAAGAACAAAGAAAAACGATCAACGAGCTCATTGGACACAAAAAATTTATATTGCAATGAATTATTCAATCAATATAAGGAGTTGAATGGAACCATAGAAGTAAAAAAATATCATTGCTTCAATTTCTTTTGAAGTAGAAAAGTGTCAACTTAGTCAAGAGACAAGGGGTATTACATATTCATTCTTTTGATTCTTCTGTATGAGAACGCATCTTGTATAATTTTTTAGACCTGCTGTCTCGGATAGTCATTTGTTCATCTATATCAGATTTGTCCTTTTTAAATGATTAGTTTGGAATATCTATTATGAATTAAACAAGTAATTCAATCACAACAAATTAACCAACAAAACTGCAAAAATGAATTAAACTTGTATTAAGAAAGAATTTAAACAAGTACCTAATGAAAGAGACCATAGAGTACTACATATTAAAGATGAATTACACATACCGGATCTCTACTCTCCGGTAGAATCACATTGTTGGGCAATCATTTTCGTGTCTGTGCATCCTTCCTTGGCTTCTTCTTCTCAACTTTATTTTTCACTTTGTTCGACTGAAATTGAGGAGGTAAATCCTCAAAATCGTCATCACTATCAGCAACTTCCTTAGAGGTAGATGCAATATCAACGCATCTTCTTTTCGATTTTTGCACAACATTCACCTCTTTAACTCTTTTTTTACCCTCTTTCTAAACATGCATGGTATCCTTGTTCTTATTACCCTCTATACAAACTTGTTCATGTTGATCTGGTGATAATCCCAAATTAAAATTGGGACCGTCATAAACTTCATTACAAGGCAAATTTTCCACAGTAGAAGCTGAAAACTGACCCCTCATCCGACTCCTTCGATAAACTTTTTGATTAGAAGCATCAACATCACTAATCTGTAAACGCAGACTTTTTCTAGGAGATTTTCGATTATGTTCCATTAGGATATTATGCTGAATCAAAAGAATTTCTTAAAGGGAGCAATGGAAATCGAAGAAGAAAGAAGGTAAAACCCTAACAATGGAAGGCAGAGAGAAAGCGAAGAAGGGAAAGAGAGAAATAGGTGAACGCATTGATCAGAGTAGATACAAAACTTTTCCCACGCTAATGAGAGGTGAACACACTAATGAGAAATATTTTATTAAAAGAAAATTTTCCCCAATTAAAGTATTGCTAACAATTGACATAGATGGTAATAAAAGAAAAGTATGTTTAAAAGTAGTAAATATTAATTAAAAGACATTCACTTATGTAATTTTTCCTTTTGATAATGCATCAACCAGGGCGAGCCACTAAGCGAATCCCAAAACTATCTTTTAAAACACTTGTAACAATTTGGTCAATTGTACTTGTTGTGGCCAAATCTTTTTTGTACAAGAATAATGAAAGCAATAATCTAAATCAAATGCAGGCAAAAGGAACATATTCCATGCAATATTACTATTGAGACATCATATACGAATATAATTAGTTGAGTGTGAATATGCATCTTAATTCCTAACGCTTTTAATATATATAATGAAACCCTCTAACTTTCTTCCATAATATCCTTATAAAACTTTTTTCTCAAAAATGTTTTGGATGATTGATTGGAGAGTGAAAAATATTTCTCTCGAAAAAATATATTCTTTAAAGATTGATAAAAATGTTAGTAAACCGAATAATGTTTGATAAAAAAAAAGAGTATTAGAGATCATTAACAAAACATGAGAAAATGACTTCCGTCAAAAGCGAGGAAAGTAATTCCCCCACTTTTAGTAGAAAATATTTCTTTCGAAAAAAAAAATTGTTAACAAAACACCAGAAAATGGACTTATTTTGTGTGAATTACTTCCCTTTAATTTTCTTCACTTTATACTATTAAAATGCAATTGGGGAAGGCACTAGATTCCAACTTTTTCAGAAAGTTGACAAAGAAAAATGAGACATGCATACATGAAAATAATGTTGTATCCACCTATCCAAAAAAAATCCCTGCCTAAGAGGAAATAAATTAGAGATATATAATTATTTAGAAGGGCGGTGGTGAGGTATATTGACAGAATATTTACTACAGCTTTGTCAAAAGGGTGTGTTGATTTGTCAATTTTAACACCTTATATCCATATTCTCCACCACAATATGATATAAAGCACTAACCTTTCTTTATTACTAAATAAATAAAACATACTTGGAAAGTTTGAGAATTAATGAGTCCACTTCATTTCCTTTCCACATTGTGGTGGAGATTGAAATCATGTAAACAACGGCAATAATAACTATGCTCCGATTCCAAACAAATTAACACTATTACAAAATTATTATTTTTTATTAAAAATATTTGTGTTTATTTTTATAGATATTTTAATTAAATCAGTAAGAAAAAATAAAATAATAGTATTGAATCTGTTTCTTATCATGCATTTTCTAGTAAATTGATTCGGTGAAAAAATAATATTTTATAACACAAGTTTTTCATTGATTTGCGATAGAAAAAGCCTCTGTTTCTAATAGTGTAAGATCAACTAAATGAATCCTTATTTCTTCATTTACACGCATGATATCATATCATCATAATAATTTTTAAAAATAAAATAAAATTATAAACCACATTATTTATGTATATATATGTATGAGTATGAACTTATTTTTAACTAGTAGTTGTCACCTATGTAAATCTTTTCTTTTATTGTGTTCTATCTAATTTAACTAAGTCTGGATTAATATCAAACATTTGAAAATGTGTTGAAATCATTTCTTTCATGTAATTTTAAATTTATATGTCCCCTTTTAACTTCTTCTTTTTTTTTAAAAAAAAATTGGGAATAAGGGAAGGAAAAATGAAGAAGAGATTACAATATGAGAAATCAGACCCACCCACAAGGTGCTACATAGATTCCTCATCCTCTTTTAACTTCAAATTATGTAAAAAAAAGGATACAAATTAAAAGTGTGGATAAGAAGAAGAAATAATAAAAAGGAAAGGAATT